>OX422220.1:488964833-489577833 GCA_949130495.1 Sambucus nigra | reverse complement strand
AACCTTTAATGACGATTGTTATTAGTGGTGCTCCTCTTTTCCATCCAGATTCCGGCGGCCTTGGTGGTGGATGGCCTTGTCATTTGGTTTCCTAGAGGTGACTCTTCTCTTCTAAGGAAAGTCTTACTCTCCTTAAAGTCTTTCACTCTAATATTAATTATGGAATGGAGATGTATCCTAAAAACCTTAGACTATAAATAGTCAAGTATATTTCATGGGTACTGTTCACCTTCCACATAAAATGACTAGAATACCCCTCAGGGGTGTTTATTGAGTTCTAAAGTGTCCCGAGACCCAAATCAAATACATAAGTAGACGTCTTCGACTATAAAAACCCTTCCAGACATTTTTGCATAGTCAAAACTATCATTTGGATGCCATATAAATATTTTACTTTTAATCCCGCCACGACTCTCATGTTCATCCCAAAATTGACTTATACGTCTCTAGAGATGATTGTATTTCTAATCATAAGTAAAGTCACAATAACATATTACTTTTAATTCACTAAGTAATATTCACATTATTCACATAATACTTTATTCGTGAATAAAAACTAAATCAGGATTAATTTAAATTAGTTAATAATTAATCCTAATTAATCTCAATTAAAATTATTTAAAATTATGGGGTTTTACATACTTCCCCCCTAATAACAGAATTTTGTCCCTAAATTCGGAAAAAAACATACCTGGTAAAAATAACTCCGGGTATTTGTTGCGCATATCATTCCCAAGTAGACCCCTCCACATTATGGTGTGCCCACTGAACACGCACAAGTGGAACTACCTTAGATCTCAGACGTTTCTCCCTACGGTCTATAATGGCCACGAGTCGCGCCTCGTAAGAACTATCTAGCTTAAAATCCACTTCGTACAATGCTATATGAGTATGATCCAACTCCTCTTGGAGATACCATCTCAGTGACGAAATATGGAACACATAGTGTATCCTATGCAAATGCTCTGACAGACCAAGTCGGCACGCTACAAAGTCAACCCTCTCAATAATAGAAAATGGTCCTACATATCTGGGAGCCAAGTCGGCATGCTACAAATTCAACCCTCTCCTTGATGTAATACCCATTCAAGTCCTTGTAATGACGCATCAGTGTATACTAAGTACTCCACTCCTGGCCTAGGCAGTGCTAGTACGGGTGTTGAAGTTAACTTATCCTTCAATTCATCAAAAGCCAACTGATACGCATCATCCCAAAAAAACGGTACCCCCTTATGGGTTAGATTGGTAATTGGATCGATAATCTTAGAAAAACCCCTAATGAACAGTCTGTAGTAACCAACTAGTCCCAAGAAACTACAGACTTCAGTCGGTGTCGTCGGTTGTCCCCACTCCCTCACTGCTGATACCTTGCTAGGATCCACGGCAATACCCGTTTCTGGCACTATATGACCTAAAAACTTCACCTCTTTGAGCTAAAATCCACACTTCTGAAACTTGGCATACAACTTATGCTCCCTTAGTGTCTGTAGGATCCTTTGCAAATGTTCAGCATGCTCTTACTTGGTACGAGTGTAAAACATGATATCATCAATAAAAACAAGGACAAACTGGTCTAGGAAATATTTGAATACTCTATTCATCAAGTCCACAAATACATCTGGTGCATTAGTCAACCCAAAAGGAATAACCAGGAAATCATAAGATCCATGTCGCCTCAGAAAAGTAGTCTTTGATACATCCTCTTTCCTGATTCGCAATTGGTGATATCCGGACCCTCAGCTGATAAAACAAGTCATCTATGTAGGGGAATGGATACTTATTCCGAATCTTGACTTTATTAAGTTCCCGATAATCCATGCACAAATGTAGGGATCCATCCTTCTTCTTCACAAACAGGACTGGGGTACCCCATGGTGAGGTACTCCGACGAATGAAACCATGTTCCAGCTGCTGCTCAATCTGATCTCTCAACTCCCTTATCTCTACCAGAGCCATACGATAAGGGGCATGGGCTATCATTCGAGTTCCTGGTGCCAAGTCAATTACAAACTCAATCTCCCTACTCAGCGGTACCTCTGGTATATCTTGAAACACATCCGCAAAATCCCCAACGACGAGAATTGACTCAAAGGAAATTACAACTCCCATAGAGGTCTCCTCCTCTATGTAATATATATGTGTGGATGATCCTCCCTCGGGGTGAGGCATTACTACTACAAATATCTCCTGTCCTGTGATAGAAAATATAATACTCCTACCAAAATAGTCAATCATGGCTCTATAAGTAACAAGTCAATCCATCCCAATGATAGAATCATAAGTGGACATGTCTAACACAAGCATATCAGTTGGTAATAACAAACTCCTAATTTCTATACTTACACTATGGCATATAAATAAACTAGGCATCCCACTACCCATCGGTGAGTCTACCTAAGTAATCGTACTATTGGTCGTGTCTAACAATCCTATGGCCTGTGCAAATCTAGCGGCCATGAACAAATATGAAGCCCTAATATAAAGAAAAATATGTCCTACAACCCCAGAAATAGAGAACATACCCTCAATGGCAGGCGATAGTTGCTGAACTGTTGCCTGCTGGACATTGTGCACATGCCCATATTATAATTCCCCCTACTGTGGTGGGGAAACATGAGAAGGTAAAGATGGTACTTGTGTTGGTTCTAGAAGGGTAACTGGACATATAGGCCTCTATGGCTCCTGATGTGCACCCTTTTACTAGGTACCTTGTCCTTATTCGGACAATCCTGACTCCGGTGACCCATATTGCCACAAGTCAAACATCTACCTACGAATCGTCCCCCATTACGACCTTGTTGACCTTGATCTTGCTGACCATTCCTACCTCTACCTTAGCCCTGGTGAAAATGCTATTTACCCTGGTTGCCTTGCTACCCTTGATGGCCTTGGTGGCCCGATTGCCCATGATGGCCCTGCCTATTACCATTCTGTCCAAAATGAAAACCTCCATATTTGAGTCGTTTAATATAACCCCCCTGCTACGAGCTCTGGTCACTCTATCTCTATTGTCCATAGGATAAAGATGATCCACTACAATTATTTCCCCCAGTTCGGTCTTGCTGACTGGGTCAGACCCTCGCTTACTTCCCTTATGAATATGGTGGTCCTGGCAATAAAGTAAATCCACATCCAACACATCGGTACATGTCTATAGAGAAATTTTGCCAAAAAGATGATGGTGGATCCTCCATGTAAGGCCTTCTCTGAACATTTGGATCTTCTTCTATTCAGTAGGTACCTCAGCTAGCACCAAATTTGTTAGCATAGTAAGTTCCTCCTCATATTCTGCAATGGATTTTTCCCCTGGGTGAGATCCAAAAGTTTCCTCCTCATCTCGATCACAAGTGTAGAAGGAAATTATTTTTTGTCAAACCGCACCCAGAGATCCTGAATCGTTATCGTATCCCTATCCTCAGTTGTAGTGGTGGATTCCCACCACTAAAGAGCTGATCCAACCATATTAAATGTCTCTAAAAGTTGTTTCTGAACCTCCGTGCATTCGAACATACGTAGGTGCTATTGGATATCCTTTTTCCATTGGCTAGCAATCACAACATCGGAACCCCCTTTAAATTATGGTGGATGAGCCTTTTGGAAGGCGTCCTTGACACGCTCCCATGCAGTGGGGAAAGCTGGTTTGGGTACTGGTGGAACTACTTTTGCATGTGGTGGTGCTTGCTGGACAACCGCTAAAGCAGCGTTAACGGCCTGCGCAAGAATAGCAGTAACTTCTGCTGCATTCATAGTACCCTGGGCTGGAGCGGGCTGTGGGGATGGCTTTATCTCTCCGGGGGCTCGTCGTGCATGTTAAGGAGCCATCTGAAATGAGGGAGATATATTTATTAATATGACAATTATCACCAGAATAGCTGAAGTCGTAAATGCGCATATATGAATACAACAATCCTAATGATAGGGCTCTATATCAAAGGACGCTAAGCAAAAAACATATTAATCCATACAGATCCTAAGGACACTAGAACCTAATGCTCTGATACCACCTGTGACACCCCGCCTAATTATATACCGGGTGATTAGTCCTTTATTAAATTAAATCATAATATCCAGTTGGTTAATTATTAGCATCACTGTCAAAAAATAATTTCCTTTATTGACACACCAGGTAGTTAGTTAAGCTAGGTGTCAAAACCTTTCATTTTTATATACTTATTATAACACAATACAAGAATCAAATATCACACTATTACTGAATTAAAATCATGAATATAAACTGACTGAAGTAAACATTCCAGTTTAATATAATGTCACCACACCATCCAAAATAATATAAAGCATATTAATAAAACCAATACAATACGAAGAACTAAAATAGGACCACAGAATCTTAGGCAACATGCCTTAAAAGAACCAAGAACTAAGAATGTAGGACTCCATGGACTAAGTACGTCTAATCTAAAGTTGCATCTCTAGAACACGTCAAATATTCATCCACTAAGACGAGTGTCACTAATGCTGGGCACCTGGTAATATAGATATAGTAAAGAAGGAAATATGCAAGTAAACGGGTCAGAGCCCGAGTGTAAAATGTTTAAAAATTACAAGTGCTTAATATTTACAAACTAAGCCGGTATTATATTCCTTTTTGTTTTTCAGTTCTCACTTTAGAATCTCACCTCTCTTCTAGTGTGCTCACCTAATGTACCTTATTAACTTCCTAATTAAGGTTTGCGAATAGTTACCCTATTTCCTATTCTTTACCCATATTTCCATCGCCATATTTCATTTAAATAGATATATACATTTCTCTCCATGATGAACTATACATTTAAAATTAAGTATTCTCTCACCTAATCTAATTTATATTTTAAATATTCCCTTTTATCTTCTAATTCGCAGAGTAGATCACATGATAGTGTGTATATATATATATATATATATATATATATATATATATATATATATATATATATATATATATATATCACACTATTATATATAATAATACGGAACCTATCAGAACTACAAGAAAAATGGTTATTTATGTCAGTTAAAAGCTGACATAAATGACCATTTATGTCAGTTTTGGAATTTTTTAAAACTGACATATAAAGCCATGACATAAATGTTCGTAAAACTGACATAAATAAGATCACATTTATCTCAATTTTTAAGAACACACATAAAAACTACGGTATTCACCATGTTTTTAATCACATTTTCATGAAAAACTAACATAAATAACATCACATTTATCTCACTTTTAGTAATTTTATGAGAGTTTTTTCAAAATTGACCTAAATGTTGTTATAAAAAAAAAATCATTACTCCATCAATAGATAACTACTATTTGAGGTTAAATCAACCCCTGTAAATAGATAATAATCAAGGTCATAAATATCACGAACTTGATTTACATCAAGATATTTATAATAAACAAATATTGATGTGAGCTACATCATATCCAAAAACTAAGTAGCGTGTGAGCTACGTGATGATATCCAAACACTAGCTAACTTTTAATTATCTACATCATAATATTCTAAAAATAGTGATGATACATCCCAATATTCAAAAACTAGCATGGCAAACTACATCATAAGATCCACAATCCAAAATAATTCTCCAGCTAGGACGTTGTCAAACGTAATACTCGATCAAGTTTGTTGTCGATGCTATCCAACCCAGAATGAGTAACCCTGTAATCAAATATAATCAACATAGTTTTCATAAAAACACAATCATCTCAACAAATTGTCACTACGACATAACAAAATACAGTTTTTTGGAAGTACCTAATATATAGAATCCGCAATGAATTCAATGAACTCCGTATGAACTTCAATTATCTCATTCAATGTGTACGTCGCTTTATCGGGCAATCTTCTCATGTAAAGAATTGAAGATATAATTGAATTTTATTATTATAGTATAAAAATTGTTAATGACTAAGCAATATTTTATATAATAGGAGAAAAATAAAAAAAAGTGGTAACTACCTTTGTTTAAAAAGGCGTGGAAGGATCCTCCATGAAGTACCTCATGAACTTCAACACGATATCCGCAATGAAGAGTACCTCATCCTCGCATTGGGCATTAGTTAACACAACATTATTACCAGACAAATAATAAAAGAGCAAATATTCCATTTTCTATCACATTAGTATTAATATAGAGCAATATATTTGATCCGCCAACGAATTCTATATTATGCAACATATAGTCAACATAACTCTATATATACAAATCAATAAGCAGTCAACAAAACTCTACATTACACAACAAATCATTTAACATAACTATGTTTTTGAATTACTCAACAAATTCTATATTATGCACCAAACATCGGCCAAACCGCCTGCTACAATCACCTTCGCCCCAAGATTTCCTAACATATCAAAACCTAGACCCCTACGCACCTGCTACAACCACCTTTGCCCCTAGCTGTTCTACATATACTCATACCTAATGCCTACGGAAATAATAATGTTAAAGTGTTCATTATTATATTAATGTTAAAGTGTACAACATGATCTTTATGTTAAAGTGTTTAGATTGTTAATAACTCTGTGTTTGGAGATAACAATTATTAGCACTCAAGCTATCGTGTGTTTGGAGAATAACAACAAAAGATAGTATGGGAATCAAGTGTTGGAATAACAAAAACAGTTAAAAGAAGGAGAATGTCACTATCGAGAAATATGAAGGCAAATTATCAAAATTAATAAGAGGGGGAACCTCACTATCGAGAACCTGGAGAAATCTTTTTTTACCTTCATTGTACCTAGGATATGATCACCTTTTTTACTTCCATATACCAATGTGTCATTTCTCACTACCTGTGCCCCTTCATTTTGCTCGGGAACTCCTGTAAATACTTTTAAGCAGAACCTTGTAAACTATCTCTCATCTTATACATATTCCTGATACCTATAACTCTCACTATTCTATCTTTGTTATGATTATAAAAGACCTATACGTATATACGTTCACATCTGCATAATTAATTGATTTTAATAACAGTTTATCTCCTAAAGTCCTAATCACTTTGACGAACCTTATTTTCTTTTTTCGTGATCTTTATCAACAACAATAAATTTGAAGGGGGAACTTACAGCCCGGGTTGATTACACAAAAGAGCGTCAATTAGATTTAACTTTTGCGGTACTTGAATAAGCTTATTTTCAACTTAAACAAGAAAGATATTTACAAAGACAAAAGAACTTGGTAAATTCTAAAAAAAAAATCAACCACTGATCAGAAAGACCAGTAACTTTTAAACTCACACTACAGTGAAAAGCTCTCTTATTACTCAAGTGTACAATAGTTCTCTGCGTGATCTAATATTTAAGCATCAGATATATGCAAATGAAATAACTGGTAATAAGAGTTGATAACTTCCAAAATATAAAGCATTTTGGGTAAGGAAAAATTTCAGTGCCTCCACTGAAATATTACCCCTATTGATCTTGGAATTGACTACCATCTCCATAGGACTATAAAACTACTAAAATATCAATCAAAGATGTAAACTTCTGGTTGTACCAAAGTTTTTTTGACAATGGAAAAAAAGCATGACTAAATTTATAGGGAAAAAAATCATGAGTTTTGCATTTGAGTTTTGCTTATAAGAAAAGTATTTGACAACTTATAAAAGTGAAAAAAGATAAAATGATTCAAGTCCTACAAATACCTGCATGTTTCCAATTAAGTGGGAAAACAGTATGATCCCCAAGATTGCGATGAGAATAGCAAATATAGTTTCCCCAATAAATGTGCATGTGGACAAACTCTAGCCATATGGACTGCAAGATAACATCAATGCAATTCAAATATCTCAGTAAGAAGATGCTCTAAATAACATACATATTATTCCAATAGATGTTCAAGGCAACAACATATATTTCAAATTATGTATCAAAGCATATAGTCAAAGTGATGGTTCCTCATGATGTATATAAATGGCTAACGTACCATGCCATGAGTTAAACCAAAAACCTACCTAGAAGTCAAAGCAATTGTTTCCACCTAAATATCCGCACACAAAAAAAAACTAAACTAAAAAGTAACGAAGTGAGTATCTTAGAGGGCTTACTTCCTTTCTGCGAGTTGATTTCCAACATGTTGCAAGCCGTTTAAATGATATTAACTAATAAGTACCACGATGCCTCTAATATCTACAAAAACATAAGAGATCATCCACCAATGCATTCAAAGATTTAATGGTTGTGTTTGGATGTCCCTGAATTCGCAGCCATTTCACTATGTGATTTTGGAATTGAGCTCAAACCACATATGAGATCGTTTTTGTACTTATTATTGTTATGGATGATTATTTGAACATTTTGTGATTGTAAGGGGGGACCTTTGGAAGCCTAAGAACAGTTGGTCGAGGGTTCGATTCCTACTGCACTCGGTCACTTCTGAATTACATTGGTCCAACACCGTGGGGTCGGGGAAACAGGACCCATGAGTTTGCTAACTGGTAGTGTTCACAAAGTGGTACGGGCCGGGGAAGGTCTCACAATAATCAAAATAAATTAATAAATAAAAATAAAAATAAAAATAAAAATAAAAATAAAAATAAAAATAAAAATAAAAATAAAAATAAAAATAAAAATAAAAATAAAAATAAAAATAAAAATAAAAATAAAAATGAAAATGTATCATGACCACAACAATCAAAACACAATCAAGTGCACATTAAGAATACTTCTATAAATTTGAACAGGCCAAGATAACTAGAAGAAAACTGAAGCCTGAAATACAAGTAAAATAGGGAAATTACATAGATTTCTTGCTAACATGTATAATCCAAGCATATAAATTAAGCAAGCTAAGCATACAAATAAAACTAGGAAAATTTTAGTACCTATTAAAGGCTAAAAAAATTCACATTTCAGCTGCTCAGTCAAATTACACATCACATCTCAGCTCAGAAAAAATATAACAGTTGATGCCATAAAATTATTTCAGCTAAATGCAGCCTCGTAAGAGGATAAAACTCTAAATGATTAACAAAACTCACTAGTTTTGTTCTAGAAGAATCAATATCCTCAAAAACCATTTCATAACACCCTAACGTTTAATAATCTCATGAGAAGATGCAAGATGTATTATAAAAAATGGAATATTTTATATTGTTGTAAAGACGTTGCTAGAGTGACTAGAATAATTAAGTATGACAACCTGATCATTAAAAAAATCAATTAATCATTGAGATTGTGTCATCTCTGCCATCCCAAAGTTCACCAATGGGAGCTTGTGCAATCTTTCCACTATTAATTTTAAGAAAAGCAAATGCATAAACCTACAACAAAATAATGAGAGACTATATTTTGTCATACTAATTGTAGAAGATATTCTGCCATAAAAAGAAACTAGATTCTCCAAACTAGAGAAGTCAAAAATAATATACGTGAGGTTTTACCTGCATTTACTAGATGCAACTAGGAGATATTAACTTGTAATTACCGGGGCAACATCTCAAATTATATTGACGAAAATTACAAATGAAGTAGTTCTTCTCTGTTATACTTCAACCTCTTATCTATTTCAACAATATCAAAATCTTAATTAAACAATATCATAACAAAATGAGACTTCTAGAAATACAATTACATCTAAAGTGATACCAACAAAATTAACCTTCTCAGATCTATACAATGACTTACAGATTTTTACCAATTTCTGTTTCTGTTTCAAATTAACTGAAGTTACTCGTGATGGAGAAAAAAATTGATATATCTTCGTAAGACAGGATGGATTTAATATATTCATGTTTACCTTAATTTGGGGGTGATTATGAGAAAATGACAAGAGAACATCCTCAGTTAAGGTCAATCCCCACCCACAGATTGTGAGAGAGGGCGAGGTCAACCATGGGAAGTTTGATAGAGGGTCAAGTGATGTATATCTTTGTTGCATCTCCTCTATAACCAAACTTTATAAAAAACTGAGATTTTGAAAAGCTGTCAGTGATAGAACTCAATCTGGATCAGCACCTATATGTTGAATCAGACCTAGTAGACCAGCCAGAAAAATTATGTGAGAGAGACAGAGCGAGGAACAAAATAACATTTTCGACATTACAATATTTGTCAGGAAGAATGGTATGCTCAAGATCATTATAACGTTCCTATTACAATACTACCTCTGTCCTAAATTGTTAATCCCTATTTGAAGATAGTAGTCTGACTTAGATGCAACCAAACAGGAGGCAACTCGAACTATTCTGAAACCATTTCCATGTCAATCTTTAGACGAGTCATTTCCAAGTCAAAATTTAATCCCTAAAGAATATATTACCTTAAACCACACATGAACTAGAGATTGGAGTTCCAAATAAACATTTAGACCAGTCATTTCCATGTCAATCCATGCAAGAGGCAACTTAAACTCTCCTGAAACCATTTCCCGTATTTGATCACCACCATTCTGCTTTTTTGATGCGGTAATTCATCTCGAGCTCTCAACTTGTTTTTTAGCGTTGCCTGTATAAAAATAATAATATGTACATATCCTAACTTAATAATTCGTGTACTTGTTTTAAGAGGTTTGACACAATAACAGGTGAGAAGTTAGGATCAGTTAAGGGAAGTTAAAATTCCAAAAAACATTAAGGGGTAAATTATAGTTATCTTAGTTTCTTTAATAAAAATTAAAATAACCTCTTTCATTGAAAATTTCTTTACTATCAGGAGAAAACATGAGTGTTTCTATGTTGTGTGTCATCCTTGACATCCAAATCTAGAAAGAAAAGGCATTTGAGAGATTATCCTTGACATCCAAACTGAGAAATAAGAGGCATCAAAGATCCAATCATAGTTTCCCATATTACATCTTAGACAATTTTCAGCATGAAATTCAAAGATACATAATGTGACTTTATATTTACAGAAATAAAATTATGAAGCAATCAATTTATGTTTTATATGTAGCATAGAAATCATTTATACTTTAACCTTTTCTTGGTGAATGCAATCTAAAAATATGTATGCAAGTTATATCATAATTATACTTTAAAGAAATCCACAATGAGAAATTCATATGATATTAAATAGAAGCAGAGTAGGACCATATCTGAAGAGATATGAAATAGTAAAAAGATAGAAAACAAATATGCAGATCAAGTCGAGTAATGAAGAAATCCAAAATACAAATCTACACATTTCATTTATTACTAAAGGAGCGAGATCTGGACAAGAAAAGCCTGAGAAAGAGAGAATAATAATGAGAATGGGAATGTAAATGTGAATCCATACCTGTGCAACGATAAGTCCACTGATATGAATCATATCGCAAAGAAAATGGGCACCACATTCGTCAGCAATGTATACCTATTTCTAGGCTTCTTCCCATTCATACACTCTAACTTTGATATCATCCATCTCCTCATGCACTTCAAATTCCAAAGGCCTCTGAAAATAGATATAAAGGAAGAAACAAAGACCACCAATTATTAAGATATAAGTTTTGTATAATATGGTAGAATTATATATATTGAGAGAAATTAGATTAAGGATTATGGCACATTAATAGCAAGGAAAAAGGAAAATTCTCTTCTATTAAGTAGCTTTATGAATATGTGCACCAATATGTGCAGTGCATGATGATGATGATGTAGAAACTCCAAGAGTATAATCCCTTATACTAGTATACATTTGACAAATTAATCTTGTTTTAGATTAGGAAAATGCTGAGAGATAAGAAAAAGACTCCAACAAACAAATACAGATAACTTTATTCTCAACAAAGTAGTGTGAGGCTGAAGATGATTTTGACTCAGATCATCTTTCATGTTTTCAGAATTACCTGCAGTGTACAAGTCATTACAGTTACAACTCCTGGCTTCATGATATGCAGTAAACATTTTGTCATATATAAGAAGTATTTTCTCTGGTTGAGGAGAGTCTGCTATTTGATCAAAAATGTGTATCCTTTTGTACTTAGAGGTTACTCTTACTTTATTCAAAGAAAACATGTAATCTGTTAGATTAATTAGTGATGGAAGTAAAGGGGAAAATTTTAATTTTTTAATGATAATAACAAGTAGTATTATGTTTGAACTTCGGAGAAAATTTCCCACCATAGTTAAAGTTCAAGTACTCCAACCAACTTCAGAATTTTTAAACTATTAGATACCAAAAATTAAAATTAGCAAACCCTTAATGAGACATCTTCTATCACATAACACATAATTAATACACTATTCTTATTTGGTTTTAACTTCATAATGACTATTTTCAAACATTAAGTGCAATATTTCCATCTTGATCAAGTAACAAATGAGGTGTTTTTTTATTTCAAGAAAGTTTAAAATCTCAAACAATCACAAGAGTTCACATGTCCACCAACAAGCCCTAGCAACTAGTTTTCCTAGTTCAAGGAATCGCAAAACAATCACAACTGCTATAATGCTGTTATAGCAGTATATGTGCATTATAACAGTTATAACAGGAGCTATATATATATATATATATATATATATATATATATATATATATATATATATATATATATATAAGCTTTAGCATATATATACTAGCAGCGGCTAATATATATATAACAGTAGCTATTAACTTTCATACATGGGTTTCTAACGCTTACAGTTCTATTTGGTTACTATGGAAGTATGACCGGGAGATGATTCCTTTATGGTAGTTGTGATAGATAAACTAGAGGGGATATTTGGCATGGAATTAGAGACTTGGCTAATAATGAGTGTGATCCAATCATCACTGGTCGTTAGTTAAATATTATTATGGAGAAATCTGACAAGCTGGAAGGAAATAGAATTGACCAAGTGGCAGCATATGATTTCAAATATATGTTGGCTTCAAATGTATTTGCAAAGATTGACTTCACAGGTTCTTTATATACCTAGTGTAATAATAGGCAGGGGAACCAAAGAATTTTGGAAAGGCTTGACAAGGTTTTAAGTAATACTTTTTGGAACAAACTCTTCCAGACTATATAAGTGGACCAATTGGTCAGACTAAACTTGGATCACTCTCTATTAATAGTATCGTTGGACTAAAAAAAATGCATTTCCCCACTCTGCCAGTGACGCGAACACATTTTCCCCCTCTATAAAAAAGTAGTTTATAATGTTAGACTTGAGGTCCCACGTTCCCAACTTTCAAAGGAGAAAGTGTTGCTGCTCTAAGATGTTAGACACATATGATTGCTCATTTAAATGAATGAATATAACACGAGCTTTGTGGAAATTATTTGCAACTCTTTAATGGGCAAAAATCAACTCTGAATAAGTAAAAATTCTTTATATCTATGTGAAATTTTTTGACCCAAACCAAATTGAACCTAAGTTTAAATTACATCACAACTTCAATAGCGAAACGAAAAATATTAAGGATCACTATATGTTGAATGAAACTGAAGTACATACCTGTGAAAAAAATGGGGTGATAGTTCATAAACTTGGGAAGTAAGCTAGTTCCTCCATTCATGATTAAGGTCCATGAAAAAAAGACTGACCAAGGTAGATGTGTTCAAGCTGAGACATGGTGAATCATAGGTTAACATAATGATCATGTATATGTATTCCTTAAAGCAAAAAAAAACACAAATAGATTGATAATATCCCAAGGATAATAAAAAATAAAAGCATGATATGTTCATCCAATATACATTATATAACCAATCTCAATATTAAGAAGACTCTTACATTCAATCTCAATATCGATTAAGTAACGCAATCTCAACATTAATCAGCTAATGTATGACATACTTCCATCAAAACAAGACATTTTTTCCCAGTAAGTAAAATTTCTATAACTTGAGTATTTCAGCTATAAAAACCCATTGAATCCACAAAGCAACCCATTCAGGAACATTTCAAAATCACATAAGAATAACATGTATGCAATATAATTTCTTATATCCTAAAGAACTAGAACATACCCCTGAGTGAAATTCCAGTAAAGTTTCAAATAAGTTAGTTTCTACATACAGTTGACCATGCATAAATCGTAATGAATTGAGATAAATTTGGAAAAATAAAAGGGCACTGGCAAACAAATGTAATAATGTATTATAGGACTAATCAAACTAAGATATAAGAGTATGGTTGGTGAGGTTAGCATTTGAGAGTGCACGATTCAACCAAAGGAGGCAAGCTAAGAGAAGTTCCACTGTTGAAAGGAACAAATCAAGGAAACCCCTATATTAATTACCCTCTTTTCCAGATTCCAAACCATACCCTCCCTTTAGTAGAGAACATCATTGCATGTTAAGACCCAGGGCAACTTAGACTGTTATATTATACAAGAACATGTTCTTACAAATATTGGGTTGTTTCATTATAATGATTGAGAATGTACAGTTGTACATGCCTAAAAATCCTTAAATTACAATCCCTAGCGGCGCCTTTCACTTTTCATTCACGATTTCGACCATCAAATTTATCAAATTATGGCCAATCCAGGAGGGAATTTTCACATCCAAGATACTAAGATGAAGGTTATGAAGGGGAGGATCTGTATACTGAGATATGGAAGGCTTATGATGGTCCAATAGAATCCTTTCCATGATCAATCACAAGTTATAATATTTTGAAATTAAGGGAGATCTTCGTCCTCATAATAAATGGGAAATTTTATTTATAGATGACAAAGGGGATATGATGCTGATGGGGGATGATCCATGGGAGGAGTTCTGTGATATGGTGAGAAGGATCTTTATTTCTTCAAGTCAAGATGTGAAGAAAATGAGTATAGGAAGAAAACTTCCTATATCGTTCGTAGACAATGAAGGAACTGATTTTACCTACGACATTGTTGAAAACTAGATATGAAACTTTCTATTTAAAAAATATTTCCATTTTACTTTTTTCTTATTTTTGATTTCATAGTGGGTCTTTAACAAGAATGTTTGATGCCGGAGGTTATAAGGGAGATATTAACAAATCAATAGCCTCATATTGAGGGGCATTCAAATGATTAGCTAGGAGTAATGAAGTCTTAATAATAGAATTTATGTATATGAATAATGTACTTGTGTTTTCGAGTGTATATATGCAATAACTTGGTGATAGTGGAATGGATAAAACTTTCTTTGTGGTAAAAAAAGTGCAAAATGTTTAGTATAAGTATGAAGCACCAAATTAAGAGTCATGTATAGTGCAGTAGTATTATCCATGATGATCACATATGGTGGATTCAATACACTTTGATCAATATAATAAATGGATGTCATTGGATTTCAATGATAACAGCAATGAGAGGAGTGGATTGATTTTAGAGAACATGAAATCAAATTTTCACCAAGAAATATACACTAGATAGTCAAGTCGCATTGAGGGCCAATCCAATGTGTTCGAGAAGCCGTATAAGACAACATTGTACAACTGAAGACAAGGATGACTAGTTCCTTTGATAGGCAGTGGATTTCAGCGATAGCAGCAAACAGAGCATATCACATTTGAACAACATTTCATGCCCAAATGTATACTTCATCTTATCCCTACAGTACACAACACATATCAAAACTGTTCAAGAGTGCATATTGGTTTCTAGGAGAGAGCAACAGAGTTTGTAATGAGAGAATAACTTTCCATAACTAATTAGTATGAAGAAAAAATAAAAGAGTTCCACATAATATGCAAGAAAAGAAAATAATTCAACAACGTTCTGAATACATAGTATGAAAAAGATATCATATATATAATAAAAAGAGTGAAGATGGACTAAAAAGAGGGCAGATAAGAGGCATACACCATTACTTACAGTGGTGTGAAAGTACAAAGTATAGCAAGAAAATAACTCTAAATTATTGACAAAACCATAATTTGGATAAGCTAATTGAGAGATGTAGAGTACCTACACAATAAAACCAATCACCGCAACACTGAAACTATACAACCAGCACCATGAAGTCTGCAAGGAAACACATTGTATATTGATCAATGAGCGAATATTGGTATTACACCACTGAGATATTTATAAGCTCCTGCTAAGTTTGTTACAAACAAAAACAGTTGAGATGTGACAGTTGGAACAAATTGCATTCCAAAGGGACTAACATTCTAACTGACTAACTAGCTGCTCTTAATTACAGCATTCAATATCTAACTCACTACTGTATGATGACTAAAACAACATGGTATTTGCTAGATCATGGCTCATGGATAAAGTTCTAATTTAATTCTCCCATATTAAATCTTCATAAAAATTCTAATTACACAATGAACTTGCATAAAATTCTGATTTCATTTATTAAACTACTTAACAAAACCATTGTAGTCCATTCATATACATCCTTAAACGAGTGAATTTCCCACCAAAACTTCATTAATTCACCTCCCAGTATCAAATTTAGACCAAAAAACTCATTAACAAAAGCCTTGTGCAACTGGTGCTCCCTTTACATTGGTTATAGGAGAAAGCTTTATGATATAACTACAGATAGGGGACTTGTAAAATGGAAGTTACAATAATAAGTGATTAGCAAATCAGTGGAAAGGAAAGTGTTTAAGTGATTAGCAAATTAGTGGAAAGGATCAATAATGGAGGTAGTACTATTGGAGCCTTGGAGGAAGTACTATTGTTGACCTTTGTACAGAGATATCATACTATTTTTTTTTGAAGAATAACCAAATAAGATGAATGAATAAAATGACATTAACGGTTAACATGATAATAAGGGTCCAAAAAATCAACAAAAATTAGACATATCATCATGTGTTATCAAGAAATCGACTGAACATATATTGGAAGATAGTTGAACATATAGTTGTGCTGCAATGTTGAAGAAATCAACAAAAAATAATAAAAAAACAACACATGACATCATGTGTTATCAATAGTTTAATTGAAACAAAAGAAGATCATAACACCAATAAAATAGAAAGACTGATAAAAGTAGAGAGAAAGGACCTCACCATCCAAATTTCAAAAATCAAACATCCATTTATGAAATCCTCAGTTAACAAACCTGAAAAAAGAGAACATTTAACTCTACAGATAAGGATCTATATTATGATACGTATTTTGATGCGACCTATTAATCTACAAAGAAAGACCCAAATTATCAACATTGTGGTACTTATAGTGCTTATTAGTTGTCCCACAATTGCAAACATAAACAACTAATAAGAGTTTGCAAGAGTAAGAGACTAATTATAGAAAAGAGAACATATGTATTTTTGGTGTAATGAAAGAATCAAGAGTTTATATATATTCATCAAATTCATATCCCAATTTCACCATTTGACTTCATCAAAGAACAATGCTCGTACAAATGCCATTACTTTTACATCAGATTATATACAAATATCAATAATCCCTTATTCGGTTAATTAAGTTAAGCTAAAAAACACACGCATGTATATGTCCATACACAAAAAGTCCTTAGGGATGAATCTAATTTGAACAAAAAAAGATTAAAAAACAAAAGCACCAATAAGTATCACTAAACTCAAGTTTTTGGAATATATATGATTCTTGCCCAACCAATATTTAAATGGGAATACAAAATTTCAAAGAAAAGTATAAATATTAAGAAAACGCTTTTATTGAATATGAAAACGGATATGCCCAAAAAGTTTCCCCACAATTCAAATCATACCAAAACCGAAGCAATCCATTCCTTTGTGCGATCCATCAATAGTTTATGAATTATCCTCGACATGTAAGGGGAAAAATAGGATTAAGAGTCAAATCAGAATATGAAAGAGAACAAAGTTAGAGAATAAAATCTCTTAACGAAATAGACCTTAATGAAGATCAAAACCCAAATCAGGCGAGAACAATAGCTAAAAGGTATAAATGACTCAGATTGACCAAGTGTTTGAAGTTAAAGTAAGGATTTAAAAAAAGCACTTACCAAAAAATCATATGCTAGTAGCTGAATATATTTGTATTTCTATTTGGAGAAATAGTAACAGTCAAATAGCACATGAAAACTAAAACCTAGTATCTTGTGATATGTTCCTAATTTTTAATAATAAATAATTAAACAAAAATTAGACGTGGCCTTATAAAAATCATTGAGATATTAAAATGGAATCTTAGTTAGCTTGGACCATATAATAGCTTCTAAAAAAGAGTGCCTTCTCGTTAAATGACATCTAAGCTACTCTGTACAACGTGTGTAGCGTCAACTACCCAAGCAAGAGGCGATCCAAAACTTCGATAATTCATAATAGCAAAAGTAACTTAAAGTAATTTTAAAAGCTAGAGTCATTTTTGAACAATAGAATCTAAGGAACAAGAAGGAAAGCATCAAAATTATTCAATATTCCATCTATAACAATTTTTGTCATGTCAATCCAAGTTCCCATGCGTGTGCAAATTGTAAGTTCTATAAAAATACTGCAAATAACAACAATAACGTCAAATCATCCTTAATAATGAATTGAACATATGCAATATATGAGCATAATAACGAGTAACCTTGATACTAAATTACTTCATTATAAAAAGTTATACAACTAAACTAATTGTTATAAATACTGACATACCTAATTATCAATTATTTTTTACCCAAATTTTCAAACAAAAACTTATCATCAAGAAAGATAATTTTCAACCAGTCTCGATAAAGATATCCAGTATCCAAAAAGTACAAAAACTACTGGGAACATTTGAGTTTAGTAATAAAAACTCTGAACAAATCGATCCAAGTCAAGAAACTCTGAACAAAATGATTCCGAAATCGCTTCATTAAACAAATTGTGTAGCCTTTGGAGAAACCCTATGAATTAATTTTAAGGAAAAATGGTGAGTTGTTTTTTGTACCTTTCGTGGAGATAGAGTCTTACCGGTGCCGACGACGGCAAGACTTTGCGTTGCTAATCATGATGTGAGGTGAGATGTGAGAGATGAGAGATGTGACGGTCGCTGCTAGTGCAAGAGATGTTAGAGAGGAGAGTCGCCCCTTTCGTTTTTGGGTGCATAAATTTGAGAGGGAGCCAAAACATGGGGCGGGATGAATGAAAAAAAAGAGCCCGCTTTTTTTTCATTTATCTCAACTTTTAATTAAAGTTTAAAATAACTAAAGAGTATATATATATATATATATATATGTGTGTGTGTGTGTGTGTGTGTGTGTGTGTGTGTCTGTGTATATATAAATATGAGACAAATAGTTTATTTTTTTATCTCAGTTTTATTTAAATTGGAATAAAAAATTACCTTCAAAGCTAAATTGACATATTTATGCATTTCCTGTGAAGTCTTATTTTATAGCCTCCACCATGTCAATCAACTCTTCAACATCCTCCATGGTATCCATATTAAGATCGTCACAGATAGGATCACCCATATTAACATCCGGCAGTGTTTCACTATAATCCTCCTCTCCGTGCCATTTCCATACAGTATAATTCGGATCGATACCCGAACTATACAAATGTTGTCTGATTTCTTTAACACCCATTTTTAATCTATTTTCACATTGATTACAAGGGCATCGTATGAAGTTCTCATCCAAGGAGGCGTTTTGAGCAACCCTAAGAAAATTATCAACACCTTTTATTTATTCTTTTGATAATCTGTCCTTGCTCATCCAAGACCTGTCCATTCTGGCCTGAGTATGTAAACCACCACGAGTGAGATATAAGCAATAAAAGATATGTAATTGTTAAAAATAATGCAATATTATACAACATAATATATTCATACCATTAGAAAATATCGTAGAAAGTATAATATCCCTCTAAAACTATCACAAAAAATACCAAAGACACCAACACCTAATAGTAATAAGACTCAATCAACCATAACTAACCAACTCAAGAACACTAACACACCACCCAAACACTATACAACCAAAACCAATTTTAAACATTGAAGAACTTCAATTCACAAAATTATTATACATATTATACTATAATGTTATATATAATATGTATAACAACAATTGTTATACATATTATACATGACAGCAACAACCATTAGCGATTATATACCTATAATATAATGAAGTAATTAATGAAAGCACATAGTATAAGCATGGGACAATATTTATTGCAACACAGAACACATGAGAAAGAACAATGACTTTAAAAACACACTTGTCACTTTTGGGCTATAAAAATTGACAATTTTAAAAAGGAGAAAGAAAGATATGTCTGTAGAAATTTATTACATCTCGTGTGGAGGAGCTGAGATTTTTTTAACTAAGGTCTTGTTAGGTTCTGTATTCAGTTACTAGCTTTCAGAATTTGGAAGTGCTGGAAAAAAAAATAATACACTCCTTCCTTTTCAATTTAGGAATATCACATTGCTTCTTAGTACGTCTCATATTTAGAGAAGTATGTTCAAAATCAATGTACCAAATTCCAAATTAGTTAGATAGTTTAAATTTTGACCAATGATTACATTAATAATAGTATTCATTAAAAATATTAACTTTCAAATTACCACTCTCGGTTTGAGACAGTGTATTTCGTATCTCGGTTCCTTCTAATTCATGAGAATTTGGGCGTTCAAATTCAAACATAAGTTGTGAATTGGTAACTTAGAATTCAATGAACAAAGATAAAGATAATTTATCATAAAAAAATTGGGGGGCTCATGTGTTCAAGTAACAAATGGCTCAACTAGAAGAAGGTTCACGATAGCCTTAATTGGCAACTGAGCTACAACTCCATGCTTGAACGTGTGAATGTAATCTTTTTGAGTTTTATTGACCTACCATTCTACCTTATGCGTAATCAAAGGCTTCAAACTTGTGATGCGCAAGGTAAACATATATAAATCTATAGTGACCATCAATGAATATGGTAAAAATCTTAACCAAAATTCAACTACTAAGCACTAAATGAATTGACCCTACATTTCTAAACATCTAAAAATTATACATTAAGCATAACATTTTGCATTACGTCTAAAACTAGATATTTTACATTTAACTTAAATATTTTAAGTCAACCGGGACAATTAATGTTTAACCGCTAGGAGCTAAGTATATTTTACATTTAGTCCACCTTATTTTTTTAATTTTGCAAAAACTCCCCTGTTTACTTTTTTTGATAATTATTTCATAAAGTTTAGGATAAGATAAAAAAAAAGTTTGTAACTGTTTTATGCAGCGAGGGATCTTTTGGAACAAAATAAAAAAGTTTGGACTATATATTAATTATAAAATTGTCGAGGGACTATTCTTCGAATGACCCTACTTTTTTTTGCAACAAGTCATTAACCAAAATTATTAAACATTGAACATATAAACTGAAAAGCAAATAAAATTACGCTTGAAACTAATGTCACTCAACTATTTCTTTAATGTGTATTTTTTTTAAAAATGACAATATATAAACTGAATTTATAATAGACACAATTCTTTAAAGAGTATTAGTGCTAATAGTTGTAATAAATCTAAACAAATAAAGTCCTGAACAATGCTTGGCACAAACATAACTATTTACTAATGTAAAAATAGTTGGTAAAGCAACGTACCCAAATTCTCTATGTGCAGACTGGGCCGGGGTAGAAAACAGGAGAAGAGGGAAGGCGTCCCAACTGCGAGTCTGATAAAAGAGGCAAAATAAAAAGGAATAGAAATCGATTAGGTTTTCAAACAAAAATTACAAACTCATATACACAAATCAAGAACAAATGGCATATACACAAATCACACACATACATATCAAGAACAAATCGCATATACATAACACATATACACCAATCGAATCCATATATATACAAAAACCCTTGAAAATCCATATTAGGGCTTTTTGTACCTGATTGATGCCGGCGCCGGAGGTGATGAGTTGTGAGAGGGTCGGAGGTGAAGTGAGAGGGTTGTACTTGCGAGCCAGATCGAGAGGGATGTAGCAAGCCAGAGAGAGAGAGAGGGCCGTGCGAGCTGGACGCAGTGAGCCAAAGAGAGAGAGGGTCGTGCGAGCAGAGAGAGAGAGAGGGACGCAGCAAGCGAGAGAGAGAGAGAGGGACGCAGCGAGCAGAGAGAGAGGGAGGGTTTGAGGAGGTTTGATGCATGGAGCAGAAGGGGGTCGTGCGAGCGAGAGAGGGAGAGGGAGGGTTTGAGGAGGTTTGACGCACGGAGCAGAAGGGGGGTGTGGGTTTGAGGAAGGGTTTGAGGAAGCAAACTTTTGGAGCGGGAATGAAAAAAAATATCCCCGCCTCTTTTTTTTCATTTATCTCAGTTTTTACTCAGAAGGTTGAAATAATTAAAGTATATTTATGTCATCTATATATAAATATGAGATAAATAATTTGTTTTTTATATCAATTTTACTTAAATTGAAATAAAAATTTACTTTAAAAGTCAAATTGACATAAATAAATATTATTTATGTCAATTTACATTTATCTAACATAACGTTCATTTTTAAACTGACATAAATGATGTTTTTTCTTGTAGTGGGGGGAGGGGATTCACACATGCATATCAATATGAATAATTAGAAACCTATTTTGCATTATTAACTAACAATATTAGAATTGACAACCCAAAATCAAACCAATTGCTATAATTATGCCATATGATAATTTGTCAACGACAATGCAATCGGTCTTTATATTGATAGATTACCTTAAGAGATACTTAAATAGATGGGTTCCATGTGTAACTAACTTCAAACATGAATGTGAATCACTTCACACACATAACCATAATCATTTAAAAATGTTGACATAATTATACATACAATATATTGTGTTTTATGTTGTAGATTGAAAAATATTATGAAAATACACACTTAACTCTTGGGAAATATAAATGAGAAGGAAACATTCAAATCAAACCTTGTAGAATAGATCCTAAACTTACCATTCTCATATTCTCATATATTCAGGGGAAGGTTCCCAACATAAATTGTGCGATAAAAACGATTACTGATATTCAAAGACTACTTGATAAAGTCTTTTTAATAGGGCATAAATAAGAAGAAACTAATTATACATGTTGCAGCAGTTAGGAAAAAGTAAATTCATATATATATTAACAAATATTTTATATAACCATGTACCCAAATTGATGGCAATAAGATAAAAACTATAAAGCAAACCAAGGGAGGAATTCTCCACAAGATCCATTGCTCATATGCTCTAAAATGCTCGGTATCTATAATCTAATTGAAATAAAATTTGGTGTCCTTAATTTTTTTCCAGATGACTAAATCCTTTAAGATTGAGAAACAAGCTCCAATCCAATTACACACAAATATCCATACTCCACCTTGATTCAATTATTTACAAGCTATATTCCAATTACATAAAACAAACTCATCTTATGTACAAACCCATGTTTGTGGTCAGAGTTAGGAATACAAACCCATCTTTGTGTAGAGGGAAGTAGCAACATTGTGATTATTTGAAAAATGCTTTAAGAAAGATATCTAAAGTAAGGGGAGTACTAGTATAATAATTCTTAAATTGCATTCAAATAATACCGTGGCAAAAAAATCATACTAAATAGATATGGACAAAAATCATCAAATTTTGTAGTGGATCTGGTTCTCATAACTGCTCAAATGAAGAAGAAACCAATTATTAAATCGAAGAAGAGGTACCATAGTATCATGTGCTTCTAGGTCGATGAATACCCCATCATTTCTCAATTTAGATTTTTCATCAAATGATGGGGTTTAAATAGGCGGACGATGGGGACGATTGTGGCATTTGATGGGGTTTCAAACATTTTTAAATCCATATATATACACGAATTTGGTCAATCCATATATCTATATAAATTCAAATCAAAAAATAATAACAAAATCAAGAACAAATCAAACATATTAGAACTCAATCTGGAAAACCTAGAATTTAAGACAATCGTGAGCTATTTGTACCTGCGTGATGGAAGCTTGCCAGCACCGGAGGGGGAACGAGAAAGAGAGATGTACGTTGGAGCGAGCGAGAGAGAGAGTTGTGTGTGTGTGTGTGTTTGTGTGTGTTTGTGTGTGAGAGAGAGAGAGTGAGAGAGAGAGAGAGTTATGCGATGAGAGAGCCGAGAAAGAATTTAGAGGAGCAAATTTTAGAGCGGGAGTGCAAAAAAAATAGGCGCCCTTCTTTTTTTCATTTATCTCAGTTTTGACTCAAAGTCTAAAATAATTAACATTATATTTATGTTATTTATATATAAAAATGAGATAAATAATTTATTTTTTATCTCAATTTTATTTCAATTGAAATAAAAATATACCTTTAAAGCCAAATTGACATAAATAAATACCATTTATGTCAGTTTACATTTATCAGACATAAAGTCAATTTCTAAACTGACATAAATTATGTTTTTTCTTGTAGTGAACAACTTCTGTAACTCGGTATGGTCCATGCCAGTTTGCCTCCAGTTTGTTGTGCTTTTGAATGACCTTCTTTAGCACATAGTCTCCTTCTTTTAGGTCGCACTTCTTCACCCTCTTATTGTAGAATAAAGTTGTTCGTTGTTGGTATGCAGCATTCCTAATGGCTGCTTCTTCTCTAACTTCCTCGAGCATGTCTAAATCCAATCTTCTCATTAAGTCGCTGACAGGGGAATTGAAATTCAGTACCCTGTGTGTTGGCAGGCACAACTCGGCAGGTATAATAGCTTCACTTCCAAACGCTAGCATATATGGAGATTCCCCTGTTGCTACTCGGGGAGTAGTTCAGTAAGCCCATAGTACTGATTGTAGCTCATTGATCCAATTTTCTTTCGCATCATCCAGTCCTTTCTTCAATCCATTCAACAGAGTTCTGTTTGTCACTTCAGTTTGTCCATTGCTTTGAGGATGGCCTGGTGCTGAGTGGATCTTCAAAATATTTGATTGATGACAATAGGTAGTGAACTCCTCGTTATCAAATTGTGTTCCATGGTCTGTGATGAAGGCATGAGGAAGACCATATCGACAAATGATGTTCTTCCAAATAAATTGGTACACCTTATCGTACGTCATATCAATGAGAGGCTCAGCTTCTACCCACTTAGTAAAATAATCCACTGCGACGATGAGGTATTTGAACCTTCCTCTGGTCGTTGGCAGTGGCCCGACCAAATCTATTCCCCACATAGCAAATGGCCAAGGGGAAGTGATGGGTGTAAACAATGCTTGTGGAGTTCTTCGGATGGAGGAAAAGTGCTGGCACTTGTCACATTTCTTGGCATAGGCTATACAATCAGCCCTCATCATCGGCCAGTAGTATCCCTGCATCATCACCCTTTGCAAAAGCGTCTGACTTGCTACATGGGCTCCACAAGACCCTTCATGGATCTCTTCAATTAATTCTTTCACCTCAGAGGGATGTACACATCTTTGCAAACCTGCCATAATTCCTCGTCTATGTAGAATACCATTAGTTAATACATACCGAGCAGCTTTAAATTTCAATTTCTTGGCTGCGAGCTTGTCAATTGGTAATTCTCTCTCCTCAATATATGCCCTGATGGGATCCATCCAAAATGGTCCTAAATCAAGGGTAATAAAGTTCATCATCAGATCTTCATCTATACTCCAATCAGCTAAAACTTCAATTGGGATTGTTCTTCGTAGCTCAGTACGAGTAGCTGATGCTAATCGAGCTAGGGCGTCTGCTCTTGCATTCTCCATTCTTGGTATTCTTACCAGCTGAACAGCAGCAAATTCTGATACCAACTCCATCACCTTTGCATGATACTTGATCATTAATTCTCCTTTGGCTGCATATATTCCCAACATTTGATTTACGATCAATTGAGAATCACTAAAGATAATAACCTGCTGCGCCTCCATAATTTTTGCCAAATTAAGACCTGCAATCATGGCCTCATACTCAACCTCATTATTGGAAGCTTTGAATTGGAAACGTAGGGCGTATTCCATGTCGACCTCATCTGGAGTGCTCAAAACTATCCCCGCGCCACATCCTGTAGTGCAAGATGAGCCATCTACATATAACCTCCATATAGGTAACTCGTCTTCAAATTTTTGATCTGTCAGAGTTCCTCGGTGGAAAATTTGTTGCTTCCTTTCATCCTCCCCTGATATTTCTTGCTCTTCATCGATCATTTTTTCTTGCCCTTTTACCAACCTGAGTTTGTCTGGGCTCGAATTTAATGATCCTGTAACATCCACTTTCCCTTTTACCAACTGTTGATACCAAAATTAGTATGCTGATGTGGACGAATAATAAGAAGATACGTGTCAATCTACGTGGCACAATAGCAATGAGGAAGTTCATTCCCCCGACCAAGTCAGACTAACTCCGAGCAACAAGTACACTCCGAGAAACTCCAGCTCTTCGAGGTACTCCAACGCTCTGAGGAACTATCGAACGACGAGCAACTAAGGCGGTTCGAGCTGTATCTCGACCACAGCATTGATTGCCAGATAATCAACAGTTCAACTATTCATTGAATGCTTATCATCTTGACGCACACATTTGAAGAGAACTAAATGAGTTACCCTTTCATATGTGTATCATTTAATGTAACACCCTTTCATGTACAGCCTATGGGCTATAAATACCTTGTATCACCCTCATTCAAGGGGACCAGAATTTCTTGATAGAACTTGTAATCGAGAATTCCCAAACACTCAGCAATAACATAACAGTGGACGTAGGCCATTCTTATAAGGCTGAACCACTTTAAAATTCTTTGTCTCATTTATTTATCTGTGATTGAATAATTAGAGTGATCTAATTTTTTACATCAACAGATTTGCGCCGTCTGTGGGAAAGATTGTTATTATCGTTTTCCACAAAACTTCATTCATCATCAATGGCAGATAATCCGGAATCCAGCAATCGAAACGCTGGAAATACTGGAAATCCTCCAAATCCTTCTGCTCCTCCAGATCTGGCTGGAATCATGATGAATCTGGCTCAAGGACAAACCGCCATGCAAGAAACAATGCGGCAACTTATACAAACCCTTCATGGCGTAGCACCGGCACCTTCGGGATAGCGAAGTGGTCAGAGGCAAACTTATTTACTTTCTTCACAATCCAGGCGTTCAGATGCTTATCGTAATGAGGAATCTGATGATTTCTCTTATCAACCTGGGCAAACTTCATCAATACGGGCAACAGATATTGAGCAACGTGTTACTCTCTCTCCAGAGAGGACCAGTGCCATGGAAAGACTGAGCATGTCGTCTCCTTTCAGTCGATTAGGACCTAGGAGGAATAGGAGTCCAACTAAAGCCGTGTCGAGGAGTTTTCGATAACCATCAAATCTAAGAGAAGGATAAGCACAATCACGACCAGTTGCTCGTCAAGATAGATCTCAGGAAGCTACTTCAGAACAATCAATTGCTCGAACTAATAGGCCCGAGGAAGGAAATGATGCGTGGAAAGGGTCCATTCAGCAGTTGGAGGATAGATTGGGAGAAATGGCTAAGGCAAAGAACCCCCTACAACGAACTTTTGTTCGAAGGACACCTTTTGTACAGGACATTGTGGATTTCCCTACGCCGTTGAAATTTAAAGCACATGTGGTGAGCCCCAAATATGATGGAAAAACAGATCCTGTTCTTCACATAGAGCAATATCAAGCTGCTGCCGACATCTATGTTGTCCCCGACGAGATGAGATGCAGAGCATTCTCAGGAACTCTTACTGGATCTGCCCAGATATGGTACAACAATCTTCCTCGGGGTAAGATTTCAACTTTTTTTTCAGTTGGCCGAGTTGTTCATTGGCAATTTCTGTTTCGGAGCAAAGCCAGTAAAACGAGTAGCGCACTTGTTAAGTGTTAGACAAAAACCTGGTGAGAGTACTAGAGATTACATAACTCGTTTCAATAACGAGAAGCTGGAAGTCATAGATTATGAAGAAAAAACAACAATCACTGCCTTGATGAGTGGGTTGTTGCCAAATAAGTTGTACTACACTTTGGCCAAAGATCCACCTACAACTATGTCAGAGTTGATGGCAAAAGCGGCCAAAATCATGAATGCCGAGGAGGCTATGGCTGCGAAGAAGAATATGGATAAAGACA
The DNA here is from genome assembly GCA_949130495.1 of Sambucus nigra. Classification (NCBI taxonomy): domain Eukaryota; kingdom Viridiplantae; phylum Streptophyta; class Magnoliopsida; order Dipsacales; family Adoxaceae; genus Sambucus; species Sambucus nigra. The sequence continues at coordinate 489,549,985 of OX422220.1, read as the reverse complement.
CCAAGGTGGAAGTCGACAAATCTAAGAAGAAAGAGTATAAGGGAAATGGTGGTGACAAGCATTCCAAGAATAATAGGTCGTCATGGCAAGTTCTGAAAAAATTCGATAATTATACTCCTTTGAAAATGGGTATTAATCATGTCTTGGAAGAAATCAAGAATAGCGAGGAAGTAAAGTGGCCGAAGAAACTGAGGTCAGACCCTGACTCGAGGAACAGGGAGAAATATTGCGAGTTCCATAAAGATCATGGTCATATGACCAAAAATTGCATAGATCTTCAGAACGAGATTGAAACACTCATCCGAAGAGGAAAGCTAGCAAAGTATGTTGACCGGGGAGGTGAAAAAAGAATTAATGACCGAGCTAGGGAGAGGTCTAGATCTCCTCGTCGAGCAGAGGAGAAAAAGAAGAGAGACCATGAAGATGATCCAGATGATGACCCCGATCTTCCCAAGAAGCCAAGGCAGCCAGAACGAGAGGTATTTTCCATACGTTTTGGGTCATTTGATTGTAATGTTATTACAGGAGGAGATGCAGGAGGAGGAGACCTTACTACAGAAAGAAAGGCTTACCTCGGAGAGGCTCAAGCTTGCTCGTACATTCAGAGAATAAATTTGGCTGAGGAGGATCGCCCGAGGAAGGTAAACAAAGAGAAGCTGGTCATTGGTTTTTCAAAAAATGACCTGGCAGGTGTTCTTTACCCTCACGACGACCCTTTGGTGATCAAAATGAGGATGAAAGAAGTAGTGATTTCAAGAGTTCTGGTAGATAATGGTAGTTCGGCAGACATCATGTACTACTCATGCTTTGACAGTTTAAATTTGAAATTGTCTCAATTGGAACCTTATCACAGACCTCTTCTAGGTTTTGCTGGTGAGAGAGTTTTTCCACTTGGGACGATCAAGTTGGATATATTCATTGGAACTTGGCCTGCTTGTCGAACAGAAAGAATACACTTCTTTGTGATGGATAAGAATGTTCAGTCAGCCTACAACATCATCATGGGAAGAGTTGGTTTGAAGAAGTTCGAAGCAGTTCCATCTACAGTACATCAATGCTTAAAATTCCCAACAAATTTCGGAGTAGGAGTGGTGAAAGGTGATCAAAAAGTAGCTCGGGAATGCTATTATTCGTCTGCCGAACAAGAGGAGCTTGAAGATTCAAGGAAAAAGACTACTACCTACCAGGTGGATGAAGGTACAGAAATTGAAACACTTGATCCCAGAGATGAATCCCAACTTGTAAAAGGACAGGTGGTGGAATCTACAGAAAATGTTATTCTGGACGACGAGAACCCTGAACGAGTAACCCAGATAGGTTCAACGTTGGATGCTTCAATAAAACAAGAGTTGATAACTTTCTTGAGAAACAAGAAGAAAACTTTTGGATGGAGTCATGAAGACATGCCAGGAATAGATCCAAACTTCTTATGTCATGAGCTCAATGTGAATAAGGAGATCAAGCCTGTAAAGCAGAGAAGAAGGGTATTTAGCCCCGAGAAGAATTAAGCTATACAGGAGGAGGTCGAGAATCTCCAGAAAGCTCAATTCATTGAAGATGTGAAATATCCAGACTGGTTAGCCAACGTGGTGATGGTAAAGAAGAAAAACAATAAATGGAGAATGTGTGTTGATTTCACTGATCTAAACAAGGCATGCCCAAAAGATCACTTTCCATTGCCCAGGATTGACCAGCTAGTGGATGCTACCTCGGGGCACGAGCTGCTCAGCTTCATGGATGCTTACTCTGGTTACAACCAGATCAAAATGAAACCTGAAGACAGGGAAAGTACTTCTTTCATTACCCATAGGGGAACTTATTGTTATAATGTTATGCCTTTTGGTTTGAAAAATGCAGGAGCGACATACCAGCGGCTGATGAACAAGGTTTTTTCCGAACAAATCAGTTGCAATATGGAAGTTTATGTCGATGATATGCTAACAAAGAGAAGGAAAGCTGGAGATCATCTACTTGACTTAGGTCAGACCTTTGATCAACTAGATAAATATCAAATGAAACTCAACCCGACGAAGTGCACATTTGGAGTACGAGAAGGAATGTTCCTCGGGTACATCGTCAACCAGTGAGGCATTGAGGCGAATCTAGAAAAGATCAAAGCTCTTTTAGGATTGCGATCTCCAACGACGAAGAAAAAAGTGCAGAGTCTTACAGGACGAGTTGCAGCGCTCAACAGATTTGTATCCTGAGCAACTGATAGATGCCTCCCATTCTTCAAAACACTTCGAAAAACTTTCGAGTGGAATGATGAATGTGAAAAAGCCTTTCAAGACTTGAAAAAATATTTGGGAGCACCTCCACTGTTGTCCAGGCCAATAACAGGAGAAAAATTGTACTTATACCTGGCAGTATCAGAGCATGCAGTCAGCTCGGCATTGATCAGATTGGAAAATGGAGTCCAAAAACCAATTTATTACACAAGTAAGGCTTTCCAAGGTGCAGAGATCAGGTACCCAAAACTGGAAAAACTGGCATTGGCATTAATTGAGGCAAGTAGAAGAATGAGGCCATATTTCCAGGCCCATACCATCGTCGTTTATACCGACATGCCATTGAGACAAGCCCTTCATAAGCCAGAAAAATCATGGAGACTGATGTACTGGGCAATAGAGCTCGGTGAATATGATATTGTGTATGAACCCAGATCATCATTGAAAGGGCAGGCTGTGGCAGATTTTATAGCAGAGTTTACATATCCTGATACCCTCGGAGGAACAAAAATTGCTCGCTGACCAACCTGTGGATGTTACAGGATCAACAGACATAAGTCCAGACCAACCCCGGTTGGTAAAAGGGCTTGTGGATGAAGAAAGATCATCAAATTCAAACCCATACCAACTCCGGTTGGTAAAAGGGCGAGAAGAGATGGTCGACGAGGAGAGAAAATTACCAGGGGAGGATGAAAGAAAATAGCAGATATTTCACTGAGGAACTCTATCGGATAACAAATTTGAAGACGAGTTACCTTCATGGAGATTGTATGTAGATGGGTCATCTTGCACAGAAGGTTGTGGAGTAGGGATTGTTTTGAAAACCCCAGACGAGATTGACATGGAATATGCCTTGCGATTCCAATTCAAAGCCTCCAATAATGAGGCTGAGTATGAAGCAATGATAGCAGGTCTTAATTTAGCAAATATTATGGAAGCACTACAAGTGATGGTATTCAGTGATTCTCAGTTAATTGTGAATCAGATGATGGGAACATATGCAGTTAAAGGAGAATTAATGGTCAAATATCATTCAAAGGTGATGGAGTTGTTTGCAGAATTTGAAGCCATTCAGTTGATCAGAATACCAAGAATGGAAAATGCACAAGCATACGCACTGGCCCGACTAGCATCAGCTACTCCTACCGAGCTGCGAAGAACGATACCAATTGAAGTCTTAGAAAGTCGAAGCATAGATGAAGACTTGACGATGAATGTTATTACCCTTGATTTAGGACCATCTTGGATGGATCCCATCAGGGCATATATTGAGGAGGGAGAATTGCCAGAGGACAATCTCGTGGCCAAGAAATTAAAGTTTAAAGATGCTCGGTATGTACTAACTAATGGTATTTTGTATAGACGAGGAATTATGGCAGGTTTGCAGAGATGTGTACATCCCTCCGAGGTGAAAGAATTGATTGAAGAGATCCATTAAGGGTCATGTGGAGCCCATGTAGCAGGTCGGACACTTTTGCAAAGGGTGATGACGCAAGGATATTACTGGCCGAAGATGAGGGCTGATTGTATAGCATATGCCAAGAAATGTGACAAGTGCCAACATTTTTCGTCCATCCAACGAACTCCACAAGCATTGTTGACACCCATAACTTATGCTTGGCCATTTTCCATGTGGGGAATTGATTTCGTTGGACCACTGCCAACGACCCGAGGAAGATTCAAGTACCTCGTTGTTGCAGTGGATTATTTTACTAAGTGGGTTGAAGCTGAGCCACTTATTGATATGACATACGAGAAGGTGTACCAGTTTGTTTGGAAGAATATCATCTGCCGATATGGTCTCCCTCATGCCCTCATTACAGACCATGGGACACAATTTGATAATGAGGAGTTTGCCGCCTATTGTCATCAGTCAAACATTTTGAAGACTCATTCAACACCAGGCCATCCTCAAAGTAATGGACAGCCTAAAGTGACGAATATAACATTACTAAATGGTTTGAAGAAGAGGCTAAGTGAAGCTAAAGCTAATTGGATTAATGAGCTACAGTCATTATTGTGGGCTTACCGAACAACACCCCGAGCAGCAACCGAAGAATCACCATATATGCTGGCATTTGGAAGTGAAGCTGTAATACCTGCCGAGTTGGGTCTTCAAACACATAGAGTGCTGAATTTCACTTCCCCAATCAACGACTTAATAAGAAGGTTGGATTTAGATATGCTCGAGGAGGTTAGAGAAGAGGCAGCCATTAGGAATGCTGCTTACCAACAACGGACAACTCTGTTCTATAACAAGAGGGTGAAGAAATGAGACTTAAAAGAAGGAGATTATGTGTTAAAGAAAGTCATTCAGAAGCACAATAAATTGGAAGCAAATTGGCATGGACCTTACCGAGTTACAGCAGTTGTCCGACCAGGAACTTACCGAATAGCAACTCTAGAAGGAGAGGAATTTAAGAATGCATGGAATGCTGAACACCTACGCAAGTATTATCAGTGATGTAAAATGTAAAGCAGTTCCATCAATATGAATAAAATGATGATATTTCACAATCTTCTCTCCTTTTATTGAAAATTTTTCGGGGAATACTAGTGTGTTTAACACTACGCTGCTCGGCAGTAAAAAGAAGATGATAGTTCAAACCCACGACCAACTCCGGTTGGTAAAAGGGCGAGAACAAACTATACTCCTTTGGTTAGGAGGCGTACACTAGCGTGACCAACTCAGGTTGGTAAAAGAACTAGTGGACATGATAGTTCAAACCCACGACCAACTCCGGTTGGTAAAAGGGCGAGAATAAACTATACTCCTTTGGTTAGGAGGCGTACACTAGCGTGACCAACTCAGGTTGGTAAAAGAACTAGTGGACATGATAGTTCAAACCCACGACCAACTCTGGTTGGTAAAAGGGCGAGAACAAACTATACTCCTTTGGTTAGGAGGAGTACACTAGCGTGACCAACTCAGGTTGGTAAAAGAACTAGTGGACATGATAGTTCAAACCCACGACCAACTCCGGTTGGTAAAAGGGCGAGAATAAACTATACTCCTTTGGTTAGGAGGCGTACACTAGCGTGACCAACTCAGGTTGGTAAAAGAACAAGTGGACATGATAGTTCAAACTCAGACCAACTTCGGTTGGTAAAAGAGCGAGAACACGAGACTCTTAAAAAGGCCAATCTCGGTTGGTTAGAAAACAAAATATGCTCTCAAATGCCAACTTATGTTGTTTGGGAGGTAAGATTATTACAAAAAGTTCCTCGAAGAACGAAATATTCCAAACTGAACCAAGTATGGTTGGTCGGGGATAAAAACCCACTAACTGTAGTTGGTCGACGAGGAAGAATTTATCAACCTTGATTGAACATATTTTATGAAAAAGACAAAAATTTACCAAGTATGGTTGGTCGGGTATAAATTCTCACTAACCATAGTTGGTCGACAAGCATAATTTAACAACCTTGGTTGGTTGGAAATTTTTTTAAACATTTTTATACACATTACTTTATTATTAAGTGATTGAGAAACATTACTGATACTTGTAACTTTTTATTACTAAGTTGGTTGATGAACAACACAAAATTGTTATCTTTTTAACAGATACATATGCATAAATATAAAGTGTTTGATAAGCACCAGATAATAGCAATACAAATTTGCAAACAAAAATGAAATTCTTCAATTAAAGTCAAAATGAATTACATAAGTTCATTACACTGATATTAAATTATGTACTAATCATTACATCAGAATTTCCTATTCTATTGGCTTTTTTCCTTCAGCTTTTGAAATAGGCTCCTCGCCAGCAGGAGGATCTTCCAAGCAAAGGGGAGAATTAATAAAGTTATGATCTTGCAGCATTCTGACGTTCATTATTGAAGGTTTATCCAGTAAATGCTCAGGACGAGATAAGTCAACTTGCGAATGAAGGGCATAGTCACCAAGATATTTAGAGATCAAACCACGAGGGATGGACCGAGCAGGGATCCAACTCATGTCAAGCTTGAATGGTGGATTTGGTAGATCGAGAAGCCCAGGAGCATGGTAATCCCATAAAAAATGGCTCTGTTCTAGTTTTAATACACCCAGGGCATTCAACCATCCCTATTTATAACCTTCATTATTGGCATTTTCAATGTGAGCATCCAAGTGACAAATGGCCTCATTGTAGCCTGCCATCCAGAACTCACGAGGTTTTTTATGGAATTGGAAAGTTATTCTCTCTAACTGCTCATGAAGGTTTCTGGCGAAAACATCCTTATTATTCAGAGCAGACTTTGTCGAAGCAAGTTGATCCTCCAGAGTTTGAATTTTCTTGGACATTTCAGACGAAGCCCGATCTTTTGCATTCAATTGGTACGCTTAAGTTTCCAATGTTGACAGAGTACGAGCTTCTTCAATATTATGAGGAGTTCTTAATCGACCCCGAGCAGGTGGAGTACTTCGTTCCTCGACAACATCCTGGGCAACTCTTCCTCGCCCACGAGAACCCCTTCCTCATCCCCGAGTAGAAGTAGAAGTACCAGACCTTCTCAGGATATCCAACTCTTGCCTTAATTTGGCATTCTCAACCTCTAAGAAGGAAAATCCCTCATCAGTCATTGGGATTACCGCTGTTCAAGAAGAGGCTGCAGACTTATATTGTGCTAGCTCTTTCTGCAAATTATTATTCTCTTGCTCCAGCAGCTCAGCAATTTGTCTACAAGATTCAATTTCTCCCTTTAGGGTCCTCTCCCTGACATCATACCCAGTAAGGAGTTTGTCGTAGCCCTTCTCGGCAGAAAGCTGTTGATATTTCTTTTCATACCCCTCATGTAATAAGGCATTTGACTCCTTGTACTGAATCTGAAGATCTTCTAAAGTATATTGAAGCTCCTCGATCATGTCATAATAAGCCACGTTGTTGGCTACAGCATGATCAAGAAGACATTTCAAGTATTGATATGCCTCTACTGCTTGGTCTGAAGCATCATGACCAAGGATATCAGCAATTTCTGATGCACTCAGGTCAGTGTGGCCAACTTTAAAATATTCAAGGCATTGCTGCATCAGTTTTGTATCATTGGCAGACAACAATTCCATTCTAGTCATAAACTAATAAAGAAGAGAAGGCAAGAGTTAATAAAAGAAGAAGACAGAGCATCAACAATGTAGAAGAACAAAAAGATGTGATTTTATTACATCATCAAAAAGAGTACATCGTTCAGAATACAAAGTACAAGTAAAAGGAAAATAAAAGAGAATACCGAACAACTTCACACATTTTCCTTGTCTCCCAATACTTTCTCAGGAGGCTGGGACTAGGAGCTTGGTTGCTCGGTGGGAACAACGATTTGGTTGGCAGAAGTTGGGACTTGTTCAGGAGGAGCAGGCAAGGAAGAAATCTCCTCGGTGGCTGTCTGATTGGATTATGGAGCAAGGACTTGATCACCCACTATCACTGAAGACTCCTCGGATCCAGCTTCATCCTCTTCTTCATCTTCAATAGCTGGAGGAGGAACAAGGAGATGTTGTTGAAATAGTTCAGAGTCCTCACTCACCTTCAGTTCCTATAGGGCAACAACCCAACCATCTCGGAAGTATTTCAAACTCCCATACTTGACCTGGGTCATCATTGCCGCTACCCCCCTATCCCATCCTTTGTCCCAACCAGTTGGAAAGGATTTCTTCACGGCCACTTTTCTCTTCATTTTCTCCGAGGAGAGCTTCTCGGATAGAAGATCCTCGGTGGCTTTCAACTTGGCCTCCACCTCCTCCTTCTGGCGATTTACTTCTCGCAGAAGGGTCAACTCTTCCTCGGCCGATTTCAACTTATTTTCAAGCTCCCCAAAGCCTGTGAGCTTCTCGGCATATTGTTTATTCTCTCTCTCCAAATCCTCCACTTTATTGCCCAACTGTACCTTCTTTGCCTCAGACGCAGTCAACTTCTTTTCCCATTCACCCCTATCCTCGTCATATTTTTGACGGGATTCCTTCAGAGATTGAGCCAAACCCTGGAAAGCATCCTCTACTCCGGAAGAGGAGCTTGAAGCCTTGAGCTCTTCATCTTTCTTCACTATGGTGTTAAAGCAACTCACCAGCTGAAAAAGAAGGTAATGATAAGTCAGTGCCAAGATACATATATTGACTGAAAGAAAGAAAAATTCAGGATAAGAGAAACTTACTGAAGCAATGTGACGAGTATCTAGGGATGTCATCATATCCCTAGACATGTTTTCTTCAATTCCTTGGACTTCAAGAATAGTCCAAGTCTTTACCGAGCTCATTGCAGAACTCGGGGGAATAATGGTTGGAACACCAGCTCCAATAGCTTGGAGCTGGGGAATGGTTTCAGAAAAACTGACCGAGGAGGATTTTTTCAATCTCCTCAGTGGTACTTCAGCAGTTTCAGCCAAAGAACCTTTGGTGGGGGAAATGGTGACCACTTCCACAGAAGTACTTCTCTTGCTCGGAGCCACTGGAGGCTTCTCGGCAGCCTTCTGAGCAGCAACAGAAGGGGCAACATCCACTTTCTTTATCCCCTTTGGGACATCAACCTTGTTTCTCTTTCCATCTCCAGCAGAGGAGGTCTCCTCGAAGATAGTAGGAACTCTTCTTTTGCCCATATTTTGACTCAGAGGAATGTGAGAGTCTGGTGAAGAATCCTCAGAAGTTGGCAATGGTTCACTGGTACTGACCACAGGACGAGCAGTAAAGGATGTAGTATAACTCCTATACTACAACAAATATGAAGCAGACCTGATGTGCTCGTCTGCAACTCTTCGATGCAAATTCCAGATATGTTTCAAATGTTCAATACAAACTTCTGATTCTTTTGGAGTTTTTCTCTTACTGTCAACTGCAAACAAATACATAGTGAAATATCAGTCATACATTTTGTCAAACACAATGAAATCATAATTTCAAAAACAAAATAAGATGAAAATAACCTATCCCATTGCCATATGGGGGGCATCTGGGACCCTCATATACTTCATCTCCAACCAAAGGGGCATGTTGCCAATTTTTGATAACTACCCCGTGTTCAAAGTAATCCCTGTTTGCATCAGGGAGGTTGACTACTAAGGCCCTATTCAAAAATATAGTTTTTAAATAAAAAACATTGTCTAAAACAGCCCATCTGTAACAGTACATAATCTCAGGAATTCCTATACGAGTTCCATGAGTTTGATTTAACCTATACACCCCATTAACTATTCTCCATGTGTTGGGGGCTATTTTTGCAGGGACAACATCGAAATACTGGCAGAACTCTAAACACAAAGGGTTTGGTGGAAAAGAAAATCCACATTCAGCAATAAAGAGGCTAGGGAACCAATGTCCCTCAGCCAAATTAAAATAAGTTGAAGGTTCAGAAAGACTCTCCAAAGTTACCCAAGAAGGAATAGAAAAGTCATAACGGAATTTCTCAAGAGATTCGATAATATAAACCATGGTGAATAAAAAGAAATGAAGAAGAAGGAAGAAAATCTTACACGAAAAAGGAGATCTGTTGACAAACAAACGAAGAAAGGGATGAACGCACAGGAGAGAGAAAAGCTATAGAAAACTCGAAAGCAGAAATTGAAAAGGTAGAAGACGATGGGATTGCCTCTGAAGCTTAAATACTTTGCCTTGGGAAACGGCGAAATAAATGATTACAAAAAAGAAACTATTACGCTACCGGCGGCTAAAAGGACAAAAAGTGCACAAAGATCGAAGCGCTTATAAAAATGCAAAAAGGCGGATTCTGCGAATTTGGAAGAAAATTCAAATACGAAGAAAAGGCTCCTAAAACCCAGGAAGGTCATTTAATATTGCCATATACCGAGAAAGAATGTTCCATACTCCTCAAAGTTCGAAATATGAAACATTGGGGGCTTCTGTTGATACCAAAATTAGTATGCTGATGTGGACAAATAATAAGAAGACACGTGTCAATCTACGTGGCACAATAACAACGAGGAAGTTCATTCCCCCGACCAAGTCACACTCACTCCGAGCAACAAGTACACTCCGAGAAACTCCAGCTCTCCGAGGTACTCCAACGCTCCGAGGAACTCCAACGCTCCGAGGAACTATCGAACGACGAGCAACTAAGGCGATTCGAGCTGCATCTCGACCACAGCATTGATTGCAAGATAATCAACAGTTCAACTATTCATTGAATGCTTATCATCTTGACGTACACGTTTGAAGAGCATTAAATGAGTTACCCTTTCATATGTGTATCATTTAATGTAACACCCTTTCATGTACAACCTAAGGGCTATAAATACCATGTATCACCCTCATTCAAGGGGACCGGAATTTCTTGATAGAACTTGTAATCGAGAATTCCCAAACACTCAGCAATAACATAACAGTGGACGTAGGGCATTCTTATAAGGCTGAACCACTTTAAAATTCTTTGTCTCATTTATTTATCTGTGATTGAATAATTAGAGTGATCAAATTTTTTACATCAACACCAACCTAAGTAGGTCTGAACTTGTGTTTGATGATCCTGTAACATCCACAGGTTGATCAGCGAGCAACTTTTGCTCCCCGGAGGTATCAGGATTGGTGAACTCTGCTATAAAATCTGCTACAGCTTACCCTTTTAGCGATGATTTGGGTTCATAGACTATATCGTATTCACCGAGCTCTATCGCCCAGTACATCAATCTCCCTAATTTTTCTGGTTTATGAAGGGCTTGCCTCAACGGCATATCAGTATATACGACTATAGTATGAGCTTGAAAGTATGGCTTCATTCTTCTACTTGCCTCGATCAATGCTAGTGCCAATTTTTCCAGCTTTGGATATCTGATATCTGCTCCTCGGAAAGCCTTACTTGTGTAGTAGATTGGTTTTTATACTCCATTCTCCACTCTTATCAATGCCGAACTAACTGCATTCTCGGACACTGCCAGATACAAGTATAAATTTTCTCCCATCACTGGCCTGGATAGCAGTGGAGGTGCTCCCAAGTATTTCTTCAAGTCTTGAAAAGCCTTCTCACATTCATCATTCCACTCAAAAGTCTTTCGGAGTGTCTTAAAGAATGGGAGACATCGATCAGTTGCTTGTGATACAAATCTGTTGAGTGTTGCTACTCGTCCTATAAGACTTTGCACCTCTTTCTTCGTCGTTGGAGATCGCAGCCCTAATAGAGATTTGATCTTTTTAGGATTTGCCTCAATGCCTCGTTGATTGACAATGTACCCGAGGAACATGCCTTCTCGTACTCCAAATATGCACTTCGTCGGGTTCAGCTTCATTTGATATTTATCCAGTTGATCAAAAGTCTGATTTAACTCAACTAGATGATCGGCACCTTTTTTGCTCTTTGTCAGCATATCGTCAACATAGACTTCCATATTGCAACTGATTTGTTCAGCAAAAACCTTGTTCATCAGCCGCTGATATGTCGCACCTGCATTTTTCAAACCAAAAGGCATAACATTATAGCAATAAGTTCCCCTAGGGGTAATGAAAGAAGTATTTTCCCTGTCTTCAGGTTTCATTTTAATCTGATTGTAACCAGAATAAGCATCCATGAAGCTCAGCAGCTCGTGTCCCGAGGTAGCATCCACCAGTTGATTAATTCAGGGCAATAGAAAGTGATCCTTTGGGCATGCTTTGTTGAGGTCGGTGAAGTCTACACACATCCTCCATTTGTTGTTCTTCTTTTTTACCATCACCATGTTGGCTAACCAGTCTGGATATTTAACATCTTCAATAAAATAAGCTTTCTGGAGCTTCTCGACTTCCTCCTGTATAGCCTGGTTCTTCTCGGGGCTGAACACTCTTCTTCTCTACTTCACAGGCTCGATCTCCTTATTCACATTGAGCTCGTGACATAAGAAATTTGGGTCTATTCTAGGCATATCCTCATGACTCCATGCAAAAGTTTGCTTTCTGCTTCTTAGGAAAGTTATCAATTCCTGTTTTAGTGAGGCTTCCAACGACGAACCTACTTGAGTAGTTCACTCAGGGTGCTCGTCGTCCAGAATGATGTTTTCAGTAGCTTCCACCACTTGACCCTTCACGAGTTACGACTCATCTCTAGGATCCAATGTTTCAATTTCTGCACCTTCATCCACTTGATAGGTAGTAGTCTTTTTCCTTGATTCCTCCAGTTCCTCTTGCTCGGTGGATGAATAATAGCATTCCCGAGCTACTTTTTGATCACCCTTTATAACTCTTACTCCAAAATTTGTTGGAAATTTTAGGCATTGATTCACCATAGATGGTACAACCTCGAACTTCTTCAATCCTACTCTTCCCATGATAATATTGTATGATGATTGAACATTCTTATCCATCACTAAGAGGCATATTCTTTCTATTCGACAAGCAGGCCACGTACCAATGAATATATCCAATTTGATCTTCCCAAGTGGAAATACTTTCTCGCCAGCAAAACCGAGGAGGGGTCTGTGATAAGGCTCCAGTTGAGATAACTTTAGATTTAAACTATCGAAGCACGAGTAGAACATGATGTCTGCCGAGCTAACATTGTCTACCAGTACTCTTGAAATCATCACTTCTTTCATCCTCATTTTGATCACCAGTGGGTCATCATGAGGATATAGGACACATGCGAGGTCGTTCTTTGAAAAACCAATGACCAGTTTCTCTTTGTTTACCTTTCTCGGGCGATCCTCCTCGGCCAGATTTTTTCGTTGAATGTATGAGCAAGCTTGAGCCTCACAGAGGTAAGCTTTTCTCTCTTCAGTAAGGTCTCCTCCTCCTGCATCTCCACCTGTTATAACATTACAGTCAAATGACCCAAAGCGTATTGAAAATACCTCTCGTTCTGGTTGTCTTGGTCTCTTGGGAAGATCGGGGTGGTCTTCTGGATTAACTTCATCGTTTCTTTTCTTGTTCTCCTCTGCTCGACGAGGAGATCTAAACCTCTCTCTTGTTCGATCATTGTTTCTTCTTTCGCTTCCACGATCAACATACTTTGCCAGTTTTCCTCGTCTGATGAGTGTTTCAATCTCATCCTAAAGAGCTATGCAATTTTTGGTCCAATGGCCATGATCTTTATGAAACTCGTAATACTTTGCCTTATTCCTCCTGTCAGGGTCTGCCTTCATTTTCTCTGGCCAGTTTAATTCCTCGTTGTTATTGATTTCTTCTAGAATATGGTTGATGTCCTTCTTCAAAGGAGTATAATTATCATATTTCTTCATTACTTCCCATGTCGACCTAGTTTTTGAGTGTTTGTCATTACCATTGTTCTTATGATCTTTCTTCTTAGCTTTATCACCTTCCACCTTGGTTTCTTTGGCATCCATATTCTTCTTCGCAGCCATAGACTCCTCGGCATTCATAATCTTGGACGCTTTTCCCATCAGGTCCGACATGGTTCTAGGTGGATCTTTGTCCAAAGTGTAGTACAACTTGTTGGGCAGTAGTCCACTCATCAAGGCGGTAATCGCCGTCTTCTCCTCATAATCAATAACTTCGAGTTTCTCATTATTAAAACGAGTTATATAATCTCTGGTACTCTCACCATATTTTTGTCTAACACTTAGCAAATGTGCTACTCGTTTAACTGGCTTTGCCCCAAAACATAAATTCACAATGAATAACTCGGCCAGTTGAAGAAAAGTTGAGATCTTACCCCGAGGAAGATTATTATACCATATTTGAGCAGATCCGGTAAGAGTTCCCAAGAATGATCTGCATCTCATCTCATCTGGAACATCATAGATGTCGGCTGCAGCTTGGTATTGTTCTATATGAAGGACAGGGTCAGTCTTTCCATCATACTTGGAGGTCACAACAGGTGCTTTAAACTTTGAAGGTGTTTGAAAATCTACAATGGCCTCGACAAAAGGTGTTCCTCGAACAAAGGTTCGTTGTAGAGGGTTCTTGGCTTTAGCCATTTCCCCTAATCTATCCTCCAGCTGAATAGAGCCTTTCCATGCATCATTTCCTTCCTCGGGCCTGTTGGTTTGAGCAACTGATCGCGTTGAAGTGGCTTCCTGGGATCTATCTTGACGAGCAGCTGGTCGCGACTGGGCAGATCCTTCCCTTAAATCTGATGGTCGTCGAAAACTCCTCGATACGACTTTAGGAGGACTTCTACTACTTCTAGGTCCTAAACGATCAAAAGGTGATACCCTGCTTAACCTCTCTAGCGCACTAGTCATTTCTGGAGAGAGAGTGATACGTTGTTCAGTATCTGTGGCTCGCACTGACGAAGTTCATCTAGGTTGGTAAGAAAAATCTTCAGATTCCTCAGTACGATATGAATCGGTACGCCTAGTACGCGAAGATGGTACACAAGTGTTTCTTTGAATACTCCACGGTCCTGAATGGGTTGGTGCACCGCCATGAAGGGTTTGTATGAGTTTTCGCATAGTTTCTTGCATGCCGGTCGGGCCCTGAGCCAGATTTGTCATTATTCCAGCCAGATCTAGAATATTTGGCGGAGCAGATGGATTTGGAGGACTTCCAGCGTTTCGATTGCTGGATTCTGGAATATCAGCCATTTGTGATGAATTGTTTTTGATGAAAAATTATATTAACAGTCATTTCCCACAGATGGCGCCAATATGTTGATGTAAAAAATTAGATCGTATCTAATTATTTAATCACAGATAAAATAAATGAGACAAAGAAGTTTTAAAGTGGTTCAGCCTTATAAGAATGGACTACGTCCACTGTTTCTGTTATTGCTGAGTGTTTGGGAATTCTCGATTATAAGTTTGATCAAGAAATTATGGTCCCCTTACAATGAGGATTGTACAATGTATTTATAGCCCTGAGGTTGTAATGTGAAAGGATAATACATTTAATGTTGTACATGTGAAAGGGTAATACATTCAATGCCCCTTAAGCGTATGCGTCTGAATGATAAGCATTTAATGAACACTCAAACTGTTGGTTATCCTGCTATTAATGCTTTGTTCGAGGTGCAGCTCAGACCGCCTGAGTTGCTCGGACCGCCTAAGCTTCTCGGTACTCAAAGGTTGCTCGATACTCAAAAGTTCCTCGTTGGTCCGAGCATCTGAGTTCCTCGGGGAAGCAGTGTTCCTCGTTGTATTATGGTTCCTCACAGCGTCCGAGTTCCTCGGAAGTGTTTGTTGTTGCCATGTGGATTTCCATGTGTCTTCACTCAATATTTCCATGTCAGCAGACTAAATTTGGTATCAACACCAACTTTAAAACACCAAAGGAAAACATCCTGACAGTAATAAATCCCGAAGTAAAGATACTGAAAGTAAAAGGATTACAATCTCTGACAAAACCAACTGAATAATGGAAAAGGGCGTCACATGCCCCACTGGATAAAACTGAACTAGAAGTGGAGTCAACAATGAAGTCGTCTAAGCAATTGCCTGCATCTCCCACAAAAGCTACAACATGTTCCATCCAAAGAATCCTAAGCATGACGCCCCTGTGGCTGGGCACCTGTAATACATATATATATATACACAAGAGAGAAGAGATAACAGCAAACGGGTCAGAGCCCGATTGTAAAACAGTTTTAAAATAGTTTAGCAAGTATTTAAAATGCTTACTGGCTAATGCAACAATCATATTAGTATGCGACACTCTCTTGAGAATTCTCACCTCTCATCTAGTGTGAACGTCTACCGTACTAATGAACCTCATATATCTCTCTAACTTATTCTCCATAAGTCTTATCATGTGAAATTAAGGTTATGATATTCACTTTTAGAAAATCTATCTCTTCAAGATTTCTTACGTTAATTAGAATAACTCCGTATCGTTATAACGTTTTCGAATACTTATAGTGAAATTGAAAATTTATACATTTCTTAACTTCTTTCACGCACAGTAGAAAGTTCTCATAGAGATCTACATATATATATATATATATATATATATATATATATTAATTACTCGTATAATATATATGCAAACAGCACCCCACATAAAATCTATGGTGCTAGGTTTCCATATATAAGTATATATATACCAATCACTCATATAATATATATATATATATATACTAACAGCACCCCACATAAAAACTATGGTGCTGGCATACTCTGCTATCAAGTCCCCTTTATCACACAAACTAAGGGAAATACTAGTTCGGAATCACTCTCGAACTGTATTAACACAAAAATACAAACAAATGGAGGCGAAGCATTGTTCCAAGTCACTAAGAGGTCAGCACATACCCTCACGTCTCTTAGGACCGTCTGACTATCAATCAGATACCCTGTACCAAGAATCCTATGTTCTAGGGTACGAGTCAATATCCCCCATAAAGGTCCCATCGAGATAAGACCGTCCCGGCGAGGAAACCCCCTTGATAGCAAGTAGCCCGAGTATGATTTTTATACATATATAATATATGCACAATCACACCGTCATATATATATATATATATATATATATATATATATATATATATATATATATATATATATATATATATATATATATTCACATCCACATTATTAAATTAGATGCGCTCACGACCCATAATCATAATTATCCGTTATTACACATTTTACTATATTATCTCATATAACGGACTTGTTCATTTTATTCTCGTAATTAAGTTATTCTAAACTCACTTCTCGTCTCTCGAAGTATTCCCTTTACCTAAGTGCAATTTCAGTAGGCCCTCACTCACCTTCTAATCCAACTTCCTAGACATTTCTATTATTCAATCAACGCACGTATGATTTCCTAAGTATGAATATCTCCCATTTACCCTTCCTTTCCCTTTCACATTAAAGTCCCACATAACGGGGTTTATCTTGACCCTACTGGTCCTTTTTGTGTTTCATCATGTTCTAGCATCTCTAATCAAGATTTGCTACGCATCAAATCGGATTAAGCTAACACGAGCAAAAATGCAATTTTCCAGGAGGGGTCGATTGATCGATGAAAGGGGGTCGATCGATCGAACTATCGATCGATCGATACTCTGGGCTCGATCGATCGATCAAGCAGTTATGGCGAAACTGCAGAAAACCCAGCTACGGAAATCTTACCCCAAACTCATCCAAATCATCATGTTTCAGTCCCAAACTCCCAAGCACTTATACTACAAGTATTGTATACCCATATAAACAATATCCTACGTAAAACATGCGAGTTTTCATCAACTATAACAAAATAAAAGGATAAAATCTATATAAATCTCAAGAACCCTAATATTTTTCTTTAACTTAGTTTCTTCCATTCTTGTTCCATATTTTCTATCGCTAACACCATGGAAATTCGTGGTTCAACCTCTACATGTGAAATGGATTTCCAGAATATAATCTTTACCTCTACAACATGTAATTTTTGTCTCCAATTAATGTTTTCTTTCAAGAACACTAATTCTAATTAACCCTAGAGTAATATAAAAGAATGCATTAACTTGATTAAATCAAGATAGATACTTGCCTGAAATTCAAAGTTCTGATTTGTGGAAGAATTTGGTGTGGTTGAGATCCTCGTTATGCGATCTACCATTTGGCGGTGACGGCGGTGCAACCGGAGGAGTTCTTGGCCTAGAACTCCTTGGAAAGCTTATCTTCTTCCTCTCCAATGGCCTTCATTAGTTTTTGGTTATGCTAACCCTAGAAAGCAACACTTACCATCCGATAAAACCGTAGCAAATTCGTGGGTTTAATTATCCAAAATTACGAAATGTCCCAAATACCCTCCCGGGGTACTAATTAAGCCTAGAAATGCCCCGAGACCCAAACTAAACCTCCGGGTACATTATTTTGACAATCTCGACCATTCCGGACACTTTGGCGCACTCGAAATGACCATACGTGCAACTTATAATTTATTCACTTTATATAATAATAATAATTTACTCCTGACACGACAGAAGCGCGTCCCGACTTAATTTCCATAATTGTCATTTTGTTCACACGTGACGATTTTTTTTATAAAATAAATCGCATATATTACTATACTCATCCAGTAACATTCAACAAATTTTCAATAATTACTAACTCTCATCATGCTAGTAAATATTTAAAGACAACTTTCCGGATTAAAATTAAATTAATTTATCTCAATTAAATTTAATAAATTTCTAAATTTAAAAGCAATAAAAATACGGGGTATTACACTATGTTTTTAATGATTTTTATATCTTGAGTGTTTAAGTCAAGTGGGGTATTAGGAGGATACTCTTTATAGAAATCACCTATGTGAGTGAGATGGGGCCGCTTCAATGAGAATAATAAAGGCTATTTCTATAGCACACTCATGAAACAATGAGGTGTTCAAGGCCAAAATGGACTCAACAATAATAACCAATAAAGTTGGAAAGACATTGTGTGAATACTATTATCTCCGTTTACACAAATGGTCGAGAAATTAAGGACATCACATTCATTGATTGACTAATAAGCTTGATAGTATCTCACTAAGAAAGATTCAAATCCACAAGCTATCTTTTTTTATGCAATGTTTTTCCTAGAAAATCTTTGTGTTCGCATTTATATTCGTACGATTCTTTCAAATTTCATTAATGTGGGGGATTTTTGGATATTTTAAGAAAAATAAAACTTATTTTGTCAAACTCTGTGGTCAATTGCATATGAGATACATATGTTAAAAATGATGTGTCTTAGTACCAATGCATTCCTTGTCGCGAGGAGATTAATTTGGATTACTCATTTCTTCAAAATGGTGGAGTAATTAATGGGAAATTTCGACTTAAAGTGCCCCATTTTAGTTTAAGCTAGATAATTAAACATAGTTAAGTGGGTTTATCCCACATTAAAAAAGTGGTAGAAAAGCTTGGAGTCGATATACCCAAGTTATGGGACTAAGGCTTGGATGCCTTTGGGGTATCCCAACCTACTGAAGGGGAGATGACTTACACTATGCATGTAGACTTATATAATTGAGTGTTAACCTTCCCTTATTGACTAGTGGATATAGTTGTGAGATTAGAAGTACGTTGAGGAGTAAAACTTAGAATTGTAGTAAACCGGATGACATTTATGGGGTAGGAGATAAGTACCTAAAATTTCGATGGGATAAAGGTTGATAGCTTTTTATATATACTATTCAGGGATTTGTAAACGTGCAACATCTAATGACGGTATAGGGATGTAAGACATACCTCTATTAATATTATGAGATATCTAAGAAGTGTAAATGCTTAGTATATGTGGTTATCTGTGTATAACATACCTACCATACTTGTTATCACGGGAGGTCGGCGTTCGATCAGGGCCATCTAATCTTTGTGTGCCTACGGGGGGATTTAGATTGGTACCTCGAGGACATAGGTCAGAGAAGGACTTATTGAGAAGTTAATAAGTCTGCTGATAATGGGAGCGTAGGTATGTGCGTGACCCCTGTGATGTGAACTATGTTCGCCTCCTTTATGTGTGATTGTTGTTTATTGAAAACGATTCCTGAGAGATTCGGAATACGTGGTCCTTATGTACGTGATGAACCGGGATTGGATAGCAGAGTATGTGTGCACTGCAGTTTAGTCTCGGGGTGCCGGTATTGTATATTTATGATGAGAATAATATACCGTTAATTGAAATGAACTGTCGTGTATAAATGTAAGTGTGAATAATAACAACATTTCAGTAGAGTTAAAAATGGAAAATCTCTAGTGATTAACATTACTAATTTTGGGAACTAAGAAGAAAAGTAAAACTCTCTGTTTAAATTAAGATGTCAGGAATTAAATTGCGAATCGTATGGTAATGTTAGATTGTGTATTGGACTAGTTAGATATGGTAATAACTAGAACGGGTACGGGTACGGGTACGATAGGAGTGCACAATTAGTTGAGAGGTGAGGAACTCATGTGAGTGCACGCACTATCATGTACTTTATATCCACTGTTTAATGATATCAAACACTTGCTGTATTTTAAACTGTTTTCACAATCGGGCTCTGATCCGTTTTCTTTCAAATCTATTTTCTTGTAAAAACCTTTTAGTAGCCTAGCCACAAGGACACCAAGCATAAGAGTTCTATTCCAGTGACGTGCTGTAGCTGCTGTGGAAGTTACAGGACCTCGATAGTAGACGCCTCCACTTTCTATCTTGACTCTATTTCAGATTTACTCATCTGTAGGGCATGTCGCCCCTTTTTTTAGAGACATCTTACTTATTCAGTCTTACTTCAGATTTTGGGTTGTAATTAATTAATAGTTCAGGCTTTGGATTTTGTTTATTTTAGTATTCGGATTGTTGTGAGGTGTATTCCTCCAGATTCAGTTTATTACACTGTTACCTTATTGCGACTGTGATGTGGTTATGGTATCAGTATTTCATAATTTATTTTGGTTGTATATAAATCGAATTCAATTAAAATTGACAACTCACTTTTTAAATATTAGGTTGCTAGTAATTGTTAAAACGTCTTGCGACAGTGATGCTATAAACTGAACCAACTTGACATTTTGTATTAATTTAATAAAGGAGTAGCTACCCGGTATTTAATTAGTCGGGGTTTCACATTCCGTATATGAGTTAGTGCACAAACTGCCGTGTGTATAAGGATAAACTATGTTTTTAATGATTTTTATATCTTGAATGTATAAGTCAAGTGGGGTATTAGCAGGATACTCTTTATAGAAATTACCTATGTGAGTGATAAAGATCTGCTTCTGTGAGAATAACAAAGCCTATTTTCCTAGCACAGTCATGAAATCAGGAGGTGTTCAAGTCCAAAGTGGACACAATAATGAGAACCCATAAATTTGGAAAGACATTGTGTGAATACTATTATATCAGTTTACACAAATGGTCAATCAATTTAAGACATCACGTTTATTGATTTTCTAGTAAGCTCGATATTATCTCACTAGGAATTATTCAAATCCACTCGCTATCTTTTTTTATGCAATGTTTTTCCTATAAAATCTCTCTATTCGCATCTATATTCATTTGATTCTTTCAAATTCCATTCATGTTGTGGATTGTTGGATATTTTAAGCAAAATGCAACTTATTTGGTTAATATTTGGGGTCAATTTTATATGACACGCATATGTTAAAACTGACGTGTCTTAGTACTAATGTGTTCCTTGTTGCGAGGAGATTAATTTGGTATACTCATTTGTTCAAAATAGTGCAGTAAATGAATGAGAAATTTGAACTTAAAGTGACCCATTTGAGATTAATCTAAATAGTGTAACATATTTAACTGGGTTTGTCCCACATTGGAATAGTGGTAGAAAATCTTGGAGATGATATACCCAAGTTATGGGACTAAGGCTTGGATGCTTTTGGGGTATCCCAACTCTTTAAAGGGGAGATAAACTACACTATGCATGTGTTGGGGGTGGGCCAAAATCCCACACGCGTGCGTGCACTCTCGCCACCGTCCGTTCGTCCTTTGGGAAAATGTTACATTTTTGGACAAATTTTAATTCGCCTTTGGGCTTTAAAATTTATTTTTTCAACTAAAAAATATGTTTTCCCAAAAGGAATTAATTAATTATTGATTAATTAGTTATTTAATTATTTTCGCATTAATAGATTACATAAAAGGTTGTCATTTTAAGTAATTCAATTAAAACGATGTGTTGTTTTGTTAACAGATATGACTGTTCAAACAATCGTATCTTTCCTGAGAGAAGCCAATAGTTGCAACCCTTGACAACTTATGGAAGGACCTTGTGCAGTCCATTTTAAACACTAAAAAATCTACCCGAATTCCCTATTCCTTTCCTTGTTTCCTTATTCCTACTTGAGAGAAATTCGCCATTGTTGTTCGTGGGGCTATTACACTGAAGTTCTTATTATAACATTCGCTGACCGTTTCATCTTGGGAGGCAGACGTCCGTTGAATTTTCCGTCAGCACCGTAGCCGGAGAGTATTCTATCTTAAGGAGAGATAGTTGAACTTTTCACTCCAAATGTTTGCAAATGATTATTTCAATCAACAACTGTATGTTCTTCTGGACTTACTTTACTGTTATTGTAATTCTGAATAATTAGTTAATTTTTATTAATGTTTATTTATTTTGTGAAATACTATTTTCGTAATCCGAAAAACAACAATCTTAAGACATAATATTTTTTGGTTTCTCACTAAATAATTTTTTTTTGTATTGAAATTACATTAGTAAATTTTACCTTTTAAATACATAAAAAAAGTGGTTGCGTTTTATATTTTCGTCGACAATTTATTTCTGAAATTTAGAAAATTCTTTACATTTTATAAATTGGTTCTGGGTTATTTTATAATAGAATAATGGCAACTGAATCCTATGAAAATTTAATGTTCATTCCTAAAACCGATGTTCTAGTTAGTGTTCCTATTTCGGTTCCTACTCATTTAACCCATGGAGAAAAACTCAAAAAGTTTAACGGTACTCATTTCAAATGTTGGCAACAAAAGATTTTATTTTATTTAACTGCCATTAATCTTGCAAAGTTTATTAATGAAAATGCTCCCGTGGTTAATGAAAATGAAATGGATACGACAACATTGCTAGTTGTAGAAGCATAGAAAGATTCTGATTTCATTTTCATAAACTATATCCTTAAATGATTGGACAATACACTTTATAATGTATATAGTCTAATCAAAACCTCTAAATTGTTATAGGAGTGTTTGGATAAAAAATATAAAACTGAGGATGCAGGCACGAAAAATTTCATGGTCGTTAGATTTCTCTAGTATTAGAGGGTTGATTCAAAGGCTGTCATAAGCCAAGTCCAAGAGATTCAATTAATTTTTCATGGAATACTTGCTGAAATATGGTCATAAGTAAAAAATTTCAAGATGCTATTATAATTGAAAATTTTCTTGCCGCTTGGAAAGATTTTTAATATTATTTGAAGCATAAATGAAAAGAAATGGGACTTGAAGATTTAATTGTTCAGTTAAGGATAGAAGAAGATAATCGTAAATCTAAAAAAAATGGTAACCATGTTATGTCTGTAAATGCAAATATTGTTGAGGATGGACACAAATTTAACAAAACGACGAAGCACAAAAATGAAGGCACAAGTCAACAGGGCGGTGCTAAGAAGTTCAAAGGAAAATGTTTTAATTGAAACAAAGAAGGTCAAAGCGCCAAGTATTGTCGCAAGCCAAAAAACCAAGAGAACTTTGAGAAGAAAGCACCATAAGCCCACATGACAGAAGTTGATACATTGTCTGATGATGTTTCCAATGCGTCTCTCTCTAAAGTTGTATCTGAATTAAATTTGGTGAGTAACACAAAATAATGGTTCCTTGATACCGGTGCTACATGCAATGTGTGTTTCTATAAAACTATGTTCACAACTTACCAATCAATTACAAATGGTGAACAACTAATCATGGGAAACTCCTCCACCTAGAAGGTTAAAGTTCAAGGCAAAATCATGTTGAAAATGACTTCGAGGACGCATCTTGGACTCAACGATGTATTGCATGTGCCTTACATTAGGAACAACATTGTATCTGTTTCCGTGCTAAGCAAGAAAGGATTTAAGCTAGTCTTTATTGGAGACAAATTTGTACTAAGTAAAGATAAAATGTATGTAGAAAAGGATATATATGTGATGGGATGTTCAAATTGAACGTTATGATTATTGTACCTAAAAGTAACAATGGTAATAATATAATACCTTATGCTTATGTTCTTGAGTATATGGATATGGGACATGGTAGACTAGGGCATGTTAATTATAATAATTTAAGCAAATTAATTCACTTAGCATTAATTCCTAAATTTAGGATTGATACAAGTCACAAATGTGAAACATGTGTAGAAGGTAAATTAATAAAAACACCTTTTCAGTCAATTGAAAGGAGTAGTGAACCTTTAGATTTAATTCACACCGATATATGAGATTTAAAATTTATTCAAACTAGAGGTGGAAAAAAGTACTTTATTACCTTTGTGGATGATTGCACTAAATATTGCCATGTCTACTTAATAAGAAGCAAAGATTAAGCCATTGAAGCTTTTAAGCAATATAAGATGGAAATTGAGAATCAACTTAGTCAAATGATTAAAGAATTAAGAAGCTATAGAGGTGATAAATTTGAATCTCCTTTTAAGGAAATATGTTTAGAAAATGGCATTTTTCGCTAAACCACCGCTCCTTACTCTCCTCGATCAAATGGTATTGCGGAACGAAAATAACCAAACTTTAAAAGAAATGATGAATGCAATGATAAGACGTTCAGGATTACCCCAAAACATGTGGGGGGAATATTGCTATAAGCTAAATAAATTCTCAACAAATTGATTCATAAGAAAACAAATAAGATACCCTTTGAATTGTGGAAAGCACGCAAGCCTTCCTACAAATACTTAAAAGTGTGGATACAAGAAAAAGGATACAAGAAAAAGGATACAAGAAAAAGGAGGGAATATATTATTTTGACACTTATTCACCAGTTACAAGAATTACATCCATTATAATGTTAATTGCAATTGCACCAATATATAAATTGGAAATACACCAAATGGATGTCAAAACGACATTCTTAAATGGTGAATTAGTTGAAGAAATATATATGGAACAACCCGAAGGTTTTCATTCCCTTGGAAATGAATGTAAAGTATGTAAACTTGTGAAGTCATTATATGGGTTGAAACAACAACCTAAACAATGGCACGAGAAATTTGACAATGTCATGAAGTCAAATGGTTTCAAAATAAATGAGTGTCACAAATGTGTTTATGTTAAAAGATTTGAAGCGGGGCATGTGATTATATGTCTATATGTAGAGGATATGCTAATAATTGGTAATAATAATGTTATTAATTCTACTAAACCATTGTTGACTAGTTGATTTGAAATGAAGGACATACAGTTGATGTCATTCTATGAATTAAAATTACTAGAACCCCTCAAGGAATTAGGTTATCTCAATCACATTACGTTGAAAAGATACTTCAAACGTGTAATAAATATGATCAAAGTATTGTGAAAACACCCAAAGATCCAAATCCTCACCTCCTTAACAATAAATGTGAATGTATATCTCAATTAGAGTATTCTCGTATTATTGGAAGTTTGATGTATTTATCAAAATGTACTCGATCGGATATAGCATACTCAATTAGTAAGCTGAGTCGATATACGAGTTATCCTGAAAAAGATCATTGCAAAACCATAATAAGTGATCTTCGATATCTTTGATACTCTTTAGGGAATGGGTTGCACTACGAACGATGTCCACCTGTGCTTGAAGGCTATAGCGATGCAAATTGGATATCCGATTCAAATGATTCGAAATCCACAAGTGGATATGTATATACTCTTGGAGGTGCATCCGTATATTGGAAACCCTTGAAGAAAACGTACATTGCAAGATCCACTATGGAATATAAATTTATTGCTTTAGACAAAGCTAGGGAGGAAGTCGATGGCTTAGAAACTTCTTAGAGGATATTCCAATACGGTCAAAGCCCGTGCCACCTGTCTTAATACATTGTGACAGTCAATCGGAAATTCCTAGGGCTAAAAATAATAATTGTAATAGTAAGTCATGACATATACCTCGTCGATGTGACAACCCGCGATCCGAGATAAGGGGTGGCCAGCCCGAAACTCAAACGTAACAGGAATCATGGATGGATATCATTCTCAGCATCACAAAATATGAATTTAGTATACGGGAAAACCACCCAATAAGTTAGAAAACGGGTTGCCAAAAGTTTAAAATTTTAAAACCAGTTAGGAAAATTAAATTTAAACAACCCAAATCTGATAAGCAAGTGGAATTCCACAAGAATATGTATAATACAACTAAGACGAATGTACACAAAAGGACCGAATAAGCTGTCGATCCACAACAACATACAACGAAGTACCACAATTTAAATATTTTACATAATACATTCATTAAACTAGTACAAAAGTTTGGGCCACACGCCCGATGAAAAGACCCGATCATATCTAGAATACAAATATGAGAGCGTCTAATACAATGTCCTGTAATAACCCGCAAAATCTTACAGCTCGTCGAAAGCAAAGGAATGGGAACATCAAAACTGGCGCCCTTGCGGGGGAGCACCTGAGCGGATACAATCATATACACAACAAGGAAAGTAAACCGGTCAGGGTCGGGTTCTATATAATCACCAGAAGAAATAAAAAGCATAATAGAAATGAACAGTTATGCATGAATGATAAGGATGATAAATTTACATTACAATTTAACTAAATGAGGAAATGAAATGTCATTTACATAAAAGAAAGAAAAGTAATAACTTAAATTTTAAACCTTTCCTCATTTATCAAATTTCCATTACCTCTTGTATTCCTTAATAGGAATAAAACCATTTATTAACTTCCGTAGTTAATTATCTTACCATTTCATCTTTCCATTCCTTAATAGGAATACCATTAATATCAAGTGCACTTTATGGAACATATCTCATTAATCTCATTCCCGTGCTCTTTATGGCACGTATCATGCTCTTTATGGCATATATCCATCAAGTCCCACTTGATGCAGAAAAGTTATATTCATATACATATAACGATTCTAAGACCGTCCCTCCGAGTTTCCCCACTAGGCGCGCCCCTAAATGACCATCATCTTCCAGGGACTATCTATACAAGACAACCTGGGATCATAACGCAACGTTGGGAAGCGGCCATATGCCTGCGGGAAAGTCAGGACCACACCCGGAATCTCCTAACCAGCGCAGAAAAACATATAAAAACCCCACATATGGCCTAGGACGATATCCACCCTGCATTCTCTAGCCAGGGGGCATCACCAAGCGCGCGAACTTCCCTTATGATGTCATTTAGAGAGGTGTGTTTAAGTAAATTAACATTTACCATTTAAATTTCACTTTCATTTTCAATTACCATTACCAAATTTCCATTTCCATTATCCATGTATTTGGTTCATTTTATTCGAACCTATCATTATTAAACAACTGGGTTCATTTTATTTGAACCAATCATTTTTAAACCATTGGGATCATTTTATGCCAACCTATTTCCATCGAGCATCATCATTGACATTCCTCAAAT
The DNA here is from genome assembly GCA_949130495.1 of Sambucus nigra. Lineage (NCBI taxonomy): Eukaryota > Viridiplantae > Streptophyta > Magnoliopsida > Dipsacales > Adoxaceae > Sambucus > Sambucus nigra. The sequence goes on along the minus strand of OX422220.1, from coordinate 489,522,900 downwards.
TACAAATGCCTGCTTAGTCTCCAAATGATCATCATGATCCTACATGTCCCCAAAGTTCATATAACCTCAACATGCCCCTAAAGTGTCCAAACATGGGCATTTAAACTTCTAACTTCTAGAAAATTCAATAAAAGAAGTAATGCCTTAACATTACTTTAAACATCCTCGGAATAAACCCCAGATGACCCAATTCTAGTCTAGGGCAACGACCAAACTCAACTAAAATTCTAGGACTCTAAGTTTACTTCATACAAGAAGGTTCCTAGTCCCTAATTAAAAGAAGAAACTTAGGAAGAAAAAAAAATGAGGTTTAAAGGTGGAAAACAGGGGACCGATCGACCGGTCCTGAGACCGCGGTCGACCGCGTCTCAAGTTTTAGCCTAAGAAGAAAAGAAGAATGTCCAGGCAAAGGGGGCCGGTCGACTGGTCACAGACCGAGGTCGACCGCACACAAAAATTTAGGCCTTGGTGGGAGAGCAGTATGCCCATCCCCGAAGGCCCGGTCGACCGGTCCTGGAACTGCGGTCGACCAGTCATAGCAGACCTAGCCTCCCTATTTCTTCTTCCAACATCCAAAGCCCATATCATTTAATGGAACTAATACACCACAAATATGTCTAATTACCATCATTTACAATATTAATCATCCAAATCAATTTCCAAGGGTTAATACCCATAAATCCAACAAAACCCTAAAATGATTAAACACAACAAATTCATAACTATCACAACTAATTATTCTCCTTAAATCATATAATAGCAAGTAGATAACTTTCCTTGATCTTGCAAATTCAGATTTGATTTGGTGTAGACAACCATCAAAGCTCCAATCTCTAAATCTCTCTCTTTTTCTCCAAAGCTCTCTTCTTTCTCCTTTCTATCTCTAGGTTAACAATTGTGTGTTAAGAGAAAATGAGGAAAATAATGAGGTTAGCAAGACTAAATCGGACCATTAGTCTAAAAGGTCCAACTTTAATGACTAATACGCGATAAAATGATACGCACTACACATTTAATCTATAACCAGTCAAAAGTACTCGAAATGCCAAAATACAATATGACACTTATTTTGACTGTCTCGCACCTACCGGCACTAACTACACCCTCCAAATTATCATTTGGAATTTTTATAACTCATTTTAAGTTTTGGTTTCTCATTAAACCAAAATGTCTTTTTATATCTTATGACACCATAAATCACCACATGGATATCTCTGCCTACTCATCAGGTAATCATAAAACATTTCAGTAAATATTAACCTTTTTCATATTAAATTAATATTTACTCAAGATCCATCATTTTATAATTACTTACTACACATAGTAAATAAATATAAAATAGGCTATCAAACGTGAGGGTTGTTACAGTCGACACCAAACCTTTAGACAATTTCTCTCAAATGGAATTATTTATGTTGACAATGTAAAGTCAAAGGAAAATATTGCGGATCCACTAATTAACGGTATACTGGAGATAAAGTTGCAACTTTATCACGTGGAATGGGACAAAATTTTGTGAACTTATAAAGATTCATATTAATGGAAACCCAACCTAAATGACTGGAGAGGCCAAGAAATAGGTTTAAAGGGACAACCAAAGTATGAGGACTCATTTATCACTAATAAGTAATACTTTAATTACTTCCTTCCATTCCGAAGATGAGTGAGTGCAAAAACTATCGTGTGTATAAGGATAAACTTTGCTTTTAATGATTTTTATATATTGAATGTATAAGTCAAGTGGGGTATTAGCAAGATACTTTTTATGGAAATAACCAATGTGAGTGAGAAGGGAACACTTCTACGAGAATAACAAAGAATATTTCTTTAGCACACTCATGAAACTAGGAGGTGTTCATGGCCAAAGTGGTCACAATAATGAGAACCAATAATAATGGAAAGACAATGTGTGAATACTATTTAAGACATCACGTTCATTGATTCGCTAGTAAGCTTGATTGCATCTCACTAGGAAATATTCAAAGCCACAAGATATCTCTCTCGATGCAATGTTTTTCCTAGAAAATCTATGTGTTCTCATCTATAATTGTTTGATTCTTTCAAATTTCATTCATGTGTGGTGTTGTTGGATATTTTAAGAAAAATACAGCTTATTTGGTCAAACTTTGGGGTGAATTTTATATGACACACATATGTTAAAAATGACGTGTCTTAGTACCAATGCGTTCCTTTTCGGAAGGAAATTAATTTGGTATACTTATTTGTTCAAAACAGTGGAGTAATGTATGAGAAATTTTGACTAAACTAACCCATTTGAGTTTAAGCTATATAGTGTTACATAGTTAAGTGGGTTTATCCCACATTAGAAAACTGGTAGGAAATCATGGAGTCGATATACCCAAGTTATGGGACTAAGATTTGGATGCCTTTTGGATATCCCAACTCTTTGAAAGGGAGATGGCCTACCCTAATCATGTGTTAGGATTGGGTCAAAATCCCAAACGCACGAGCGTGCAACCGCCGCCGTCCGTTTGGCCTAACTCGTGCCCGGGTCTAGGTATGGGTCTTGGGTGAGCAACTATTGAAGTTTTTGGACAAATTTTAATTGGTCTTTGGGGTTTAAAATTTATTTTTTGAACTGAAAAATCCATTTTCCCAAAACGAATTATTTAATTTCAGATTAATTAATTATTTAATTATTTTCGCATTAATTAATTTTTCAAAACGTTGTCATTTTAATTAATATAATTAAAACTTTGTGTTGTTTTGTTAACAGATATGACTGTTTAAACAATCACATTTTTTTTTGAAAAAGACAACAATTGCAACCCTTCACCAATTGTAAAAGGACCATTTTCAGTCCATTTTAAACACTAGAAAATATACCCAAATTACCTATTCTCGTCCTTGTTTCCTTCTTCCTTCTTGCAAGAAATTAGCCATTGTTGGTTTGTGGGGTTGTTGCACTGAAGTGATTCGTGTAATAGTCGGTGACCATTTCATCCTGGGAAGCAGACGCCCATTGAATTTTTCGCCAGCACCGTAGCAAGGGCGTATTCTGTCTTAAGGAGAGAAAGTTCAACTTTCGACTCGGTCAAATCTCTGCAAGTGATTGTTTCAATCGCAAACTATATGTTCTTCTTGACTTTCTTTACTGTTACTGTAATTCAAAATAACTAGTTACTTTTTATTGCTGTTTATTTATTTAGTGAAAAATTATTTTTGTAATCTGAAAAACAATAGTCTTAAGACAAAATATTTTTTTCTTGTTTCTCAGTAAATAAATTATTTTTCTTATTGAAATTAAATTGATAAATTTTACCTTTTTAAATCCATAAAAAAATGTGTTTACGTTTTATATTTTCATCTACAATTTAATTTTGAAATTGAGAAAATTCTTTACATTTTATAAATTGGTTCTGTGTTATTTTACAGTAGGACAATGGCTATTGAATCCTCTGAAAGTGTAATGTCCGTTCCTCAAACCGATGTGCCGGTTAGTGTTTCTACTGTCGTTCCTACTCATTTAACCCATGGAGAAAAACCCAAAAAGTTTAATGGTACTGATTTCAAATGTTGGTAGTAAAAGTCCTAGACCCGGAAGTGATCTTAGAAACCAATCGTGTTCTAGAAAGAATTCTAATATCGTATTCACCTAGAACAAAGAAAAAAATTGAGTTTTTGTTATGGTCGTCCAGTGAGAACTTAAAGATTTTGGATGCTGCAACCATATTAGTCTCTCATTTTGTTTCAGGGAAGCTAACGGTTGTGCAGACTCGCGGGATACTTTCTTGGTCACTCGTTCTTTTCATACTTTATTTTTTACTCAAGCACCTACTTTTCTAATTCAGTCTTTTGTAATTTTACTAGACCTACAATAGTTAATAGTAATCAAGCTTGTAAAATATTACTTTTCTAATAAAGATTCTTTTTGTCTGCAAAAAAATAAAGTTAGCCACGATAAAGAGGATTACTAAAATTTAAGACAAAATAACTCATTTTATGCGTGTGAGAAGTCAACTTATTAAATTGGTTCAATTAAGTTTTTCTTATTAGTCTACTCGGGCTTGTAAAAGGCAAGAGAAGATTTAAAAGAGCTTCATTTTTGTCTTTTATGAGAAGTGAAGATTTGAACTTTTTTATTTTGGTGAAGTAGGCAACTATAATGTGAAAGTTGAAAGCACAAGACATAAATGTAATAATTCATGCACGACCAAAATTCAATGTCAAGTGGGGCAAAAGTGTCATTATTTACTTTAACTTCAATACTAGCTCTTCATTTCCTCTCGTGAACTCTTTATATGGCCTAATATCAAATCTCAATCCCTACTAATCTTTCCACACACTAAAACACCTTCCTCAACGCATGTCATTGTGATATATACATACATACATACATACATATATATATATATATATATATATATATATATATATATAATGTGTGTTTGTGTCTGTGTGTTATAGATTCATTCTTAAGGACAACATAATATTAATCAAGACTTTAACAAAATATATTTGATCTTTACCTTTTAACAAAATATATTACTAAATTATCTGAATAATAGGACTTACCTTGATCCAATGCTACGATCCAACACTAGGAGAAAACGATTTTTTTATGACGGCTAAAAACTGTAATAAAGTGAGTTCTATAATGATTTTTAAATTAACAAAAATTGTAATAAATGCCAGTGTTATAAAGGTTTGAAAAAGTGTTATAAAAATATATATTGTATGACAATATCAAATGTAAAGTTATTAAAGGCAGCTCCAAGATGTACGATTGATGATTTTTTTTTTCTTAAAATTTGTTATAACAAAGGCCAAAAACCGTTACAGCAAATTTTCTTATGACTATTTCCTTCAAAACATTATTAAAATAGCAAATTTTAATAATATTTATTTTTAAGAAAATGTAATAAATAACTACAAATGCCACGTCATTTTACAACTGTCGTTGTTTAATTATTCCTTAAAAACCTACATGTTATTTTTATTAGTTTATTCCCCCAAAATAAGTCATGCAATACACATGTAATACTACCAATTATACTATCGATCGAACAAATAACATAAATAATTTCACTAACTAAAATACATCAAATCCAACTAAAACTATCAATTATACTATCGATCGAACAAATAATGCAAATAATTTCACCAACTAAAATCCATCAAATCTAACCCAGTAGCCAACTAATTGTCATACTTAAAACACTAGAAAGAAAAATGATATCTCAATCCAATTTCAACCATTCAAATATATAAAACAAAAATAAATAAATAAAAAATCAACAAACTCAAATGTCATTGATTCAAATCTAAAATTATATTTACATATAAAAACGATAAATAAAATTCAATGTTCGCAGTATCCACCCTTATATGCACTCCAACTCTCCCCAAAGCATCATGACTCGGTATCTTACTAGACATATACATGTAACAAAGACATGTATACTACCTTGCCAAATAAAAGTAAATATTTACAAAAAAAATTACACAATTCTTGTGGGCCATAAAGAGTTGTCAAGGTTGGAAAAAAGGGCCAACAAATAATTATCATGGAAGATTAGTGACTACCGGAGTTACTTCCTACTTAGTTTTGCAAAAGCAGATGCTAAGGCTGGGATGAGTTTGTATACCAAAAAGTATATATTTAAATTTTTTCAAATATAATGTCAAAACTTTAAATAGACTAACCCAACAAAAACTTGTGCATATATTTAACTGAGTTGTTGTGAAAAATCGATTTATGCAATTTGATCTTTTTAACCTAAAGCATGCATCTGGGTGAGTAACACATAAACTAAGTAAAATGATCGCACAATACACCGATGTATGATGAAAACCCATAATGGGAAGAACCTCGAACGTCCTAGCCCAACAGATTACTATGATAAGGTTTTACACAAGACAAATAATAGACTTACACAACGACTCATCGCCCTCGCAAGCCTTGATGTTCTTCTACATTCGACATCTCCTCCACAATGCAAAGCAGGAATCCACACATGCCTCGGTATCCACTAATCTAGCTCATCTACCATCTACGGAGTTGAAACACGGAATGACCGCTTCTTTACCACAATATAACAAACACTGTACAGAGTCCACCACACGAAACCTTTTTTCTATCCAGATGATAAGAGAAGCAAACTATGGTGTCCATGCAACTACATCTCAAAGTATAAGAAAGATGAAACTTGGATCTTTAAATGATTTGAGTGAAACTAGGGTTTGAAAGATTTTGGATATAGATGGGAAAACCTTTTTTTGCCAAAAGTCCTTAAAAATTGATGCCATCACTCTTATTCATTGAAAACACAAATTTTGAGGCAGCCGGGTTCGTTCAAATAAGCAATCTCGTTCAAACGAGTTTATAATGGGTAGGCCCTACAAGAATTATAGGGAAAATAATTTCAAATCAATATAAAAAAGGAGTTTCAATTAGTCATTTTTTAAGAAAATAAACAGTATTTTGAACGCACAATTTTTCTACCTATTTTTTAAAATAAGTTTTAAGGTTTGGAGCATAGGGGCGTGCAATGTAAATTTTTGTCATAAACAAACTAATCTTTGGGGAAAAAAAATTAATTTTGAAAACTAGGATCTTAGGGTCACAAAGGAATATCCTGTCGGTTACTCTCTTCATGCCATATTTAACACCATTTTGGCCGAGCAACCCCTTTGTTTAACCATTTGACATACCCAGGGGGTTTAATTTTAAAGTATAAATGCATTTATGCACTACCCATAATGGGTGATCTAAGGAGCTATTAAAGGGTATGACAAAAGCAATCACAATCCAGTCTTTGCTAAATATATTGTTATTTGTTTATTAGAAGAAAATTCCAATACAAATATATTAAGAAATACATTTGCTAAATATATTGTAATTTTCTTCCTAAGAGAGAGCTTTTTATTTTAATCGTTGACCAATAATATTTTTTTACTCTAATTATTTATATATTTTCGAGTATTAAGGTCTCTCATCCCATTAATACAGGCCTTTGAATTCTCGGTATACACAAAACATTACATGTGTATATTACAAAAAAATTGTATACATTATAAAATTTCGATTACAAATTACAATACCCCCCATCCCCTAAAAAAAATTACAAAAGTCCATTTATGTAACACAAAATTTTAATTCATACATTAATGAAAAGTCGGCTTCACCCTAATAATGTCCTTAAGTAAAAAACAATATCGTCTAGGAAATTCAGTAAAAACACGAATCATACTTTATATGGCTCCCCCTTGGGATGTTTCGAGTGTAAAGTTTTAGTTTACAATTTATGTATAAAATAAATTTTATATCATAATTATACATAATTTTTTATACTTTAGTAATTGATTTTTAACTTAATGTTCGCAAATTGGAGTTGTAAATGATCCATAATTTAATTTATATGGTCCATTAGAGTCACTATACCATAAAGTGATTTTTCAACCATTGATCACATATTGAGATCAGAAATCATCGATCCCAAACCACTCCCAATGTGATATCAACAATTAAAAAAATTCACTCTAACGGAAAGTGACTCTAGAGGAGCCGAATCCTAATTAAATACAATGCATCATTTTGGGAATCGAGATGCAAAGTATACAACCTTTTTCCATTGGAAAAAATATATCATTTTTTATTTTATGTTGCAAAATGCACCTCCCTTTTAGACTTCTAAATCATTCCATTGATTTAACCTCGGTCGAACCAATAAAAAATCTAGTTTAATTTATTCAGTCCAGTTAGGGTCAATAAAATTCAGTTTCAACTAATTATGTTTGTTTGGTTATTTTTCACTCGCTTGATAGTTAATTAGGAGTGCGAGCATGCTAGGTAAGATTTATGGTCTTGCCAACGAAAGAATTTAGCCTAGTAATAAGTAACAGAAAATTTTGTTTCATTCGATGTCTCCGTTAATAAGACTTATGCTTCCTTTATAGAAAACTTTGAAGTGAGTGCTAAATGATTAAGTAGGACAAAAATAGTAAATTGCATGAATTAAAGAAAAATAAAGTTTCGTAAATAAAGAAAGAAAAATGCAATTAAAGTAACATTAGCAAGAAAATAAATTGCGAGTAAAGTAAAGATTTACGGGCAAGTAAATAAGAATAAATTCAAAGGTAAGAAACTTTAAATAAACTTTGAAAAGAAAAATGTTATGACTACCTTACAATCTACTTGCAAAATTGAAAGAAATTTAGGAAATAGAGGAAAAAAATAGAAGAAAAGGAAAAAGAGGATAAATGTAAAGTAGGTGTGCCTTTTGAGATGGATTTCTATCTTCCTTATTGGCTTCTTTACTAATTTATAGTGTTTCTTGTCTATGCAACGCAATTGCTCATGTAACTGTTGGGTGGTTACTCACCCATTTAAGTTTTCCCGCTTTAGTGCTCTACCACCCCAATTAAAAGTGGAGTAAGTTCCCACTTCAATTAACATGTCCAAAATGGTGTCAAGTGTCACACATGCATGCAACCCATTACTTTGTATTTACACATAATAACCCAACTATTTTTTCCGATTTAATTATTAAATGGATATAACTCACTGGGTTGTGTTAATATGTTATACACATATCCCCCGCACTAATTGGTTTTTGAAGAAGATTAAGTAATGGTCTGTTGGGTTTCTCGAAGACTTAATTCCACATTCACCACCATTGCACTCTCCAAATATACAAATCCTTGGCTAAGAGACTGCTCACACTTTGATCAACCATCATTTTTCCAATTAGCTTTGAGATCATTGTCCTCTACACTCCTCTTTCTATATTCTCTAAAATGGCTATGGAAAAATAATGTGATAGCATCCATGATTATGATTCCAACACTGATCCTCACCTTGTATTTGAAGATTCTTGGGCTTCTGCTACTGCTGCTACAAACTCTTCCTAAAATGCCAATCAAAACAAGTCTAATGATTGGTTTTTTTGAGGTGATGTTGAACCATATGCTTCTTCTTCTAAACCTTCAGTTCCCTCTATACCCATTTTATATGGGTTTTATGATATTGAAACCTGAAGGGTCTTTACTTGTCCACCTATGTGCAATAGGCCTTTTGTTTCTAGGATTTTCAAAGGTTGTGCCACTAATTTCTTCCTTTTTCCTTAATTTTTATGGCTCCATAGTCTTCATATTTTGGCAAAATCCCTCTAACTGAAGATGATATGTTTGAAATGGAGGACCCTTCCTTAGAGACCAATGGAACTTAATATTTGGGGCACCTTGTCTCTTTAAACATCAAATATTTTCTAGTTCCATCCATTTATGAGTCGTTCATTCACTGCAACCTTATGCCCCACTTCTTATTTGAAGTATATGACTCAAGAGGGATATCCCATAGTCGACCATGTTTTTAGGGGATATTGCCTTGTTCTTTGACCATCAAGCCATTTTACCCCTTTTTGGGCTTCTTTAAATGAATACATGAGTGTCTTGACTTCTTGGCATTGTGGCACTTATGTTTTTCTAATGTATGGCCTTTCTGGTTGTAGCTCACACACTTATGTCTAACAAACATACTAAGTTGTTCCAAATGGTGCATATACTTTTTTTCTCTTGTCGATGATAGCATCGAGTTTCATGTTCTTGAGAATTTTATTACCCATACTATCATGTCTCCCCTCCTTCTTTATGATCTCATATCTCAACCTCATCTTCTGGGAAATGATGCTTTCCAAAATTTGGAAAAGTATGTTTAGGATGGTTTTCCAACCAAACGACCCTTTCTCGAGTCTCCACCTTCCACCTATGATCTTCGTAAAGCTTTGGCAACTCTTGATATTATTTACGTGCATGAGCATGGTGTCTATTGCGATACCCCAAATGTGTCTTTTTACTTGACTGAATGTTCATTTTCATGGAACTGGTCGGATGGGTAGCCAACCAACAAGATAACTTAGCCGATTATATTTATGCATAGTCTAAGGATCCACTGATCATCAAGACAAGTGTCACTTCTTTATAGGTCCATGTGGTCTACTTATTTTAGGCTACAACAAAAGCCCCAATATTTCATTCTTGATAAGAATGGTATAATGAGTGAAAGGATGGACTATTATCAATTATGAGCTGCTCGTTTGTCTGAAGGGGCTTGGTCGGCTGTCGACCTTAGGACCTATAAATTTTAACCTGTCGTATTAAGGCAATCGCAATTTTATAAATATTTTGAAAAATAGCGAACCGATTGGGGGTACGTTGGTCATTTTGGTGTCTAGGGAAACGAAACACTATTGATATCTGAAACAATAGTATGATTAATCATTTCAATATTTAGAACTTTTAAAAGGTCCTTTCCCCCTCAATCTTATCCCACCTTGAATTTCAAACTCTTTTCTTCATTGTTGAGCTCTTACTTCGTCGTTATAGATAAAATTGTTGTTGAATACTTGCATTTACTGTAAGAATCCTTTTTTCCTTGCATTTTCTTTTATGAGTTTTTATGATAGTATATACTGTTGATTATTTGGAGGAGTTTAGAGCAGAGCGTAGGATCCCTAAATGGGTGGAACTGAGTTGATGATAGGTCCTTGTGACTTATGTTCAATAGAAGAAGTTCGCTAACTTCCCATTATTTTTATAGCGGAGTGTTGAGTTAATCTCCCAATAAATTGATCATTTCTTGAATTTCGTCAATATTTTGATGTGGACCCTACCCAAGTGGCACCAATTATTTGGAGAGTAGTAAATGGGGTCAACCGCATTAATGAAGGATTTGTAACCTACATAAGAATAACGAAATTGATGTACTACCATAGCTGGGGGGGAACTTCTGATAATATTTATTATTTCAAGACCACGTATTAAAACATGGCTTTGGTAGTTAATTTACTGTATTTCAATAAAGATAATTGGCATCATGGATTGGTTGTTAAGCACTGACACTTTGTCCCTCTTCCTAAAGATGAAGAATATACTAGGCCACTCTTCCCTCAGGAAGGGAATGGCATAGGTCGACATCTTTTATTTTTTGTGCATTTTCATTTTTTCCTTTTAATTTTTTTAGTGGCTGACCAGTGTCCTTGTTTTTGTGCTTGGAAATAAGGAGCAAGAAGGACATTCCCCCTTTGTTCGAAGTAAATTTTGCTGACATGAATCTCGTACTGTCCATCCAACAAAGAATTGGAGAATCTCATCCTCGTTCAGTGTCTGTGTTTTTGGACTACCAGAGCTCCATCAACTCATTTGTTGCCCGACTAATCGAATATATTACTTTAGTCCCCATTAATTTACAGGATCCAACCTCATCTTCCTCGGCTGCTGATTCATAGTCTTTTCCCTAGTTAGAGGGAGGTTTTACTGTTAGAGGTACCTCTTCCTCCTTTGAATCCTTAGAGATCAACCACATTCTGACCCCAACTCATTCTCTAAATATGGGGAAATGGATGATCCCCAACCTCCTCACTGGAACCAAGTTTCCATCTCCAACAGAGAAGAGGAAGATTGAGGAAGCAAGTTCCAAATGCCCTACGATGGTGGTTCATTATGAGGTGAAGACCCAAGAACCCCAATTCAAGAGGCTAAGAAAATATTATACTGATTGACAAGAGTTGCCAAGAAAGGACCAGGCCGACTAAGGCCTAAGTGGTGCCTCTTCTGTAGCCGTGAACCCTAGCCTTGCCATCTGTTTGATAGAATCAAGGGTTTTCCCTGCTGATGAAGCTTCTACTATTGTTGCCCCCTATAGGGCTAGATTGCTAGAAATATCCAATAACTATTTGGCCTTGGTAAATATCCTTTCAACTACTCTCCTTTATCTATTTGTATTCTTGTCATGTTTTCACTAACCTTCTTGATTTTCTTGTACTTTTGAAAATTTTAGTTTATTACGACCAACTGTTGAGCAGCGATGCCCGCTTAAGGGAGACATTAATTGATGTTGACTTTGCATTCCAAGGCTTAAAGGAGTCTCTAGAAATTACATAAAACGCCCATGTGAAGGATCAAATTTTGACACCATTCAGATCAGATCACATAACAATAAATATAATGGATGTTTATATATTTTATTAGTTATTAAGAGAGAGAGAGAGAGAGAGAGAGACAGAGATAGAGAGAGTACAAATAATATTAGTTAAGAACTAGAGTTCAATATGTAACCTATTTGGGAGGGAAATATATAAATTAGAAATAGGCGGGTAGAAAGAAACTGAGAGACGAGATAAAAGTTATGGATTAGTCATTGCGTGTAAAAGAGAAATATTTTTGTTGAAAAGTTTGGAGAATTATGGAGATATGGTATGCCCAAAAGTCTCAAAAGAACCATAAAAATGATCATAATAAAAAAGTGAGAAAGAATAATTTTGTCATTAGCATCTCCATGCCACTTACTAGGAGTGAAATTAGACTCCCCGTCATGTTCTCATCTTTCTTCCACTCAGATTTGACCCAGTGATTCTTCCATTCATCTTTAGCAAAATAACAAAGAAAAACCAGATGTTTAAACATTTTCATGAATCATCTTAGAGTCATTATACAACCTCTCTCAAAGACAACAAAGAAATCATATTATTGAGATATGACATATGTTCAATGCTATAAGGAAGTTTTAATTTTCTCAAACTATTAACTATATTTTTCAGTTAACTATTCTATATTCTTCCTCATCTATTGTGAACAATACAAAATTAAGCATTACCTTATACACAAAGATTCCAACCATTCTCCACCTTTGATTGCAACAAAACTAGCCTAGTTGGCTTGTACTAAGATGGGTCCATGTTTACCTTTAAGGTCCAAATCCAGGACTCCCAATGTACGAAAAATACCCAATTAAATGTCCAAATGAATTCATAAGATCCACATAGAACTCAAATATTGGTTTTTATAAGAGACTTGAATTGATATATGCTATATCCTAATTCGAGTACCCTAAATTCACATAAATTAGGTAAAGCATGATATTGACCCCACTACCTAAATCACACCACTTACCTCTACAGTAAACCTACAGTTCAACGTATCTAATACATCGTAATCAAGTTTTGAGTCCATACTGTTATCTTATATTAAGTATTGAAAAGTAGAAAAATTATTCAAAACCAATAAACACACACACACACACACACACACACACACACACACACACACACACACACACACATATATATATATATATATATATATATATATATATATATACTAGGGTATGCCCGTGCTTGAAGGCACGACGCAAATTTTCGAAAGTGTACGTCGTTGATTGGACCATATGTCGTACTTAGTTCGCAATAGTAAAAATAGTCCGTCTTGTACATCATATAATACGTCATAATGGCACGGTGAAAATTGGACATCATTTTTTAATAAAAACTTGACGAATTAAACTTATCATTAGGGGTCGAATTTTTCACCTAACATTAATACAATGACACGATTAATTCATAAATTTACTCGTGTTATTTGTGTCAAATAGTATTTTAATGTGGTGTGAAAATTATAAGTCACGTTATTCGTGTTGTGATTAGTATTTTAATGTGGTATGAAAATTATAAGTCACGTTATTCTAGTGTATGCCCGTACCTAAAGGCACGACAAAAATTCTCAAAATTCTTTTAATTATGAATCAAATATCAAAAAGTCCCTCAAACATTTTCTAATATGCATTTAGTCCAAGCCTTCTATTTTGTACGAAAAAGTCCATTATTCTCTTATCTTTAAAGGTCCGTGCCAGCAGCATGGTGAACGACTTTTTGGAACAAAATAAAAAGGCTTAAATTAATCGTGTGTTAAAAAATATTTGAGAGACTATTTAGTATATACCTCTTTAATTATTGTACAGTTTAAAAAAATGTTTTAATAGTTTTTAAAACGTGCACAATTTATACATTTTATTGATTCATATATGGTTTAAACGAATATTTTGTATTGGCTGCTATAACTTGAATAAAATCCTAATTGGGAAAAAATTATTTCATTTTATATTGTGTTGCGTCATTTTCATTTTGATCGAGTTAGTTATTTGTTTGAAAAAAAAAATGTGTTGTGATGCTTTTATTTGGTTATTTTTCTTAATTGATAAAAAAAGTAATATACGTGTCATGTTTATTTTGGTTGGATTCATTTTTTGTTACAACAATAATTTTCATTGTACTGTTTTAATTTGGAATGAGTTCAAAATACGTAAAACATAAAAAAAACTATTTTATGCCTATGTCATTTTTAATTAAGTCCGATTTATTTTTTATTTAAAAAAACATTTCTTGTACTCTCGCTTTTACTTGGATCGTTTCTTGGGGGCACTGTGTGGTAGCACAGATTTAACAGGCTTCAAGATTGAGGTTGCTGACTTAAATTTGTCCTTGTTGATGTTCCATTTCTTTCACCTGCAGAAAAGGACGGGCTGTCCTTGATTTGAAGTGAAGGATCGTAATGGGTATGGATGGTGTGTTTGAGCAGGAGGCCTAAAGCTCCTACCTCTAGAATTAAAAGAGGTAGTGTATGTGTCATCTTTCAAAGTAATTTTTGTGCCTTCCCCTTGTATAGGCTGGGACTTGTTCCCTCATGGCATTAAATGCCATTGTTTGATCAGAAATCGAGTCAAGTCATGGACCCATCGCCAGCAATTTACTTTATTATATAAAAGAAAACTTTTTTAAAATATTTTTTTTCAGCTTTTAAAAAATATAAATTAAAATACAGTTTTATGTGAATTACTTAAAATATTTTTTCAGCCTTTAAAAAATATAAATTAAGATATCTTGTATTTGTATTTATAAAACTAACTTTTTGAAACACGGCTTTTATAAAAAAAACAAACTACAATTAACAATGATTTTATATTTAGATTTTTAATGAAAATAGTTTTTTTATGGAAATTGATTTTATGAAACCAATTTATTTTAAATATTTTTATAATTTAAAATAACTAATTTTACGAAACTGGTGGGATGTATCTTTGTAATTAAATTCATGTTGTTACATTGCAAGTTTTTTTAACAAAAATAACAATTTTCGACATTTTACCAAATGGAAGAAGGGGTTTCGAAATAGAAAAAAAATCCAATAAATATATATAAAAAATGCACACAGATATGGTATAAAATTCATAAAGATAACTTGTGTAATTCATAAACATCCAATCTTCCATTTAAAAAAAAACATGTCTTAAGGAGGGAAAAGAAAATTATGAGCTCGAGTGTTCAACTGGGTTTGATAATATGATATAAACTAATACCAAAATTATAGGAGACTTACATGTTCAAAGCTTCACTCTGAAAACATTGTACAAAGCTAATACAATCAAAGCTAAAAACAGGACAACTTCTATGATCCCAAAAAACTCTTGGGGTAAAGTAGTTATTCCATCAGTTTCATACATAAACCACCACTACCCCCATCAAACTCTACAAAAAATTACAATATTACTTACTCTTTATATGGTACCAAATTTTTAAAACTTGATGAGAACACCTGCAAAAGGAACAAAGAACAATTATTTAATAAATGGTGTTTTTGAACAATATGACTAAAAGTACCATATAAAGAGTAAACCTTAAAAACCATTGTTGATTAAACATTAAAAAACAGAAAGAAACTATACCAATAATAAGCCCATATATTGTTGTTCACAACAGACCCGAAACAAAATCGATGAAAAAAAATCACGACTACATGTATCAGCCCCAAATATCCAAACTTGATGAAAATTAAAATCTCCAAACTGAGAGTTGAAAATAAGATAGAATATTTCTCAAAACTGAAAGAATATTTCTCAAAACTGAAACTCTGAACCTTTTTAATACGAAACTCTCAAAGATGAAATTGTGAACCTTCTTGATCTGAAACTCCACCATTTCTAATCGCAACAAAACAATAAAAGCCAGAAACATGACTACGGATCAAAATAATACAAAGAATTATATATAAAAACGAAACCAAATCAGAATCGATTGGGGCTTACTAATAATCACATTTACTCTTTCTCTCTAAGCCCTAGGTGAGATCTACCTCTACTACTAATAATTTTTAAACCAAATCTGGGTACCCTTGAGGTTGTCGAACTCCTCTCTCTCTCACACTGATGGTATCCATAAAAGGTGGCTTGAGAGGGTTTAAAAGATGGCTTGGGAAAGGAATAGAGAAGAGAGAGAAAGAGGCGTCTTTTGAAATGGGAAGGGATTTTAAGAAACCGTGGGTGGAAAATCGAGGAATAATGGGTCAAAGATGAAAGATGGGACGGGTGCGAGGCGCGAGGTAGTACAGTGTGGGGCAGTTGCGTGTTTGTGGTCTTAATTTGAACCGTCCACAACAATTGTCCATGTGGCCTTAATCTGAACCCTTAAATGTGTTAACATTTTATTGAACAGTAAAAACACCCTTACTCCTTATTATATATATATATATATATATATACACACACACACTAGGGTATGCCCGTGCCTGAAGGCACGATGACAATTTTCCCAAGTATGAATCATGTGTCAAATTATAAAAGCTTAGAATATGAATACACAACACACCACTATTGGCAATTATAATTTATTGCATAACGAATGACCTAACTGAATACATATTAAAGTAACCACTACTAATCTCAACTCACCTTAGTTATGTGATCAAGATCCAAGAATCGAACCAAATAGAATTATAAACTCCAATTAACCATGAATATCCATGTCAAAAATATTCATAATCTACTTACATTAATTATCACGACACAAATAAAAGTACGAATAGAAAAATATCATTTATATAATTAGGAAAAGATGAGTTATGAAAGAAAAAATCCCATGTGCTAATCGAACATTGCGATATTGTTTAGGTGTAATTCTTTCAGTTTTGAAAAAAATCAGGAATCAGTTGCAAACTACAGGGGTCACAATGTGAAAATTAATTAATGATAAAGCAGATAAAATGCATTGGAAATAATCTAAAAATCACACCACAATACAATAATTCCATCACTGGCAGTGTGTCTCTCCATAATATTTTATTCTAAATTCTTAAAACAACCCCCCCCCCCCCCCCCCCCTCAATTGTTCACGTGATGAAATTAACTCCCAAACTACATTATTCAACACATCCCATTCCTATCCTAAATTTATGAAATAAACCCCAACATAACATAATAGGCAAGAAGAAAATTCCCTTGTCTGATTTTGTTCTACATTAAGATAATAATTATTATTATGAATATAAAAATGCCACCAAGATAGAATAATGTTGGTCTCCGAGTCAACTCTGTCTTTGATCTGCCTTCCTTTACTGAGTCATGAACCCTGAGTGGAAACCTTTATGACTGCAAAAATACATATATTCATAGAACTGCACAACTATGAGAGAAAACGGATTACAGAAGAAAAAAACAGAGTACAAATTACCCATAGAAAACAAATTACAATAGGAAAAAAGAGATTACAAAAAATAGATCTGGACAACCACAGTAGAAAACATATTACAAATTACCTATAGAAAACCCAAAGATTTTGAGAAGATATACACAACCTCAGTCCTCACTGGAGTCGACGTCAAATATGCAACTAGATATTCATGGATCTGAAAACAAATGATTACAGAAAAAGTGAGAAAACTCTTAAAACAAATATGGAATGATGTATTCTTGCTATTAAAAATATAATCTTGAGCGCAGTTTAAAAATGAAAACAAGAGAGAGAGGGGAAACCTCATATCTTGTAGTGTAGTGGCATAGATCTGAACGTGGAGTCAAAGCTACTGCAAAATGAGAATGCAATTCAAATCATCTCAGAGCATGGACAAAGAAAAACCATAGACCATTAGATTGTAAACATTCAATATCTAATGTGGAGTATCTGCATAAAAAATGAAAGAAGTTTTACATAATCTAATTATTCAAACCATAGCAAACTTTAAAGGAACCCGCAAGGAAAATATGAACGAAATAGTTTACTATAACTTAGCAAACTGATGAACAATTTCCTACTCGACTAATATATCTGGCATTACATAGAAAATGAAGGATGCTTTAAATATTACAACATTAGAAGAAAAGGTGTAAAAACTATATTTGAAAGCAGAGGTGTAAAAATGTAAAAAAAAAGGTATGCTATTAAACAGAGCTATACAAACAAAGCTGTAAAAATGTATGCCTCTCTACTCAGCATATCATGGCTCTAAACTGTTATCTTGAAACAGAGCTATAAGCATTTCTAACCCGACTTCAAGTGAAAATATCATACTAACAAAAATTAAAATGTTATCTTGAAACCTATAAAATGAATCCTATTGAACCGTAATATCTAATACGAAAATCTCATTTAGGTCAAATTAAAGAACAACAACCAACCAAAAAATTTAATGAATCAAGTGTTACATAACCAAAACATATATTGAGTAGAATAAAAGAAGCCATAAGTAAAACATTAACCCATCCAATAAAAGAAAAGAAGCAAGATTTTCTTTGAGTGCAAGTAAATATGAGTGAATTACCTTTACAACATAATTAGGAACCCTCGTTCAATTACATTTAGTAAATGGGACCTGCAAGATTGAAGAGGAATAATAGTTAATGACTATATGTAGTTTTAATGGTAAGGAATATGACACAGCTAAAATTGGCCTCTGTTCATTAATAGCGAGATATAAAGGAGTGCGTACGTACCATTTGAAGAATATACTGGAGAATTGTGAGTTGAGTAGACGTTTGCGAGTAACTTATAATGAATCTTCAGCTACTATACACCAAATTATACATATCTTAAATTTATGTAGATAAAGCAATAACCACTACATATTGTGATATCTTATCTGTAATAACTAAGAGAAGAGTTCCATTGCATTTATCACTAACCACAACATATTGTGATATCTTATTTTTGTCCTCCAGAGTACAGATTTTTCCTCTGAAATAGTTAACATCAACATAACCACTAACCACTACAAATTGATAGAAAGTGGGATAAACGACACATTGTTTTCATTCTTGACGACATCAGCCCTTATGGGAAACTCCAAAACAAATCAAAGTAGTTGTCGGTGACATATTTTCAATCTTAATGACAGCATCACCATTCTAGTCATCAAAGATATATTCCTTCCATCAAAGATATCATCAACATATAGGAAAATTAACAACAAAAAGAAAATTAAAGCCAAGAAACCTAATGAGGACTTAAAAATCAAATCCAACAGTTTCGGAGGGCCTTCATAACATATTATAAATCGTAAAAGCTCAACAGGTATTCCTCTCAATGGTCTATTATAAATTTTATTATACATATATAAGTATATCGTAAAAGTTCAGCATGCATTATTTTCCAATGTTGCATCCATAGAAAGGGTCCATCAAAGGGTCACAACAATACTCCCTTAAAATGTCATAATAATACTCCCTCTAAAAGGCCCCAATAATACTCAGGTGTACTAAATGTCCATGTATGCAAGTGAAATGAAGAAAAACTAAAATAAGGAAATGAAGCAAAACGAAAATTTTAACCAATCTGGTGAAAAGTATTAAAATGAAAATACACATAATAGTGAGCCCCTTCCCAACCCACTAGGAATGAGTACTCTCATTAAAAGTCAAATTCTTGCTGAGCAGCTAGTACCCCAACATGTCCAACCCATAGAGCCAAGGTATTATGAAAATATGATTATATGAATATTGAAAACAAAATGGGGCAGGACACGTGTACATAAAACAAGCCAAAGCTTTATAGACATATATATTTCAAAGAAAGATTTAGTATGAAATCGATTTCATATTTCCAGCATCGTGTACATACTACAACCAAACCGGTTTATAATTACTTAGTTTGGATCACCAAACTCACCCACTACTGAACCATCACATACCTATAAGATGAACACAAATCATGTCAAATAAGTTAGTAGAAAACAAAAAGATATTAAGAAAACCTATGTCTGTGATATAGTTAGAGGGGAAGAGTGCAGACTGCAAAGTACACTAATAAGATGCAGAGTAGTATGATAAAAAAAATTGGAGAGTTAAAAGGGGGAGGGTGCAGAGTAGTATAATAGTTGAAGGCTGCATAATAGTTAATTTGTGGCTATAACAGTTAAACTATCTGCGAATTATTCTTTCAGTTTCTACAGCGCTAACGGGAGTTATCTTGTCAAATGTATCAGAGATCCGCTGATATGGTTCTAGGTGTTCCATTTACCATTACATCTTATGCTCTTTTGACATGACTAATTTCTCATGTTTGTCATCTTGTTTCGAATGATTTTATCCATGTTATTATGGATGCTCGTGTATGTAGCACTCACATCAGACCTCTAGAGGATCAACAGTAGAAGCTACCCAAAGCATTTCCAATTTTGAAATGTACTTTGAAGTCACTGTTGGAAGGAAATACTTTCCAGATGGATTCTCGTAATGCCACAGCAGTATAGTCCAAGCGCTAATAAGGAAAGGCATCATTCCCTTCTTCTGGAACTTCTCGCCGCTTAATGATTGATGTGATTGGTCTGATTTTGGCAAGCGGGGTTGGGATTCGCATAGTTGATGTTGGGGCCCCACAATTATCAATACAGAGAGTAAAAGAAATACCTGGAGTTGATGACGTGAAGCATTCTTATGATCATTTCAAGCATTCTTATGAACATTAGTTGCAACATCACCCGTTGAAGATGGAGATCTGGTTGGAACTCGATTAGGTAACCTACTTATATGAGGTAATTTCAACCTCTTAGTGCTTCCCAACCTGATCCTTGTTGGTTGACATTATTTTAATTTGGTTGATGCTTAAAGTTCAGTTCAGGTCAAACCGATTTTACTACTTCGCAGAGTGAGTAGACCGATCACCAACCCCTGGTCAAATTTTGAGATTATAAAAAATTGGGAGTTGGTCGAATACTTGACATAGAACAAATTTACCAATTCAGTCTCAGACTCGTTGCTGCAATGTCTTCTGCTTTTGAGATACATCACCCGCAGCTACAGCGTTAGACCCACCTCCTCTGCTGCTTCCTCAACCTGGTTTGCTTTCCAATGTCATTCACCTTAAAATATCTTTTCAAACTCTAATGATATATTCATACCCTTTCTGCAACAATATCAAACAATATTCCCTGTCAATACACTATAAATTAATAAATTGAAAAACTTAAAAACATTTCAACGTCTCTAAAAGATTATACAACACTTTATAATTGATTTTATATTCGCCTAATGAACCAATAACATAAAATTTCAAAGCCAAATTGAAATAATATGAATGAGACCCTGATAATAAGAATGAGGGATAAAATAAATGTATAAAAAGTATAGTTTCTTAAAGAAACAATTAGTTGTAATAAGATAGTATTCAAGTTTTATAGACAAATAATGAATTGGCCAAATCTCATATTTACATCTCACATACAATGTAGATTTAGATCTACAAAACCAAATTTGTTACTTATATATTTAGAGAACACAAAGATGGAATCATGGAGCGTTGATTTAAGGAATTACCATCTCTGTTTTGAGCAAAGCACCGTGCCTCCTCAAAGATGTAAAAATATCTTAAGGAATCATGGAGCCTTTTTCTTGAGATTCGTTACTTGAGGACGTGCGCTGATCTTGAAAGGCACACCTCAACATCATACCCGAATTGATGTTAGAACCAGACATTTTCCACATGACATTTTGAATACAAAACTGATAGGGGAAGAGAGAGAAAATAATACCTTAAAGATCTGAGACTAAAATGCCAGAAATTTGAAGAAAAAATGATTGCACCGAACGATGCTTAGTTTATATCTAGATTTACAAATCAAAATCTGCAAAACAAAACATAATTAATCAAATAAATTCAATGTTACCCTGTTCGTCCAACTTCAAATTCAAAACAATTGAAAAAATGATATACTGTTGTGAAAGCTTGTCAACGGTGGAATGTGGGAGGGAGGAGAGAAAAAGTCCAGGCATAGTGCCTAAGACATGCCCACACACCTTGTTAGATGCACAATAGATGGTATGAATGTGGTATATACCAACTAAAGCCCTATAATTGAATAAAATGTAAAATAACAACCATTTTCACCAAATTCGTAATAAATAACAACCATGAAAATAACTAATGAATCAACTCGGTTCGCATACCATGAGCTCCTATAGCCATCATAAAAACACCATATAAATATCAGACCCCAAAACAACAAAGTTAAAACAAAATGCAAATTGAATAAAGAGTAGAGAAAAAAAACTCCAAAAAAGTAACCATTATTGTTTAAAACTTATATGTAGAAAATATATGAATAGAATTGAAACTCATATATGAAACCTCAAGAAGTTATTACGGATTGAAATCCTCTTAAAACCCAACAAAAATAGATATGAAAAATAGATTAGAGAGAGGTAGAGAAAACCTGATAAGAACACCTCCAAATCATCCTTCCTACTTAGATAAACAAAGAAAAATGTCAGTATGGTACAACAATTGTTTTGATATTGAAATTTAACAATTCTATGACCACGAATTGTGTTATTTGAATGCATGTAATATTAATTGTAATATGACACAGCACATCGTACTTTTCAGGCCTAAAGGCGTGTATGATATGGATTATTCTTAATAGCAAGGACATCGGCACATAATAACAAAACCAATATAAGTAATAGTAGAAATGAACTACATAATCATAAAAAAAAATTATGAACGCATGATCTAACAAAAATGACATATAAAAATTCTCATATACATAGAAAAAACTCTCTTTCAAACAGAGAAAATGGAGATTAAATATGAAAAAACCATGATCTTAGCCAAACCAAACTACGAAATCAAACCCCCAATCGACCCTAAAATCAAACCCCCAAACTACCCCAATAGAAGATATAAAAACCGAATTGACCCCAATTGTAGAGAGAGAGATGGGGAGAAAAAAAGAAGAGAATACCTGTAAAAGGGAGAAATATGAGAAAAGGAATGATGGGTTCTGAAAACTAGGGTATTCTACATACCCTTCTTCAACAATCGAACAACACAGTAGCCTAAAAACATCACAATCCAAAAGAATCAAATAAAGTCAAGTGACTATACCATAACAATAATGAAGCAATGTGATGGTTTGAAACCCTAAGTTTATAAAGAAATTCGTTTAGATATAAGAATAAAAGAAAGTAGAGTTGAGGAGGGGTGGGTAAGAGAGTTGAGGAGGGGGTGGCAGGGAGGAGTAGAGGAGGAGGATGAGGTGGTGGATTGGAGAGAGGGAGAGAATGGGTTGATGTTTGAGGTAGGTTTTTTTGGGAGTTTCTATTGAGAGAACGGGAGAGAAGTGGAGAATGAGAAGATTGTGTGAGAATTGAGAGGAAGTGAACAAATTGAGGGAGGGATTTTGACTAAATTACCCTCAATTTTGGATTGAAGTGCAAATTTGGTAAGGAAAAAAAGAGGGGGAATTTAAAGAATTGAGGGCAAAATAGGAAGTGCAAAAAAAACTCAAATAGATGACATCATACTTGAAGCTTATGACATACATAAGTTTTCTACTTTATTTTATATATATATATATATATATATATATATATATATATATAGAGAGAGAGAGAGAGAGAGAGAGGCCCCTTATTGTAAAGACTCCTTATGGTCTAGATCCTGGTAAATACAATTTTTTTTAAATAGTAAAAAAATAATTTTTTTGATGAAACTTCATGAATATTGTCTCCACGGTGAGAAGATCATTTTCAATTTTTTCATCAAAAAATTCAATAAAAAAAAGTTGAGATGAGGTGATACGTTAAAAAATGGTATAAATATGCATTTTTGATCGTTGAAATTTTGACGATCAACTAATCCACTTTTTGATTGAATTTTTTGATGCAACTTCATGGATATGATCTTAACAGTGAGAAGATCATATCCATGATGTTTCATAAAAAAAATCAATCATTCAAGTGGCTGGCGCATACCTAAAATTTCAACGGTCGAGTATGCATATTTATACCATTTTTTGACATATCACCTCATCTCAACGATTTTTTATTGAATATTTTGATGAAAAAATTGGAGATGATCTTCTCACTGTAGACATCATATCCATGAAGTTTCATAAAAAAAATCATGTATTTCCCCATATTTTTTTAAGATAAATAATAAAACTGTAGTATTGGGATATTATACGCAAAACATCAATGGAAATTGAAATAAATCGGTGAATCTAAAATATTTATTTTGAATAGGTAAATTTTTGTTATGTCATAATTATGTTTGTTGGATTTTTGTTATGTTAATGTTTATAATAATTGAATGTGTAGTCAGAAATTCATAAAGAAAGTGTGACGCAATTATAAAAATGTAATGTTGGGATAAAATAATTGGGAAGTATTTTGGGGAGTATGCGGGCTCGGTTAGGTGTTTTAAACCTTTTAAAATGGTTCCGCGGCATAGGTACGTAAGTTGGGAGACTTTTGGGCTAGTCTGGTTACGGATTTGGGTCCATTTAGGGGCCCAAATTTTGGGATTTTAACCTAACTAGTGATTTGGGGTTAATAAATGTTTAAGTGCAAGAGTACTAACACCCCACTACTGATTAAAAACCTAAACATATATTCTACACCTCAAGAGAAAAGGAGAAGAACAAAAAACATAAAAGATAAGGAATTTAAAGGGAATTCAAGGGAATGTTTTCAACTACACATCTTGGCAATAATTTTCTTTCTTAATTTCAATTCCAATTTGCTTCTTGATGCATTGTAATTACCCTATGTGATTTCTAGGTTTTAGATTAGAGTTTGATGATTAAATGTTAGGAATTAATCTCAAGCATGTAGACGATTATTTATAACATAAGGTGTTAACCCAGAAATCTAGGGATCGATTCTTGAAATTTGATGATAGAAACCTCAGTGTTCTAGAGATGAAATTGGGAATTCTTGGAAATCATATGTAGAGGACTTTAACACATGTTTATGATCTGCATATTCTGACATAAATTCCATATATACCCCCATAAATTGAGTTACATATTGTCAATATTGCAGAAGAAATTTGGGATTAAAGAACTAAAATTCTCATATGAAATACGGGAATTGGGGGCAGTAATTGAAGTGGTTATATGGAATAAATGGTTATATGATGTATAACTAGGTATTGAGAACCCATTACATTCTTATATAAAGAAATCAGGATTGGAATGAATCTTGGAGAAGAAACAAGAAAGTTTGTATCTAATAAAATAGGCAGATCTGGGCCACTCCCACTTTTCGTATTGATTCAGCCTTAGAACGAATCAATTCGGTTTGGCACCGAATTGATTCGAACAAGAACAAAATTGATTCGGGACCTTGGGACAGAGTGACCTAGGGCCACGATTAGTTCAAAAATATGTTTAGAAGTCCGAACGAGTTGGTAGGATGGTGTTTGGGCCAACATGGTATTATTAAAAATATAAATGTGGCGCATATGTCAATTGAAATATTATATTTAACTAGATGGTTAAATAAATTGTTAAAGAAGATGGAATTAATAATTAACTACATGGTTCATTATTAATTGATGAAAATTGCAGATATCACGTGGGACATTTAGGTAATTATAGAGTAGATATCTATTCATATTATAGGGAATAATAATATGTACTTATGTGTATTTGTGTGGACATACCAATATTCGTGGACGGTCCGAACGGCTTGGGATTTTTGTGCATTCGGGACTGTAGCACACATTAGCACAGGTGGGCCAGGAATTGTGTTGGTTATTTAGGTACTACGTAGAAACGCCATCTATAAGAGGAGGGAGCTGATGCTGGAATCATTTTTCACCATTGGGTATGGGCCGTGAACTGGTGTACTACGTAGAGATCTCCCCACTTATGTGCATTTCGTGGTGTCGGACTTGGATAAGAGATTCCTCTGGACTTGTCAATAGAGCATGAATGAGACACCAAAGGTAGACCCTTTTGTGTGTCGCATATATGAAAGGACACACACACACACACACACACACACACACACACACACACACACACACACACACACACACACATATATATATATATATATATATATAAAGTAGGAAACTTATGTATGTTATAAGATGAAAAGATGATGTCATATATATGGTAAAGGATGAGGAAGTTTTGGGATTTGTGAATTGATGGTTGAGATTGAATGTGGCGGTTTTGAATCTAATGGTTGAGAATTATTGAAATATAAATGGTTCGGATTTCTCATTTAGATAGATTTCGTATTAGGACTCGCAAATTGTAGAGTGGGTGAAGTATAACCTAAAGGACTTTCTCCATATCTTTACTTCAAACCATGTACTATACACTATCTACCCCACAACCCAAGAGATAAAGCTGAAGCAACTTGCATTTCTGCTCCTCGTGGTGAGGTGAGTTTCTTCTTTTCATTGCTTGTTAAAAATCTTCATTCTTTAACTGTGTTTATGGGTTTATGGCTGGGTTTCTTAGTTTATAACAGTTAACTTGGTTTACATAATATCAGCATTGAATTGGGTTTACACGGTGAGGTGAGTTTCTTCTCTTCATTGTTTGTTAAAAATCTTCATTTTTTAAACTAGGTTTATGAGTTTATGGTCGAGTTTCTTCGTTCATAACAGTTAACTGGGTTTACATAATATCAAAGTTGAACTGGGTTTTGTAAGTTTGTGCGGCTGAACTGGGTTTTTCACTTGGTTTTGTAAGTTTACACGGACTGGGTTTGTACTTGGTTTTTGGTTTTGTATGTTTGTAAAATGTTTGAGTTTTTAAAATGTATAAATTGATATTCTCAGAAGTCTTCTTTTGATTTGTGTTTACATAATAGGTTTACAAACTTACTGGGTTTACATTATGCGTTTACAAACTGTGACATTTTGGAATGTGTTGTTGATATGTATTTAAGGTTTCAGTTTTTTTTCAAGATGACAGATCTTGAGAGCTGACAAAAGGTCCTTTAATTATTTTTAAATTTATAACATTATTTATCTCTCCAACCACTGGTAGCTCCTCTCTCTCTCTCTCTCTCTCTCATGTTCGAGTATCTCTCATTTTTTATGACTTTTCTCACATCGTACAGATTAAGCGTATATTATGTGTGCATCACTTTGATTGACATGATAGAACATGTTCTCTATCCCACCTTTTTCTTGTCCATTTCGTATTTCATGGCCAAGTTTAAGAGAACAACCCAATGCTTCTTCATGACACTATCTACAATCCTACTGATAGCCATTACAAGCCAAGTAAGTTTTACTATTTCAAATCTTAGTTTATAATTATTTGACGATATCAGTTGATCTCTCTGGCAATTACGATCAGGGGGCAGGAGAACTATTTAGAACTGCAGTAATGAGTATTAAAAGAGCAGGGATGATTGCTTCTCTTATTTTAATGTTGTTTCTTCTCATAGGAGTTTACTATGTTCATGTATTTTAATTTTCCAATAATGAGAACCTTACTAAATCATACAACACAACATTGTTTCTTTTGTTTAACTTCGGGTATCCTCACAAAATTGGCCATGTGATGTAATAAGGGTGTGTTAGGTTACACAGTTAAATAAATTTCTGACAAACTATATGTTTTTATAAAAGAAGTGAAAAAAAGTGAAAAAAGATCTTTATTTTTCTCAAAGTTTTATGAATTAAATGGTTATTTTCTTCTAGCGATTTTTTTCTCTAAAATTTGAATTTATGTGTCTTTTCTCCTACTGATCTAATTTCATTATAGATTAACCTTTACGAGAATAACATCTGCGATACAATCACGGTTGAGATCTATTTTCATATTTCTTACTATTTTGACTATCCCATTAGTCAAAAATAGGTAGTAAAAGTACCAGTCCTTAAATTTGACTCAAGCTACTCTACGATACTCCACTCTACTCTGTTCTTTGTTTTTACTTTTTGAAAATGCACATGATGAAGTGAACAGAGACATTAATCGTATTGACAGCATGTTAATCCTTACTGAAAAATGACACTCTGCAAACTGCATATATTGCATGATATTTGTTTTCATAAAGTCATGCTCTACTTTTTTTATATTAATAGTTCTCACATCTTCACATGGGTCCTTTCACACAACTTTTTTTATTGCCTCCATTTTATCTGGGTGCGTGATAATAAAATAACATAATAGGGTATAAATGGCTTCATGGCCTATATGGGAAATCTGATGCCCATTTCTCCGAAATGGTTATGATTTGGAGAGCATGATAATCTTCCGCTTCTATTTTATTTTCCTTTATCTAAATAATGGTCTCTCATTTTTTCGTTTATTGTGATGAATGGACAGATGGTGTAATATTTCGTCTGTGTGAGGAAATACTAATTCCATTTTATATTTCAAACAACATTTGACTCATTATATTTTACTATTTTGTTATTGTTTGATGTAGAGACAAATATTTCTATTCTTTTTTACTTTGTAGGTGTCTTAACTAATAACATTTTTACGAAGGTAATTTTCATTTAAATATGATTCTAAAAAATTATGCCCTTTTGTACTACATACAAAATGTTGTAGAGCATGCGCGTACTCATATTCACAATTGTAGATAACTAGACCTAACACATGAAATTTTTAATAGAACAATGTGTGCCTTAAGTGTTGCATGATAAATATGTTATTAAGACACCACAAATGGGCCTCATTCCTTTTTGAAAACTTAGAGGAAATTTAGAACATTTAAAACAACACTTCATAAAAAAAATTATGTCCCCTTTTCAATGCATAGTTTAAATAATTTACACTTATGTATTGTAAAATAACTTTTTGACTTAATTATACAAGATTCGACATTACTTAAATTTACGCAATTCAATAATTTAAAATTTTACATTTATAATATAAAAAAATTATTATTTACATTGTACACAATTTGGGAATTTCAAAATTATATGCGTGCCTTCAGGCACGGCCATACCCTAGTGTATATATATATATATATATATATATATTTCGAATTAAATGAGACCAATTAATTTGTCAAAAAAATGTAGACATAAATTACATGCCTTATTATGTTGTTCGCAATTGGTTATAGTTAAGTCATTAATATTAAATTGGCATGATGTCACATATAGTATTTCGGGACTTTATTGGATGCGGGTAATATCGCACTTTGATGAGGGGTGATATGTTAATAGCATGTCAGTGACGATGGGATATATCTAATTTTCATTAACTGTATTTATTGCAATTTAAATTGAATAAGTTAACTCTTGCACATCTAGGGCTCTTACTCAAATTTAAATAATTTCTCCCCCCAGGTGCTCATAGATAGGGATAACGGGACTGTTGACGTGGCAGCCTTGCATTTTAATTTTTCTCCTCAGGCATTTCAGATCAGTGTATTATAGCTTAGGTGCTTTTCAACTTCAGTACTTATTTTTATTTGGGATTATTTTATGGTCATAAGCTCGATATGTATTTATTATATGTTGGCGTGGGTTATTTATAGCTATGTTAGACTTATCAGACATTTGATGTTGGATTGGATTTGTTTATTATTGAAAGGTATTTAAACCAAATTATGGGCCTTAAATATACGACTTATATTATGTTGATGCTAAGAATGGTAGTGATTGACAAACAAGCCCCATCTTTGGCGTATCATGCCTGACCAACCTTTATGTGGGAAAATTTAGGTTGTTACAGTTGGTATTAGAGCATTCACATTCTAGTGTCCTTAGGATCTGTGTTACATTCATTACGTTCTGCATTGCATCCTTTGATATGTAGAGCCTATGTTTATGGTTCATTGTATTCTTGTGATTGTACTAATTCGAACCTTCTTTTCTTTCAGATGGGAAACGGATGGAGAGGTAGGCCGAGGTACATGGTCATATCTACTATCGAGGAGGAGGCTCAGCAACTTCCACAACAACAGCCACTGGCCCCGCCAGCCCCAAAGTTTATTGCCATTATTGTGTCTCAGGCAGTTTCCACCTCCATGGCGGCCATGCTCTTGCATTTTCCACCACCACATGATTTGTAACAACAACCACAGTAGGTGGTTGTACCAGCCCAGGCACCAGGGTTGATTTAAAATAAGGCGAGGGAGGCCTTCGTTAAGGTCGAACCTCCAGAAGTCTCGGGTAGTCCAAATATACTAATAGCAAGCAGTTGAAAGAAGGACATACAGAGACATTTACTCATAGTAGAGTGCACGCTAGTGCTAAATCATATGTTAGCTTCATTTCGATTAGTGAGGCCCGTGTTCTAGTGGTGGGAGTCGGTCACGTTGCTTGCAGAGGAGGATTGCTTGGTGATCGATGAGTTTTGGGAGAGATTTTAGGGGAAGTAATTTCCCCAAGCTATGCAGTCTGAGATGAAGAGCAAATTTTTGGAGCTTAAGTAGGAGGGACATACCATGGCTGAGTACGAAGAAGAGTTTACTGCCCTTTCGTACTTTTACCAAATTAGATGTGAATACTGAACAAAATATGATGGACATATTCGTAATGGGGTCATCTTAGCACATTCAAAAGGCTCTAAAGGGGAATCTGGCCCTTACCACACATAATCAGTTGGTGAACGCCGCACTTCTCCACTATCACGCCCACAAGAATTTTCAGAAGAATAAGGGTGAGAAACGACAAGGAGTAGAGTCGTCGAGCTAGCAGGGAAAGACGAGTGAGGGTAGCGGATCCGGAACCCATCTGTTCAGGGTTACTTCATTCTCATATCAGAATAAGAAGTTAAGGGGTTCCGATGATCGCAACAGATATGGCCAATAGGGCCAGGCGTAGTCGGGACAAGGCCAGCAGCACAGAGGCCATCAGGGCCAAGGATAGTAGGGTCGAGGCCAGTAGGGTCGGGAAATAGATAGGCGCCCATTTCACATGAATTATTTCACATGCAGAGAGAGTTGTCATATGTCGAGGCATTATTCTCAGGGTAACCAGATAGCTCAGGAGCAGGGAGGTCAGAAGGGACAGTAGGAACGATATGGACAATGATCATCGTTACCAGCTCTGAGAGTTGCTTCACTAGCCGCCCCAGCACCCGTAGCCGCACCTCAGGGACATCAACCACTGAAATATGGACGGGTTTATCATATTTCACCCACAGAGGGGCTAGATCTAGCATAAAAAGTGGAGGGTATGTTCCCTATTTTTGGTCACCTAGGTCGCATTTTATTTGACATGGAGGCATCTCACTCTTTTGTTAGCACGGGTTGTACAAGGGAGACGGGAATAGTAGATTACCCTTTTGATATTTTACTACACGTAGATTCACCGGTGGGTATAGGGGCACCCATATGTTCTGTGTGTTAGGGAATCGGATTGAGATAGGGAGACTCACTTTTGTAGTCGGCTTATTAGTACTTGATATTCATGAGTACGACGTTATTTTGGGGATGGATTGGCTAGCTATATACAAAGCGTGTGTGGATTGTTATGGGAGGTCCATCTTCTTTGCCAATCTGGTGCAGGAGATGTACCTGGTTGTAATGCCACACCCTGGGAGTGGGTTAAGCATGCATTTATACTATATTGAGGATGATACTTCTTCGTAGGTTGTGGTGTCTCTAGATTCCATCCCTGTGGTTAGTGAGTTTTAAGATATTTTTTAGAAGATGCCAGGGTTTCCACCTAGTCGGGAGATATACTTTGTGACATACCTTGTTTTGAGAACGAGACCCATTGCACATACACTGTATCGGATGGATCCTCTGGAGATGAGGGAGCTACGGGATTAGATAGAGCAGTTATTGGGATAGGGGTTTATTAGGAGTACTTTGTCATGGGGTGCTCCAGTTTTCTTATTAAGAAGAAGGACATATCTCTGCGGCTTTGTATCGACTACATGGAGTTGAACAAAATCACTATACGGAATAAATACACGTTGCCATATATTGACGATTTTTTTTACTAGCTGGGGGGTTCTGATATTTCTTTGATATTAACTTGAGATCGGGTTACCACCAGTTGAGGGTCCGAGAGAAGGACATCTCGAATAAGGCTTTCCTTACGAGTTATGGGTCGTATGTGTAATGCCCCCACTCGGATTTATGGGTTTCTCATAGTCAACCCGGTCCGGTCCGAACGTTAGGTGTGAAGTGCAATGAAACAACCTATATAATGTTACTAATCTAGTTTTATCGGATTAACATTTCACTTGTTCAGCATGTAATTTCAGTTTCAAGATAAACTATGTGTAGTACCCGTGGGAGTTCCCCGAAGTACAAGTAAACACAACCATTAATATAAAAATAAATAATGCTCACTTACCTATAAGATTCCCTCAAACACGATTCTGCACCTAACCTGTCGTAATCAAAGTGAGGGTGCGAGCCTATGCTCAGTGGGAATATACAATGTAGTTTAGAAACAAACGGCAGAAAAGATACTCACGCGCTACAACCACATGAACGCAAAAATATATAGATATCTTCATATATATGTATATGTGTGTGTGTGTGTGTGTGTGTGTGTGTATATATATATATATATATATATATATATATATATAGATACATACTTTTGAAAACACATATTCAAATGCATTAACCGCATTACTTCTAAAAACCATAATTGTCTAGATTAATTTACCTTAATCTTGTAGAGTACTTCTTTTATTGAATTTAACATTTCTCATATTGTTTAACACACCAGGTTCGACATTTGAAACCACTACAGTTGACTTATCCAACAACATTCATTTACCGGAATCACCACTTTAATTCATCTACACGCACTTTTGTATTTCATTGAAAATCACCATTTCGACACATGCACTCACCTTGTTAGAAAATACTTATTTTCCATTTGAAAACCTTCTTGAATACGTACTTATACAAATTACGGGTTAACCCCTTACATCATTTAACCACCCATTCTCTAACTTTACTAAACCCCTTTTACCTTAACTTATGGACATTTATAGATTTACGCATTTTACTTGTCCAGTTAACCTTTACCGGAACATTTATTACATTCATTCAAGTTATGTTGTAATAAAACGTTTCACCACAAAACTCGATTCTTCACATTTTCTTTATTCCTTTTATCTTTTCTTGGAATCTCCCTATAGCGCATACATCAACGGGATCCACACCACCACCTATGCGCATCATATGCTCTGACTAGTGATTTAGGGATTTTTTCCCAAGGGCTCCGGGCCCTTCTTGCTTATTTCCCGATTGCCTCCGAGTCCTTATTAATATGTTTAACATTTTGCAAATGTTGACATTATTCCACTTATTTACTTTTACCCGGCTGATGCCAGAACCCGTACTTAACCGTTTGTTTTTCCATTAACACTTGGAAAAATATTTCTTTCCCCTTTAAGTCCTTTATCCACACACACGTGATTTATACTAAAACTATTCATGCTTTAGGACTTAATTCATTTTCACCCATAATAGTGCAACGACACTCTTTGACATTTTTGTTCCATAAAAATGTGCTACTTTAAGTAAATTACCAATTTACCCCTTTTTCACCAAACTTACAATTTTGTACTTTAGCAAGTGTCTTTTTCTCAAAATGGTTATTAAGTTTCCAACTTAATATATAAAACACTTCAGCTATTTTAAGACTTGTTCAATATCACACATTTACCCAACTTTCACACATTCTTCAAAGACCAAAACTTCTATTTGTTTTATTTCATATTTAAACCTAATATGACTCTCTTAAACTTGTTTATATATTTATTATTGAAATACTAACAGATTATATGCATGAGAAAGTGAACTTTAAATCCTAAAATCCTATTAAATTGGTTAAACATACATTTCATTCAACAAATTTATATCACATGCAACTAACATGCTTTTCAAGTCATAAAGATATTTTATTAGTTTCCTTAAACTCAACAAATGTCCTTTTGTTCATAAAGTCTCCATTTTTGACTTAGTAATATTTCTTTCATAAATATATAGACAAAATTAAAGTCATTCCACATTTTTATGTCATAAAAATGTCAATTATTTCTTTTTACTAGAAAAACACAAAAATAGCATTTTCTTACATTTTTATTCCAAAAAAATTACCATTATTTCTTTTACTAGAATTCCATACAAATACTATTTTTTTACATTTTTATTCCATAAAATGCCCATTATTACTTTTTAATAGAAGTCCATACAAATACTATTTTCTTGCATTTTTATAACTTAAATAAATGTTCCTTTTTTTCCTTTTTATTAGAAATATACAAAAATAGAATTTTAACACATTTTTATTTAATAAAATTGTTAATCATTTACATTCTGAAATTTTTTATGTTCTCAAGACCCATTTGAATCATCCGTTTTGATACCCATTTCATACAAATGCTAAGACGATTGATACTCAACACTAGGATGCAAGCTAATATCCTTCGTACATATATTTAATCTAACATATGTAACTAACATGCTGAATTTGTACTACACATTAAGCTTGGATCAAAGTTAGTTTTTCCCACCTTAATGAGCTCTAACATGGTGGGGATGGTGATGAAGATGGAGGAGCCCCCACCTTCAAAGGTGGCCTCAAGGGGGTGTCTAAAAGAACTATTGAAGTTGTTCCATGAATCCATTATCCATCTTCATGAAAGCTTTTCTTCAACCTCCATGTGACCCTCTTCAATACACATTCAAGCATCATGAACGCCATCCTCATGTTTACTCCAACTACGCTTTCTACCTTTGAAGTGTAGGTAGAACATCTCTAAAAATCATAGTTATAAGGGTTGGTAATGGTAGGAGTGTGTGGTAACAGTCTGGGTAGAGTGTTCTCTCCTATGGAAGCTCCATGCATGAGACAAAAAGGCTTAGAAGGTGTGGTGGTTTTGCCCTTACAACCCACACAATGTGTTCTTTTATAATCCCACCAAAGAGTACATTACCTAAAGGGTAAACCTTATTCTCACAAACCATTCCAATATCAAGTTTTAGAAGACTCAAAACTAGACAGCTCATGTGATCCTTTGGTTGGTGTTTTGACAACACTTTGGTTGCTGTGTGTTGATTGAATCACAATTTGCATCTCTCTCTCTCTCTCTCTATCTCTCTCTCTCTCTAGGATATTAAGCTAACATCCCATAAGTCATATAATACCAAAGAGATCCATTGGTATAATTGATTTTTCTAAGACCTCGTTCGAATGATTGAAGTCGTCATTCACATGACACTGAATGTCATTTCAACGACCTATTTGAACAACCGGTTCTTCTTTATAAAACCCTATCTTTTTGGATTTTCCATATGTATCCCCAACACTTCTAAAGTCTTAGAAAATCATATATAGTTTAATTAATTTTGAACCACTCATTGTATAATCCATATATAATCCTTAATTTAATATTTCTCTTTAAAATCTAATTTGTTACCCATAAATTCCTATAATCACACTTTATTCTTCCTCATAAAAAATTTATATAATATTTTAATTAATTTACCAGGGCTGGATATTACAAATTTCCCTCCTTAGGGAATTTTGTTCCCGAAATTCTTGGTTTATCACAATTTATAATCTAGTTACCTTCGACCAGCTTCCAATCCTAAACATTCTCAACACTATGGTCCAAACCCAAAGATTTCTCTTTTATCAATCACCTTTGTTGATCCATCCAACCACGCCAACCATTGTTATTTTCTTCGATTAATCACCTCAGCATCACCAATGAATTCATTGATATGGATCATTCCTATGTTAGCATTCACAACCTACGTTTCCTCAAATAATTCCCAGATCATACCTAGTGTAAATTGATACTCCCTTAACACTCCTCGTTGCACCTATTAATGATTTGTTAAGACAGCCGCCTTATCACAAAGTTCTATCCGATTGATATCTCCTATGAGATCCCTATGCTGACCTAGGGTCATCCTAGTTATCACAGCACAAAGATACATGGGCGATCACATTCCCAATTTGTACAACTCTTAATGGAACGTAGCACTAAACCACCTCAAGTTTTATCAAATCCAAATATTTATAATACTCTCAAGTCAAAACCTCGGGACACTCGACCACATTGTAACTAGTTATACCGACTAAGTAACAAACATGTTAACCTAAAGCAATCAATTAACACCTGCAACTATATGCAAGAACACGAGACCACGCGCTCACGCAAACTGGTGTAGAATAAAAGTGCATCCGAGGAAGAGTGCACTAATATACCATCACGTGTTAGCCACAACAGGACTAACCTGCATTACTACTGAGCTTATACATCACCATACCCAAATCAAAACAAACCAACGACTTCCCATTACCGGGATTAAAAAAAGACAAAAAAAATGCAACGACTCAGGTGGTTGCCATGCCAAAGAGAAACAATCGAATTTTGATAATGAATCGACCCACACGAAGTGTGAACCCACAACGTACACTTTAAGTCTCTAATTCTTATCGATACCTATTAAGTATCGTAACCTTTCCACATACCCTGGCTTGGACCATTAGTTCTGATAGGCCCTAACCAAGGATCATCTGTCCATGCCTAATAAACGAAATACAAAACAAATTTTCTTCGGGAAGACGAAATGATGGGCTTCCCTCCTTAGGACTAACACTACCTATCCATCACTAGTAAACCTAGCTAGTCTAAATCAAGATGAAGTTAGTTCTCCTTATACTCATCGTTAGTTACCGACCTATCACAGCTAGGCCTCCAAAATTTCAATAAGCTATAGCTAACCTCAGTTTCTGAGATCACCCTCATTAAGTGAAACACAATGCTTATATAGTTTCAAACATTCAACTCATTAACTATTGCTACCACCTTTAGCACTGCCTACATGATTTCAACCGTAACCATTCTAATGGAATCTCAAATTTTGAGCATCACCCATGCCTAATGATTTCCCTCAACAAGGTCATTACTAACCATATAGGTAGCACATGAAGGTCCTATATTCAATCCTAACACTTCATCCCGAGTGTTATCCCCAAATTCATGATGAACACCATCATGTTTTAAGTCTCCCCGGTGCGACACTTAGAATTGATCAGCCTATTTTTGAATTTATCCTCGAAGGTCACATCATGACAGATACCTATAGAAAAAATCCATAGAACTAATTCCAAGGCACTTCCATAAGTCAACATGATTTAACCATACTACAATCCTTAATGGTCTGCCACCACCTATGTAAACTTCGATACAATAGAGATTCCTAATGATTCGTGGGCAACAACATCGAACTAAATTATTTCTCTAAGCAACTTATATGTCTATTATGAGAAACCACACGTCATACCATGTCCTATGCTATACAACCTGGAGTCTACCACTCGCATTAACATCTCATTAAACAAATCTTAGTATATATCTTAAAGGGAATTGTCAACACGACTTTGCAAGCCTACATCATTTAATCTTTAATGAATGTTCGACCACTATCACGGAACTGTCTCATTTGTAAATATCATACTACGTGTTAATCTACTAATTCACATAACTATATACTATGGTAGGTTACGAACGTCGGGCATTGTCTATGAACACTAAGGCCCATGCCCACGAATGCCACAAGTGATATTATTTCTCAATGCCACACTACAATAACCAAACTTTACATTAATACCATCTAAGTTTTAGTAGGACACGGGGCGTCGGGTATTGACCAAGAGGAGACCAACCCTAATATCACCACAAAAGGTCATATTCTAAAATATCACAACTCATCTACTTAATACTAAACCATCACGATTATCTAGTTTCACTCCTAGATTACTTCAATCATCAAGGTTATCTATACCCACTTTATAGTCAAGGTACATATATCACGGAATGCTGCCCCGTGCCCTCACACAATGGACCTAGTAATTTCTCACCACATAGCTAATGTTCGTAAGACCATAAGGAGGGCATTATATCAATCAAGCCTGATTTATCCTCCATGTTGACCCATAAAATTTACATGTTCATCGAATTTACCATTAATCATGGTATTATTTCCACGATCGAATTTGCATAATTATAACATTGATATGGACCCCTCATACGACAACATATAATTTAAAATCATGATTATCCATTACATAATTATGACACTCTAACTATCAATCTCTGCTGTTGGTTATGCATGATATGGTGCCACTTGCCTGATGGGCATCATCTCATTGTATTAACATCTCCAAGACTCTACGTCAACAAAGGTTGGAACACAACACCTCACACTACTAACCACGGCGTCACCATTTATTGGCTTACGTGAACACCCATAAATTATTAACATACTTAATCAAAAATACAGAAGCGATTTTTATCAATTAACTCGATCGTATGCCACTTAGCAGTAACTCACTTGTCATGCTAACCTCCTTGACTTCACCGTTGAGGGAACGAACTAAACCTTCATCAAAGTAGAATGTATGACCCTGTCCAATACCAACGCCGAATGATCTAACACCGATCTCACAACGTCACACCCGAAAGGATCCTTGAACCTATACCTCTGATACCATTTGTAACGCAACGACACGGATTTATGGGCTACTCATAGTAAACACGGTCCAGTCCGAACGCTAGGTGTGAAGTTCAATAAAGCAACCTATATAATGTAACTAATCCAGTTTTATCAGATTAACATTTCACTTGTTTAGCATGCAATTCCAGTTTCAAGATAAACTACGTGTAAGACCAACGGGATTTCCCCTATCTCCAAATAAATAGAGTCACTAACATAAAAATAAATAATGTACAGTTACCTGTAAGATGCCCTTCAATACGATTCTGCACCTAACCTGACATAATCAAAGCAAGGGTGTGAGCCTATTATAGTGGGAATATACAAAGAAGTATAGAAACAAATAGCAGAAAAGATACTCACACGCTACACGCACATGTGTGTATATATATATATATATATATATATATATATATATATATATATATATATATATATATATATATATATATATATATATATACACTTTTGAAAACACATATTCAAATGCATTAACCGGTTTACCTCTGAAAACCTTAATTGTCTAGATTAATTTATATTAATCTTGTAAAGTACTTCCTTTATTCAATTTAACATTTCTCACATTGTTTAACACACCCGGTTCGACTCTTGAAACCACTACATTTAAGTTATCCAACTACAGTGATTTTACCGGAATCACCACTTTCATTCATCTACACACACTTTAGTATTTCATTAAAAATCAACATTTTGGCACACGCACTCACCTTGTTTTAGAAAATGCTTATTTTCCATTTGAAAATCTTCTTCAATACGTACTTGTACAAATTATGGGTTAACCACTTAGGTCATTTAAGCACCCATTTTCCCACTTTATTTTACCCTTTTTACCTTAAGTTATGGACTTTTATAGATTTACGCATTTTACTTGTCCATTTAACCATTAACGGAACATTTATTACATCCATTCAAGTTAGGTTGTAAAGCACATTTCACCCGATAACCCATTTCTTGACATGTTCCTTATTCCTTTTATCTTTTCTCGAAATCTCCCTATATCGCATACTTCAATGGACTCCACACCGCCAGATGTGCTTATCATATGCTCTGGACAGTGCTTTAGGGTTTTTCGCCCAAGAGGTCCAGGCCCTTATTGCTTATTTTTCAGTTGCATCTGAGTCCTTATTAATGTGTTTAACATTGTAGACTTGTTCACATTATTCCACTTCTTTACTTTTACCAGACCGAAGCAAAAACCCGAACTTAATCGTCCATTTTTCAATGAACACTTGGAAAATTATTTCTTTCCCCTTCCTTTATCACACATGATTTAAACTAAAAGAATTCACACTTTAGGACTTAATTCATTTTCACACATACTAGTGCAAATACATTCATTAACATTTTTATTCCCTAAAAATATTCCACTTTCAGTAAATTACCAATTTACCCCTTTTTCATCAAACTTACAATTTAGTCCATTCACAACTGTCATTTCTCAAAATGGTTATTAAGTTTCCAACTTAATATTTGAAAAAATTTACCCATTCTAGAAAGACCAAAATTTTCATTTATCTTATTTCATGTTTAAACCCAACAAGACTCTCCTAAACTTGTTTATATATTTATTATCAAAATACTATAAGTTTATATGCATGAGAAAGTGGACTTTAAGTTCGAGAATGCTATTAAATGAGTTAAACATACATTTCATTTCAACAAATTTAGGTCACGTTCAACAAACATGCTTTTCAAGTCTTAAAGAACTTTTATTAATTTGCTTAAACTCAACAAATGTCCATTGGTTCATAAAGTCTCCATTTTTGCAAGAAACTTAGAAATATTTATTTCATAAATATGTCGAAAAAGTTAATGTCATTCCACATTTTTATTCTATAAAAATGTTCATTATTTCTTTTTACTAGAAATATATAAAAATGGCATTTTCTTACATTTTTATTCCATAAAAATGCCCATTATTTCTTTTACTAAAAATTCATACAAATACTATTTTCTTACATTTTTATTCCATAAAGATGCCCATTATTTCTTTACTATAAATCCATACAAATACTATTTTCTTGCATTTTTATTCCATACAAAATGTTCATTAGTTTCCTTTTTTACTAGAAATATACACAAATAACATTTTTTCACATTTTTATTCCATAAAAATGTTAGTTATTTACATTTTGAAATTTTCTATGTTCTCAAGACCCATTTAAATCACACCTTTTGATACCCACTTCATACAAATGCTAAGATGATTAATAATCAACACTAGAATGCGAGCTAATATCTTTCTTTCATATATTTAATCTAATATATACATTTTGAATTTATACTACACATTAAGAATGAATCAAAGTTAGTTTTTCCCCCTTAATGAGCTCTATCATGGTCGAGATGATGACAAAGATGAAGGACCCCCACCTCTAAAAGTGGACTGAAGGGGGTCTCTAAAATATCTCTTGAACTTGTCCCCATTGATGATGCTGAAAATAGCACCACCATTTAGGGTGTTTGTAAGCTCTAATCAGTGATAACAATGGTAGCTCAAGTATATACTAAATATAAGAGAATGAGATGAGGAGAAGATGATGAACACCAATATATAAGTGGTTCATCCAGTAGGCCTATGTACACTGTGCAAGTGAGTGAGTAAGGTCACTAAAATAAGGCACTAATGGCCATGGATACAATCTCTCAAGCTTTATCTCTCTACTGTGTAATTTGACAGAGTTTCAGCTAGGTTTGTAATTTTTTTATCCCTTTGCAAGGTAGAGGATGACCTCTATATATTGTGCTTGGGGGGTGTAATGTACCCCCCAAGCATACAATGAGCATGTGTATGGAGATTAAGCTAGTGAAAGGATGACATGTGGCTAACCTTCAACTAAGTAATGATGACTTTAATATTCCCTCACGTGGAGGGAATGATTCAGTTATAACAGATTTGTCCACGTGCTTCAAGCCATAGATGTTCGCGTAGAAGCTCGACTGTCTCTGCTTGGTACCAACCATGGCCTGGACGAGTACGAGGTTAGTAAGGTATGACCCTTGCCTTAAATGGGAATTATCCGATGACCTTGGTTGGGATGCCAGTCGAGGTTAGATATGTGAGACGTCAGCCAGGGCCGTTGTTGTCCTGGCAATTGATGCTGAGCCTACAGGGTTGCTGATTCTCATGTGACGCTTACAAGGTCGGATGGGGTCGATGATAATGTTAAAGGGTGATTGAACCCATGAGTCTTTGCTAGCCTCGACAGATGCCCAACCGAGGTTGATGTATGAGGTATATGAGATGTTGGTTGTGGACAACCTGATGGATACTGACCCCATGAGTCGTGCAGACCTCAACTGTTACCTAATTGAAGGATAATTAGTATTGTCAGCCATTGCCGACCTTATCCTGTACGAGATCATTGATCGTCAGTCTTGAGCCCATGTTACCTCGGTCATCATGCTAGCTGAGGTTGGTACCTCCGAGCTATCAGGTACACTTTTGGCATATCAATCACCCCTAGACCTTAGTTACCTATGTAAGTAGGTGACAAAGGGGTATACATGTCCGAGGCTATATTTTCCTTGTGTACCACCATTTCTTTGACAAGTGTCAACTTCTAAAGTAGGTTGCAATGATTATTGTCTTTCGGGATCCCAAGGCAACGACGAGCCTTGGGATGCGTGCAAGAAAATTTTGAGGGTTTAAACATTTTCCTTCTCTTTCCTCTCACTTATTCTGATTTTCTTGCCTAAGTTGTATGTGTTCTCTCTCTCTTCAAGAGCTCCATCACTGCTGGGTTTTGGGAATTTTCTTGGTTTCTGATCTTCCTCTCCTTTATTTCTCCTTCAGGCAGGTATCTCCTTCACCCTATTTCATCATATTCAACCTTATTTTTCTATTTATTGCATTCTCCGACGATGGTTTGAATTTTCCGGTGGCTCTTTGAGTTTTCTGGTGACCCTTGTTTTTTACTGTTCTTGGTTTGAACTTGACAAAAACCAGATTTTGATCTTTAGTTAACTTGCATCCAGTTATTTATTTTTAGTCTAGGGTTCAAGTGTAGGGTCATCTTCCTATGATCCGACCTCTTTATAAACTTATTGAGGATTTCCTTTCTCTTAGAGAGATAAATTTTGCAAAAATTAGGCGATAGAGCTAGCCCAAGAGGAATCTCATAGGGCTAAGGCCTTTCCCCTCAGACCTATCTTTCCCCCACCTGTGAAGGTGGTATACCCTGAACTAGTCAAAACTGTTGAGCCATCAGAGGATCCAATTGATCCTTCTCCCTTGTCTGAGTCTGAGTCATCCACCTCATACCCTATGTCTATAGATTCATTCTAAGAGGCAATGGATTTCTCCATTAGGCAAGATCAGGTCCCTGATCATGCCGAGGTCCAAAGTCGTGCCTCGTCCCATAACGGTTCCAGCACTTCACGAACTTCTTCTGATGTTGAAGTTATGGGGCCGAGTGTTGCTGTCCCACCTCCTATTGATGCTATTCCCCTGTCGATCGCCACAGGGGCCGAGTTCGCTCAGAGGTTCCCAGATGGTTTTCCCATGCCTGCTGAGGTCGACGTCGCCAAGGATGAGGATGATGGTCATGAGAGTGATGTTGACACCTCTTAGGCAGCCGAAATAGAGAGTACTATCAATAAGTTCAACCTCTTAGCCTTTAGGCACCTTTATTCCATAGGCCCTTCTATCAAACTTATGAGACCTC
Source organism: Sambucus nigra (assembly GCA_949130495.1). NCBI lineage: Eukaryota > Viridiplantae > Streptophyta > Magnoliopsida > Dipsacales > Adoxaceae > Sambucus > Sambucus nigra. Next base: position 489,479,946 of record OX422220.1, on the reverse strand, counting down.
TAAGGAATGAGAGGGCCTTTGGTGGTTGAGATAGGGAAATCTGCGTATATGAGCAGATGTTTAAGTTAGGATTTTGTCTCCCCATCCATCTAACAATTAGAACCATATTATCCCATATTAACCTCTCCCCTTACCAATTACCCCCCAATGCTTGTAGGGTGATGATTGGGGCTATCATCCTATGGAGGGCAGTCCATCACTCAGACATTCCTGTCAGAAACCACCTGAGCTATTACCACTTCCTGGATAGGAAGTTTGATAAAAAGATGTTGTTAGTTACCTAAACCTCAAATCATAACTGGAAACCACGATATTTCTTTATCTTAGGGGCATGGGAATTTGGTACTTGTTCCCCCTCTTCATTGCTAGAGCTGAGGACCCCCATGAGGTGGGGAAAACTGTCATTGGCTACCAAAACTGACCCTGGGTTAAGCTAGGATAACCTTAAAAAGGTCAAAGACCTTCAAGATTAGGGGGATCTTGGTTGGCTGGTCAAGTATGAGCATCTGATGACCCCCTACTACCTCTTTGAGAATGACCCGGGGGGAAGTCCCTTAGCCGAGCTTTGTAAGTCCTTATTTTGCAAAGTTGTACCTCTGTTTTTTAATGTCTCTGATTTACTAACTCAGATGTATTTTTTGCAGAATGTCCAGAAGGTATCTCAGACAACCTGTGGGAGATCTCTTCACCAAGCCTTATCAAGTTGGTGAAGAAAGATGGGCTCAATGCACCTCCTCCTCCCCCGTCTAAGCAGAACGTTGTCACTTATAAGGTCGATGCTACAAAAAAGAAGAAATCCTCCACCACTGCCCTAGAGGATCAGAGGCAAAGCAAAGCCCATAAGAGCGATCGTGCCATTCCCGTTTCCACCGATGATGTACTAGATGCTCGTCTGGAGCACTTAAAGATCAGTGACGGCTTAATAGGTCATGGATGCCACTGGCTCTGTAATGACCGACGCTGACAAGCGCTTCATACGCTTTATCAAGACTCCTCTGCTGGCTGGGTTTTGCTTCGTAGGCCTATCTAGGTATAGATTTTATCTTTTTTGGCACAAGTGTAATCTCATCCTTGAATTGAGTTGTGTTGATCTCATACATCTGACTTTGTGTTGTAGGGTATCCTGTCCATGCACCAGTTTGTTGATTGGACCCTAAGGAAGCTGCCCCTTATTGAAAAGGGAAGAGAGGCCGAGAAGGTGGAGGCCTCTCTAAATGCTGAAGTTTAATGTCTGAAGGCCGCCCTGGAGGGGTCTGAGAATAAGGTGAAGTAGAGAGAGAAGGACATAGCTAAGATCCAGAAGGACCACACCTCTGCCCTGAAGGCCAAGGACGACGTTCTTCAACAAAAGGTTGATGTTGCTGTAAAAGATGCCCTTGAGGACGCCTCTTAGAGGATTTTGGCCGACTATAAGGTCTCTGACCAATTTATAATCTTCATCTTTGAATACCTTAAAAGAGTTGTTAAAGCCACTGGTAAATGGGCAACCATTAAGGAAAAATAATTAGGGAGCTTGACGGCCTCAGACTTCATTGGTCTCGACTATGGTAACCCTCAGTTTTCTCAAGCCTTACAAGAGGTCAAGGAGGAAGGAGAAGGCGCAGCTCCTGCGGAGACTGCACCACTAGAAGTTACAGAGACAGAGGATGCCAACCCTTGAGATGATGAGGTCGAGGTTACCAACATCGTCCAAGCTTATGGGGCCGAGGTTACCAACCTTGGGGATGCAGACACTTAGACCATAATTTCTGAAGCTTTACACTTGCAATTTTTATTTTTCATCTGTATTTTTTTGTAACCCTTGATGAATTATCTAAGGCAATTTGGCTTGTAATTCTGACTTCTTCATGTTATATTATCCTCTTCGGAGGATTTTGCTTCTTTTGATGAATGCTCCTTTCAATAGTTGTATGTCACACGATGGTGTTTATATTAAGGTCTGAAGTCTCGACATAATGGTGTCTTCATCAGTAAAATATGATGTTAGGTCCGTGGTCATCAAACTAAGATGTTACCCTCATAAATTCCACCAAATTAATAATGATTAAGGTCTGAGGTTATCCAAATATGATGTTTTACCTCAGACTTTGTCACCAAATTATGATGTTTTAAGGTCTGAGGTCATCAAACTAAGATGTTACCCTCACGAATTTAACCAAATTAATGATGTTTAAGGTCTGAGGTCCTCCAAATATGATGTTACCCTCATAAATTTCACCAAATTAATGATGTTTTATGGTCTGAGGTCATCCAAATATGATGTTACCCTCATAAATTTTACCAAATTAATGATGTTTAAGGTCCGTGGTCATCCAACTATGATGTTTCACCTCAGACCTTATCACCAAATTATGATGTTTTAAGGACTGAGGTCATCAAACTATGATGTTTTACCTTAGGCCTTGTCACCAAGGTTTGATGTTTAAGGTCTGAGGTCACTAAATTATAATGTTTCACCTCAGTCCTTGTCACTAAATTATGATGTTTAAGGTTTGAGGTCATCGAACTATGATGTTCAACCTCATAAATTTCACTACTGAAGCATAATGAAACAAATAATTGACTCAGGAACTGCTCTTCTCATTGATATTCTCTTTATAAAATGATACATTTACATAGAAATAATTGCAACATCGTATATAATACTTCTTCAAATGATCAACATTCCATGGATTGGAGAAAGGTTTCCCTTTGAGATTTTCTAGCTGGTAGGTACCGGGTACAACCTCATTGATCACTTTGTAAGGGCTATGCCAATTCGAGTGAAGATTGTTTATCTTATGTAATGTCTTCTTCAGCACTAGGTCTCCTACAGCTATAGGTCTTGATTTCACCCTTTGATTATAGAACTTTATTATTGTCTGCTGGTAGGCTGTCTGTCTGATATCAGTGTCTTCCCTTCTTTCCTCAATCAAATACATGTGAAGTCTTCTTTCTTCCCCATTCTTCTTGGGGTCATAGGTCTGAACTCTATGAGTAGGGAGTCCTACCTCTGCTGGTATGACAGCTTCTAAGTCAAGTGTTAACATAAATGGGGTCTCCCCCATTGGTGTCCTAGTCATTGTTTTATAGGCCCATAACAGAGCATAAACCTCTTATGTCCATCTCCCCTTAGCTTTTTCAGCCTATTCTTAATCACGTCAAGGATTGTTTGGTTTGTGACTTCGATCTGACCATTTGCCTGAGGTCGTCCAGGAGAAGAGAAAAATTACTTGATCCTGACCCTCTCACAGTATTTCTCCAACGATGAATTCTTAAAGTGGGTTCCGTTGTCTGAGATGAGGGTTTTCGGAAGGCCATGTATGCATATGATGCTCTTACAAATAAACTAGAAGGTCTTCTTCTCTGTAATCGTGATCATCGGTTCAGCCTCTACCCACTTGGAGAAGTAGTTAATCGCTACTATCAGAAATAGATAATTCTTCGCAGCTCTTGGCAAGGGACCCACCAAGTCAATCCCTCATAGTGCGAATGGCCATGGGGAACTTATTGATGTCATAGGTTGATGAGGTTGATGGGGGATAGTGGTGAATCTTTGGCATTTGTCACACCTTTTCACATATGCTGCAGCATCTTTGGCCAAGGTCGGCCACTGCGTAATTATCCTTTTGGCCTTGTCTTCCTCCTATGTGATTGGAGCATGAACCCTCGTGTATATCTTGTAGGACGCGAGGGACCTCTATGGGATGGACACATCTGAGGAGAGGCAGCATAAATCCTTTCTTATATAGGATATCTCCTATTATCGAGAACTTTGCAGGTCTGTACCTTAATTTCCTCCTCTCTAGCTTTGATTCCAACAACTCTCCCTCTCTCATATATCTAATGAGGGCGTCCATCCATGAGTTTCCTAGGTTCAAGTTGAGGTAAGAGCTGGCAACCTATTCTTCCTCAATGGTCGGTTTAAGTAGGATCTCAACTCGTACTGTCCTTCTGATGCCCGTCCTTATTGCTGAAGCCAACCTTGCTAGTGCATCTGCATGGATTTTATTTTATTGAGGTACCATATTCATCTTCACCTCTTTAAAGCCTTTTAGTATCATGCTTACCCTCTTTAGGTATCTGGCCACCCTTTCATCCTTGGCCTCATATACTCCAAGTATTTGGTTGGCAGCCAAGCTCGAATCACTATGAAGTAAGAGTCAGCCAACTCTTAGGGCTTTTGCTAAGGAGAGGCCTGCTATCAAGGCTTCATATTCTTATTCGTTGATCGATGCATTGAAGTTGAACCTTAGCGCATATTCAATGTCGGTACCATCCGGAGCTGACAGTATCAACCCTTCACCTCTTCCACTTTCGTAAGAAGAACCATCGACGAAGAGGTTCCAAACATCTTTATTTGAAGAGAAGTGCCCCTCTGATAGGGTTCCTTGCTTGAAAAGATATTTTTTTCCTCATTCTCAGTTACTCCCTTTCTGGCTCTATTGGACACAACCTCTTTTGATTCTTAGAAGACGTTATTGTTTGATCCCTCTACAATCTCTGGATTTTTCTCAATCTAAGCCTCTTCCCATGTGAACTCAGCAACAAAGTGTACGAGTGCCTTCCCTTTAATGGCCACCCTGAGTTGATAAATAAGGTCACACTCTCCCAACTCGATGGCCCGGGTCATCAATCTACCTGACTTCTCAGGCTTGTGGAGGACTTGCCTTAGTGGGGATTCAGTGAGGATGACTATAAAGTGGGCTTGTGAATAGGGTTTCATCTTCCTGGAAGCATGTATCAAAGCGTAGGCGAACTTCTCCATCTGAGGTTAGTTATGTTCAAACCCTTGAAGGGCCTTACTATTGAAGTATATAGGCCTTTGTACACTAACGTCTTCCCAAACTATGGTTGCGCTTATAGCTGACTCTGAAACTTCTAGGTAAATATACAACTTCTCCCCTATGATGGGCCGGGATAAGAGAACGGGGGATCCGAGGTAGGACTTGAGCTGCTTAAAGGCCTTATCACACTCTTCATCCCACTCGAAGGCATTTTTAAGCACCTTAAAAATGGAAGACACTTGTCCGTGGCTCTGAAAATAAATTTTTGAGTGCAGCAACTCTTCTAGTGAGCCTCCGAATGTCTTTTATACTTCTTGGTGTCTTCATATCAAGCAAATCCCTAATTTTCTCGGGGTTGGCCTCTATTTGCCTCTGATTGACGATGAGTCCAAAAACTTTCCTGCTCCTACTCCGGAGACACACTTGGCGGGATTGAGTTTCATCCTGTATAAGTCCATGGTGTCGAAAGTTCTCTCTAGGTCTTTCACGTGAGTTTAAGCCTTCAATCTCTTCATCAACATATCAACTATATATACCTCCATGGTCTTTCCAATTTGATCTTCAAACATTTTATTTATAAGATGTTGATATGTGGCTCTTGCTTTCTTCAAGTCGAAAGGCATGACCTTATAGCAATAGGTCCCTCTATCTGTGATGAATGTTGTCTTCTCCGAGTCCTCAGCATCCATGAAGATCTGATTGTAGCCTGAATACGCATCCTTGAAGATCATAAGTTCATGCCCTGCCGTGGCATCTACCATTTAATCAATTCGAGGTAAGGGATAGGTGTCTTTCGGGCAAGACTTATTCAGGTCGGTGACGTCTACGCACATCCTCCATTTTCCATTGGCTTTAGGCACAATGACGGCGTTTGATAACCACTCTGGGTACATGACCTCCCTCATAAATTCTGCCTCTTCCAACTTTCTGACCTCTTCCCTGATGACATCATACTTTTCCCTGAAGTAAAATCTTCGTCTTTGTTTGATTGGCTTAGCATCTTCTACCACGTTGAGTTTATGGCACTTAACCTCCAGGTTGATGCCAGGCATGTCTGCATGGCTCCAAGTGAAGACACTATTCTTCTTCTTCAAAAATCTCATCATCCCTTCCTCTATCTCTGGTTTTAAGGCCTTGCCAATTTGGACGATTTTTTCCAGTTCGTCCTCATTAAGGATGATGGATTCTACCTATTCGATTTTTTTTCATCTCTGGGATCAAGCGTGTCAATGTCATATGTGGTAGTTTCCCTCTTATGGGTCTCTCTATCTTCGGTCCAGTTGAAGTAGCATTCTCGTGCGAAGGTTTGGTCACCCTATAATTCCCCTACCCCATAGGGGGTCAGGAATTTTAGCATTTGGTGAACCATCAATGGCACGGCCTCAAACTCCTTAAGGTCTACTCTTCCTATGATGAGGTTATAGGCCGAGAAGATGTTTTCATCCATAACAAAAAAAATTATCTTCCGGGTCAACCTCTTAGGCCATTCTTCTCCCATTCGTACATCCATCTCATACATGACCAACGGATGGACCTTTTTCCCATTTAATCCCATCAACGGATGATGATAGGGTACCATCCTAGCTCTGCTAAGGCCTAGGCTCTTGAAATAGGGCTATAACATCACGTCCACTAAACTTTCTCCATCCACGAGGATTCTCTGTACCTCAAATCCATGCACTCTTATTATTATTACCAAAGGGTCATTATGCGGAGCTAATATGCCTTTGAAGTCGAGTAAGGAGAACCCAACTATGAGAGTATCCATATCCACCTTCTTTCTCTTATGCTTAGCCTCTGAAGATGCCAGATTCACTACCTCCACTTTGGTCACTGCCTTGGACTCTGCCACATGAGCTTTACAGTCGGCTACTTCAGAGCCACCCCCTTCTAGTCCTACACATATGGTGTTAACGCCGAAGGATATCATTCCATCCCTTTGCACAGGGGCATTGTCATCTTTCGGTGGGAGGTCTCGATCATCCTCACCATCACCATCTGAGTCATCATCTCTTCTTGCTGGGGTATCATCTCGACATATGTCGCCTCTCTTATTTTTAGGGTCATCTCTTCCCCTCTTAGGAGCCTTACCATCAGCATACTTCCTCAGCTTTCCTAACTTAAACATCTTCTCAATTCCATCCCTCAAAGAGAAGCACTTGTCTGCCACGTGGCCGTGGTCTTGGTGGAACTTGCACCACAAGTTTTTATTCCTCTTATGTAGAGGAGCCTTCAACTTCTCCGGACATCTCACAGACCGATCATTCTTGATCTCGTTGAGGATGTGTTCGCAGCTCACAGTTAGAGGAGTATAGTGTGCAAACTTGTCATCGATAAACCTCTTTTTTCGTCTTTCTTTCTTTGGAACTTCGTGCTGCCGCTTCCGTTCTCATCCTCATACTTTGCGGCCATGGCCTCTTCAGCATTCATGACCTTCCTTGCAGTTGCCAATAGCTCTGCCATGGACTTAGGAGTGTTTTCTGCAAGTTTCCATAACAACTTCCCTTTCTGGAGCCCTCCTATGAGGGCAGTCATAGCTATATTCTCTTCGTAATCTTTAACCTCTAATTTTTCTTTATTGAATCTAGTAATGTAGTCTCTTAGGCTCTCATTTTTACCTTGATTGACATAAAACAAATGAGTGGTCTTCTTTTGAGGTCTTACCCTAAAACAGAAATTGTGAATGAATATTTCAGCTAAGCCTTTAAAGTTCTTGATAGAGTTCTTCGAAAGAGAAGTGAACTAGATGTGCGCAGCTCCCTTCAGAGTCCCAGAGAAGGCATGGCACTTCATCACATTCGAGATTGAATAAATATCTGATGCAGACTAGTACATCTTCATATGATGCACATGGTTAGTACTACCATCATACTTGGGAGATACCGTAGGTGGCTTGAACTTGGTAGGGGTTGGGAAGCCTACTGTCCTGGCCACGAATGGGGAACCCTCTGAGAAGCCTCTTTGCAGTGGGTTTCAACTTTTGATGAGGTACCCTATCTTCTCTTCAAAATGTTGAATGGAGTCATTCCATGTCTTTGCAACGTCGGCCTGGCCGAGGTTATCCCCAGCCACCTCTAAGGGGTGGACTGAGGGTTCCCCAGTCGCTGCACAATGTTGGCTATTGACCTCTTGACCACATTCTTGACCTTGATGAGGTCGGCCCTGATGAGGCCGATGTCCTCCTTCTTCCTTTTAAGAGCCAGTGACACTTCATGACCTGGATAACCTCTGGCTTAGGTCATTAACTAGGCCAAGACTTTGAAAGGCTGACCCTCTGCTCAAGCGATCAAATGATGATCCTCTTTGTTGGGCACTCTTATCTCTTCTTCCACCATAACCTCGGCTTTGTTGGATAGGACATACAGTGTTGTTCGAAACCTCATACGGCTCCCAACTACCCTCCGGAGCATCTTCTGCCTCCACATCGTCATACCTATCCTCGGGAAAAAGGCGTCCTTGTCTTCCCAAGCGTAAACGCCTAGGATCAGCAACATCCCTCCTCCATTGAGGAGTAGGTTAGTATTTTTGCGGTGCCTGGGGTGGCCCCCTGGCTTCAAGATGGGGTTGAGTAGCTGCCTGAGTCATCATCTCCGGTGAAACTCCAGGTGGCCTCATCATATTTTGACTGAGTTATGCAAATTGCTCCCTCATTGCTTGCTGCATTGCAGCCTAGGACTTCAAGGTCGCCGCCACCTCAGCTATTTCGGACTGGGGTGGTGCATGGCTCTAAATAGGTCCTCCAACACCAGATGTTGGTATCTCCGGTGCCATATGTTAAAACAAAAGAGTTTGTGAAGAAGATGAGCTTAATACCTTAAAGAACCTCTTTCAATGGTGAAAAATCTCCACGCAAGGGGTGAGGTCTAGTTCACTACCAGTCTCCGGTGAGGTTAAGCAGCAAAAGAAGAAGAGATAGCTTCTCGTTCCCACAGACGGCACCAAAATGATGGTGCTGGAAATAGCACCACCCTTTAAGGTGTTTGTAAGCTCTAATCGGTGATAACAATGGCAGCTCAAGTATATACTAAATATAAGAGAATGAGATGAGGAGAAGAGGATGAACACCAATATATAAGTGGTTCAGCCAGTAGGCCTACGTCCACTGTACAAGTGGGTGAGTAAGGTCACTAAAATTCGGCACTAATGGCCATGGATACAATCTCTCAAGATTTCTCTCTCTACTGTGTAATTTGATAGAGTTTCAGCTAGGGTTGTAATTTTTTAATCCCTTTGCAAGGTTGAGGATGACCTCTATATATAGTGCTTGGGGGCTGTAATGTACCCCCAAGCATATAATGAGCATGTGCATGGAGATTCAGCCAGTGAAAGGATGACACCTGGCTAACCTTCAACTAAGTAATGATGACCTCAATATTCCCTCACGTGGAGGGAATGATTCAGTTATAATAGATTTTTCCACGTGCTTCAATCCATACATGTTCACGTAGAAGCTCGGTTGTCTCTTCTTGGTACCAACCTCGTTCTGGGCGAGTACGAGGTTGATGAGGTATGACCCTTGACTTGGATGGGAATTATATGATGACCTTAGTTGGGATGCCAGCCGAGGTTAGATATGTGAGACGTCAGCCAGGGTCGATGTTCTCCTGACAATTATTGCTGAGCCTGCAGGGCTACTGATTCTCATGTGACGATTGGAAGGTCGGCTGCGGCCGATGATGATGTTGAAGGGTGGTTGAACCCATGAGTCTTTATTGTCCTCGGTTGATGACCAGCCTAGGTTGATATATGAGGTATATGAGATGTCGGTTGTGCATGACCTGATGGATACTGACCCCATGAGTCATGCAGACATCGGTTGTTACCTAATTAAAGGATAATTAGTAATGTCAGTCGTAGCTGACCTTATGCTGGACGAGATCATTGATCATCAGTGTTGAGCCCCTATTACCTCGATCGTCATGCTGGTCGAGGTTGGTACTTCTGAGCTATCAGGTACACTTTGGGCATATCACCCATGAATCAATTCTCTATTTTTATGGAAGTTTTTCTTCAACCTCCCATGAACCCTCTTCAATACACACTCAAGCATCAAGAACGTCATGTTCATGTTTACTCCAAGGTCACATACGGTTCCTACCTTTAAAGTGTGGGTGGAACATATCAAGAAATCATGGTTATAAGGTCTAGTAATGGTGGGAGTGTGTGGTAATATTATGGAAAAAATGATATCTCCCATGGAAGCTCTGTGCTTGAGAGAAAAAGGCTTAGAAGGTCTGGTGATTTTTCCCTTACAACCCACGCGGTTTGTTATCTTATAATCCCACTATAGAGTAGCTTACCTAAAGGGGAAACCTTATGCTCACAAACCATTACTATATCAGGTTTTAGAGTAGCTTACCTCGCGAGGTTTAAGGAGTGGGAAGGTACTACCGTCGATTCGTTCAATGGTTTTCCAAGATATCTGGGCACTTAATGCATTTTACAAGTAAGGGAGAGACATTTATTTAGGATGATGTGTGCCAGTAGGCATTTGATGAGCCGAGGACTAGATTGACTACAACACCGAATTTGGCATTACCTTGGGTAAGGATTAGACTATAAGGTCTTCACATATGCATCCTTAAGGGGACTTGACGGGGTTTTGATAGAGGAGGAGAGGCCGCTAGCTTATGCTTCATGATAGCTTAAGCCTCACAAGGTACATTACCCCACCCAGGACTTGGATTTAACAACTATGTTTTTTGCACTACGAGTATGGAGGCACTATATTTTAGGGGATAAGTTCTAGCTATTCACAAAGCACAAGAGCCTACAATATTTGTTCACACAACGGGAACTAAACATGAGGCAAAGGTAGTGGCTAGAGTTTATGAAAGACTGTCACTTCGACATTCAGTACCACCCGTGGAAGGCGAATGTCGTGGAAATGCTCTGAGCCGCAAGCCGATTTTGGAGTTAGCAGTAATGTGGAAGGAGAAACGAAACTCACTTAGTGGGGACGGCGACCTGACCCATGCGTTCATGTAAATTCTCACCATCACACCTAAGATCATTATTTAGGTGGTGAAGGCACATGTGTGAGATCAACTTTTCCAGGAGCGAGTTAGTTAGTTATTAGCCCAGGTAATGGAGAATTATTTTGTTGGGTTAGATGGTGGATTGATATTCCAGGGGAGATTGGTTGTCCTTGATGACGAGGACTTAAGGTGAGTCATTATGTTAGAGGCTCATGGTTCACGCTTTATGATACATCCTAGAGGGGATAAGATGTACCACAACATGCAACGTCAATATTGGTGGCATGTGATGAAAATTTGACATAGAAGTTTTTATGTCCAAGTGTACTATGTGTCAGCTGGTGAAGGTGGACCATCAACATCCTGCAGGCGTGTTACAGCCTTTGGAGATTCTGATTTGGAAATGGGAGAGCATCTCCATGGACTTCATTACTGGTCTACCTACATCACAGAGGGGTCATGATTACATTTGGATGATTTTCTTCGGATTGAGGAAGGTGGCTTACATTTTTTAGGTCCAAAAAGATTACGACTCTGAGTAGTACACTAGACTTTTCCTTGCTGAGATTGTTAAGCTATATGGGGTACCGCTCAACATTGTGTCAGATAGGGACATGATGTTTGGGTTCCACTTTTTGAGGAACTTTCAGTAAGATTTGAGAGAATAGTTTAGATTAAGCACCTCATATCATCTTCAGGACGATGGGCAGACGAAGAGGGTGAATTTGATGTTAGAGGACATGTTACGGATGTGTATTTTGGATTTTAAGGGGAGCTGGGAGAAATATTTGCCTTTGGTCGAGTTTACGTACAACAACAGCTACCAGTTCACTATTAGGATGGAACTATTGAGGCACTATATGGGAGACCTTGAAATTCACCTTCATTCTATTTGGAGATGGGGGAGAACAAGTTACATGGGCTATATTTCATTCAAGCAGCGAAGGTAGAGATGATTCTAGAGAGGATACGGATTGCCCAGGACAAGCAAAAGAGTTATGTGGATGCGGTTTGGAAACACTTAGACTTTGATTTTAGGGATCATGTGTTGATTAAAGTGTCTTCCATGAAGGGACTAATGAGGTTTGGGAAGAAATGGAAGTTGGCTCCCCGATACGTGGGACCATTCCCTATGGAGAGGATTCCCGTGGAATATCGATTGGGATTACTAGACCACTTGCAGCGGATGCATGATATTTTCCATATATCTACATTGTGGGGGTTCCTTAGAGATGAGATAGCATACCAGCACATTGATATTGATGAAATATATCTCCAGCCAGTGTCTACTTACGAGGAGAGATCGGTAGAAATTATGGATCATCGGGAGCGCCAACTTCGATCCAAGGTTCTTCCTTTATTTCGAGTGCAGTGGGGACACCATTAGGAGGAAGAGTTGAATTGGGAGAGGGAGGACGACATAAACACAAAATATCCTAAACTCTTCTAGCTAGGTACGTACTCTACTTGATTCCGAGGACAAAATATGTATATTAGGGGGAAGAATGTAATACCCTGTATTTTTCTAAGATAAATAATAAAACTATATTATTGCGATATTATATTTAAAAAATTTATGGAAATTGAAATAAATCGGTGAATCTAAAATATTTATTGCAAACAAGTAAATTGTTGTTATGTAATAATCACGTGTCATAGATTTGTGTTATGTTAATGTTTATAATAATTGCATGTGTTGTGGGAAATTCATAAAGGAAGTGTGACAAAATTATAAAATGTAATGTTGGAATAAAATAATTGGGACATATTTTGGGGAGTATAAGGGATCAGTTAGATGTTTTAAACCTTTTAAAATGGTCCCGGGGAATTGGGAGACTTTCATGCTAGTCTAGTTATGTGTTCGGGTCCATTTGGAGGCCTAAAATTTTGAATTTAACCCAACTCGGGATTTGAGGTTAATATATTTTTAAGGGAAAGAGTAATAACTCCCCACTACTGATTAAAAACCTAAACCTAGCTACTACACCTCAATAAAGAAAAGGAAAATAACCAAAGAGGATTAGAGGCGAGGAATTGAAAGGGAATTTCTGGGAACTTCATCAACTACACATCCAGTCAAGAATTTTCTTGCTTAATTTCAATTCTAATTTGATTTTTGATGCATTACAATTACCCCATGTTATTTATGGGTTTTAGATTAGACTTTGATGATTAAATGTTAGGAATTAATCTCATGCATGTAGAGGATTAATTATAACATAAGGTGTTAACCCATAAATGTAGGAATCAATTCTAGAAAATTGATGATAGAAACCTTAGGGTTCTTAAGATGAAATTGGGAGTTCTTGTATATCACATGTAGAGGACTATAACACATGTTTATGATCTGCATATTCTGATGTAAATTCCATATTATATACCCCCATAAATTTAATTACATCTTGTCGAGATTGTAGAAGAACTATGGGATTAAAGAACATAAATTATCATATGAAATTAAGGAATTGGGGGTAGTAATTTAAGTGGTTATATGGAATAAATGGTTATATGATGTATAACTAGGTATTAAGTACCCATTCACATGTTTATATAAATAAAATGTCGATCAGAATAAATATTGGAGAAAAACAAGAAAGTTCAAATTTAATAAGATGGGCATATTTGGGCCCCTGTCAATTTCCGAATCGATTCGCCCTTGGAGCAAATCGATTCGGTTTGGCAACGAATAGATTCGACCCTGGGTACTGAGTGAGATGGGGCCTTGATTAGTTCAAAAATATTTTTAGAAGTTCAAACGAGTTGGTAGGACGGTGTTTGAAATAACGGGGAATTTATTCAAAGTTTAAACGTGGGGCATATGTCAATAGGGATATTATATTTAAGTTAAAGGTTAAATAAATTTGTAAAGAAGAGGGAATTTATCATTAACTAGATGGTCGATTGTTAATTGATGAAAAATCGCGGATATCATGTGGGATATTTAGGTAATTATAGAGTAGTTACCGATTCATATTATATGAGAATAAAAATGTGTACTTATGTGTATCTACGTGTACATAACAATGTTTGTGAATATTTCTATTGGCTTGGGGTTTTTGCCCGTTCAAGACCATAGCACACGCTAGCACAGGTGGGCTAGGCATTGTGTAGGTCATTTTGGTACTATGTAGTAGCGCCAATTGTGAGAGGTAGGTGTTGATGCTGGGATCTATTTTCACCGCTGGGTATGGACTGTGATCTGGTGTACTGCGTAGGGAACTCCCCACTTATGTGTATTTTGTGATGTCTGACTCGGATAAGAGATTCCTTGGGACTTGTCGATAGCGAACGAGACAGCAACGCTAGATGCCTTTACGTGTCGCATATATGAAAGGGAATATATATGTATAAATTGCCTGGATTAAATGAGACTAATTAATTTGTCTAAGAATGTAGACATAAATGAAAATCCTTATTATGTTGTGCATCATAGATGTTTATGCCATTTGCATGAGATAGGTATAAGACTTGGGTACCTTGAGATTAGGGTAATTCAACATAATAGGCTTCGTCTTAGCAATTGATTATATCTAATTCATTAATATTAAATTGGAACGATGCCACATTTAGTATTTCGGGACTTGAATGGATGCATGTAATATCCCACTTTGAAGAGTGGTGAGATGTTAATTGCATGTGAGTGACAATGGGGGATATTTACTTTGTATGGATAATATTTATTATAATTTAAATTGAATAAGTTAATTCTTGCACATCTAAATCTCTGGACCAAATTTAAATAATTTCTCCCCTAAGTGCTCATAGATATGGATAGCGGGATTACTGACATGGCAACCTTGCATTATCATTTTGCTCCTCAGGCATTTCAGATCAGCTGATTCTAGCTTAGGTTCTTTTCATCTTCAGTACTTATTTTTATTTGGGATTATTGTATGGGCGTAAGCGCGAGACTTATTTAATTTATGTTTGCGTGGATTATTTACAACTATGTTAGACTTATCGTACATTTGATGTTGGATTGGATTAGTTTATTATGGACAGGTTGATTTAAACCAAATTATGGTCCTTCAATATATGACTTATATTATGTTGATGCTAAGAATGGAATTAATTGACAAATAAGGCCCATCTTTGGCCTATCATGCCTAGCCAACCTTTACGTGAGAAAATGGCAGTTGTTACAGTTGGTATCAAAGCATCTAGGTTCAAGTGTCCTTAGGATTTGTGTTGTGTTCCTTACATTAGGATTTGCATCCTTTGATATGTAGAGCCTATGTTTAGGGCTCATTGTATTCTTGTGATTGTACTAATTCGAGCCTTATTTGATTTCAGATGAAAAATGGACGGAGAGGTAGGCCGAGGAGCATAGTCACACCTATTGTTGAGGAGGAGGCTCAGCGAGAGCCACAACAGCAGCCACATGCCCCATTAGCACCACAGTTAATTACATCACCGAAGATCGCCACTATTATGTCTTTGGTAGTTTCGAAAGCCATGGCATCCATGCTCCAGCATTTTCCACCGCCACAGGCTTAGCAGCAACCACCACCACCACAGCAGGTGGACATATCGCCTAGGCATTGGGGTTGATTTGGGATAGGGAGAGGGAGGCCTTCGTTAAGGTCCAACCTCCATAGTTCTCGGGTAGTCAAGATATACTAGTGGCAAGCAGGTGGAAGGACATACAGAGAAACTTATGCATGTTAGACTGCACGCGAGTGAAAAGGCAGATGTTACCCACGCAATGCACTTTTAATGTTTACAAACGCAATGATATTTTACAATCAGCGAAGATATTTTACAAAACAGTTCGGGGATTAAACACTACAATTATAAAATAGAATTTTTTCATTAAGTTGAGCAGGTCAAAGGGAGGTGAAACTAAATATATGTTAAACAAAAATTCATATATAGTTTATCATAGCTAAACTAGATTTGTTTGGAGAAGTAAAACGAAATCTAATATATAAATATAAAAATGGTTTCTCTTCATCTCCTCTCACATAATTAAATAAGGGAGTAAATTGGATGAACCACATGGTGTAAATATTTTAAGAGACTAAATATAAAACTGCTCATAAATTTCACCATGTGTCTCTTAAAATAGTGTGGTTCATCACCATGGGGTTCATCCAATTTACTCCCTTATTTAATTATGTGAAAATTGAGAGGAGATGAAGAGACACCATTTTTACATTTATATATTAGATTAGATTAGATATATATTAGAATTAGATTGTTAATTTTTTTTAATAGAATTTGAGTTATTTTTAAACAAAAATTGTAAGAAATCTTACAATGTTTTATAATCGATTTATCCAATTATTTTTTTTTCTTCATTCAAGAACTCAAGATCAATATGAAGAACGAATATGCATGTGTGACTAGAAGCTCTAAGGTGCATTCTTTAAGTTTTTCTTTGAAAGGATTTGTTAATCATTTAAGTGCGAGAGAGAGAGAGAGAGAGAGGCTCTCATACACAACACCTATACATACTGCATGTGAAGACCATTTTTTAATTAGAAAAAAAACTCGAATTTATTTTTTTGTGTGGTTTTCAAACATTTCAGGCAACCCCACAAAAATAAATCAACTCAAAATAATTTTTTTCTATTTTAAAAAATCAGCCAAACTATGTCGGTTTTTAACGGTTTAAAAAGTGACAATGTTTGACCACATTTTTATAAAATAGCAAAAAAAAAAATTGAATGATTTTTTTGTGGTCTTCTTTGAAATGTTTAAACACCACGCAAAAGAATCAACTAATTGTTTTTTTTTACTATATTTCAAAAAAATGTCCACAACACAATTAAACATGATAACTAAATCATATTACATGACTATAATTAAATGAATAATTAAAAATGAAAATTTTTTACTAAACAAGCGTGGCAGGTTTACTGTAACTGCATAACCATATGTAATCTAAAATGGCTCAAAATATATCAAAAAGTCATGTAAAGCTCCTCGCTCTTTATTCTAAAATTCTAAATTTAGGATGTAACTATTTATCTATCTATATATATATATACTAGCGGAATGCCCGTGCCTGAAGGCACGGAAAAATTTTCCAAAGTACATAATCGTAAAGCGGGTTCCAACGTGCATAATTGTAAAACAGCAAAAAAATTGTTTTCCAACAAAACAAAATGTAATTTAAGTCTAGTTTTATTACAATCTCCATTGTTTTAAGGACTATCAAACCTCTCACCCACCCACGGGTATGAATTTAATTTATTCGTGATCTTCTAACTTCCGCCAAGTTTTTGAAAAGGGGAAGAGACACAATTGTGGAGTGTTAATAACATATTTAGTGTATAACAACTACGGCACACATGGTGCGTTTAAAAAGTTCATGTGCTACGTCTACTTTTCTACTATTATTAATATGACTGTAGGTAGGCTCCGCAACCATTTTGTTAAGTAGTGCAGAAGGTACATAAATTTTTGAACTCACATAATACAAAGAACATCTAAAAATATTCCACAAAAGTTTATTTATTATACAAAATTTTCAAGTCTAAACATGTTTACACACAATAGATTACAAAGTTTCACCACCAAAATTTTCATATCTCCATCACCATTTCTCTCCTTGAACCTTCTCACCTTTTAAACCCTGCACCAAAAAAGCAAAGATAAAGATCACATGGATTCAATTTCAATTATCTCCACCAACTTTACTAACCTATAATATGTCCACCAAAGAAAAAAAAATCTAATTTCAAAAACTCCATCCCTAAAAAAACAATGAAAAACATGTGTCAAAACTGATGTTTCAAAAATAACTTGATAGAGAAAAAAGCATACCAAGTATAACAATATATATTGATATAGAAGGAGAACTAAAAGGTAACAAATTAAAGTCAAAATACACCATATCCTCTTGAATGTATACATTCCAATAAAAGCCCTAACTTTTTAGATAGATCAATGAAACTGATCCATGCATAAAATTTCTCGTCATCATTTCCTAGACTCAACACCTAAAATCCGAGTTTCCAAACCACAAATAAAAGTTTCTCCATATGTTCTAAAGACCAACGTGAGTTTTTTTTACCTTAGGTGCGTCTCAAAATGCCTCATGTACCTCGAGTGTTTCTACAAAAAAATATTCAACAAAAACACAAAATTTAACATTTATGTTTATAAAAGCGACTTTTTTCAAACCTGTGTACCCTGAAAATTTTACAACTCTGTAAACATTTTTCAATTGCATTTCCAAACTGCCCATAGATAATGAAAACTAACGCATGAACTACTAAAAAACAAAGTTTTATACAATAGAAATTAGATTAGTTACCTTTAAAAATGTGTTTGAATTTAAGACAGTTCCCATAACAAAGGCATACGAATGTGAGCATCATATTGAAATCAGTTGTTGAATAAGAGGAACAAAGACATTCACCATCACATTTACATCAGCTGCTCAATAACATTTGGTATCTATTTATAATAAAGCTGTCATGATTCACAAAATTGATTAACTCATGCATTGTTTAATAGTAACCTACACAAAAAATAAAAATAAAACAACATTCAAGATTGCATGGTGTTACTTATAATTGGAAATGATAAGAAAGGATTAGTAGAGAATGTATTAGTTTCGTGATAGCTATAATAATACATAGATCAAAGCGGACTGTAAGAAGCATAAAACATATTTACAGATGATGGCCTTCGAATGCTTAGAGAATTACGTCGTCTTAGGTTGGTTGGTAAAGATCATCAGGCAATGACTTTAGATTCCCACAACCATAAAATATAAGTGTTAGATGGCTGACCGAATGACCTCCTTTTGGAATGAACTCTAGCCTCGGATAGTTCCAGATTACCAGTATGACAATTTTTCCTCAAGGCAAACCCGTTTCGAGCGGTGGTGCAATGGGCATTGTAGGTAGTCATGAATTGCAAATTTAGCACACAGGTTGGTGAAACAGTTATTCTCAAAGTTTATCCTCGGCCACTTTTACGAACTTTTAGTTCCACAGTTCCACCATTGGTAGTGGGTAGCACATTGAAGACTTCCACGTCTTAGTAATCACGAATCCATTATGACGATCCTTCATGATTTCTGCAACCTGGAAAGAAAATAACCAATAAATCCATATAAAATTCTTAAGGTACAGTACTAAAAATCAAGTAACAATATGAAACCAAATGAACTTACCTTATTAGGATCTAAACCAATCAATCCCAGGGCGTGTGCTACCACGCAAGTGAAACTATGAGAAATAAAATCAACTTCAATGGAATTCAAGGGCTTGTGCTACTACAATTATGTTATAACACTAATATATTTATAGCAATTGTTAATAGGCCTGTCAACATTCAATTCAGTTTGACTGTAAAGCTCCCATAATTAATTATACGGCTCCCAAAGAGTTACAGATATATTTAATATCCCCCACTATATGTTATATCAGTAATATATTTATAAGCTCCCACCATACATCTACAAAATAAGAGCTGGGGCTACTCTAATCATCAGGATCAAACGACTCGGAGCGAGAGAGTTCAACTGAGGATCTTGCAGCAGCAACTGCATAAGCTGCTGATTTGAAATCCACGTGAGCCGCATCCGCTAAATCCCTTTAATTTCTATTTCTTAGGTTAGTAACTTTCTATTTTTGAATGAGAACTCGGGCTACTCTGAACATCAGGATCAAACGACTCAGAGTAAGAGAGTGCAACTGAGGATCTTGTAGCAGCAGCTGCATAAGCTATTGATTCGAAATACACCTAAGCCGCATTCGCTACATCCCTATACTTCAATTTCTTAGGTTCGTAACTTTATATTTTTGAATGAGAACTGGGGATACTCTGATCATCAGGATCAAATGACTCAGAGCGAGAGAGTTCAACTAAGGATCTTGCAGCAGCTGTTGTATAAGCTGTTGATTCAAAATCCACCCGAGCCGCATTCGCTACATACCTATACTGTTTCCTCCCTTTCATCGAATCGGAGAAATTCTCAAAATTTTGTGTCACGTGAGTCATATAAGGGTTCAGTGCGTCCTGAATTCATTCGTAGGTCTGATTTAGGCTGATTTTGCTTCTTATCTACATTCAAGATCTCCAGAATCCTCCAACTGCCGTTAAATCTTCGTCTTATAAAAGCTCTTACTACCGGATGATGAAGATCAACCAGACTCCGAACGTTGCTTATGAATTATGATTAAAAATGTAAGTCTTTAAAACATAATAACATATCAAAAGAAAACATAGACATTCATTGATGCACATAACAATACAAAACAAAGGATTTAGATCAATTTGCCTCCTCGAAATAACTGAAAAATACCTTATAGATAGAAATAACTGAAAACAGCCTTATGTGAACACTTCTCGACTGGTCAGTGAATTCTTCTCGGCTGGATTAAAAAGTGTTCATCTACTAATTTGATAACTCAAAATAAAAAAATGAACGTGAATATATATTATCGTAAATTGCGTGAAATAGATCAGGAATTACAAAGTAACCAAATTCATATCTTAAAAAAAGATATCATGTGAATTTCAAGTAACCAATTTTATTAACCAAATATGATTCATTCTTATTAACTAAATATGATTCTTTATTAACCAATTTTATTAATCAAATATGATTCTTTCTGATTGTCCAAAGCACACAAAAACATACGAAGAAATATTAGCGTCATTATTTCCTGCGCATATATTCGACTCTGAATGAACCTAGTTCGAAAGAACATAAGGTTATTAAATAAATGTCCATGATAATTTACACCACTGCAAGAAAACACATTTGAAGAATACCACCAAACCATCAATATGGATTCAACTTAGTGAAACAAAGTTAACTGAGTAATATCATGTAAAAAATCAAGGGAATATTTGTGCAGTTTGGGGTTGCACTTATGATCCTATGCAATTTGGGGTTGCATTTCTCCCTTAACTTATTTCCCCTTATTTTGTGAACTTATTCAATTCGTTCTTTTACATGGGAGGTGAGTCATTGGCAACTTAGTATTCACAAACTACATTCTAACAAATCTATTGTGATTTTCTCTCATCTAAATCAGGTAGCATGTCATCAAAATGTTCAAACCTTTTTTTTATAGTAATGGATATTTAGAATCTTGTTGCGTACCTTCCACAGGGTGGCATCACACTGTCTGTTATATAAATCATATTAACTTTGAAAAGAAAATTGTTCCGTACCTTCCATGGGTCGGCATCAAGCTGTCTGTCATCTTTGGTTTCATCAACTAAAAGACAGGGCCGAAAATGATAAAGACACTGATGGATTCAATGTATACTTCCATTGTAGTTCATTATACCTGTTAAAATTAAACCAAATAAATTGTTGAACTCTAAACAACCGAAAAAAGTACTATGATTAGTTTGATTTAATAATAGACTTGATATAAAGACCAATTACAAAATTTTATTTCAATGCAAATACTATGGGTACCATTTATTTAACTCTCTTCCTTCATCAAGTTCTTTAATTCTCATTCTTTTCTTGACAACCTACCAAATGAGATAAGGAAGTAAATGCTAGCGTGATTCATCTATTTAATTTCAAATAATATATATTAGAGTTCAAAATTAGGATTGCAAACTAAACAAACATAATATTTAACAAATAAGACCCAAACAAACCAAATCAACATATGAAAAATGAGAGATGGACATATTCAACAGTGGTGGTAGGGTACCTTCAAGAAATGCATATTCAAGTAATAGGCTACTATGCATTTGATAAATAATCTTACAAAATCATACTGTAGTTCTAAAATGGTCAAAACTAATTATAATTGCTTGGAATCATTTTAACAAACATAAGGTGTTCAAAAAAAAAATACATCTTGGTACATGAGCTTCAATACCTTGATCATGGACAAACGTTCAGAAGGATAATACATGTTGTTTGAAGAAAAATTACCTGTTAAAAGTAAAAAACAAAATATAAAAATAATATGATGAGAAAATAAGTAAGAACGACTAATACAGGAAACAAAGATGTGCTATAAAATACAAAAAAATATATCGTTACCAAATACCAATAACTTCAGAGCGCTATGCTAATTTTTAAGATAAAAATCAATAGCATTCCGCCATCTCGAAAGTTGAACCCCGTAATAGTGTATGTTTAACTAACTATGCATTCCCCGACATCTGAAGAAAACACACAAAAACTCAAATGCACCCAAAATTGAACAAACATCGTATACATATTTAAACCATATTAAACTTATTTCCGCTTGCAACGCCAATATTGAATAATGCAAGATGGAAATATCCATTATATAAAATAATTACCAATAACTTTAGTGTAAAGCATAACAATTAATTTTTTTTAGTCAAAAATCTCCATTTAAAGCAAATCAAACCCAAATGGTTTGAATAGTATCTTACCATTAGGCCATGTCACTCTATTCCACCCGAACCTTGCGCTATCAATCATTCGGTCCCAAAACCCGCATCCATGATTCCTATTCCTTCAACAAAAAAATATATCGTTACCAAATACCAATAACTTCAGAGCGCTATACTAATTTTTAAGATAAAAATCAATAGCATTCCGCCATCTCGAAAATTGAACCCCGTAATTAAACTTATTTCCACTTGCAACATCAATTATATAAAATTATATAAAATAATTACCAATAACTTTAGTGTAAAGAATAAACCATTATTTTTTTAGTCCGAAAATATCATATGCATATGAATAAAAAATAACTGATTTATGTTTTAGAACCAAATAGGAGGAACACAATACTTATAAAGCATCCACAATTTGGGATAATGCACGCAATTAATTGAATAATGTATACGTTATTCTGGACACAACTCACCCTCGAGAGCTGCATAATTTGAAGGAGATAAAGAGCATCCACCATGTCTTGATCTGAAAAAGAAAAAATAAACAACCCCAAAATTTGAATCTTATGTTGAAATCGGGTGTTATGCAAAACCCCAAGAAATCAATTTGTTGAAAACCCTAAAAATAACACCCATCAGATTGTGTGTGCACGATTGTATGTGTAAGGTGTTATGCAAAACCCCAAAATGCAAAGCAAACCCTAAAAATCATACCCATCAGATTGTGTGTGCGATTGTGTGTGTGATTGTGTGAGTATGTTAAAATCAGATTGTGTGTGTGTATGTTGAAATCACATCCATGTGATTGTGGGTGTGGGTGCGAATGTGTGGGTGTATGTTGAAATCAGACTGTGTGCGCGATTTTTTATGTGTAAGAGAGAGGGAGATAAGGTGCGATTGTGCGTGTGTGTGTGTGTGTAAAAAGGAGAGAGATTACCTCATGGGCGTGGGGGAAGGGCAGCGTGAAGATGAGAGAAGGAGGGGACGACGGCTGGTTCATGAGAGGGAGAGAGGGGTAGGGTTTGGATGGGATGAGTGAGATGAGTGATGGGGGAGAGAATGAGATGTCGGGTAGCTTACGGGGTTGGAAGAGTAAGTTATCTCATTTGCCACATCATAATGTGTACAATCTTACATGGCACAATCTGGAACCCTTAGATCGCCCAAAAAAATGCGATCTCGACCGTTGATTTTTTGGAACAGTAAAACACCCCCCTCTCGTATAATATAGATATATAATAAAGTAGGAAACTTATGTATGTCATAAGATTATTTTATGATGTCATCTTAATAAGTTTTTACTGCACTACCTAATTTACCCCTCTATCATTTGAGTTCCCCCTGTTTTGCTACACTCAAGTTTATTTACTACTCTTCCTCAAAATTTAAAAAAAGGTTAAAAGGGTAATTGACCTTATTCTCTCATTTCACACATACCCTGGGTTACTCTCTCATATCACACAAACCACAAAATTCACGCCTCTCTCACTTTCTGCGCTCTCTCACTCAACTTGCTTTCTCTCACACGTCTCTCTCTCTATGCGATTTCTCATGCCGACATGGTTCACCGGTAGTATTTTTCACAGGTATGCCGTCTATTTCTTTTCGAGGCCTGAGATCAGGTAATATCTCTCAATCTAACCCTCTTACTCACACACACATACACAAGTAATCTCTCAATCTCACCCTCTCACGCACACGTGCATACACAGATCTGAAGGGTTACTTTATGATTTGGGGTTGATGATAAATATTTGGGGTTTTAAGATTTGGTATTATTGTTATCTTTTTCGATTTTTTTCGTAGTTATAAACAGATATGATCATTCTTTTGAGATTTGGGGTTGATGATAAAGAGTTGGGGTTACTATTTTCTTTTCTTTCTAATATATTTGGTAATTTGTTCAAATAGTTGAATGTTGATCTGAAAGTGTTTGGTCTTTCTAATATATTTGGAGTAATGATTGAGGATTGGAGATTAAGATATATAAGTTGGATAAAAAATGGGCTCGGTTTTCCCGTGTAAAACCAGAGCCTAACTCAGATTTTCGTGCAACCACTAACTCAAGGGGTTTATTTGGGGGGTTTATTTTCAAATAACGTGTTTTATTGTTCTTTGCAGATCTTTCACTCCCAATTCACCATATCACATTCACATAAGGTCTACCCTATGTTCTTTTTACCCTTTTTCTTGGGTTACATTAAAACTAAAATGTGAGATCTGTTTTTATCATACTTTTTTTGCTTATCTGCTTAGAATTCTGTCAAAGGAACACTCACCATACTTAGTTATATATACAAATATGTCCTGCTTAGTATTTTCTTATGGGTGAATGAGGTTATTCAAACATAGTTCTATTACAATTTTATTTTCCATTTTATTAGTTAACAAGACATTTCATTTATCAATAAATGGGCTATTCGAAAGTAGTTTTCAAAAGCCATTTACTACCTTTCAAAAGCCACGTACAACTTTTTACTTTTGATGCCTCGTTGCTAATGACTCATGATTTGTTTGCTCTGTTCCGGTAAGTCTTAAAATGGTCAGATTTTACTACATTGACTTTGTGTAGACATTGTCAAATACAATGTTTTTGAAGTTTTTTTCATTATATTTGGGCAACCCCTTTGTTATTTTCATCATCCCAATGTTGAGTGATGAATAGAAAACCTTAACATTTTGAATTTTTTTAAAATAAAACTCTGAATATACTATTTGTTTAAACCTGTTTCATGGAATCAATGTTGGTTTCACGAGAATACTATGTTGTGCAATATGTTAATGTAATAAAAGGTTTTGATTGGGTTTACTTATGAAGTTTTGAATGGTGTTTTTTATTGGGGTTCACGAGAACAATATGCTGACTAATTAGTTTATAATTTTCGGCTTTTATTTTCCATTGAAAGCTTCAATTTTCTGGTTATAATATGATATGCTATATTGTTGGTTATTATAGTATCTTCTATATGTTGAGTATCAACAAATTATTGAGGTATGAGTGACATTATTGTAGACCTTCTTTACCAAAAGACAAAACAGATAATGCCTCCATAAATTGACACCATAATAGAGAATGTTACCGAAGGTTTTTGTAGACCTTCTTTCCCCCAATATTTGGCTGAAATTCCATTGAAGGATTAACCAGAAATCGACACCATTAGTTTCCTTTTTATTCTGTTTAAAGATTTGAAAATTAAATATGTTTTTAGGCAATTTATGATTTACAAAACTTTCGTTCAATTACTTATTTCATTTCATTTCATTATTAATAGTAAAAACTGTTCTAATTTCATTTCATTATTATTAGTAAGACATATTTTTTACATTAAGAAGATGAGTTGAAGCAATTAAGACATGAATTATTAGTAAGACATATTTTTAACATTAAGAAGATTTTTAACATATATGCACATGTGGGGTGATATATTTTTAAATGTACAGTGAACATCATGGGTGAAAATGCGGGGAGGTATTGGTTTTGTCGGTGCAAGAGGGAGGGAGTAAAATTAAACAATGGAAGATAATTGGTATTGCATTACATTGATTTGTTGTTGTATAATTTGTTGAAACTGGTTTGATTGAAGCATATGTAAATTTTAGATCCCCAATGAGCTATATCATGCCTTCATAGCAGCAGTTGACAAAGGTGTTAGAACAATGCTAAATAGAAGCATGCCTGATGCTCCTCATCCCACTCCGGGGGAACTTGAAAAAAGAGTTAGGAACAATGACAAAGGAGTTACAACAAGGCCAAATATGCGACATCCTTTATGCAATGGAAGCTCACCCGTGGAAAATGGAGGCCGCGTCTATTGTATTTTGTATCCTCACTCGATAACCCTGTAAGGGTTTTCAAATGCATACCTCATGATGTATCCAAAGCTATTTTTGAGCTCACCATTTTGACAGACGTTGGTCTCGCCATCGCCTCTGCTATTTTGGTTGCTTACGCGCCTCATCACGTGGCGCCCATATGTTGTGACTTTTGGCGACTGTACTTCATCTTTGGCGACCAAACTACTACTGTTTCGTGTATGTTTAAACACACGATTTTTGGGATCAGTGCTCCTAAACTAGATATTCTTAATAAATTTTTGGTTTTCAAGTATTAGAGGAGGATTATTGATGTTTCTTTGATGGAGTGTTAAGAAGTTGCAGGCTTATGCTTATATTTGGAGCTAGAGTGGATCCTTCTACAAGAATAGGTGCTGGATTAAGATCTGTGATTTTTTTTCCAGACATAATACTCTGTTTTCTGTTTTCTGCTTACTGATAATATGACATCTATATATATGGCATTAGTGTATTGATAATAGTACACCAATTCTGTTATTAATGTCTCTTTTATTTTTTTGCAAATGATGTAACTTGATCGTCAATATATATGGAAGATATTCAATAGTTTTTTAGGTTATTTTGATTTTGTCTAATGCATTACAGGAACTAAAGAGTGTGGCTCCAGAAATAGGCTGAAGGATAGATCATGCAATTTGTTTTCTTCGAAAGCATGTAAGGAGAGTGTGGCTCCAAGAATTAAGTTTGATCCTAGAACTCGAAAGGCCATTCAAAATGGACACCAAATCCTGGGAATGTTCACGCCCAGTGGGTCACGACCCAAGTTCGTGACCCTCTCAATATTTTTCGTGACCATATATATTACCGCACTAAATTATTGATGCTCGGAAAGTGGTCGCGAACTTGGGCCTTGACCAGGTCGTGACCATCTTGGCGCCAAAATCGCGCCAAAATTCCCTCCAAGCTTGGTCGCGGGTGGGTCACGGCCCAAGTTTGTGACCCATGCCATAAGGAAGAAGAGAGTACACACATTGAGGATCACGGCTTAGGGCCGTGACCATTTCTGGGTGTGGGTCATGGCTATGGGCTGTGACCATACCGCATTCAAGTAGTAGGGTGGATGAAAAAGGGTCGCATACCACAGATTTAGGGTCACGGCTTAGGGCCGTGACCATTTCTTGGTATGGGTCACGGCTATGGGCCATGACCATCCCTCTTTTCAACATCAGCAGGTCACACATGTTATCCCTTATGGTGGTCGCGGATGGGGGTCACGGCTCTAAGCCGTGACCATTCGTCAATCAGCAGCATATGGAGAACCAATGGGTTGCGATGGTGGGTCACGGATTTAGGCCGTGACCAGATATAACCATTAAAAAAAGCCGCTTAGCTGAGTCCCATTTCCTATTTGGGCGTTTGCGATTTCGTCAAAGGGGCTTCGGGGCAATTTTTACGATTCGATTTCTTTGCTAAGATTTTTGAAAGTTGTGTGTATATGTGTGTGTGAATTTGGATTTGATGATTTTTGGGAGCTGTGTGCATTTCGATTTGATGAGTTTTGAAAGGTATGCATGTATTTGTGCTAGCATAAGCCCTCACCCCCCAAAACTGATTGTAGGCCATTGAAAATCAATTTCTATTTGGGTTATTATTCTTGTTTGTATGTGTGTTTATATATAAATTTATGTTTATATATGTGTGTATGCATATATTTATGTGTATATGTGTGTTTATGTATGTAGCTATGAACAAATAAATTATTTTTTATGTCAATAAACCCTAGATTGTATGAGTGTGTATGTATAGATTGTATGTGTGTGTATGTATGTATAGATTTATGGAAAAAAAATATTAGGGTTTAGAAAACCCTAGATTATATGTGTGTGTATGTATAGATTATGTCAATAAACCCTAGATTGTATGTGTGTGTGTTTATATAAATTATGTCAATAAACCCTAGATTGTATGTGTGTGTATTTTTTTGACAAAATATTATTCAAAACCGTAGACATTATATTTTTTTGACAAAATGTAATTAAATGGAATTTTAATAAGTAAAAAAAATTGCATCCACCTTGTTGTGGGCTATATGCATGTCATCATATTATATTGGGGGTTATATGCATGTCGTGATTTTTTTTTTGACAAAATATAATTAAATGAATTTTTTTTACATACTAGTGGCAAAAACGTGTGCATGTTATTATAGTGAGATATTGTTGGCATGATTGTTGGATACTATGTTGGATTTATTGAATTGATACTAGTGTCGATAAGTGTACATGTTATTAAATTTGTTGAGTGGGTTCTTGATTTGCTTATAAAAAAGTATATCACTTATCTTGCAATTAATGTTAATTTTTTTACGTTTACGACAAGATATTAGGAGGCAACAACTTGACAAGGAACAAAGGCAACTTGATTCTATTCATTCATATTTTAACTTGACATATATACCATAATTCTGTTGATTTTATACAGTTTTGTTTTAGTTTGATATTTGTTGTGATCAACTTGATTGGATATGTATTTTAAAGCCTTAAAATGGCGGCGTAATAATCACAAGTACATTGATATTATAGGCACCGGGTTGATATTATACATTTTTGTTCTCCTTTGCCTTTGTGTACTTTTCTTTACATATTATAGGCAGCAGGTTGCTCATGTTCATTCGAATTGCGATGTTAAAACGGGGGAATAAATCTGCTTCATATGTAAATCTACGACATATTATAGGCAGCAGATCTAATTCTTCAGTGGTTTTGTGAGGTACTTTCTTTAATTTTACATACCCGTTCTTCATAACACATTGTTTACGTATTGCAGATCTGACCAATTAGATACCAGTTCTTCATTACATACCAGTTCTTCATTACACACCAGGTAGTCTTTACTTTAACTGAAGTAGTTATATAATTGATATACATTATCTATTAAATCTTTTAAATGATAGAAGGAGTACGGGATAATTATTGGTTTTTTTTGGCTTGGTTGTTGGATAATTATTGGTTGTTGGCTTGTTGTCGGATAGTTTGTTAGAAGGAGTATCGGATAATTAGTATGAATACGGGATAATTATGAGGACTTAAGATTAAAAACAAGGCGTTAGAGGGTGAAAACTCGAAACAACCCCCGTATGGTCCCGTGAGAGAAACCAACACCGCTCACAAGACCAATGTAACAAGTAGGAACTGACCGTGTGATAACGGGACTCTCGATTTGAGAATACGACGATAATTTGAAAATATGAGAACTTAAGCTAGAAAACATTGCGTTAGTGGGTGAAAAGCCGAAACAGCCCCCAAACTGCACCGTGAGTGGAACCAACACCTCGCACGGGAGCAATGTAACTCGTAGAAACTGACCGCACAATCACAAGACCCCCAGTTTGAGAATAAGATGATAATTTCAATGTTTCTAGACTCGAGCTTAAAAACATAGCGTTAGAGGGTGAAAAGCTGAAACAGCCCCCGAACAGTCCCGTGAGTAGTACCAACAGCTCACACGGGACCAATGTAACTCATAGCAACTGATCGTGCGATCACGCGACCCCCGAGTTGAGAATACGATGAATATTTGTATATTTCTAGACTTAGGCTTAAAAATAAGGCGTTAGTGGGTGAAAATCCGAAACAGCCCACGAACGGCCCCGTGAGTGCACGAACACCTCGTACGGGACCAATATAACTCGTAGGAACTGACTGTGCACCCATGGGACTCCCGATTTGAGAATATGATAGTAATTTGAATATTTCTAGACTTAGGCTTAAAAACATGGCGTTAGGGGGTGAAAACCCTAAACAGCCTCCCTACGGCCCCTTAAGAGGCACTAACACTTCTCACGGGACCAATGTAACTCGTAGGAACTGACCGTGCGATCACGGGACTCTCGGTTTGACAATACAATGATAATTTGAAAATATGGGGACTTAAGCTTAAAAATAAGGCGTTAGAGGGGGAAAACACGAAACAGCTCTCGTACGGTCCCGTGAGAGGCACCAACACCTCCCACGGGACCAATATAACACGTACGAACTGACCGTGTGATCACGGGACTCTCGATTTGAGAATATGACAATAATTTAGAAATACGAGAAATTAAGATTGACAATAAGGTGTTAGAGGGTGAAAATGATTAATCCCTTCTTTACTTCCCATTTTAGCTAAAAAGTCCGCCACCTGGTTGCCTTCTCTATATATATGGAAATTCCAGACTCCCCGACCATCTCCATTAGTAGGCCTTGTAATGTCCTCCCATTTACACCATCGATTCCTATTTTCCTCATAATTTGAAACTCCAAAAAAACTTTGCCATTAGATTATCCAGGCTTTCAATGACAACTTTAGGAGGGGACATAACAAATATTAGATTTTGCATATTTTTAGACTTAAGCTTAAAAACATGGCGTTAGTAGAGGAAACCCCGAAAAAGCCCCCGAACGGCCCCGTGGGAGGGACCAACACCTCCCACGGGACCAATGTAACTCGTAGGAACTGACCCCGTAGCCACGGGACTCCCGGTTTGAGAATACGACAGTAATTTGCATATTTCTAGACTTAGGCTTAAAAACATGGCGTTAGAGGGTGAAAACTTGAAACAGCCCCCAAACGTTCCTGTGGGTGGCACAAACACCTCCCACGGGACCAATGTAACTCATAGGAACTGACCACGTAGCCGCGCGACTCCCGATTTGAAAATACGATAAGCTTAAAAACATGGTGTTAGAGGGTGAAAACTCAAAACAGCCCCTGAATGTCCCTGTGGGTGGCACCAACACCTCCCACGGGCCCAATGTAACTCGTAGGAACTGACCACGCAGTCGCGGGACTCCCGGTTTGAGAATACGACGGTAATTTGTATACTTCTAGACTTAGGCTTAAAAACATGGCGTTAGAGGGTGAAAACGAGAAACAGCCCCCGAACGTCCCCGTGGGTGGCACCAACACCTCCCACGGGACCAATATAACTCGTAGGAACTGACCCCGCAGCCGCGGGTCTCCCGATTTGAGAATACGACGGTAATTGGCATATTTCTAGCCTTAAGCAAAACATGGCGTTAGAGGGTGAAAACTCGAAACAGGCCCGAAACGGCCCCGTGGGTGGCACCAACACCGCCCACGGTACCAATGTAACTCCTAGGAACTGACCCCATAACCGCGGGACTCCCGAATTGAGAATACGAGGATAATTTGCATATTTCTTGACTTAGGCTTAAAAACATGGCGTTAGAGGGTGAAAATTCGAACCATCCCCCGAACGTCCCCGTGGGTGGCACAAACACCTCCCACGGGACCAATGTAACTCATAGGAACTGACCACGTAGCTGCACGACTCCCGATTTGAAAATACGACGGTAATTTGCATATTTCTTGACTTAAGCTTAAATATACGACATTAGAGGGTGAAAACTAAAGACGGCCCCCGAACCTTCCTGTGGGTGGCACCAACACCTCCCACGGGACCAATGTAACTCGTAGGAACTGACCACGCAGCCGCGGGACGCCCGGTTTGAGAATACAATAGGAATTTGTATATTTCTAGACTTAGGCTTAAAAACATGGTGTTAGAGGGTGAAAACTCGAAACAACCCCCGAACGTTCCCGTGGCTGGCACCAACACCTCCCACGGGACCAATATAACTCGTAGGAACTGATCCCGCAACCGCGGTTCTCTCTATTTGAGAATACAATGGTAATATGCATATTTCTAGACCTAAGCAAAACATGGCGTTAGAGGGTGAAAACTCGAAACAGGCCCCGAACAGCCTCGTGGGTGGCACCAACACCTCCCACGGGCCCAATGTAACTCCTAGGAACTGACCCCGCAGCCGCGAGTCTCCCAGTTTGAGAATTCGACAGTAATTGGAATACTTCTAGACTTAGGCTTAAAAACATGGCGTTAGAGGGTGAAAACTTGAAACAGCCCCCAAACGTTCCTGTGGGTGGCACAAACACCTCCCACGGGACCAATGTAACTCATAGGAACTGACCACGTAGCCGCGTGAATCCCGATTTGAAAATATGATAAGCTTAAAAACATGGCGTTAGAGGGTGAAAACTCGAAACAGCCCCTGAACGTCCCTGTGGGTGGCACCAACACCTCCCACGGGCCCAATGTAACTCGTAGGAACTGACCACGCAGTCGCGGGACTCCCGGTTTGAGAATACGATGGTAATTTGTATACTTCTAGACTTAGGTTTAAAAACATGGCGTTAGAGGGTGAAAACGCGAAACAGCCCCCGAACGTCCCCGTGGGTGGCACCAACACCTCCCACGGGGCCAATATAACTCGTAGGAACTGACACCGCAGCCGCGGGTCTCCCGATTTGAGAATACGACGGTAATTGGCATATTTCTAGACTTAAGCAAAACATGGCGTTAGAGGGTAAAAACTCGAAACAGGCCCGGAACGGCCCCGTGGGTGACACCAACACTGCCCACGGTACAAATGTAACTCCTAGGAACTGACCCCACAACCGCGGGACTCCCGAATTGAGAATACGAGGATAATTTGCATATTTCTTGACTTAGGCTTAAAAACATGGCGTTAGTGGGTTAAAACTCGAAACAGCCCCCGAACGTCCCCGTGAGTGGCACCAACACCTCCCACGGGACCAATGTAACTCGTAGGAACTTAGCCCACAGCCGCGGGTGTCCCTGTTTGAGAGTACGACAGTAATTTGAATATTTTTAGACTTAGGCTTAATAACATGGCGTTAGAGGGTGAAAACTCGAAATAGCCCTCGAACGGCCTCGTGGGTGGCACCAACACCTCCCACGGGACCAATGTAACTCATAATAACTGACCTCATAGTCGCGGGTCTCCCGGTTTGAGAATACGACGGTATTTTGCATATTTCTAGACTTAAACAACACATGGCGTTAGAGGATGCAAACTCGAAACAGCCCTCGAACGGCCCCGTGGCTGGCACCAACACCTCCCATGGGACCAATGTAACTCGTAGTAACTGACCCCGCAACCGCGGGACTCTCGGTTTGAGAATACGATAGTAATTTCCATATTTCTAGACTTAGGTTTAAAAACATGGCGTTAGAGGGTGAAAACTCGAAACATCCCCCGAACGTCCCCGTGGGTGGCACAAACACCTCCCACGGGACCAATGTAACTCATAGGAACTGACCACGCAGCTGCATGACTCCCGATTTGAAAATACGACGGTAATTTGCATATTTCTTGACTTAAGCTTAAAAATATGGCATTAGAGGGTGAAAACTAGAAACAGACCCCAAACCTTCCTGTGGGTGGCACCAACACCTCCCACGGGACCAATGTAACTCGTAGGAACTGACCACGGTTGGAAGGAATAGGAACATAAACAAGATACACAACGGTTGGAAGGAACTGACCACGGGACCAGATTGTCACTTCAACTGCTGATTTTTGGCTACACAACGGTTGGAAAGAATTTGCAGCGCATAACTCCATAGGATTATGGCATTTCTTAGTGTTTAGATATGAAGAGAATTATATTTAACACGATTGCCCGGGGTACATTAGTTGGAAGGAGGTGCCATATGAGCTCAAGTTAGCTGTTTGGGTGACACTACAGGTAATGTATTTATATTTATATGTCGATTTCGATTTTGATTTCAATTTCGATTTATATTTATCTATAGTTACGGGATGGATACTAATTTTACTTTATTTCAATTCAGGGGACAGGGAGTGGCCCTGAGGGTAGGCCACATATGCTCGATAGTTATGTGGATATTCGGACGAGAAAGGAAGGATAAGGAGGTGTCCCCGAGCGTCGCGGTACAAAATCTCTTTTCCAGCTAAATAGTTTGTAGATTTGAGATAATTAATGGTGATGTTGTTTCTTCTTATATAGTTTCTATTTTGAATATATACTTGCATTATCTTTAGTTTGTTTGGATATATGATGTTTGAACAGGTACAACGTTGCTATAACAGGCACAAATATACTGCTGGGCAGTGGCAGTGGCCATACTGCCCAGCAGATTTTTTTTAAATTCTGCCCAGAATTGTAACGGTCATTGACCGTGACAAGTCCTTGATAAAATTTATCACGGGCTTGTCACGGTCATTGACTGTGATAATTTTTTTAAAAAGGGTCATGGCTTTGTCACGATTTATAACCGTGACAAACGTGTCACGGTCATGGACCGCGACAAAAAAAGTTGTCTCGCCTCTAAATGTCACGGTCATTGACCTTGACAAGTTGAATTTGTCAAGGTCAATGACCTTGACAATTTGGCAGATTTGGTGTAGTGATTCCATTTCCATGACTTGGTTGTTTGAGTCTAAATCCATGGTGTGATTTTTGTAGCATATTTTTTTTCAAATGTATCTTATCTTTGTATGAAAAAATTGAAAAATCAAAAATAGTTTGTGCATTTGTTTTTGAGCATCTCCTTGCAAGAGCACGTTCACCATATTGTTTGATGCCCTGTTTTGTGTACCGTGACACCCCGATTTTTCTTATTTGATTCATTCTTCTCATTTGTCTATTTGGGGACATTATAAAAGGGGGGAGAAAGAATTATCATATTATGGGGGAGTGAGTTTTAATTTAGGGGGAGTTTTTGAGATTTAGCTTATGTTTTTATCATAAATTGGTATCTATGTTTATCTCATTTCAAAATCGATATGTCACGTGGTATTTGCTTTGTCTCATGTGTGTAGGTATGAAGATTGAAGATCAATATGTTTCACAAACCTGATGAGAAAAGCTTTGAGATTTGATGATTGTTGAAGATTGAAGAACAAACAATGAAGATTTAAACATTTGTATCTTTCCATCCTTAGGGTTCATGGGAGGGTAGATTTGTATAGGTCATTAGTTGATAATTCAGATATTTTTTATGTATGTACCGGCATAGACATAGGGGGAGATTTGTAAGGACATTTTTGTCCATTATCAAATTGTATGTCGTACGCCGTTACACCGTTGAAGAAATTCAAGATCGCATCTACAACAACGGACCGAATATCAAAGCGTCTTTAACATCATAGCCTCTGCGAAAATGAACTTGGTAAAGTTTTGTTTTTAAGTTCCTTAAAGTTCATACTTAGTATTGGGAAATTTTTGTAAAATGTTTTTATAAAAAAATAAGAAGTAAATTTTTTTAAGCAAAATGAGGCTTTTAAAAGTTTTTTTTATTTTTTTGGGAAATCGGACCGGTCCGCCCATATTAAAAATGAACCGATCCGCCCCCCGGACCTATCTGCCTCCCTATCGGACCGATCCGCCTTGCTCAAGAGACAGTAAATGCCGGATCGAATGCGAATCGAAGAAGGCCTTTGAGAAAACGAACCGGTCCGACACCATAGTAGACCGGTCCACCTGGGATAAAATCGCACAGTTTCGTGTGGGTTTACATCTACTCAAAGGTTTCCTATTTATACCACCATTCAGGGAGTTTATTTTCTAAGTCTTTGAGAAAAAATTTCTAAGAGTTCAAACACAACAAGACTTCATTTTTTGATGTGCCAAACACCTTTTTGATTCACACACATAAAATCCCAATTACTTTTGTGAATCTTTTGGAACCCTAGAACACAAGCTTTATTATTGTTCACCTTTGTGGGGAGATCTTTGTAACCGAGGGCTGCGTGTCATTACTGAGGGAGTCTTTACAAAGTGTTATGGCTGCGTGTCATTGAGGAGAGCTGCGGTTCTTTCTTTGTTGTTTGGGCTGCGAGTCCTTGGAGGGTGTTGCGTGTATTCTCTTGCTGAGTTCAAGACTGCGTGTCTTTGTGGGTTGACTGTGCGTTGATCCATTGCAGATTTTTCTATGTAATTGTAAGTTGCGATTTATATATTCATAGTGAAATAAAGCTTTTACCCGAAAGGGGTTTTTTCCTGAAGTCTGTGTCTCAGCATAATTTTTGTGTCACGTGCTTTCTTTATTTATGGGTTGACACACGCACCTTAGATGCATGTTTAGGGACTCTAATTAAATAAGGGGTACTTGGAAACTTGCGAATTTAATTTAATCAATTATCACACCACCGTTATTCGGCCTTTTCATATAACCATAGGTTTGTGAAGCACTTGATAAAAGTTTGTAAGAGATGTATACCAGAGTTTTTATGAGCATAAATAGGAACATAAACATATTCAACCTGCTTATAACTCCCCATAAAGCTCGAATCGTACAATTGCGCACTATCATCTCTCCTTGCCTTATTGCCATCAATAAAATAAGGTGATCATCATCCTCCGTGAGCAGCAACACAATGCGCAGTAGAGTTCCGATGCAGTGACAATTAAGATATTCTTTGATTTAGAGAAGACCCCTCTGTAGCTTAGTAAAATTAAGACATTGCAATTGAATATTTGGAACTTTATAGAGGACACAGAGCATAAGAAAAAAATAAGGGAGTGAAAGATTCGTGGAGTATAAAAAAATGCACACTTAGTGATTAAAAAAAGGTATATAAATAGGAGGTAACAGATAGGGTCAGAGGAGGAAGGGATAGTTTGGGAAATGAAAAGTTCAAAAATTGAAATGAAGCAGAAACGATCGGGAGAAGGAATCTTCAATAGGTATTAAATGGAGGTCTTTGTGCTATTCTTTTATCCAATAAGAACACTTGGTTGGATGATTGGGACAATAATCCTTAGTTTTTTATTTGACTTTTACACTGTTTTAATGCAGTTAACCTTCAAAGCAAATAAAGTCCTGCGAGGTGATTTAATATATTTGATCACTCGGATGACACTTATAACATCAAATGAATATGTTTTTAAATTAAACTAATCCTTATCATTTTAATTACCAAAACATTTAGGAAAACCTTCCATCATCACGAAATTGATATGTAGTAATACAAACATATATACCAGTGTGTGTGTGTGTGTGTGTATAACTATTGGTGTGAATGATATAATCACAATAAGACCTTGTAGTCTAGTGATAACTTTTGTGTCCCCTTTAGGGGAGGTCATGAGTTTAAGTCCCACTAAGGAGATTTAAGAGGTTTTGGGGTATTTACACCCAAATAGATATATAATTATTATATTATATATCAAGACTTGGGATTTGGGACAACTTGGGTCTTGGGTCCTAATAATGAGTCAATTTTAATTTCGTCATTAAATAATTTTATTTAATTTAATTTTAATTAATATTAAAAATCGTTTTATTTAATTAATTAAAAATTATTTTATGATTAAAATTAAAACACGTTTTTCTTAATTAGCCGTTGGGAGTGGTTTAGTGGGAGAAGTGGTCACCCACGTTTTGGGGGGAGTGGGTGGTTTCTGCATCCCTTTATATAAGGGATATGCAGATCAGTTTCTAATCACTTTTCAATCTCTCTCTCTCTCAAAAACGTCCTTCTTCATACTCCAATTTTGGGCATAATCTCTTGTGGTTTTAAAGTCATCCATTGAGTGCTTCAATCGGATGAATTATTCTGTTGAATCCTGAGGACAGTTATGTGAGGCTCGAAGCATCACTGATTAACGTGCGGATAATATTTCTGCCTTAGGAATGCGTGTCTAACACACACCTCAGCATCCAGATAAGTCTTTCGAATTTATTATTTTCTTTTTGTTTTTTCCGTATACGCATATAACAATCTAAGACAGAAATATAATTTTATATTCGTACAATGGGAAAATTTAATCCTGCCGCTATCGCCTCTGCTAGGCCTAAAAAATTTGTTGGTTTGAATTTTAAACGTTGGCAACAAAAAATGCAATTTTATCTGAACCTGTTGGAACTCGATCACACGTTAGAAGTTAAGGAAGATACTTCTGAAGAGACTGAACCTACAAAAACTGCTGTTAATCAACTTTGGGAAAAAATCTGATTTTCTGTGCAAAAATCATATTCTTAACAATTTGGATGATGCCCTGTATGATATTTATTTTTCTGTCCCCACTGCTAGAGAGTTATGGTTGATGTTAGATAAGAAATATAAAACTGAAGATGCTGGAAGTAAGAAATTTGTTGTTAGTCATTTTTTGGATTTTAAAATGATTGACGAAAAATCTATTTTGTCACAATTAGAAGAACTTCAAGTCATTATTCATGAAATTCATGCTGAGGGTATGTCAATTAGTGAGGGTTTTCAAGTTTCACCTGTTATTGAGAAACTTCCCCCTTCCTGGAAAGAATTTAGAAATGGCCTTAAACATAAACGTAAAGATATGACTATGGAAGATCTCACTGTTAGACTTAGAATTGAAGAGGATAATTGCGTTAAGGAAAAAAGAGACGTTGCCACGGTTATTGCTGCTAAAGCAAACATTGCTGAAAGTAGTGGGGGGACCAAAAATCAGTTTAAGCCAAATAAGTACCAACATAAATTTAAGGGAAAAGGAAAAGCACCAAATAATGCTATGAAACCTAAAGGTGGGATTAAGAAATTCGGGGGAGATTGTTTTGTTTGTGGTAAACCTGGACATCGAGCCCAAGACCGCTTAAAAAGGAAAAACAACGAGAATTTCAAAAAACCTAATGGGGGTGCACAAGCTTCAATTGTTGAAACCGATAATTTTTCTGCTGTTATTTCAGAGGCACACCTAGTTAGTAACATTAAGGACTGGTGGGTGGACACTGGGGCCACCCGACACATCTGTGGAGACAGGAGTGTTTTTTCCCACTACGAGGTGGTGGGAAGTGATGAAAAGCTCTACATGGGCAATTCTTCAGTAGCTGCTGTTACTGGAAAAGGGAAGGTGGATTTAAAATTCACTTTCGAAAAAGTCCTGACGTTGAACGAGGTGTTGCACGTGCCCGACATTTGAAAAAATTTGGTCTCAGGCTCGCTATCGAGTAAAAAGGGTTTTAAAATGGTTTTTGAATATGATCAGTTTGTTTTATCTAAAAATGGGGTGTTTGTGGGAAAGGGTTACATGTGTGAGGGATTATTCAAATTAAATGTAACTGTTGACTCTATTTTTAATGTAGTTAATTCTTCTGCTTATCTCTATGATTCCTTATGTTTATGGCATAGTAAACTTGGACATGTTAATTTTGCTTCACTTAGAAGATTAATGAATTTAGGAGATATTCCTAAACTGCCTGCAAATGTCGAACACAAATGTGAAATATGTGTCGAATCAAAATTCAAAAGAAAACCTTTTCAAAGTATACAACGCTCTACTGAAATTTTGTAATTAATTCATACCGATTTGTGTGACTTAAAAGGAATTCAAACAAGGGGTGGAAAAAAAATATTTTATCACCTTTATAGATGATCACACGAAATTCTGTTATGTGTATCTTTTGAGATCTAAGGATGAAGCACTTGAGAAATTCAAACTATATAAAACAGAAGTTGAAAATCAACTAAATCAAAAAAATTAAAATTGTGAGATTAGATAGAGGAGGAGAATATTCTGAGCCTTTTAATGATTTTTGTAAAATACATGGCATAATACATCAAACTACGACACCATATTGTCCACAACAAAATGGTGTGGTGGAACGTAAAAATCAAACGCTAAAGGATATAATAAATTCTATGTTAAACAACTCGGTTCTTCCTCACAATTTATGGTGTGAAGCGGTACTTTTCAGCTTGTTATATTTTAAAAAAAATTCCCCCTAAGAAATCTGATAAATCTCCTTATGAATTATGGAAAGGAAGAAAGCCTTCATATAAATACTTAAAAGTGTGGGGGTGTTTAGCAAAAGTAGTTCTGCCTCCACCAAAACGAACTAAACTTGAACCTAAAACTATTGATTATGTATTTATAGGAAATGCTCAAAACAGTAGTGCATATAGGTTCCTTGTGTTTAAATCAGATGTGGATAGTGTATCTACAAATACTATTATTGAATCTCGTGATGCAGAATTTTTTGAACATATTTTTCCACATAATCCCACTACTAGACTTGAGGATGCTCCTTCGAACATTTATATGCCATCTAGTAGTAGTCAAGAGAATGATATGAAAAAACAAGAACTTAGGAAAAGTAAAAGACGTAAAATAGATAAATCTTTTGGGCCTGATTATATTTCATTTTTGTCCGAGGGGGATCCTCAATCTTATCACGATGCTCTTATCTCTCCCGAAGCTCCATTTTGGAAAGAGGCTGTTAATAGTTAAATAGAATCTATTATGCAAAATCACACTTGGGATTTGGTTAGCTTGCCACCAGGGTGTAAATGGATTTTTAAAAGAAAAATAAAACCTGATGGATCCATAGAAAAATATAAGGCTAGGTTAGTAGCCAAAGGATATAAACAAAAGGAGGGAATTGATTTATTTGACACTTATTCTATGGTTACGCGAATTACTTCAATTAGAATTCTAATTTCCCTCGCATCCATCTATAAACTGGAAATTCATCAAATGGATGTTAAAACTGCTTTTTTAAATGGGTAATTAGAAGAGGAAATTTATATGGATCAACCGGAGGGATTTGTTGTAAAGGGATTAGAAAATAAAGTTTGCAAGCTAGTTAAATTCTTATATGGACTAAAACAATCCCCAAGCAGTGGCATGCAAAATTTGATCAAGTAATGATTAATGATGGATTTAAAATAAATGAATGTGATAAATGTGTGTATTTTAAGTGCCATAGAGATGCTTGTGTGATTTTTTTCCTATATGTTGATGATATGTTAATATTTGGATAACATATGAGTATTATAAAAACCACTAAGAAGATGTTATGTGAGCAATTTGATATGAAAGACTTAGGAGTTGCATATTTTATTTTGGGATTTAAAATAATCCGAGATTCTGTGGGAATCAAATTATCACAATCACATTATATAGAAAGTGTGTTAAGGAAATTCAATCAATATGAATCTACTCCTGTTAGAACTCCTTATGATCCAAATAGTAAACTAAAGAAAAATAAAGGAGAACCTTTGTCACAACTTGAATATTCAAAAATTATTGGCAGCGTAATGTACATTATGAACTGCACTATACATGATATTGCATATGCAGTAGGGAGATTGAGTAGATATACTTGTAATCCTAATAATGATTACTGGAATGCACTTATTAGAATTTTGAGATACCTGAAATTTACTTTGGATTATGCTTTATATTATGTCTCATATCCTGCTGTGATTGAAGGTAATACTGATGCTAATTGGATTTCAGACTCATAGGAATCCAAATCTACAAGTGGATATGTATTCACATTAGGCGGGGATGTCGCATCGTGGAAATTCTCAAAACAGACATGCATTGTGAGATCAACAATGGAGTCTGAATTCACAGCTTTAGACAAAGTAGGTGAAGAAGCCGAGTGGTTGAGGACATTTCTGGCAGACATTCCAATGTGGCCTAAACCTGTACCTACGGTACTAATACACTATGATTGCCAAGCGGCAATAGCAAAAGCAAGCAAAAAGTCCTACAATGGAAAGTTAAGACATATTCGTCACAGGGATAACAGTGTGAGACATTATAACCATTGACTTTGTAAGGTCAAATAATAATTTAGCAGATCCGTTGACCAAAGGGTTGTCAAGAGATATCATTTACAAAACATCGAGGGGGATGGGCTTAAATCCTAATGAGTAAAATCATTATGATGGATAACCAACCTATCGGAATGGAGATCTCAGGATATAGGTTCCATGGAAAAACTAATTGTGGATGATTATATGTGAGCGCTACAAAGACTTATCATTGTCTTATCCCTATGGTGTTAGTAATAATAATAATAGTAGTGCTACCTGTAATGAGAAAGGTTGAGTTAAACTCTTAATGAATCTATGGCTTGGATTTTCAAGCAAGATGTGACAGTACATTCTTGACAGATTCACCTAAGTGAGTGTGGTAGTGGGGCCGCTACCTATGGGAATTGTGGCTGAATTCTCTAGAGCACTCATGATACTGGGATATAGCTCATGGCCTTAATGAGCAAAACTGTTGTGAACCACAAGTGTATTAAAGTGTCACGTGTGTAGTCTATTGAACTGGTTTACCAAAATAACTGGTCAGTTCAAGATATATAATTCACTGAAATAGTTTGTAAGACCAATGGACATACACTAAACAAAGTTCAAGTCCAAAAGACACCCTGCCTATTAATGACATTTTTATTGCCCAAAACTTTCTTTATTACTTCTTCTCGTATCTCATTCATGTGGGGGATTGTTGTGTGTGTGTGTGTGTATAACTATTGGTGTGAATGATATACTCACAATAAGACCTTGTAGCCAAGTGGTAACTTTTGTGTTCCCTTTAGGGGAGGTCATGAGTTCAAGTCCCACTAAGGGGATTTAAGAGGATTTGGGGTATTTACACCTAAATAGATATATAATTATTATATTATATATCAAGACTTGGGACTTGGGACGGCTTGGGTCCTGGGTCCTAATAATCAGTTAATTTCAATTTCGTCATTAAATAATTTTATTTAATTCAATTTTAATTAATATTAAAAATCATTTTATTTAATTAATTAAAAATTATTTTATGATTAAAATTAAAACACGTTTTTCTTAATTAGCCTTTGGGAGTGGCTTAGTGGGAGAAGTGGTCACCCACGTTTTGGGAGGAGTGGGTGGTTTCTGCATCCCTTTATATAAGAGTCATGCAAATCAGTTTCTAATCACTTTTCAATCTCTCTCTCTCTCTCTCAAAAATGTCCTTCATACTCCAATTCTGGGCATAATCTCTTGTGGTTTTAAAGTCATCCATTGAGTGCTTCAATCGGATGAATTGTGTTGTTGAATCCCGGGGACAGTTATCTGAGGCTCGAAGCATCACTGATTAACGTGCGGGAGATATTTCTGTCTTAGGACTGTGTGTCTAACACACACCTCAGCATCCAGCTAAGTCATTCCAATGTATTATTATCTTTTTGGTTTTCCCGTATACGCATATAACAATTGGATGATTGGGACAATAATCCTTAGTTTTTTATTTGACCTTCAAAGAAAATAAAGTACGGCGAGGTGATTTAATATATTTGATCACTCGGATGA
The DNA here is from genome assembly GCA_949130495.1 of Sambucus nigra. Lineage (NCBI taxonomy): Eukaryota > Viridiplantae > Streptophyta > Magnoliopsida > Dipsacales > Adoxaceae > Sambucus > Sambucus nigra. The sequence continues at coordinate 489,437,193 of OX422220.1, read as the reverse complement.
TACTTATAACATCAAATGTATATGTTTTTAAATTAAACTAATCCTTATCATTTTAATTACCAAAACATTTAGGAAAACCTTCCATCATTACGAAATTGATATGCTGTAATACAAACATATATACCAGTATATAAAGTCAGTACATACAAGCAATTACAAGAAACATTTTTTTTAGTGAAATGTAAATATATTAACACCATAGGCAAGAAGACAAAAGAGAATACAACAAAACAGATCAGTAAACATAGTTTATAAACACGCCCAGACCAACCTGGCGCACATGCCTAACAACCCAAGGCACGTAGGCTTAGAGACTCTACTAAACCTAAACAAACAAGGCCGACCCAGGATAACCCAACAACTCACATCTGAAACAACCCAGCTCACAGCAAAAACTGTCTCTACACGACCACCATATTACAAAACCATCAAAGAAAATCACTGACAAGCAGACCACACGTAAACAAGCCAAACTCTATGAGATCCAGTTGTCTTCCATTAATCCACTATCCAAAAAACACCTCTGCAAAAGAAACATAACACTTTCAAACTTACTCAGATAACCTCAACAACGACCAAACCATCTGCATACAAAACCTCTATAGATACAAACAGAGTGCAAACCATACACAATCCAACAAAACTTCTCCAAGCCGATACAATGTCAACAAGAAATAAACAAACCTCACCAAGAAGCGGCCAAGTCCCATCTCAAACATCACGCCACATAGACAAATATCAGAGTAAGGAAACCATCGCACCCCACACTAGCATGCAAACCATTGAACACAACTACACGGATTAACATCAAGAACATAACAACACTAAAGAGAAATAACTCAGGCCACATGCGAGCATCCCAAACTCAAGAATAACAAATGGCAGGACCATCACCAAAAGACACCCAAGAACAAGAATTCTACCGCTGAGCGGACCACCAACACAAATGATAGGTAAACCATCCAACCTATGCCATAATATATTCATACATACCTCAATTCTTGACAATTTCCCTATTGTTCATGTCTCTTTTTATGTTTCTCCGCTTACATGTAGCTTCCTGAACCATCCTCTCAATTTTCTGGAAAACAATTTTGTCTTCTTTAAGACTATTATGAAAAATTCTATCATTTCTTTCCCTCCATAAACATACACACTGATTGATAAACACAATTTCTGCATAATATCCCCAAAAATATTACTGTTGCCGCTACATAAACCAACTTCTTCTTCAAAGCTTCTAATATTCCTACTACAACCATTGAACCTCAAAACTTTCCTCCAAATTTTCTTAGAAAAATCGCACTCAAAATATAAATGATCCCTATTCTCAATTTCATTTCTGCATAGAGTACACATATCATCATTAATACATCCTCAATCTTTAAGTTTATCTCTGGTCCACATCTTATTAAGGCATGCAATCCATAAAATAAATGAACATTTAAGGATTTTCTTAGAAAACCAACCTTCATTAAACCAACTCACTTTCTGCTTCCTTACTCTAATCTCATGGTAAGTATCCTTGATATTAAAATTCCCATCTTTAGATATAAGTCAAGTAGTTTTGTCCTAAGAATAACTATTAGGTACAATGGCAGTTTTAGCCATATCAATCAAATCAACAGATAAAGGTCTCGGAAATCTCCACCTACGCTCACTAATAAAATCATAAGCTTTAGCCGTTATATGACTAACTGCATCATAGACAGTCCTACTCCCATAGTGCGAAATTATAGGACCATTCTTTTATTAAGTATCATAATACATGTTGATAAAATTTGTTGAAAGTAAATTAAATGAAAAACTATTTTGCACAACTTCGCCTAAATAATACATTTTTCTTGCAACACTCACTCATGGGAAAACAATCAAACACTTAGTATGAAACTTACGATAAATTTCTCTAATTATCCTAAAAAAGTCTCCAATCCCTAATTTCCTTCCACATTTCATTTCAAGGTTATATAATGCCTAAAAGGTAACCCAAAATACCTAAACAAGCACCACTATTGTCTCTCTGGCTCAAATTATATGCAAAATTTGCCTTCACAAACATGTGAATTGTAATTACATTTATTGAAACATTGAGATTATTCTCTTTGCATACTAAAACTATATATTAATCATAAAAAACATGAACCAAACTCAGATGTACCAAAATAGTCAAAATATTAGTCATCACAAAAACTAATACAATTTTGAAAAAATAATTTTTTTTAAAGAATGCATTCAGTGCAAACGAACTTCCACAAATATATACAGAACAATATGAAGAATTAAAAATAAATGACACAATAACTATTAAATAAGTTATCGTGTGTGTTGCATTTAATCAAATAGTTGATGTTTAGTATTAAGAACTTATGAACAAAGTGCAATCACTTCCATTTTGAGAGAGCCATCACACAATCTCCACCCCAATTTGAACCGATCATTAATCACAACATAAAATTATGAATCTAACTACTCACCCGTGTCATCGACTCTCCTTAAACCCAATGCAATTATAACCTTAAAAAGTGTCGTTTTCAAATAACAACTATTAATATGGGAAATTAAACACAAAATAGCAAAAGGAAGTTTTCTTTTGTAAAAAAGAATTATAAAACTGTCAAAAATTGAACATTTGTAAAACCTCACAGGAACAAAATACAAATAAAAATACCCAAATAGGATACACCCAAGAATTGGCATTCGTACCAACTTAGTCGCACACATCTCCTTAGCATTTTCCTTAACTCTAGCAGTTATCTTCTTCATCCGTATGACCTGCAAATTCATCAAAAACCCAATTTAGAAAATAAAATAGTAATAATAACTTCATAAAACTTGAATCATATTAATGCCAAATAGTAAAATTAAGTGCTCAATGCAGCAAGGTCAATGGCCATAGTAGGATAAGGCTTTGCATGTAAAATCACAAGATTAAAAATTCAGTTTGGTCATGGAGTTAATAGATGATCAATAACCCACTCTAGGGCATAAAAACTATGATCACTTTTATCTGTTCCAAAGTCGATGCTATTTTCAACTCGTTGGTGGATATCACAAACAACTGTTTTCACATTGTTCGGGATCCACACTCAACAAAGTGAGAAGAGTTCTTGTTCTGGAAACTGATCATCTGATCATCCACCTCTTTTGTGATCATCTTGCCATGGAACATAGCTGATGCTGGTAATTTAAGAGATGTGGGTAATTTAAGAAGAAATGAATAGAAGAAGATGAAGAGAAAGAGGAACATAAGGCGAGAAGAAGTGGGATGGTTTGGGTGGATTGATTTACATCTGTCATTTTCCAAACATTGAATTTAATTTTGTTTTGTAAGAAGTTTGAATGGCCGCTTTGTCACATGTTTGATTGGCTGATGAGGTGATGTGCTGAGTTACGTAGGTAGCTCTACCTTTAGGAGACTTAATTTCTTGTAAAGCATTTTAAAATAGTATATAGATATTTGATATATTTAATTTATATTTTAGGTATATTATTACGGTATCTTTTATATTTCACGATTTAAAATTTTAAAAGCAGTAATTTCTGTAAATCAGTTTTTAAAATTATTAAACAAAAATCAACCACGAAAAACTTGATAATTTCAATTTCGGTAGTTTCTATTTTCTATAAAAAAGAAATGTAAACCATTAAAAGGTTTTTATTGGTACGGAACGGTACGGTACATATTTTTACCATACCACGAACACCCCTAGACATTCTCGAGAATTTTTTTTAAAACTAATATAATGATATCCTCATACATAAGAATTATTTTGGCATAAAAAATCTAGAATTGAATGGACGACGAAAGGAGATAAAAATACTAAATAAGGTTCAAAGGAATAGGCCTAAAGCCTGTGAACTTCTAAAGAGTCGTCTTAATTGAAACACAACCTAATTGACTGGAGATCCCAAGAAAAAGGTTCAAAGGGACAACCAAAGTATGAAGACTCAGTCAGCACTGATAAGTAATACTTTAATTACTTCCTCCCATTTTGAAGATGAGTTAGTGCACAAACTGTCGCGTGTATAAGGATAAACTTTTTTTCTAATGATTTTTATATCTTGAATGTATAAGTTAAGTGGGGTATTAGGAGGATACCTTTTAATGAAATCACCTATGTGGTGAGAAAGGGCCTCTTCTATAAGAATTAACAAAAACTATTTCTCTAGCACACTCATGAAACCAGGATGTGTTCAAGGCCAAAAAGGACACAACAATGGGAACCAATAAGGTCGGAAAGGCATTGTGTGAATACTATTGTCTTAATTTACACAAATGGCCAATCAATTCAGGACATCACGTTCATTGATTGGCTAGTAAGCTCGATAGTATCTCAATAGGAAAGATTCAATGCCATAAGCTATATTTTTCGATGCAATGTCTTTCCTAGAAAATCTCTCTGTTCGCATCTATATTCGATTGATTCTTTTAAATTTCATTCATATGGGGAATTGTGGGATATGTTAAGACAAATAAAACTTATTTGGTCAAACTTTGGGGTCAATTTTATATGACACACATATGTTAAAAATGACGTGTCTTAGTACCAATGCGTTCCTTGTTGTAAGGAGATTAATTCGGTATACTCATTTATTCAAAATAGTCGAGTAATGAATGAGAAATTTGGACTTGAAGTGACCCATTTGAGTTTAAGCTAGATAGTGTAACATATTTAAGTGGGTTTGTCCCACATTGAAAAAGTGGTAGAAAAGCTTGGAGTTGATATACACATGTTATGGGACTAAGGCTTGGATGCCTTTGGGGTATCCCAACTCATTGAAGGGGAGATGACTTACAGTAAAAATGTGTTGGGCTTGGGCCAAAGGCCCACACGTGCACGCACACCGTCATCGTCATCCGTGCACGTGAGCAACTATTAAATTTTTTTGGACAAATTTCAGCCTTTGGGCTTTAAAATTTATTTTTTGAACCAAAAAATCCGTTTTCCCAAAATGAATTAATTAATTATCTTTGATTTAATTTATTATTTGAAACGTTGTCGTTTTAATTAATTCAATTAAAGAGTTGTGTTCTTTTGTTAACAGATATGACTGTTCAAACACTCACATCTTTCCTGGGAAAAGAAAACAGTTGCGACCCTTGACCACTTATATAAAGGACCATGTCCAGTCCATTTTAAACACTACAAAATCTACCCGAATTACCTATTCTTGTACTTATTTCCTTCTTCCTACTTGAGAGAAATTCATCATTGTTGGTTTATGGGGCTGTTGCACTAAAGTCCTTCTTGTAACAGCCGGTGACTGTTTCATCCTAGGAGGCAGAAACCCATGAAATTTTCCGTTAGCAGCGTAGCAGCGATGTATTCTGTCGTAAGAAGAGATAATTCAACTTTCGACTCTATCAAATATTTACAAGTGATTGTTTCAATCACAAACTATTTGTTCTTCTTGACTTTCTTTACTATTAATGTAATTCAGAATAATTAGTTAATTTGTATTACTATTTATTTATTTAGTAAAATATTATTTTCGTAATCTCAAAAATAATAATCTTAAGACAAAATATTTAGTTTTTTTGTTACTCAATAAATAAATTATTTTTCTTATTGAAATTACATTGATAAATTTTACCTTTTTAAATACATAAAAAATGTGTTTACGTTTTATATTTTCGTCTACAATTTATTTTTAAAATTTAGAAAATTCTTTACATTTCATAAATTGGTTCTGTGTTATTTTATAATAGAATCATGGCTACTAAATCCTCTGAAAATTTAATGTTTGTTCCTCAAACCGATGTGTCAATTAGTGTTCCTAATAGCGTTCCTACTCATTGAACCCATGGAGAAAAAGTCAAAAAGTTTAATGGTACTGATTTCAAGCGTTGGCAGCAAAAGATGTTATTCTATCTAACTACCATTAATCTTGCAAAGTTTATTAAGGAAAATGCTCCCGTCGTTAACGAAAATGAAAAGGATAAGACAACATTGCAAGTTGCAAAATCATGGAAACATTCAGATTTATTTGCAAAAAACTATATCCTTCATGGATAGGGCAATACACTTTATAATGAATATAGCCCATTGAAAACCTTTAAATTATTATAGGAGTCTTTGGATAAAAAATATAAAACTGAGGATGCTGGAATGAAAAAATTTGTGGTCGGTTCATTTATCAAGTATAAAATGTTTAATACCCCGTAATTTTATTAAATTTTAAAATAAGATAAAAGTTAATGGGGACTAATTGGAATTAATTATGAAAAATTAATTGGAATTAATCCGGATTTAATATTAATAGATATTAAAGTAATACATGACCCTGAATTTTACTTAGTGAATATGATGTTATTTATATTGTCATGGGTTAGTAATACGGCAAAAATGGAAATTAAGTCGGGACGCGGTTATGGGACGTGTCCGGACTAATTTCAATAAATGAAAAGGAAATATTATTTTATATGAACCTTATAGTCATTTCGAGTGTACAGTTGCGTCCATAAGGGTCAAAATAGTTAGAAAAGTCTACTCGGGTGTTCAAATTGGGTCTCAGGTCAATTAGGAGATGAAAGGACACTCCGAATAGGCATTTTAGTCATTTCACTTGGGATATGAATAGTAACTTCATTTTTGTCTTGTAGCTTACCTTTAAGACTTTTTATTTAAATAAGTCTAGGCTCTATGTAAGATTCATTTCATCCTAAAACAAGATACAAAGTTTGAGAGAAAAATAAAAGAGTCTTAGAGAGAAAGTGAAATGGTAGCCTGAAGATAAGAAGGGTTCTTTTAGAGGAGGAGTCACCTAGAGAAAATCAAGGGGACAACAACCATCTCTTCACCTTGCACCACCACTATAGTCGCCAAAAAAAGGGAAGGAGAAGTTATAACATTTGTCTTCATCAAAGGTTCAAACCAACTTTTAAGGCAAGTGATTTTTTCTTTATTTTAGTGATTAGCATATCCATGATAGATTACGATATTCTAATATGATTCATGATCTTATGAATTGGAATTTAAAATGATTGGTAAATTAAGATGATGGTTAGGCAAATTCATGTAGTTGAATATATATCATGTGGGGACTATGTTCATGATGAACTTAATAGGCTTTTGATGTACCGAAAAATATCTGTTCATAAGGTTATTGAAAAGGATGATAGGAATTGCATGTACAGAAATCCTACCATGTTAAAAATGAAATTTGATGATTTAGGTATGAAACTCTGATTCTAAATTCTAAGTTTTCAAGTTGGATAAAAATAATAAATTCAGATTATTAAAATCTTGAGATTTTAATGGGTTTGATGATAATACCTTATGAACATGTGGAATTGATGTTTTTATGTAGAAATCACCCACGAATATGTTGAATTAATGTTAGAATAGTGATTCAAATTTCTATATTCTTTTAGGATAGAAAACTAGTAAGGTTTGGGTGTTTGAAATTGAGGAAAATTGCAGAAAATTGGAAAAGAAAAACGATGACTTTGTTCGAACGAGACCTGACTTTGTTCGAACGAGAGTCAATCTCATTCTAATGAGACCCCATCTCATTCTAATGAGATTTCCGACTTCAAACGAGATTTCCATATACCCCATGTTTAGCCCAGGAAAGTTTGGGAAAATTGCAATCTGGCCAAGAATGAGTTTTTAAATAATTTTGGTACATTAATAGAGTGAGAAACTTGGGATTAATGTTGGAAAATTTTAATATATTAAGGATTAAAATTATGTGAGAGATAACTACATAATTATTATACGATTTAGAGGAGAATGATCGTTATGACAAGTTATGACAAGTACGGGTTATATGAAGGACATATATACGGGTACTTGGGTCAAATAAAAGATTTTGGGAGAAATTAATTACATAATATATGTACGATAATAATCGTGAATACAAATACGGGTAGTATTCGAGAAATATGACGGGTACTGGGATAGGATAAATTCCTAATATGATATAGGTAATGTAAGTACCTAATACTAAATAGGTAGGCGATAGTGCCTATTTGATTGATTTATGATTTACGTGTATGACAAACCTAGATTACTTGCTATCGATGGAGGTTTGCTCGTGAGAGCAGTCATATCCTGATGAATCTAATGGGATTGTTGACTTGTCACTCGATAACATAGAACGTAGGGATTGATCACCACTTTTGGGTGTGACCAGTTATTTGGGTGCGTAAGTATGTGCGTAGCACAAAGGCTTAGGACTATGTTTGCCTCCAATATTTGTGTTTGATATTTGTGGTTTGAGGAATCTTTACCGAACCTATAGTCCCCCATACAGTGACGAGATGTATTGGGACATGATAACAGAGTAATGCAACACCGCAACTGTGTCTTGGGGTGTAGTGTTGTATATATACATATGATGATATCTACTGTGTGATTAAAGTAGAATTGAGGGAAAATGATATTTGGAATTACTTAAGTATGAAAACACTTAATTGAATTGAATTAATAAGGGGATTATATATATATATATATATATTATGAGAGATATATGTGGGAATGAATTGGGATATGGATAATCGATACATTGGGTTGATCTAGTTAGCGTGGGAACTATACTAGTATGTCTTAGAGGTACGTTAGGTATGCACTCTAAATGAGAGGCGAGAATATCAAGAGAGAGTTTGATAATCTAACATGTATATAATAATTTCTAAATATATAATTTATTCACTTGCTGTTTTATAAACTATTTTTACATCAGGCTTTAACCCGTTTCCTTGCATATTCTCTTCTGTCTCTTGTATCTCCTATATCAGGTGTTCAGCCGCAGGGACGCCAACCATAGAGGATTCTGTCATGTGACGAGCTATGGATACTATGGAGTTTTTGAGCTTTATTTAGATTCCTTCACTTTCGTTGATTCATACTCTGTAGTTGATTTCATTTAGGGCATCCCGCCCAAAGGATTTTAGGCTTTCCTTCTCAGTCAGTTTATTTACTTGTATCGGATTTGATTACATTTGATTTACTTTGAATATTGCATGGAATTTTAACTGGAGAGTTTTATTCCAGTTGCTTTTAATTCAGTTGTAATATTTACTCAGTTGTTATTCATTTTATGAATGGATTGTGTTAAATGGTTTAGGTTTCAAAAAGAGAAATTTATTAAATTAAAATTTGAAAGTTTTTAACATCTGTTTAATTAAGTATTAGGTGATTATAAAATGTTTTCGACAGTGATGCTAAGCATGATCCAACTGTATATTCTGATTTAATTTGGTATGGTACTGATCACCTGATATTTAATTAAGCGGGTGTTACAGGTGGTATCAGAGCATCGGGTTCTAGAGTCTTTTAGGATCTGAACGGTTTACTATGCCTTTAGCTAAGCGTCCTCTGATGTAGAGCCCTATTATTAGGATTGTTGTATCCTTGATTACATTTATACGTTCTTCAGCTATTCTATGATATTAAAATACTGATGGTATATTCTCTCTCATTTTAGATGCCTTCTAGACGTGCACCTCAACACGCCCTAGCTCAGGGTACAATGAATGCTGTAGAAGTTGCTGCTTTTATTGCTCAGGTAGTCAATACAGATTTAGCTATTGTTTAATAAGCTCGAGCACAGGCGCCAACTGTGCCACCCGCGCCAAGGTAAGTGTTTCCTACTGCATGGGAACGTGTTAGGGATGCCTTTCAGAAGGTGCATCCACCAGAATTTTAGGGGGGTTCTGATGTCGTGACTTCTAGCCAATGGAAGAAGTATATCCATAGGCACTTGAGAATATTGGAATGCATAAGCGTTCAACGTCAGATACTAGATACGTTTAAGCTAGTCTAGGCAGCTCTGTAATGGTGGGAATCTATTACCACCACTGAGGAGAGATATAATATGACTATCTTGGACTTCTAGGTGCAATTTGATCATAAGTACTTCCCTTTTGTCGTCCAAACTGAGATGAGGTGGAGACGACTTGGCTTGAAACAGGAAGGGACGACTGTGGCATAATGTGTGGAGGAATTTACTCAGCTAACTAACTTGGTGCCAACAGAGGTACCCACTTAGAAAAGGAGAATTCAGATGTTCACTGATGGCCTGAACTATAAGATTCGCCAGCACTTAATGGGAAATATTTACCTATATACTTATGCATATGTTCTTAATTCTATAATTATCCATTGCTAGGATAACCACTTACATGCTCAGGGTGTCAAGTGGGGGATTGAGTCAAGCCAACAGGGAAAGACTAACAGAGGCGGTTCTAACGGGGCATAGTCAGGTCAGAGTTAGCAGCAACAGGTTGAGTAGGGTTCACAACCAGGGGACTATGGTAAACGTTTACAATATAGAGGATTTTGATTTTGGTAGGGAGGCAACAGGCATGGCCAGCAGGTCCAAGGGAGGGGCAGTAACGACCAGTAGGACCGGGGACAACTGGGACAAAATGGGGGAATGTTCACTGGAAGATGTTTTGTGTGTGGTAAGCTTAGCCATAAGAGGCAGCACTACACCAAATCCTACGAATGGTCATTCCCAGTTGGTCACGACCCAAATCCGCAAGCAGCTAGTCGCGAACTTGGGCCGTGACCAACTCAATTTTTGGCCTAACCATATTTATTACCACACTAAATCATGGATGCTCTGGAAGTGGTCACGGACCAAATCCCTGACCACTGTGGGTCACAAACTTGGGCCGTGACCAGGGCGTGACAACCTTGGGGACAAATTCGTGCCAAAATTCCCTCCAAATAGGTCGCCGAGGGGTTACGGACTTGGAGCGTGACCATAGGCATGATAGAGAACAAAACATACACAAATGGAGTCACGACTGGGGGTCGTGACCATTTTTTAGTGTGGCTCACGGCTATGGGCCATGACCATACCTCATTGAAGTAGTGGTTTTGAGGGAAAAAGGGTCGTACATGGTGGGTCATAGCTCTAGGCCGTGACCAGGTTCAATCCAGCAACACCCTCACCTCATTCATTGGTCACGCATGGTGGGCCACGGCTCTAGGCCATGACCAGGTTCAGAACTTAAAACAAACACCCGCTAAAATTTCATTTTTGTCGAACCATTTCGTTGCCTAAAGGCTATGGGATTATTGCGATTTCATTGCTATATGTCTAAAGGTAAGGGTGTATGTATAGATTCATTTTGATTGCATTTCGATTTCACTTCAATTTGTGCAATTTCACTTCAATTCGTGCGATGTCGTCATGTCTAAGGGTAAGCCCTAATTTCTGTCTATGTATGTATAGATTTATGTTTGTATGTGTGTACGTGTGTTTGTATGCACATATTTATGTGTATATGTATGTTTATGTGTGCAACTATGAACAAATAAATTATTTTTTATGTTAATAAACCTAGATTGTATGTGTGTGTATGTATAGATTGCATGTGTGTGTGTATAGATTTATGTAAAAAAAATTATTAAGGTTTAGTAAACCCTAAATTTTATGTGTGTGTATGTATAGATTATGTCAATAAACCCTAGATTGTATGTGTGTGTATGTATAGATTATTCCAATAAACCCTAGATTGTATGTGTGTGTATTTTTTTTGACAAAATATTATTCAAAATCCTAGACATTATATTTTTTTGATAAAATTAATTAAATGGATTTTTAATGAGTAAAAAAATTTACATCCACCTTGTTGTGGGTTATATGCATGCCATCATATTATATTGGGGGTATATGCGTGCCATGATTTTTTTTGACAAAATATAATTAAATAAATTTTTTTGACATTGTATTGGGGTTTATATGCGTGTCGTTATTTTGGGATAATTCTAAGCTGACACACAAAATTGGACACGACAATGCCTTTAATATTGAATATGATGTTCATCGATTTTAGGAAGAAGATGAAGTCAAAGGGTATTAGCAAATATGTCTATTAGTATGTTTTCCATATTATTTTATAAATATAGGAAATATGGCTATTAGTAAGTGTTTCTGACGATCTTAATCTTTTGCAGGATCATTTTCGGGGATTTGGTGCGATTTTCCATTTTTGTAGAATCTTTTTAGACAAAGCAGAGTAATTGACCTCCCTACTAGAGCAGCTTTGGTATAATTTTTTGAAACTAAAGTAGATTGTGTGCAAACGTTGAATGATTTTTAAGGTTACTAATAACTCTTCTTTCATTTGTATACGAATGAGCAGAAGTTTAGACCATGCCCAGTTGTCTTTAGATCTTTTTCTCGTGGCCCAAAAGTGTGTATGTACAAGGTTCTCCAGGTAATTGTCTTGGATAACTTGTATGAGAATGTCTTTAATAGTGAATTTAACTTTCGTTTCGCTTCTATTATGAGTTCAAATAGATCAATTTTAATAATTTTTTCTCTTTTGGTTGCAGATAATTGAGGGAAAATGTGAAAAACATTTCAATCTGGTATGCTTTATTCATCTTACATGTATGTGTGTGTTGATGTAAAAAATTATATTAGATCTAATTTTTTAATCACAGATAAAATAAAATGAGACAAAGAAATTTTAAAGTGGTTCAGCCTTATAAGAATGGCCTACGTCCACTATTTCTATTATTGCTGACTGTTTGGGGAATTCTTGATTACCCGTTTAGTCAAGAAATTCCTGGTCCCCTTACAATGAGGATGATACAATGTATTTATAGCCCTCAGGCTGTACATGTGAAAGGGTAATACATAGCTGTCCATTAGGCGTATACATCTGTATGATAATAATAAACATTTAATGCGCAGTCAATCTGTTGGTTATACTGCTATTAATGCTCTGTTCGAGGTGCATCTCGGACCGCCTAAGCTGCTCGGTACTCATAAGTTGCTCGGTGTATTAAAGTTCCCCGGAGAACTCTTATTGGTCGGAGCGTCTGAGTTGATCGGGGAAGAAGAGTTCCTCGTTGCAGTATGGTTCCTCGGAGATATTTGTTATTGCCACGCAGATTGCCACGTGTCTTCACTCAATTGAGCCATGTCAGCAGACTAAATTTGGTATCAACAGTGTGTTTCAATAATATTTTAAGTTTTCACCATACCTACCCCATAGACGAAGTCTCCCAAAGGTTGGGTAGAAATTAATAATTGTGTTCCCAATTAACATACCAATGTTATGGGTGGGGGAAGGGGGGTGAATAACATACTAACGGTAAAAAAAATTGTGTTTCCATTTTATGTGAGATATAAGGGACAATTGTTCACGGTGATTCTATAAATAGACGGTAAAACAAACTATTGTCGTGTTGTGTTTGTGTGGTAATTAAGACTCGCATCAATCGTCTTATCATGTCTTGTCATTGTGTTATTCAGGTTTTACTTTTATTTTCATGATATTCATGTCTTCACTTATCCACTTTAAATATGAATCCAAAACGGCCCCGTGAGAGGCATCGACACCTCGCACGTGACCATTGTAACTCGTAGGAACTGACCGCGTGGTTACGAGACTCCCGATTTGAGAATACGACAATAATTTGAAAATATCTAGACTTAGATTTAAAAACATGACTTTAGAAGGGGAAATCCCAAAACAACCTCCAAACGCCCCCGTGAGATGATCTAGACACATGTACCTAGCAGTTGGGGTTGTCCACTTCATACTACCTTGTATTTAAGCATTGTAACCTGATAATCTAGGCCCATGAGAGAACATAGACGATTTTGTAAAGGTCTCATATTTTGTAAGTAATAAAAATATTGGGTTGGGGAGTTTTCCCCGTAAATATTGTGTTGCCTTACTAATTGTGATTTTATGTATTATTGGTTGGATTGTTGTTGGTTTACTCGGTACCGACACCTCACATGGGATTAATGTAACTCATTGGAACTAACCGCGTGGTCATGGGATTACCGATTTGAGAATACAATGATAATTTGAAAATATTTAGATTTAGGCTTAAAAACTTGGCGTTAAAGGGAGAAACCTCGAAACAACCCCGAAACGACCCCCTGAGAGGCACCGACACCTCACACGGGCCTAATGTAACTCGTAGGAACTGAGCGCATGGTCATGAGACTAGCAGTTTGAGAATACAATGATAATATGAAAATATAAATAATTAGGCTTACAAACATGACACTAGATGGAGAAGCCTCGAAACAGCCCCCAAACCACCCCGTGAGAGGCACCGACACCTCGCATAGGACCAGTGTAACTCGTCACAACTGACCGCGTGGACACGGAACTCCCAGATTGAGAATATGATGCTAATTTTAAAATATCTATACTTAGGCGTAAAAACATAGTGTTAGAGGGTGAAAAAACAAAAATAGCTCCTAAACGATACTGTGAGAAGCACCGACACCTCGCACCGGGCCAATGTAACTCGTAGGAACTGACCACGTGGTCACTGGACTCACGGTTTGAGAATATGACAATAATTTGAAAATATCAAGACTGGTGCTTAAAAACATGGCGTTAGAGGGGAAAACCCTGAACGAGCCCCTGAAAAGCCCCGTGAGAGGCACCGGCACCTCGCATGGGATCAATGTAACTCGTATTAACTGACCGCATGGTCACGAGACTCCCGATTTGAAAATACTATGATAATTTGAAAATATCTAGACTTAGGATTAAATGCATGGCGTTAGAGGGTGAAAAATCGAAACAATCACCGAATGGCCCCGTGAGAGGCACTAACACCTCACACGGGACCAATGTAACTCGTAGGAACTGACCGCTCGATCAAGGGACTCCCGATTTGAGAATACAATAATAATTTGCAAATTTCTGGACTTAGGCTTAAAAACATGGCGTTTGAGGTATCACGCTTACTTTATATCCTGGATGATTGGGGCTAGCTTCCATGGAGGATCCCACCCTGAAGAACATAAATAAATTATCACCTTACAATCATTTTCAATCACACCATTATACAGACCACTGTCCTTGAAAATTTTAGATTCTCTCCTTGTCGCAAGAGCTTTGTAACCTGTAGATGATTGCACTGTGCAAAGTGCAATGAAGACATCCAAAAAAGATCCTTTTTGGTCTCTTAAAACATCACCAATTTCTGCTTTGGTAAGGACAGGAGGAAGGCCCCATCGCAATTTACGTATGATGTAAAATTTTCCTTGATATCTTATGAAATTCATCACAGCTTAACATACTCTGATCAATCACTTTCCTGGCCCAAATTTTTGCTCATTGGATGATAAATTTACTCCGAGTATTCCAAATATGCCAAGAAATCCGGACCACTATACTAAGATGATCCACTACTTGTCCAAATGATTTTTTATAATCGAGATTGTTTGAGATTCATTGCAAAGGGGATTGATATGTTGCCTCACATTTGCCCTAATCAATTGCCCAAGATCTCCAAAACTCTATAGTCCAGTTGCACCTAATCACAAAATGCTTTATAGATTCAATTTCGTCCTTTCATATCACACAAATTGGATTGTTAGAGCATTTTCTTAGATAGATGGACTTTCCACCAAAAGGTTTTTATTTTTGGTAATATATAACTGTTATATAACTGATATATAATAGTATAGATAACTGTTGTATAACAGTTTATATAACTATTATGAAACTTCTAATCCTTTAGAACTTGAGTAGATGGTAATGTTACAAATGTTGCAACCATTTTCCAAGTCAGATTATATCAGTCTTGTTGGATACGTGAGTTGATCATTTTCTCACACTATCAAGTCTGTGTTCAATCTAAAGTTATATTTTTACCGTCCTTTTACAAGATAATATGCAACTAAGCCAATTGGTTTAATTTTTCAGGTATGGAAGGGAATATGACACCAATGCCACTTGGAACATTACTGTTGATATGTTGTGTGTTCAAGAATTCCATCGAAAGATCCACTATGTCTGATATTCCAACTGTATTTAGTAATGAACGCACGACACTAGTTTTACCCTAAAGACATGCTTTTATAGTTGGGCAAAAAGCCTCAACTGCAACAATGGAGGCCCGGTGATGTTTAATTCAAACCTGATTTTATTCTATGTACCAAACTTATCTCCATTCTTGCTTTTAGTAATCCTGAGTAAGCATCATTGCTTTTTAGCATCTTCTTAGTTGATTGAAATTATACTAAAATGTTTGTTATTAGAAAATGATTTATTTCATAATTAGTATTTTTGCTATTGTAATTATCACCACTTAGTACAGGCAAACACCATTATGTATTGGGGCCAGACCTTTATGGGTTTAGAAATAAATATACAAATGAAAATACGATGATAATTTGAAAATATGTATACTTAGGCTTAAAAACATGGCGTTAGAGGGCGAAAACCCAAAACATCCCTCGAACAGCCCCTTGAGAGGCACCAACACCTCGCACGGGACCAATATAGCTTGTAGAAGTTGACTGCACGACCACGAGACTCCCAGTTTGAGAATACGATGATAATTTGGAAATTTCTAGACTTAGGCTTAAAAATATGGCATTTGAAGGAAAAAACATGACACAGTCCCCGAACGGCCCCGTGAGAGGCACCATCACCTCGCATGGGACCAATGTAACTCGAAGGAACTGACCACTCAATCACGGGACTCCCGATTTGAGAATACGATGATAATTTGCAAATTTTTAGACTTAGGCTTAAAAATATGGCGTTAGAAGGTAAAAACTTGACACAACCCCGAAACGGCCCCGTGAGTGACATCAACACCTCGCAGGGACCAATATAACTCACAGGAACTGACCATGCAATCAAGGGACTCCTAATTTGAGAATACGACGATAATTTGAAAATACGAGGACTTAGGCTTAAAAACAAGGTGTTATAGGGCGAAAATCCAAAACAACCCCCAAATGAGCCCGTGAGAGGTACCAACACCTCGCACGGGACTAATGTAACTTATAGGAATTGACTGCTCAATCACGGGACTCTTGGTTTTGTAATACAATGATAATTTACATATTTCTATACTTAGGTTTTAAAACATGGCGTTAAGGGGAAAAACACGAGACAGTCCCCGAATGGCAATGTGAGAGGCACCAACACCTCGCATGGGACCAATATAAATCTTAGGAACTGATCGTAAAATCCCGAGACTCCTGATTTGAGAATACGAAGATAATTTGAAAAAATCTAGATTTAGGCTTAAAAACATAGCATTACATGGCAAAAATGTGAAACAGCCCCCGAAAGGCCCCGTGAGAGGCACCAACACCTCGCATGGGACCAATATAACTTGTAGAAACTGACTGCACAATTACGGGACTCCCGATTTGAGAATACGATGATAATTTTTAAATTTCTAGACTTAGGCTTAAAAACATGACATCAAAAGGCGACATCCCCAAACAGCCCTCGAACCGCCCCGTGAGAGGCACCAACGCCTCACACGGGACCAAAATAACTTTTAAAAATTGATCGCATGATTACAAGACTCCCGATTTGAGAATACCATGATAATTTTCTAATTTCTAAACTTAGGCTTTAAAATATGGCATTACAAGGCAAAAACTTAAGATAGCCCCCGAATGACCATGTGAGAGGCACCAACACCTCGCACGGGACCAATATAACTCATGGGAACTGACTGCAGGATCACGGGACTTCCGATTTGAGAATATGATGATAATTTGAAAATATCAAGACTTAGGCTTCAAAATATGGCGTTAGAGTGGGAAAACCTGAAATAGCCCCCGAATCGCTACGTAAGAGTCACCAACACCTCGTACGGGGCCAATATAACATGTAGAATCTGACTGCACAATTATGGGACTCCCAGTTTGAGAATACAATGATAATTTGCAAATTTCTCGACTCAGGCTTAAAAAGATGGTGTTATGAGGCAAAAACACGACACAGGCCCCGAACGGCCCCGTGAGAGGCACCAACACCTCACACTAGACCAATGTAACTCGTAGGAACTGACCACGTGGTCACGGGACTCCTAATTTGAGAATATGATGATAATTTGAAAATATGAGGACTTTAGCTAAAAAAACATGGCGTTAGAAGTCGAAAATACGAAACATCCTCAATCGGCCTCGTGAGAGGCACCAACACCTCGCACGGGACCAATGTAACTCGTAGGAACTGACCGCTCGATCACGGGACTCCCTATTTGAGAATATGGTGATAATTTAAAATTATGAGGACTTAGACTTAAAAACAAGGTGTTAGAGGGCGAAAACCCAAAGCATCCCCTGAGCGGCCCCATGAGAGGCACCAACACCTCGCATGGGACAAATGTAACTCGTGGAAGTTGACCGCACACTCACATGACTCCCAGTTTGAGAATACGATAATAATTTGAAAATATATAGACCGAGGCTTAAAAAATAGCATTAGGGGGTGAAATCCTGAAACAACCCTCGAACGGCCCTGTTAGAGGCACGAACACCTCGCACGGGATAATGTAACTCGTAGGAACAGGCCACGCACTCACGGGACTCCCGATTTGAGAAGACAACAATAATTTGAAAATATGAGGACTTAGGCCTGAAAATAAGGCGCTAGAGGGAGAAACCCTAAAGTAGCCCCCAAACGGCCCTGTGAGAGGCACCAACAACTCAAACGGGACCAATGTAACTTCTAGGGATTGACCGCGTGATCATAGGTCTCCAAGTTTGATAATACGATGAAAATTTGAAAATATCTAGACCTAAGCTTAAAAACATGGCGTTAGAGGGAGAAACCCGAAACATCCCCCGAACGAACCCGTGAGGGGAACCAACACCTCGTACGAGACTAATATAACTCATACGAACTGACCGCGCAATCACGGGACTCTCTGTTTGATTATACGATCATAATTTCTAAATTTCTAAACATGGTGTTAGTGGATGAAAATCCGAAACAGTCCCCGAACGCCCTCGTGAGTGGCACCAAACCCTCGCACGGGACAAATATAACTCGTTGGAATTGACCGCACGATCATGGAACTCTCGGTTTGAGAATATGATGATAATTTAAAAATATCAGGACTTAAGAAAAACATGGCGTTAGTGGGTGAAAACCCGAAATATCCCCCGAATGGCCTCATGAGTGGCACCAACACCTCGTACGGGACCAACGTAACTCATAGGAACTACCGCGCGATCACGGGACTCCTAGTTCGAGAATATGATGATAATTTGCATATTTATACACTTAAGCATAAAAACATGGCATTAGTGGGTGAAACCCAAAATAGCTCCCAAACGGCCCCATGAGTGGCACCAACACCTCGCACGTGATCAGTGTAAGTCGTAAGAACTTACCGCGTGATGAAGGGACTCCCGGTTTGAGAATACAACGATAATTTGAAAATATGTGGACTTAGGCTTAAAAACAAGGCGTTAGAGGGAAAATGCGCTAGAGGCAACAACACCTCACCCGGGACCAATGTAACTCGTAGAAACTGACTGTGTAATCACAAGATTCTCAATTTGAGAATACGATGATAATAAGAAAATATGAGGACTTAGGCTTAAAAATAAGGTGTTAGAGGGCGAAAACTCGAGACAACCGCCGAACAATCCCGTGAGAGGCACCAACACCTCGCATGGGACCAATGTAACTCGTATATGACGATAATTTCAAAATACCAGGACATAGGATTAAAAATATGGCATTGGAGGGCGAAAACTCGAAACAGCCCCCGAACGGCCCCGTGAGAGGCACCAACACCTCGTACGGGACCATTGTAACTCATAGGAACTGATCGCATAATCACGGGACTCTTTGTTTTAGAATACGGTGATAATTTGAAAATATAAGGACTTAGTCTTAAAAACAAGGCGATAGAAGGCGAAACCCCGAATCATCACCCGAACGGCCCCGTGAGAGGCACCAACATCTCGTACGGGACCAATTTAACTCGTAGGAACTGACCGACAAGTCATGGGACTCCCAGTCTGAGAATACGATGATAATTTACATATTTATACACTTGGGCAAAAAAACACGGCGTTAGTGGGTGAAAACCCGAAACAGCCCCCGAACGGCCCCGTGAGTGGCACCAACAATTCGCATGGGACCAATGTAACTCATAGGAACTTATCGCATGATCACGGGACTCTTGGTTTGAGAATATGATGATAATTTGTAAATTTCTAGACTTAGGTTTAAAAACATGGCGTTAGAAGGTAAAAACCCAACACAACTCTCGAACGGCCCCGTGAGTGGCATCAACACCTCGCACGGGACCAATGTAACTCGTAGGAATTTACCACACAATAACGGGACTCCCATTTTGAGAATATGACGATAATGTGAAAATATAAGGACTTAGGCTTAAAAACAGGACATCAGAGGGAGAAAACCCGAAATAACCCCTGAACGACCACATGAGAGGCGCTAACACCTCGCACGGGTTAAATGTGACTCGTAGAAATTGACCGCGTAATCATAGGACTATCGATTTGAGAATACAATGATAATTTCAAAATATGAGGAATTAGGCTTAAAAACAAGGCGTTAGAGGGAGAAAACTCAAGATAACCCCCGAACGGAACCGTTAGAGGGACCAAAACCTCGTACGGGACCAATGTCACTCATAGGAACTGACCGTGTGATCACGAGACTCACAGTTCGAGAATACGAAGATAATTTGAAAATATCAGGACTTAAGCTTAAAAACATGGCCTTGGAGGGTGAAAACCCGAAACAGTCCCCGAACGACCCTGTGAGAGGCACTAACACCTCGCACGGGACCAATGTAACTCATAGGAACTGACTACGCAATCACGGGACTCCCGATTTTAGAATTCGATGATAATTTCAAAATATGGGAACTTATGCTTAAAAAAAAGGCACTAGAGGGAGAAACCCCGAAACAACCCCCGAACGGCCCTATGAGAGGCCACAACACCTCGCACGGGATCAATGTAACTCGTAGGAACGATTACGCGGTCACGGGACTCCCGATTTGATAATATGACGATAATTTTTATATTTATACACTTAGGCATAAAAACATGGCATTAGTGGATGAAAACTCGAAACAACCTCAGAACGGCCCCGTGAGTGGCACCAACACCTCGCATGGGACCAATCTAACTCATAGGAACTTACCTCGCAATCAAGGGACTCCCGATTTGAGAATACGACGATAATTTGCAAAATTCTAGACTTAGGCTTAAAAACATGGCGTTAGAATGCAAAAGCCTGACATAGCCCCCGAATGACCCCGCGAGTGGCACTAAGACCTTTCACGGGACCAATGTAACTCGTAGGAACTTATCGCGTGATTACGGGACTCTTATTTTGAGAATACGATGATAATTTGAAAATATGAGGATTTAGGCTTGAAAACATGGTGTTAGAGGGCAAAAACTCGAACCAACCCCCGAACGGCCCCGTGAGAGGCACCAACACCTCGCACGGGACCAATGTAACTCATAGAAACTAACCGCTTAATCACGAGACACCCGGCTTAAGAATACGATGATAATTTGAAAATAGGAGGACTTAGGGTTCAGAATAAGGTGTTAGAGGGCGAAAACTCAATACAACCCCCGAACGGCCCCGTGAGAGGCACCAACACCTCGCACGGGATTAATGTAACTCGTAGGAACTGATCATGGAATCACGAGACTCTCGGTTTGATAATATGATGATAATTTGAAAATATAAGGACTTAGGCTTAAAAACATGGCGTTGGAGGGCAAAAACTCGAAACAGCCTCCGAACGGCCCCGTGAGAGGCACCAACACCTCGCATGGGACCAATGTAACTCATGGGAACTAACCACGCAATCACGGGACTCCCAAATTTAGAATACGATGATAATTTGAAAATATAAGGACTTAGGCTTAAAAATAAGGCGCTAAAGGGAGAAACCCCGAAACACCCCCCGAACGACCCCGTGAGAGGCACCAACACCTCGCACATGACCAATGTAACTCGTAGGAACTGACCACGCAGTCATGTGACTCCCGATTTGAGAATACAATGATACTTTGCATATTTCTACACTTAGTCATAAAAACATGGCGTTAGTGGGTGAAAACCCAAAACAGCCCCTGAACGGCCCCGTGAGTGGCACCAACACCTCGCAAGAGACCAATATAACTCGTAGGAACTAACTGTGGGATCACGGGACTCCCAATTTGAATACACGAGAATAATTTAAAAATATCAGGACTTAGGCTTAAAAACACGGTGTTGGAGCGAAAAAACTCAAAACAGCCTCATAATGGCCCCGTGAGAGGCACCAACACCTCGCAAGAGACCAATGTAACTCGTAGGAACTGGCTGTACGATCACGAGGCTCCGCAAGATAATGGGACTCACGATTTGTGAATACGACTATAATTTGAAAATGTTTAAACTTTGGCTTAAAAACATGGAGCTAGAGGGGGAACCCCGAAACAGCCGCGTGAGTGGTACCGACAGCTCGCACGGAACCAATGTAACTCGTAGGAATTGATATGTTGATAATTATAACTCATATATGCAAATTTTCAGCTTCAATAATTTTTTTTTGTAGAACTACTTGGTTACTGATATCATTTTTTTATCCTGTCATTTCAAGGATAACATTGCATCATTTTCTTTTTTGCACGTGGAACAAATGAAGTAGGCAATGGTTTACGACATGAAGATTGTTTATATGATGTTGTGGACATTCATGTTTATGTTTTTATGTGTTGCAGCCATGCGGGCTTTCATTGTTTAATTTTATGATCATGTGGACTTTTATAATTTGATTGTTAAATTTTATGGCCGTGCGGGCTTTATAATAAGCAGGTTATACATATACAGGGTTTGGAATGTTCAGAAAATAGAGGAAACTCTGCCTCATTTTTTTTTGGTCTGTGAATTATTAAGACGTGTAATATTTTTAAGTTTGTATATATATTAGTTTATTAATAACGTTCCCGATTCATAATTTGTGATGTTTTATTATTTTTCCAATAATAAATATTTGTAACAAACCTCGTATGCATCCAACGTTACACGTAGCAATCGACCGTGCAGTCACAGGACCCCTAATTTTAGGATTGGACCAAAAAAATATATTTTTTTAAAAATTATAATTAAAGATGGTCATGTACTTTTTCCATGACCATCTTTATTTTTTCCGTCGTGCATAAAAATTGTCGCGGTCAAAACTCATGACCCCTAACCGTGACGAAAAATGGTCGCGACCAAAGACCACGACCATTTTTTTCCTTTTGTTTTTCATTATGGTGTGGGTCACGGATTTGATCGCGACCATTTTTTGTCACGGTTGTGGGTCACGGACTTGGGCCGCGACCATTTTTTTCCTTTTTTTTCGTCGCGGACTTTGGCCGCGACCAATTTTTGTAACGGTTGTGGGTTACGAACTTGGGCCGCGACCATTTGTTTCCTTTTTTTTCGTTGCGGTGTGGGTCATGGACATTGTCCGCGACCAATTTTGTCACGGTTGTGGGTCACGGATGAAGGTCGCGACCATTTTTTTTCCCATCACGGTATGGGTCACGGCCCAAGTCCGCGACCATCTGTCGAGACCCCCTGTGGGCCGTGTGTAATACCCCGTACTTTTAGCTATATTTATTTTTGGGATTAATTAATTAAAATGCGTATTAATTGGAAATTAATCCGGGTTATAAATACTAATGAGATGCGTATTGGTATTTGATTATGTGCATATATGATTATATATGTACTTGGTATTATAAAATTTGTCGTGAGATTTATATTCGGCATTTTTGAAATTTTGTTGAGACGCGTGGGACCGCCGCGTCACGGTATAATATTTTGATAATAAAAGTGAATTTAAAATCTATAATCCGTATGGTCGTTTTGAGTGCGCCAACGCGTCCGTAAGGGTCGAGATAGTCAGAGAACACTAGCCGGGGGTATAGTTTGGGTCCCGGGGTATTTTTAGGCCATTCCGGCACCATAAAGGGTATTTTAGTAATTTGGTATTTTTGGGTAATTAAAAGTGACGAAAATTGAGAGTTGTAATCTGATAAGGAATTGACCCAACCAACCCTTATTAACCCAACAAGCTACGGAGGTTTATTAAATTAGGTTTTCATAAGTTCCCCCAAAGCAAACCCTAGCCACCATAGCTTTTTGGAGAAGAAAGCTTGGAGAAGGAGAGAGAGAGAGGAATTCTGCAGAAATTCTACACCGAATCCACACCAAATTCAGAGACAACCAAGGCAATTGACTTTATTCCATTTAATTTCTGAGAATGTTTCCTCCATGTTAGAAAATTTGAATTTATGGTTTGTTCTTGAAGAAAATATGAAAACCCATGTAGTCTAGATCATAGAACTTGAGGAAATTGAGAAGGATTGCATATAGAATAGTTTGGAGACAATAAATCTGATGTTAATGCATGTTTGGGTGAAAGAAAAACGAATTAAAGTCTGGGATTTGATGATGATATGTAGTTAGGGTTCATGTTCTTGAGATATTTGGAAAAAGTGTAGAAAGCTGTAAATTTAATTGATATTTGGGTGAATTGATCCCTTAGAAACATGTTAGGATGTGATTATATATGTTTAGTATTGATTATAGACCCAAAAACGTTGTTGGGATGAACTTTGGAATTGATTAGAAGTGATAAAAATGGTTAAAAATGAATTGGGGAAAAATATGGGCCGAAACTGTCCAGTCGTTAGAAGCAGCCCCCAGGTCGTTCGAACGAGCTCGTTCGAACGAGCTTCTAACGAGTTGATCAGTCGTTACTAACGAGTAGGGATTTCGTTCGATATCTCGTTCGAACGAGATATCGTTAGAAGGGACAGTTCGTTCGAACGAACTGGGATCTCGTTCGAACAGCCTCGTTCGAACGAGACTTCTAACGACCTGACAGTCCAAACTCGTTCGAAGCCTCGTTCGAACGAGACTTCTAACGAGTTGACAGTTTGGTCCTTTTTGGACTGTTTTGACTTTTGGAGTTCCGTAAATTGTTCGAGGTTATAGATAACATTCCTTTGATGATATAGTGATACACTTGGGACATTTGGGTATTTATGAGGAGGAATTATATACGAGAGTTGTATTACATGGACGGTTTGGGATGAGACGTGAGTGTCTATTACGACGTGAGAAATTATGACGCGTATAATTACAAACCGATATAGTACGAATTGGGATAATTATAGTTAGTACGAGAATGCGATATGTACTACGATTAAAAATATGGTATTACTAAGATGTGTGTTTACTTAGTATTAGTATATGGATTGTGTGTATGACATACCTACCATACTTGCTATCACGGGAGGTTGCGTTCGCTTAGGACCCTCTAATCCTTGTGTGCCTACGGGGGGGATATAGATTGGTACCTTGATGAACATAGGTCATAGAAAGACTTATCGTGATATTAATAAGTCCGCTGACCATGGGAGCGTAGGTATGTGCGTGACCCATGTGATGGTGACTGTGTTCGCCTCCACTATTTGTGATTTGTGTTATCTGAACTATTCCTGAGAGATTCGTAATATGTGATCCTTATGTACGTGATGTACCGGGATGAATAGCAGAGTATGTGTGCACCATAGCTTAGATTGCGGGGTGCTTGTATCGTATATTTATGATGTGAATAATATACATTTAATAAATGGGAATCCTCATGTTAATGTTGTAAATGTATTACGGTATTGTTTCGAAGTATATAAGGAGTTAACTGATACTTATATATATATGGCATATTTAGTAACTGAGTTTACGTTAAACCTCTATTTAATTACGAGCGTTGTTATGTTAGATGGAACCGAGTAATATGGGCAGGACCTTTGGCAGTCTAGCTAGTTATGTTGTCAGTTAGCTAGTAGTACGGGTCGTTATAGATGGGTACTTACGTTAGGAGTGCACAGCTAGACGAGAGGTGAGAATATCATGTGAGTGTACGTCCTAACATGTACTTTACATTTAATGTTTTAAATGTTTTTAAAGCACTTGCAGGTTTTTAAAATATAACTCCACATTCGGGCTCTGACCCGTTTGCTTTTCAAACTTTTTCTTGTAAAACCTTTTTAGGTGCCCAGCCACAGGGACACCAAGCATAGGATACTCATTCAGGTGACGAGTTGTAGCTGTTTGTGGAAGCTACAGGGATTTGCATGTAGAAGCTTCTATCATTTGGATTCCAGAGTCACTATCTATCAGTTGTAGGGCATGTTGCCCATCTCTATTTAGAGCATCTTTTACATTTCAGTTTTCAGACTTTAGCATTTATTGTTTCAGTTTATTTATTTAAGTTATGGGATTGTAACGAGGGGTTTCCTCCAGACTTTATTTACTCTATTGTGATGGTTATTCATTTTATTTCAGCATGGTGAATGGTGTTATCTATTTCTTCATGTTACTTCTTGCATGTTAATCAGACTTAAATTAAAATTTGGCAACTTACTTTTTAAATACTAGGTGGTTAGAAATAATAAAAAAATGTTTTCGACAGTGATGCTATTAACTGAGCCAACTTGGCATTTTGAATTAATTTTATAAAGAAGTAGCTACCCGGTATTTAATTAGTCGGGGTGTCTCAGGTGGTATCAGAGCATCAGGTTCTAGTGTCCTTTAGGATCTGTACGGCTATTATGTTTCTGCTCCGTTTTCTTTGATATAGAGCCCTATATTTTAGGACTGTTGTACTCTTTTTGTGTATGCTTCGTTCTTCAGCTATTTTAAGTTGATAAACCGTGTACTTATAAACTTTGTTCTTATTTCAGATGCCTCCACGACGTGCACGATGAGTTCCCAGGGATGCTACGCCCGAACCACAGCCCGCTCCATTTCAGGGCATGTTGAACGCCGCTGAGGTTGCAGCTATAGTAGCTCAAGCCGTAAATGCCGCGATTGCCGTCATTCAGCAGGCACCACCACAGGCGCCGGTTGCCGCGCCAGCACAGGTTAATGCATTTCCGTCTGCTTGGGAGCGTGTACGTGACGCTTTTCAAAAAGCGCATCCGCCAGAGTTTGCAGGTAGCTCAGATGTGGTAGTCTCGAGCCAATGGAGGAAGGACATACAGAGGCATTTGAGGATGCATGAGTGCACTGATGTTCAGAAACAGGTGCTAGCTACTTTCAAGCTAGTGGGATCTGCACTACAGTGGTGGGAGTCTATCA
The DNA here is from genome assembly GCA_949130495.1 of Sambucus nigra. Classification (NCBI taxonomy): domain Eukaryota; kingdom Viridiplantae; phylum Streptophyta; class Magnoliopsida; order Dipsacales; family Adoxaceae; genus Sambucus; species Sambucus nigra. The sequence goes on along the minus strand of OX422220.1, from coordinate 489,410,300 downwards.
CCACCGCGGAGGAGAGGGATACCCTCACGATTCAGGAGTTCTGGGTGCGGTTCGACCGCAAGTACTTTCCGTCCGCAGTTCATACAGAGATGAGGAGGAAGCTGATGAGTTTGAAGCAAGAGGGCAAGACAGTGGCCGAGTATGAGGCCGAATTCACTAACCTGTTGAATATCGTTCCAGATGAGATTCCAACAGAGAAGAAGAAGATAGAGAAGTTCACAGATGGGTTGAATTGGAGGATCCGTCAGCATCTGCTAGGGAACCTATCGTTGGCCACTTATTCTGATGTGGTTAACGCAGCATTGTTACACTGCCAGGACCACCGTTTTCATATGGCCGAGGGCAAACGGTCGGGAGAGTCTAGCCATCAGGGCAGGACTGGTGGACATAGTGCCAGCGGGGCACAATCTAGTCAGGGGCAGAGACAGAATGAGCAGGGTACCCAGCAGGTGGATAACAAGAGGTTCCGGTCAGGGAACTACAGGCAGGGACAGGATGGATTCCGTCAGGGCCATCAGGGTCCAAACGGCCATCAGGGCCAGCAGGGACAGAATGGGCAGCAGTTTCACCAGGGCCAGCAGGGCCAAGGGAGGAATGGTAACGGCCACCAAGGCCGGGGACAGCAGGGGCAGAGGGGAGGGAACTTTCCAGGAAAATGCTTTACTTGTGGCAAGACTGGCCATAAGAAGCAGGATTGTCCTGATAGGGGCAGGGCCCCACAGCAGCAGCAGCAGGGTGCTCGCCAGGATCCACAGAGGCCGATGTTTCCCACAGCCCTTCCTGCACCGCCAAAGATGGCAGCTTTGCCACCCATTCCAGCAGTCCCAGCTCAGCAGGGGCAGCTACAGTATGGACGTGTCTACAACGTTCACTAGGCTACAGTTCCACAGGCACCGCCCGCGATCGAGGGTACGTTTCCTATCCATGGCACTATGGGTCGGGTGTTATTTGATACGGGTGCTACACACTGTTTTATTGCTACACACTTCGCGAAAGCTTTAGGATTGTTAGCTACGGCAGAGAGCCCAGTGACGTGTGTCGACTCACCATTAGGGAGTGGGTCACTTATTTTCTTTATATGCCGGGGAGTGGGAGTAGAGATCGGTGGTTTGGTATTACCTGCAGACATGATAGTGTTAGACATGCATGTTCACGATGTGATCATCAGTATGGATTGGCTCGTAGCATATAGGGCCATGATTGATTGCTTCAGCGGGAGCATTGTTTTTTCCATTCCGGGGCAAGAGATGTTTATAGTGGCGATGCCTCGCCCAGAGGGAGGATCGACCGCTCATCTGTATTACATAGAGGAGGATACCTCTAAGGAGGTTGTGATTCCTTTGGATTTGATCCCAGTTGTCAGGGAGTATTCAGATGTATTTCAGGAGATACCAGGCTTATCGCCCAGTCGGGAGATAGACTTCATTATAGATTTTCTACCAGGTACGAGACTTATAGCATGCGCACAGTACCGTATGGCTCCAGCTGAGATGAGAGAGCTACGGGATCTGATAGAGCAGCTGTTGGGACAAGGCTTTATTCGCAGGAGTACCTCACCTTGGGGCGCTCCGGTTTTGTTTGTGAAGAAGAGGGACGGTTCACTAAGGTTGTGTGTGGACTACCGAGAGTTGAACAAGGTCACGATACGGAATAAGTATCCGTTGCCTCGAATCGATGACTTGTTCGACCAGTTGAGAGGAGCTTCTTTCTTCTCGAAAATTGACTTGAGGTCGGGGTACCATCAGTTGCGTATCAGGGAGGAGGACGTCTCGAAGACTGCGTTCTTGTCGAGATATGGTTCTTATGAGTTTCGGGTTATGCCTTTCGGCTTGACCAACGCTCCAGCAGTGTTTATGGACTTGATGAACAGGGTGTTCAGGGATTTCCTAGATCAGTTTGTTATTGTCTTCATTGATGACATTCTGGTTTACTCTCAGACGGAGGAGGAGCACGCCGAGCATTTGAGACAGGTTTTGCAGACACTTCGTCAGAACGAGTTGTATGCAAAATATGAGAAGTGCGGGTTTTAGGTGAAGGAAGTCCAGTTCTTGGGTCACATTATTTCCGACCAGGGGATATCTGTTGATCCGGGGAAAGTATCAGCGGTGAGGGAGTGGGGACAGCCCACGACACCAACGGAGATTCGTAGTTTCTTGGGTTTGGCTGGATACTACAGGAGGTTTATTCGGGGTTTCTCAGAGATAGCAGGTCCTTTGACACATCTTATTCGTAAAGGTGTGCCTTTCATTTGGAGTGATGCCTGTCAGTTGTCATTCGATGAATTGAAGGACAAGTTGACCTCAACACCTGTGTTAGCATTACCGAGACCGGGAGTTGAGTATTTGGTTTACACCGACGCGTCTTTGCAAGGACTGGGAGGTGTATTGCAGCAGGAGAGACAGGCCATAGCTTTTGCTTCCCGTAAGCTTAAGCCTCATGAGAAGAATTACCCTACGCATGATTTGGAGTTGGCGGCAGTGTTATTTGCCTTACGGATTTGGAGGCACTAGCTTTTGGGGGAGAAGTTTCAGCTGTTCACGGACCACAAGTCACTACAGTATCTGTTCACGCAAAAGGAATTGAATATGCGGCAGCGTAGGTGGCTTGAATTTGTGAAGGACTACCAGTTCGACATCCAGTACCACCCGGGTAAGGCTAACGTGGTAGCAGACGCGTTGAGCCGCAGGCCAGCAGATGAGGTGGCAGAGGTGTGGAAAGCTAAGTGGAAGGAATTGGGACACCAGGATGCAGTGGCCCGATCTTTCATGTCTGTGATTACCATTACACCGCAGATTGTCACGAAGGTAGTACGGGCACAGGCTAACGATTCGTTCTGTCAGGAGCAGATAGTTCGATTACTTGCAGAGGGAGCCGAGTCCTATACCGTCAGCTCAGACGGGGGATTACGCTTCAATGGGAGATTGGTAGTTCCGGAAGGGGAAGAATTGCGGCACGATGTGATGGCAGAGTCGCACGGTTCACGGTTCGCGGTACATCCCGGAGGGGACAAAATGTACCAAGACATGAGACGGCAATATTGGTGGAGCGGTATGAAGAGAGATATCGCTGAGTTTATCTCAAAATGCGCCACTTGTCAACTCGTAAAAGTGGATCATCAGAGACCGGCAGGATTGCTACAACCGTTGGAGGTTCCGGTGTGGATGTGGGAGAGCATATCCATGGATTTTGTCACGGGGTTGCCTACGTCGCAGAGGGGTCACGACTCCGTTTGGGTAATTGTGGACAGGTTGTCCAAGGTAGCTCACTTTTTACCCGTAAGGACTGACTACACTACGGGACAGTATGCCCAGCTCTTTATCTCAGAGATTGTGAGACTTCACGGTGTGCCCCTAAATATCGTGTCTGACAGAGACAAGATATTTATTTCGAGGTTTTGGGAGAGTTTCCAGGAGGCCATGGGCACGGAATTGCGGTTGAGTACGGCTTATCATCCGCAGACTGATGGGCAGACAGAGCGCACCAATCAGATGTTGGAGGACATGCTACGCATGTGCATTATTGACTTCGGGGGTGGATGGGAGCAGTAACTTCCACTGGTAGAGTTTGCTTACAACAACTCCTATCAGTTCACTATTGGCATGGCTCCGTTTGAGGCATTGTACGGTAGACCTTGACGTTCCCCAGCATGTTGGTTGGAGGTGGGGGATAACAAACTACTTGGGACGGAAGTGATTCAGGATACTTCGGCAAGGATTGAGTTGATTCGGAGTCGCATTCGGGTAGCTCAAGACAGGCAGAAGAGTTATGCTGATGCGAAGAGGTTTTTCAGGGAGTTCCAAGTGGGGGACCAGGTTTTGCTCAGGGTATCTCCAATGAAGGGGATTATGCGATTCGGGAAGAAGGGGAAGTTGGCACCGAGGTATGTGGGGCCGTTTCCTATTATTGAGCGGATCGGACCGGTTGCGTATAGACTTGGACTACCGGAACACTTGCATCGGATTCACGACGTGTTCCATATTTCCTCGCTGAGGAAATACCTTAGAGATAATTTGTCTCATTCTCACATTGCTATGGAGGACATCGATCTCTAGCCGGATAGCTCCTACGAGGAGGGGCCAATTGCTATTCTGGACCGAAGCGAGAGGAAACTGCGGTCAAAGATAGTCCCGTTAGTGCGTGTTCAGTGGCGACATCACAATGTCGAGGAGTCCACATGGTAGCGCGAGGATGAGATGCGCGAGCGTTATCCAGAGTTGTTTTTAGCAGGTACTTTCTAGTTTCGAATTTCGGGACGAAATTCAGTTATTAGGGGGGGAGTATGTAATACCCCGTACTTTTAGCTATATTTATTTTTGGGATTAATTAATTAAAATGCGTATTAATTGGAAATTAATCCGGGTTATAAATACTAATGAGATGCGTATTGGTATTTGATTATGTGCATATATGATTATATATGTACTTAATATTATAAAATTTGTCGTGAGATTTATATTCGGCATTTTTGAAATTTTGTTGAGACGCGTGGGACCGCCGCGTCACGGTATAATATTTTGATAATAAAAGTGAATTTAAAATCTATAATCCGTATGGTCGCTTTGAGTGCGCCAACGCGTCCGGAAGAGTCGAGATAGTCAGAAAACACTAGCCGGGGGTATAGTTTGGGTCCCGGGGTATTTTTAGGCCATTCCGGCACCATAAAGGGTATTTTAGTAATTTGGTATTTTTGGGTAATTAAAAGTGACGAAAATTGAGAGTTGTAATCTGATAAGGAATTGACCCAACCAACCCTTATTAACCCAACAAGCTACGGAGGTTTATTAAATTAGGTTTTCATAAGTTCCCCCAAAGCAAACCCTAGCCACCATAGCTTTTTGGAGAAGAAAGCTTGGAGAAGGAGAGAGAGGGAGGAATTCTGCAGAAATTCTACACCGAATCCACACCAAATTCAGAGACAACCAAGGCAAGTGACTTTATTCCATTTAATTTATGAGAATGTTTCCTCCATGTTAGAAAATTTGAATTTATGGTTTGTTCTTGAAGAAAATATGAAAACCCATGTAGTCTAGATCATAGAACTTGAGGAAATTGAGAAGGATTGCATGTAGAATAGTTTGGAGACAATAAATCTGATGTTAATGCATGTTTGGGTGAAAGAAAAACGAATTAAAGTCTGGGATTTGATGATGATATGTAGTTAGGGTTCATGTTCTTGAGATATTTGGAAAAAGTGTAGAAAGTTGTAAATTTAATTGATATTTGGGTGAATTGATCCCTTAGAAACATGTTAGGATGTGATTATATATGTTTAGTATTGATTATAGACCCTAAATAGTTGTTGGGATGAACTTTGGAATTGATTAGAAGTGATAAAAATGGTTAAAAACGAATTGGGGAAAAATCTGGGCCGAAACTGGCCAGTTGTTAGAAGCAGCCCCCAGGTCGTTCGAACGAGCTCGTTCGAACGAGCTTCTAACGAGTTGACCTAACGAGTAGGGATTTCGTTCGATATCTCGTTCGAACGAGATATCGTTAGAAGGGACAGTTCGTTCGAACGAACTGGGATCTCGTTCGAACAGCCTCGTTCGAACGAGACTTCTAACGACCTGACAGTCCAAACTCGTTCGAAGCCTCGTTCGAACGAGACTTCTAACGAGTTGACAGTTTGGTCCTTTTTGGACTGTTTTGACTTTTGGAGTTCCGTAAATTGTTCGAGGTTATAGATAACATTCCTTTGATGATATAGTGATACACTTGGGACATTTGGGTATTTATGAGGAGGAATTATATACGAGAGTTGTATTACATGGACGGTTTGGGATGAGACGTGAGTTTCTATTACGACGTGAGAAATTATGACGCGTATAATTACAAACCGGTATAGTACGAATTGGGATAATTATAGTTAGTACGAGAATGCGATATGTACTACGATTAAAAATATGGTATTACTAAGATGTGTGTTTACTTAGTATTAGTATATGGATTGTGTGTATGACATACCTACCATACTTGCTATCACGGGAGGTTGCGTTCGCTTAGGACCCTCTAATCCTTGTGTGCCTACGGGGGGGGGGGGATATAGATTGGTACCTTGATGAACATAGGTCATAGAAAGACTTATTGTGATATTAATAAGTCCGCTGACCATGGGAGCGTAGGTATGTGCGTGACCCATGTGATGGTGACTGTGTTCGCCTCCACTATTTGTGATTTGTGTTATCTGAACTATTCCTGAGAGATTCGGAATATGTGATCCTTATGTACGTGATGTACCGGGATGAATAGCAGAGTATGTGTGCACCATAGCTTAGATTGCGGGGTGCTTGTATCGTATATTTATGATGTGAATAATATACATTTAATAAATGGGAATCCTCATGTTAATGTTGTAAATGTATTACGGTATTGTTTCGAAGTATATAAGGAGTTAACTGATACTTATATATATATGGCATATTTAGTGACTGAGTTTACGTTAAACCTCTATTTAATTACGAGCGTTGTTATGTTAGATGGAACCGAGTAATATGGGCAGGACCTTTGGCAGTCTAGCTAGTTATGTTGTCAGTTAGCTAGTAGTATGGGTCGTTATAGATGGGTACTTACGTTAGGAGTGCACAGCTAGACGAGAGGTGAGAATATCATGTGAGTGTACGTCCTAACATGTACTTTACATTTAATGTTTTAAATGTTTTTAAAGCACTTGCAGGTTTTTAAAATATAACTCCACATTCGGGCTCTGACCCGTTTGCTTTTCAAACTTTTTCTTGTAAAACCTTTTTAGGTGTCCAGCCACAGGGACACCAAGCATAGGATACTCATTCAGGTGACGAGCTGTAGCTGTTTGTGGAAGCTACAGGGATTTGTATGTAGACGCTTCTATCGTTTGGATTCCAGAGTCACTATCTATCAGTTGTAGGGCATGTTGCCCATCTCTATTTAGAGCATCTTTTACATTTCAGTTTTCAGACTTTAGCATTTATTGTTTCAGTTTATTTATTTCAGTTATGGGATTGTAACGAGGGGTTTCCTCCAGACTTTATTTACTCTATTGTGATGGTTATTCATTTTATTTCAGCATGGTGAATGGTGTTATCTATTTCTTCATGTTACTTCTTGCATGTTAATCAGACTTAAATTAAAATTTGGCAACTTACTTTTTAAATACTAGGTGGTTAGAAATAATAAAAAAATGTTTTCGACAGTGATGCTATTAACTGAACCAACTTGGCATTTTGAATTAATTTTATAAAGGAGTAGCTACCCAGTATTTAATTAGTCGGGGTGTCTCACCGTGATCATTTTTTGGTCACGGACTGGGCCGTGACCCGCGAAATTGGTCGCGCCTGAAATGGTCACGGCCCAAGTCCGCAACCCATAGTCTTGGTCATGGATTGTCCTGATAAGGGAAAGATTCCTCTTAAGGGAGAACGACATGATACACATAGACTAGTATTTCCACCACCCTCCCTCCCAGCACCGATTCAGGTGCCTGCATTACCTCATATTCCAGCAGCTCCAGCACAACAGGGTTAGCATGGGCGTGTATACAACGTCCATGAGGAAGCAGTTCAACAGCCACCGCCCACAATCGTGGGTATGTTTTCTATCTATGGGGATATAGGGCGCATTATGTTTGACATGGGGGCCTCACATTCATTTATAGCCACTAGATTTTCATGGGATTTAGGGTTATTAGATATAGCGGATAACACCGTTACTTATATAGACTCATTGATGGGTAGTGGAACACCTATTTTCTTTATATGTCGTCATGTGAGTATAAATATTGGGAGTCTGATTTTACCGACGGATTTACCTATTTTGGACATGCCCGAATATGATGTGATTATCGATATGGATTGTCTTGTTGCATATAGAGCCATGATTGACTGTTATTGCCGGTGTATTATTTTTGCTATTTTAGGACATGAGATGTTCCTTGTGGCCATGCCTCGTTCTGAAAGAGGGTCGTCTACTCATTTGTATTATATAGAGGCAAAAACCTCTACGGGAGTAGTAATATCCCTTGATTCAACACCAGTGGTTTGTGAGTTTGGGGATGTATTCCAGGAGATACCGGGATTACCTCCCAGCAGGGAGATTGAGTTTGTGATTGATTTAGCACTGGGCACTTGACCTATTGCTCGCGTGCCTTATCGTATGGCTCCAAAAGAGATGAGGGAGCTCTAGGATCAAATAGAACCTCTCTTAGGGCAGGGGTTCATCCGTAGGGTTACGTCACCTTGGGGTGCCCCAGTGTTATTTGTAAAGAAGCGAGACGATTCTTTAAGGTTGTGCGTAGATTATCGGGAGCTTAATAAAGTCACGATAAAGTATCCTTTGCCTAAGATTGATGACTTGTTTGACCAACTGAGAGGAGCAACCAACTTCTCAAAGATAGAATTAAGTTCCGGTTATCATTAGCTACGTATCAGGGAGCAGGACGTTTCAAAGACTGCGTTCTTAACCAGATATGGATCATATGAAATTCGAGTTATGCCATTTGGGCTATCTAATGTGCCGACGGTATTCATGGACTTGATGAATAGGGTGTTTAGATATTACTTAGACCAATTTGTCATGATTTTCATAGATGACATCCTGATTTATTCTCAGACCGAGGAGGAGCATGCCGGGCATTTACGACAGGTCCTATAGACCCTATGTGAGCATCAACTGCATGAGAAATATAAGAAGTGTGGGTTTTATCTCTGGGAAGTTCAGTTTCTGGGGCATGTTGTGTCAGAGATGGGGATATCGGTGGATCCTAGTAAGGTATTAGCGGTGAGGGAGTGGGGAGAACCCACGACACCAACAGAATTGTGCAGCTTCTTGGGATTGGCCGGTAATTGCAAACGCTTTATTCAGAGTTTCTCAAAGATAGCGGGTCCATTGACTAATCTAACCCGTAAAGGTGTACCATTTTTCTGGGATGATGCATGTCAGTTAGAATTCGACGAGCTTAAAGATAAGTTGACTTCAGCACCATTACTAGAACTCCCTAAACTAGGAGTGGAGTATTTAGTTTACACCGATGCATCCTTACAGGGACTTGGTGGCGTACTACAGCAGGAAGAGAAGGCCATAGCTTATGCCTCTAGAAAACTTACCTCATGAGAAGAATTACCCCACCCATGACTTAGAACTTGCGGCAGTCATGTTTGCTCTTCGAATATGGAGACACTATTTATTGGGGGAGAAGTTTTGCCTATTCATGGATCATAAGTCACTACAGTATTTATTCACTCGGTGGGAGTTGAACATGTGTCAGTGCAGGTGGGTTGAGTTCATGAAAGATTATGCGTTCGTGATACATTATCACCTGGGAAAGACTAACGTGGTAGCAGATACGTTGAGCCGAAGGCCGATTGGTGAGTTGGTCGCAATGTGGAAGGCAAAATGGAAGGAACTGGGACATCAGGATGCAGTTGCCGGATCATTTATGTCAGCTATGACTATTACACCTCAGATTGTGACAAGGGTGGTTTAGGCTCAGGTAGCCGATCCATTTTGTGAAGAGAAAATTCAATGGCTTTTAGTTGGAGGAGTAAAGTATTACTCTGTGAGTTCATATGGGGGCTTGCGTTTCAATGGTAGGTTGATTGTTTCAGAGGGTGTGGATTTGAGGCATGCTGTGATGACAGAGTCGCACGGATCCAAATTTGCGGTACATCCCGATGGGAATAAAATGTACCAAGATATACGACAATAATATTGGTGGAGCAGGATGAAAAGGGACATTGCTGAGTTCATCTCTACGTGTACCACTTTTCAGTTAATGAAAGCGGATCATCATAAGCCTTTTGGATTTCTTCATCCATTAGAGATACCGATGTGGAAATGGGAGAGCATCTCTATGGACTTCATCAAAGGGTTACCTACTTCTCAGAGGGGTCACGATTCCATATGGGTGATTGTGGATCGATTGACTAAGGTAGATCACTTCTCGCCCGTTCGAACTGATTACTCTACGGGACAATATGCCCAGTTTTTTATTGTCGAGATAGTAAAGTCGAATGGGGTGCCTCTAAATATCGTGTCCAAAAGAGATAATATTTTTGTGTCACGCTTCTAGGAGAGCTTTCAGGAGGCTATGGGTACCGAGTTGTGGTTGAGTACGGCTTATCACCTGCAGAAAGATGGGAAGACATAACGTACTAAACAGATGTTAGAAGACATGCTACATATGTGTATTATGGACTTTGGGGGATGTTGGGAGAAGTACCTTCCGTTAGTGGAGTTCACGTATAATAACTCCAATCAGTTCACCATTGTTATGGATCCATTTGAGGCACTTTATGGTAGACCTTATCGTTCTCCTACGTGTTGGTTAGAGGTGGGGGACAATAAGCTACTAGGACCAGAAGTGATTCAGTATACGTCATCCAGGATTGAGATGATTCGTAGTCGTATTTGGGTTGCCGAAGATAGATATAAAAGTTATGCCGATGTGAAGCGGTTCATTCGGGAATTCAGTGTGGGGACCAGGTGCTATTATGGGTATCACCTATGAAGGGGGTTGTGAGATTTGGAAAGAAAGGGAAATTGGTGCCCAGATATATAGGACCATTTCCTATTATTGACATAGTTGGACAAATTTCCTATAGATTGGGGCTGCCGAAGCACTTGCATATGATACATGACGTGTTCCATATTTCTTCGCTGAGGCGATATCTCAGGGATGAGTTGACTCACACTCATGTTTCATTTGAGTAGATCAACTTGCATCCATATAGTTCTTACGAGGAGATACCCATAGAAATCTTAAACTATAGCGAAAAATAGTTGAGATCGAAAGTAGTTCCGTTAGTGTGTGTTCAGTGGGTGCACCATAACATTGACAAGTCTACTTGGGAGTGCGAGGATGAGATCCGCGACAAATATCCAGAGTTATTTTTACCAGATATGCTTTTATTTTTCTGAGTTTCGGGACGGAATTCCGTTATTAGGGGAGAAGTATGTAATACCCCATAATTTTAATAACTTTTAAAATAAGATAAACGTTAATGGGGATTACTTGGAATTAATTATGCAAAATTAATTGGGATTAATACGGATTCAATATTGCTAGATATTAAAGTAATATATGACTCTGAATTTTACTTAGTGAATATGATGTTATTTATATTGGCATGAGTTACTAATAAGGCAAAAATGGAAATTAAGTTGGGACGTGGTTATGGGACGTGTCGGGACTAATTTAAATAAATAAAAAGGAAAGATTATTTTATATCAACCTTATAGTCATTTCGAGTGCACCATTGCATCCGAAAGGGTCGAAATAGTCAGAAAAGTCTACTCGGGTGTTGAAGTTGGGTTTCAGGTCAATTAGGAGATGAAAGGACACTCCAAAGGGGCGTTTTAGTCATTTTACTTGGGAGATGATTAGTAACTTCGTTTTTTTCTTTTATCTTAACTTTAAGACTTTTTATTTAAATAAGACTAGGCTCTACATTAGATTAATTTCATCCTAGAACAAGAGAGAAAAACAAAAGAGTCTTAGAGATAAAGTTAAAGGGTAGATTGAGGAGAGGAAGAGTTCTTGGAGAGGAGGAGTCACCTAGGGAAAATCAAGGGGTCAACCACCATATCTTCACCTTGCACTACCACCATAGTCTCCAAAAATGTCGCTAAAAAAAGGGAAGGATAAGTTCTAACATTTATCTTCATCAAAGGTTCAGATAAACTTTTAAGGCAAGTGATTCTTGCTTTACTTTAGTGATTAGTATACCATGTTAGATTAGGATATTCTAGTGGGATTCATGAACTTATGAATTGGAATTTAAAATGATTGGTAAATTAAGATGATGGTTAGGCAAATTCATGTAGTTGAATATATATCATGTGGGGACTATGATCATGGCGAAAGCTATAGGTTTTTCATGTAGCGAAAAATATATGTTCTTAAGGTTACTGAAAAAGATGATAGGAATTGCATGTAGAGAAATCTTACCACGTTAAAATTGAAATTTGATGATTTAGGTATGAAACTATGATTCTAAATTCTGATTTTTTAAGTTGGGTAAAAATGGAGAAATTCAGATTATTGAAATCTTGAGATTTTAATCGGTTTGATGATAATCCCTTATGAACATGTGGAATTGATGTTTTTATGTAGAAATCACCCATGAATATGTTGAATTAATGTTAGAATAGTTACTCGGATTTTGGGATTCCTATTGGATATGAAACTAGTAAGGTTTGGGTGTTTGAAATTGAGGAAAAACGCAAAAAACTGGAACTGTAGATGAACAGGAAAAACGATGGCTTCGTTTGAACGGGACATGACTTCGTTCGAACGGGATTCAATCTCGTTCTAACGAGATCCCATCTCGTTCTAACGATATTTCTTACTTCAAACAAGATTTCCAGAGATCTCCAGTTTAGCCCAGAAAATTTTGGGGAAATTGTAATCTGGCCTAGAATGGTTGATTCAAAGACTTCCATACGTCAACTCCAAGAGAATCGATTAACTTTTCATGAAATACTTGCTGAAAATATGGCCATAAGTGAAACACTTCGAGTTTCTACTGTAATTGAAAACCTACCTCCTTCTTGGAAAGATTTCAAAAATTATTTGAAGCATAAATGAAAATAAATGGGACTTGAAGATTTATTTTTTTGGTTAAGGAGACAAGATGATAACGATAAATCTGAAAAGAAAAATGGTGACCATGTTATGTCTGCAAAAGAAAATATTGTTGAGGATGGACACAAATTCAAAAAAAAGAGGAAGAAGAAAAATGAAGGCACAACACAATAAGGCAGTGCTAAGAAGTTCAAAGGGAAAGTTTTTAATTGCAACAAAGAAGCCCACATGGCCAAGGATTATCGCAATATGAAAAAGCAAGAGAATTTCAGGACGAAAGCACCACAAGCCAACATGACAAAAGTTGATGCATTATGTGATGATATTTTTGTGACACCCCACCTAATTAAATACCGGATGATCAGTCCTTTATTAAATTAAATTAGAATATCAATTTGGTTCATTCTTAGCATCACTGTCGAAAAATAATTTCTTTTATTAACACACCTGGTAGTTAGTTAAGCTAGGTGTCAAAACCTTTCATTTTTATATAATTATTACAACACAATACAAAAATGAAATATCCCACTATCACTGAATTAAAATCATGAATATAAGTTGACTGAAATAAACATTTCAATTTAATATAATATGAGAGTGCGCGTGCGTTCAAATGAATTATTTATTTAATTAAATTCCAATTCCAGACCCAATAATTTTTTAACTCTTGCAAGTAAACGAGATTCAAAAAATAATCTAAACATGCAAGACAGTCACAAATGAGGAAAAAAAATCCCCGAAGGGTAAAACTATTTATTTCACTATAATTTTGTAACTCAACTTACACGGATTACAATGAAATAATTTGACATGCAATTACCCGCATGCGTCAGTCGACGTCGTCAGCAATGGAACAACCTCATCAGCTCCACAAGAACACTTAGTTCTATTTTAGCAAAGATATGTCTTGGGTTCCACAAACCAATTCATACAAAGTAGATGGGATTATGAATTTTTTGGACAGAAAATTTTGAATCCTTAAAAGTGAGAAGAAGACATATTAAAAATTTTAGAACACAAAAGAATTTTTCTTCTTTGAAAAAGTTCTCTGTCAAAAAAAAATTTATTCTCTTGAAAAAAACTGTACGTGCATGTTTATTTTATAGAAAGAATTTGGTTAGAGGAGATAACCAATAGCACGCAGGTTAACCAAAAAAAAACAAAGAGACGTAAGGCTTTAAAAGAAAACAGTGGCGAGGAAGGATAACTCAAAAGAGGCGTAAGGCTTTTTAAAAAGTTCCCAAAAACAAGCCAATCTTTGGCACACAAAAAAAAAATGGCGCCCCTTAGTTTTTTAAACCCATAGTGCGTGGCAAGGTAAGTGTTCGCAGCATTCTAGTGGGATCAAACCACCATTTTGAAGCCTTAAAGATATATTCCAATCATTGACCCAATGATTGGTAAAGGAAAAAAAAAACTGCGAACATTCCATTTCTTCAGCATAGCGTGGATGCTACTTTGCAAAGCTTTTGCACCAAAATTTTCATAATCCCATGCCAATGATTGGCACAAAAGAAAAACAATGCCTATATAATTTCTAACAAGGGATGCCGAAAACCTTTAACAGTTAAAACAGTCTTATAAAAAACCTATTTTTTTTTATAAACAATATTCTTTAATGCTAACTAATTTCGATCAAAAAAAACTTTTGATTTCATTTTTTTTAAAAATCCCACACTTTAAATATAAAAAGCAGATGGAACTTAGACTTACTTTTACCAAAAAAAATCGTTGGAGCTTGAATGTTGATGAGCACTAGTAATTCGAATCCGGAGTTAACATCCTCGATTTTTTGTTGACATGTAGCGGTATACGACATAACACAATGTGATGGATAATGTCCTTACAAATCTCCCCTATGTCTATGCCGGTACACAAATAAAAAATCCGAATTATTAATCACAAGAATGACCTATACAAATCTACCCTCCCGAGACAATCAAGGAAAGATAAAATGACAAGTCTTCAATCTTTGCTTCAACAATCAATTTTTCAAAACTCCAAGCTTTTCTCATTAGGGTGTGGAACAATTGATGTTAAATCTTTGTACCTACACACATGAGCTAAGCAAAAAACCTCGTAACGTATTGAGTTTGAAATTATTTAAACATAATGAATGCTAGCGCAATCAAATCTCCCCTATAGTAAAACTCCCCCATAATATCATAATTCATTCTCCCCTTTGTTATTTGTCTGAAATAAACAAGGAAAAGAATAAATCTCACAAAGCAAAACGGGGCGTCATGGTAATTAAGCAAATAAACTATTTTTGAATTTTTTTCAATTTTTCACACAAAATATACAACAAAGAATCACACCATGAAAGAACACAAAAACAACCAAGGAGATGATAGCGTAAATGTAGGGGTGTGAACAAATTCGATAAAAAAATCAATGCATACAAACATGACATATGTGCACGATGAATATCGGATACTACTAACGAATGAACTCAACATCTTCCTTAGGTGTAAAAAGGTGGAAATATGAGATATTGACTGAATCAAATAAAAAAATCAAAGCTCAAAGTGATTTTCACACCAATAATGTCCTAAACGATTTAATGCTTTTTCAGGACTTTCAAGGAAGTGCAAACCCGTTTAAATTCTCCAACCAAACTTCCTCAGATATATATTTTGAATAGAGGTGATCTAAATTCTCAAACTTTGGACAATTGATGGTGAAACCTAATGGCCCATATTTGGCATGTATTGCTTTTTATTGACTTTAACCTTTTCGGGCTATTTGAACCTCTTTGGACCCCGGATAATAAAATTCCTCAATTTTTTAGGTCTGATTTAACGGTGGCTTAGTATTCGCAAAGGAAAAATGAACCTTTCTCAACCCTTCTCCATTTTTTAAAATACCATACAGTCTCACCAAACGATTTTTACATGCATTCCAATCTTGTCAAGTTTTATCGCATAAGGTACGTTGTATAGTCCGAATTGAGATGGAAACACTCAAGCCAATATGTGATAGACAAGTACAATAATCAAATAAATCCGTGCATGTGTGCAATAAAGGATATATGAGTCAAACATGTAGAAAGATATCACTAATCACATCTCAAGGATTCCAAACAGTGTAAAGCACATAGATGCAATGATGTAGCGTCTCAAATCATTATCAAACAGTCACGTGGAATAAATGGAATGAAATTTTTGACTCCGATATCTTAAATGGTCATCCATAAAAGGTGCAAATAAAATACAAAAATCTTTTTGGATTTTTCAAAAAAATATAAAAAAAAGCAAAAATAATAATACACATGATACAAACTAGCAATAGGAAGCATATGATATGAACATGACAAAGCATCCTATCCTAGACACGAACCAACCCCTTAGTCAATTGTGAAAATCCCCAAAGATTTCATAAGACTCTCTAATCTAAGGGCATCTAAAGGTTTTGTGAAAATATCGGCCAATTGATGGTCGGTGGGTATGAAACTTAGGGATACGACTTTCTCCTCAACTAACTGACGTATAAAGTGTTCGCGTATCCTGATGTGTTTTGTGCGTGAATGTTGGACTGGATTACAGGATATGTGTATCACACTCGTGTTATCACGGGAAATGGTCATAGTGTCCTGTGAAATCCCATAATCCTCCAACATTTGCTTCATCCACAAGAGTTGCATGAAACAACTCTCGGCGGCGATGTACTCAGCTTCCAAAGTGGACAAAGAGATGGAGTTTTACTTCTTTCTCATCCAGGAGACAAGAGAAGAACCAAAATAGAAACACCCACCAGACGTGCTCCTACAATCATCTATATCCCCAGCTCAATTGGCATCCAAATAGGCGGATAAACGGTCATCGGTATCAAAGGATTACCAAATACCGTGGGAGAGAGTCCCACTCACGTATTTAATAATACGTTTTAGAGAGAGTAAGTGTGACTCTTTCAGGGATGCCTGATATCGCTCACAGAATCCAACACTAAAGGCTATATCGGCATGACTGGCAGTCAAGTAGAGAAGACTACCTATCATACTCTGATACAAGGTTTGTGAAAAATGTTACTAAAGCCGTTTATTAAAAATAAACTATTTAAGTAACTCCGATCTATTTTTTTAAGAAACTCTTTTCATAAAAACCAAACTATTTGAACACAAGATGTGTTTAACAAAACAGTATGTACGACATCTATTCAAGAATTGAATAACAAGTTTATAAAGTAGTTTAAAAAACTTAAACTCAGCACAACCAAGAGTGAGATGAGGAGATGTAGAAATATTATGTTCACGATGTTTTTTACGTGGTAAAACTTCCCCAATTGAGGAAACATCCACGACTCCCTTTACGGAGTAAAATGAAAAATCCACTAAAACAAATATATGAGTTACAGACTATATAACTAACATGCAAACAACTCAGACCTATATAAGTTTTTGAATGTACCCTCTGGTGTCCTTAAAACTTCTCTGCAGTTCTGATTGTAGATGTAGTTCTCCCAGTTTGTTAACTTCTGGTTTGTTCCAGCACTTTACGTCGACTCTTTGTTCACAAGATCTTATTACCAACACTTTTCATGTTGTAGGGTGAAAGTGTTTGTG
Organism: Sambucus nigra; assembly: GCA_949130495.1. Lineage (NCBI taxonomy): Eukaryota > Viridiplantae > Streptophyta > Magnoliopsida > Dipsacales > Adoxaceae > Sambucus > Sambucus nigra. The sequence goes on along the minus strand of OX422220.1, from coordinate 489,393,183 downwards.
GAGGTGCTTTCTAACACATGAATGCACACACACACACACACTTATTAAGTACAAACAGTCCTAACAAATTACAATAACACTATATGCTGTGATCTTTTCTTTTTCTTTCTTCTTACAAAACTTTTCACCTTATTTGACCTTTAAATCATTCCCAGAATCCACGAATACCTTGCTAGGAAGACATACAAGGTCTTAATCAATCTCAGAATATAGAAAAGCTTTTCGAGATTGAAAACCTCCAAGTGAGATTCCAAACTAGGTCAAAGGTTTAGTTTTACAAGAACTAGAAATAGAAAGCATTTATTGTTGATTTCAAAGTAAGCAAACATTTTATAGAAAATAATCAACAATATATTTCTCAAGATGAGAAATAAAGAATGAAACTAAGTGTAATGTAACATGAATAACTCAAATCTGAAATTTCTATGAAATCATAAAGTAGATCTAAGTAAACGTTTAAGTTGAAAACAAGATCTAACGAACAAGAGTTTACAGCAACAAAACTCAACTCAAACTCTCAAGAACACTCAGAGTAGTGTTTTGAATATGAAGGTGTTTTGAAGAAGTGTTTGAGTTTAGTTAGAAGAGGTTTAGACGAACAGGGTAAGGGTTTCTAACTCTCTCTCTTCTCTCTATTTTCTCTCTTCTCTCTCTTCTCTCTCAATTTCTCAGAGGAAATGAAAATGGCAAAAGTCTTCGAAGTCAGAGAATAGGGTCCATTTTATAGGGTGAAGAGAAGGCTCGAGAGGATGGCTCAAAACCAAGGGCCAGGATTAAGTCAAGTCAAATTGACTTAGATCGAAGGGTTCTAATAAAGCGTTGCTTAAATGAATCTTGATTGGGTTAGAAAGTTGTACTGGGATTCACCAAGACAACATGCAGATCGTCGATAGCTAATGATCCAAGGGCTAGGAACAAATGCATTTTTAACTCAGTAAACAAACACAGTTACAACCAATCAGATGAAGGCAGGTGTTGGATGATAACAGGATATAAAATGTGCGTCTAAAACTAATTAAAACCACACCCCAAAGTTTACTCCGCTTTCGGATTCTACCCAAGGTAACATTAGGCCAAAAAACCTAACAAATAATATTTACAAATTGACGACAAAAACTTTTAAAACAAGTTTTAATTTAGAAAACCTTGTTTTAAAAATGTTTAAAAAATCCCAAAAAATTATTAAAATTCCAATTTAGGTATTTTAACACACTCAACATATGTACACACATTATTATGCAGTATAATATGCAATAAATGAATTCTACTGTGTGTGAGTGTTGGGAATAGGTTCTTGATCACTACAAGATAGAGAGATGAAGTAGCAAACCAACTTCTGAGGTTCTTTGGATTCTAGGGAGGACATAATTTTGTCACAATTTCCAAACTAGATGAGCACTTATACAATATAAACTCAAGTGAGTCAAAAGTATAAGGGCTATAATCTCCCCCTTTGGAAATATGAGACAAAATCTCCTTTGAGTCATCTTGGACTCGTAGGGCAACAAGAAAATAAGAAAAACTTATTCCTATGAAAATTCTATCTACCCAATACCTAGAAATCAAAAAATACATAACTCAACTAAGTACATTTGAATACCCTATTACAACTGTTGAGAGTAACTGTACAATAAGAACCTGCAATAAATCACTAAGATCAAGCTGTTTAGCATATGTAAGAATTGAATAGACTCAAATTTCTCCCCCATTTTGTCTCAAATGGACAAAGGGAAAAAACTTGGATAAACAGCAAAATGATTATTCAGCATAAACCATACCAATAGATTTATGTAATGAAATGAATCTATTATAATCTAGAGGTTTGGTAAATATATTTGCGAGTTTTAGATGAGTAGGAAGATAATTGATTTCTAATTCCTTATATTCATCCAATTCGCGTATAAAATGATGTCTTATTTTAATATGCTTTGTTCGCGAGTGTTGAACAGGGTTTTTAGAAATATTAATCGCACTTTGATTATCACAATAGAGATGCAATTGGTTTTCTTGAATACCATAATCACTTAGCATTTGTTTAAGCCACATTAATTGAGCACAACAGCTGCCAGCGACTATGTATTCAGATTTAGCTGTTGAGAGTGATGTGCAGTTTTGTTTTTTACTACTCCATCCTACCAAGTTACATGCTCCTGATGTGTTTTTACTATCATCAGTACACCCAGCCCAGTCAGCATCAGTGTACCCAATTATAGTGCTTGGTGTGTCATTAGTGTACCAAAGTCCTAGATTTAGAGTGCCTTTTTCATATTTAATGATACGTTTAACAACATTCAAGTGTCTCTCTTTAGGGTTACTTTGATATCGAGTACATACACACACAGCCTACATAATATCATGGATCAAGCCAGTAAGATATAGTAAGGTGCCTATCATACTACGATACTGAGTAGGATCTACAGATTTTCCATTTTCATCTTTGAAAAGTTTTAACGTAGTACTCATGGGAGTTTTAGCATCTTTAGCACTCTCGAGGCCGAATTTCTTTACTATCTCTAAAGCGTACTTGGATTGCAATACAAATAATCCTTCTGAATTTTGTTTCACTTGAAGCCCTAAGAAGAATTGTAGCTCCCCCATAAGGGACATTTGAAATTCCTTATGCATAGTTTCAGAGAAGGATTTGACTTCTGAGGGAGAAGTTGATCCAAATATAATATCGTCAACATAAACTTGAGCAATAGTGATGTGTTTGTCAAAATGTTTGACAAAAAGAGTTTGGTCATTTCCGCCTCTTTTGAAACCTTTATCCAAAAGAAAACTGGAAAGACGCTCATACCAAGCTCTAGGAGCCTGTTTAAGGCCATACAAAGCCTTTTTCAGACGAAATACATGATTTGGATGCTTAGGGTCAATGAACCCTTTAGGTTGTTCTACATAGGTTTCTTCAGCCAGTATTCCATTAAGGAACGTAGATTTGACATCCATTTGGTACAGTGTAAAGTGTATGTGGCAAGCTATAGCAAAAAGTAGACGAACAAATTCTAAACGAGTAACAGGGGCAAATGTCTGATTAAAATCTATTCCTTATATTTGAGAGTATCCTTGAGCAACTAAACTAGCTTTATTTCTAATTATTATCCCATTTTCATCAGTCTTATTTTTGAAAATCAAACGTGTGCCAACAAACTTTTTGTGATCAGGATGTGGAACATGATACCAAACATCATGAATGACAAATTGTAAAAGTTCTTCCCGCATAGCAGAAATCTAGTGAGAGTCATTCAATGCCTCATTTACATTCTTTGGTTCCATAAGGGAAACAAAACATGCATAATGTGCATAGATTCTGAGTTGGGATCTTGTACGCACTGGCTTACTAGGGTTACCAACTACGTCATTTATGGGATGATCTTTAGAAACCCAGTTAGGTACCTCAGGGGTCTCAATAGGTAATGAATTATCCATTGCAGAGGAGTCATTTTGTAAAATATTTGTAGACTCTTCCTCAATAGTAAATTCACCAGTCTTGCTTTCTACAGTAGTGTCACTAATAATTACATTTATGGATTCCATCAAAGTTTTAGTGCGAAGATTATACACTCGATAAGCTCTACTGTTAGGCGAATATCCTAGAAATATAGCTTTATCTCCTCGGCTCTCAAATTTGGACAAGTGTTCCCTATCTTTGCATACATAACAAGTACTGCCAAAGGTTCTAAGGTATTTGAGATTAGGCTTTTTATTGTACCAAAGTTCGTAAGGGGTTTGTTTGGAATTCTTTCTAAGATAGACCCTATTTATAATGTGACAAGCAGTACGAATGGACTCTACCCAAAAATATTTAGGTAAGTTCTTGGCATGTAACATAACAAGTGCCATCTCCTGAAGGGTACGATTCTTTATCTCCGTAATACCATTCTGTTGAGGGGTTTTAGGAGCACTGAACTCGTGATTATAACCATTATAGTCACAGTATTCTATAATACCAGTGTCTTTGAATTCACCACCTCTATCACTACGAAGTCTATTCACTTGAGTATCCTTCTCATTTTCAATCCTAAGAAGAATTTTTAGGAAGGTTTGAAATGTTTCAGACTTTTGTTTTAAGAAGGCTACCCAGGAAAATCTAGTGAAGTCATCAACCATAACTAGGATGTAACTATGTCCACAGAGACTAACAGTTTGGGAGGGACCCATTAGGTCCATATGGATGAGTTATAAGGGATTAGAGGTTAGAATATCTTTAACTTTCTTATGAGGTGCCTTAAAAATTTTACCTTCTTGACAGGAACCACAGATAAGATTGGGTATAAGTTTGATTTTAGGAACTCCTCTAACTATTTCCTGAGAGGTCAGTCTACTAAGGTTATCGTAATTTATATGACCCATTCTGTTATGCCATATCTCATTGTCATCCATTCTGGTAACATTACAGATTTCAGAATTCTTCATGACAGTGTAGCAATTATCAGGAGTTCTGAATCCAGTAATTATGCATTCACCTTTTTCATTTAAAATTTTATAATTGTTCTTTGAAAAGGTAATAGTATGATCTGAGTCACAAAATTGCGATATGCTAAGTAGATTTGCCTTAAGACCTTTAACTAGAAGAACATCTTGAATAATAGGAAGCCCATCTTCTTGGAGAGTTCCTTTGCCTATGATTTGAGATGAAACTCCATCACCAAAAATGACTTTACCACCAGCAAAGCTGGTTTTGTTTAAAAGTTTAGTTTCATCACCAGTCATATGCTTAGAACATCCAGAGTCTAAATACCAACCAGATGATGTGTGTTCAGCTTTTAAAGCAGTAGCAACAACATTACACTTCATCTGAGGTAATAGATCATCTTTTCTAACCCAAATTGCCTTAGTTTTCATCTTGCGCTTATTAGCTCTCAATTGATAAAATTTGCGCGCTTTGGATTTTTGCTGAAAAACATTTTGTGCATGATTTTGAGTTTTGTGAAAGAATTGAGCATTTGGTTTAGGAAAGTGCTTAGGATTCCTTCTAGTAAATGTTATTTTAGGTTTGGTCTTTCTCTTTCTATAATTAGAGTTTCTATCTGGCTGTCTAGGAAGTATATAATTGTTACGGCTCCTCCTAGAATAGTTAAAGTTCTGATAGATATAAGGAATATAGGTAGGTTTAACGAGTCTCCTAGCATAACAATCATCAAAAGAGTGACCATATATGTCGCAGTAGGAGCAATAAAGATTGCTCAGAATTGGGGTCTCCTTAGGAAAGTCTCTAAACAAAGGTTTTGAAGAGTTTTGAGGCTGAACTCTATTCCTAGGTGTGACTGTCTTAAATGCAGACTCACTCTTCCTAATATAAGGGAAGACGTATTTAGCCTTAGGTGAACTTTCATGTTTAGAGCAACTTGATTCCCCAATGTTAAAATTTTGATTTTTTGAATGAAACTCAGTTTTTAGAGAATGAAAGTCTGGGCATGTTTCAATACGTCTTTTGCCTCCTGACACAAACTTGATAGTTTCAAAAGATTTTGTTTGTGTTTTCAAATTGGGGCAAAACCCTATTCCAGTTCGATCATCAGAATTGGTTTTTGATTCATCAACAAATTCATCAAAACATTTTGAATTATTTTCAAATTTTGTAAATTTTTTGAAAACAGTTGCTGTCTTTTCTTTAGTTTGCTCCAATTCTAACAATGTCCCTTTCTATTTTTTCTCCAGAGTTTCATTTGTTTCTTTTAAATTTCTGAGTTTTTCATCAAACATTTTGATTTCGCTTTTATGAGTCAAACATTGGGTAGTATACTCTTCAGCATTTAGTTTAACCATTAGGCTTAGATCTTCTAACTTCTTAGTGAGATCTTTCACAATTTTTCCAGTCTAGTGCTTTTCTTGAGAGTTTTAGCATAAAGTGTGTGAATGTCAGGGAGGTCTTCATTGTCCGAGTCACTAAGTGGGGTGTGTAGAGTGACCCCTAAAGATTCATTTGTTAAACTCACACACCCATTGATATCGTCATTATCGCTATCCCTTTGACTCACACACCCCGAGGTAGAACATGCATCATTCTCAGTAATGAAAGCATCTAAACCATTATAAACATGATTCTCAATAGCAGGAGTAGAGTTACTAGAAGCATTCTCATACACAGGCATAAGCACATCATCATTATATATGATCTTGGCAAAGAAAGACATGCAAGGATCAAAAACATCAGATGACTCAGGTTCCTCCTTTTCAGAATCACTTGAATCATCCCATGTTTTGCAAATGTTAGCTCTAGTGTGTTTGTTTTGAGTGTTCAAGTTAACTCTACAGTCTTGTGCAATGTGACCCATTTTACCACATCTATAACATTCAGTCTTCTTAAGGTCTCTATTAGGTCTAATGTGAGAGTCCTTGTGATTTTTGTCCTGGTTTTTCTCATGAGGCCTGTGATTAAAGGAAGTTGGATAATTTGAATTGCCTTGTTTATTTGCTACTTTGTTTCTAAACTTAATAATTTTCTTAAACTGTTTAGTAATTAAGGCAATTTGATTGTCCAAACTCTCTATATTGCATTCCTCATCAGAATCATAAGTGGGGAATATAAGTTCAGACTTAGTTAACTTAGAAGAGAAGCTCAGATTGGAACTAGTCTGTTTCCTATGGGTTTGATTCAATTGTTTCTTAAATTCTAGTTCCATTTCCACAGTTCTTAGTTTACTACTGAGTAATTCAGGAGTGAGATTTTGATCACACATTTCCTCAATAGCATATCTTTAGTTATCAAATTTCTGTGGTAATGATCTTAGAATTTTAGATACAATTTCGTGTCTGTCATAAGTCACCCCATTAGCATGCAGTTTAGTCACAATATGTGACACCCCGCCTAATTAAATACCGGGCGATCACTCCTTTATTAAATTAAAATCAAGGTGGACAGTTGGTTCATTCTTAGCATCACTGTCGTAAAAATACTTTTCCAATTTAAACACCCTAAATAATTAAGCTAAGTGTCAAAACCATTTAAAACCTTATTCTCATTTTATTAAATCCGGTTATAAAACCTTAAACCATTAACATCTAAAGAGTCACACATTAAGAATAAAAATAGGATTGAACATACACGAATTTAATCATCAATAATAAGTCCCAACATTTACAACACTAAAGGAAAACATCCTGACAGTAATAAATCCTGAAATAAAGGCACTGAAAGTAAAAATTTCAATCTCTGACTATACCAACTAAATAATAGAAAGAGGGCAACACATGCCCCTGCTGGATAAAACTGAACTAGGAGTAGAATCAAATGGATGAAGTCGTCTAAACAACAGGCCTGCAACTCCCACCTAAGCTGCAGCACGTTCCTTCCAAAGGATCCTAAGTAAGACGCCCCTGTGGCTGGGCACCTGTAATACATACATATATATACAAGAGAGAAAAGGAAATAGAATCGGGTCAGAGCCCGATAGTGTATATGATTTAAAAATTCGTTTAGCAAGTATTTAAATTGATACAGGCCAATGCAACAACATATTAGTGCGACACTCTCTTGAAAAAGTCTCACCTCTCTTCTAATGTGCACACCTATCGCACTAACCTTCCCAATGGTCTATCTCGCCATATAACACACTATCTTTCCCCAATGATTTAATTTATCTTAGGTTATGTGCAGGATTTAAAACTGAACAATACAATTGTTTGAAAAGAAGATTTCAATTAGTATCCAAAATTCTCATTTTAACTTTTATTAATTTATAAAGTTTTCCAGTGTCATATTATACTTTCTCAACACAAGTATTAAAATTTGAGTCATCAATCATGTCCTACATATCAAATCACAGTAGGCAGTTCAAGATTTCAGAATTTCATATATATATATATATATTAACTACTCGTAAAATATATATATCATAACATCACCCCACATAAAAAGTATGGTGCAGGCATACTCTACTATCCAAACCCCATATCACTCGTGTTAAGGGGAAATAGAAATTCGGAATCACTCTTGAATTGTATTAACACATACACAATATTATTGAGGCGAAGCATAGATTCCAAGTCTCTAAGAGGATGGCACATACCCGCGTCTCTTAGGACCGTCTGAACTATCAAATCGATAGCCTGTACCAAGGATATCAATCTCCTAGGGTACGAGTCAATATCCCCCATAAGGCAACACAGGATAAGATCGTCCCAGCGCGGCAACCTCAGGGATAGCAAGTAGCGTGGGTATATTTTTCACAAGTATATAATATATGCATACACAATCATATAAATATACCACTTTTATTATATCAATTTAGGTTTATCCCATAACCTACATTCACAACATTTATCCTTATTTTCCCATTATTATATATCAAGTATAATGGTTCGTTTCTAACTTCAATTCGAAGGGTTTTTTCCAACTTACTACGTAACCCTCATCGACTCTATTATGCCAAATGTACAATTCAGTAAATATCCATTTATGTTCCAATGTAACTCTCTCTTACGCGTCTCTCCCTTTTAATATATACTTACATCACCCCTTATGCAAAATATCCCAAAAATATAGATTTCGCCTTACATTAAAGGATTTTGAATTTTATTTTCAAAGATGAGAATTTCAAACGGTTTCGAAATCGGAATTAAAATGGAGTTTTAATTGAATATATTTTTTTTATTACTTAGAAGAGTCCTCAAATTATAAAACTCTCTAAGAGTACTCAAAACATAAAACTTTCTAGTAAAAATAATAGTTTTAGAAATCCGACCGTCCGATGAAGCTGAATTTCTGTCAGCAGTCCTGTCTCGCCGTTCGCTACAACATACTAAAATTTCAAGCGATTCCAATAGTCCGATCATCCAAAATAATCTTTTTTAGTGTTTGTATCTGATTAGAACTCTTTTCTTAATCAAACTCCAAAATATAAAACTCTCTAAGAGTCCTCAAAACATAAAACTTTCTAGTAGAAATAATAGTTTTTGAAATCCGACAGTCCGATCAAGCTAAATTTTTGTCAGTAGTCCTGTCTCTCCGTTCGCTACATCATACTAAAATTTCAAGCGATTCCAATGGTCCGATCATCCAAAATAATTTTTTTAGTGTTTGTATCTGATTAGAACTCTTTTCTTAATCAAACTCTTAATCCTTTACATGACAAAGGGTTTCCAGAATATCATATAAATCATCACTACATGAAAATTTCCTATCTCAAATTGGGTTTTTCTTCCATACAATTCATCCTAATCATTCCTAAACCAATATGAAAGATGCATCAACGAAATAAACAAGATAAACACTTGCCTAGGATTTTCAGAAATCTGGTTTGGTGTTGAATTTGGCGTGGTTGCGTTCCCCGTCTCGCGATCTACGCGTTGGCGGTGGCGGCGGTGTAAACGGATGAGTTTTGAGCCTTGGAATGCCTTGAGAGCTCTCTCCTCTCCTCTCCAATGGCCGTTCTAGTGTTTTGAGTTATCTAACCCTAGGAGATAACCTAAACATCTGATATAACCCCTTTAATTTTCGTGGGTTTAATTAACCAAAAATACAAAATGACTAAAATGCCCTCCCGGGGTACTAATTAGGCCTAAAAACGTCCCGAGACCCAAATCAAACCCCTGGGTATACTTTTCTGACTATCTCGACCCTTCCGGACGCGTTGGCTCACTCAAAATGACCATACGAACAACTTATAAAATATTCACTTTTATTAATCCACATTTAGTCCCGACACGACACAGGCGCGTCCCGACTTAAATTTCCACAATTGTCATTTTATTCACACGTGACAATATTATAAAAATAAATCTCATATATTACTATACTCATCCAGTAATATGCAACAAATAATATATTCCCAATAATTACTAACTCTTGTCACGCTAGTAAATATTTAAAACAACATTTCGGATTAAAATTAAATTAATTTATCTCAATTAAATTTAATAAATCCTTAAATTTAAAAGCCATGAAAATACGGGGTATTACATACTTCCCCCCTAATAACAGAATTTCGTCCCGAAATTCGGAAAATAAGGCCTACCAGGTAGCACAATTCTGGATATCCTTGTCAGTACGTAAACTATCTACATAGTACGACGCTCAATCACTATAGCTTTTTCGTCACAACAACATTGTTTTACATTCTCATTGGAGGAAATTCACATTGCACTCCCAACTGACAACATTTGAATAGGTTACGTCTATACGTTATAAATTCCATTATCTCACTATCATTAGGAGGCCGCACCTCACTACATGACAACTACTCGGATTTATTCATACACAAAATTCCCATTCCGAGAAGATCATACGAACATTTGACCACTCTTGACTGCTTAAAACAGTCGTGGAATTCCACCATAGTTATCGGATATTTTCTCGACCGATCCAAAAATTCTGATTATCTACTCTCCTCTAAACATACAGAAGGAGAATAGTCGAGGCTCTTCCATAACAAAATCTTAATAAGTACCTCGTACGCGACAAACAGGTACGAGTGTTCTACAGAGCATTCTTGAAATCATCAGACCAAGATTCCAAAATCTTCTTCACTTGGTTCCACTAATCTTTAATCACCATGCGCTTATTCCCTAGCTAAGGGTGATACATCCTACTCGAAACGAAATCTTATCTCCGCTGGTTCCTAAAATCCCATATCAAAGGTGGGATTCACCAATCTCATCCTGATTCAGAAATTTATACTGCGCCGGACCATGCACTGGCGCGATTCTTCCTTTCAAAGGAAGTCTGGGGCATACTAGTTAATATTGTAAACCAGCCCAAAGGAATATCAATCACTTCCTTCTCGGCGACTTAATTCACATGTTCAGGATAAACCCTTGATCTTGTTTTGAGGATGGCAACCCATCCAAGAACTTTACCGACTTTACCAACCTCTTCCTATTTCAGGAATTTTCAATAAACACAAAATTCTTTGGTTGATTCTCCTTTTTCAACCAAACCTTACCTATGGGCAGTGCATGTAGAGACTACTCACTACGTCTCGCTAAACATCGATTCTTCCCTTGAAATGTCTCACATTAAGTGAGACGTAATACTCCCCTTCCTTCCTTGGAGTATGCTGAAAGTTTCGACACGTGCTCTTCTCTCCACGAAGCGCACTTCTGGATCTCTTATACTATACTAACATCATTACTCTTTGTATGCGCTAGTCGCTCTCACACTTGACTAATAACAACTCCGCTTCGGGTGTGCTTCATAACAATTAAATTCTACTCTATTCAAGGAATACCAATTCTTGAATTGCTTCCCACAGCCTTCCAATCAAGTTAGGGCATGCTATTCTAATTGCACACTTATGTATGGATTATCACCCCTCATGTGACATTTAATCCACTCTATCACTTCCACTTCATTATACTAGTCCCACAAACATATATTTCACACGTCTATTACCACGTCCCTTTGACTCGGACTATTTTAACTGTAGTTAACCAAGATGGCCACATTTTTGCAACACTCCGACCGCCCTGGGAGAGCGAACGACGTGCTACTCATTTGTAGGACTAACTAAATTCAACGGAATAGAAGGAATAGGGCATTCAAATTCCATGACAATAAAAGAGGAATAATAATTCTCAACCTTCCTCAGATAAGTACAACAATTTTCCCAAATAGGTACAACAACCAAAATAAATCACTAACGCTCTATTCATCAAAATAATTACAGGTCATATCTTTTGTATAATATAAAGTTCTTTACAGATAATCCATGCTAAAAATCATTCCAACTCTTTATTCTCCTTGTGTTCTGTACGCGGTTATGACATTTGGGTACTCTCAATCACCCTAGAAATCAAAATTCTTAAATTCTCCTTATCATCGTTCCACCCCTCAACTCGTGGGGATAACTTTCAATGCTTTCCTACCACAAAAATCCGGCTCCAATCAAGGAACCCCCCTATACACTACTACCTAGCATTGTCGGTTATCGAAATCCGTTAAGTCCTCCATCCATAGTATATACCCCTTTATTCCGTCCCTTGACAGAAAAGTTACAATTTCTCCCGTAATTATGCTTAACAAAGAATGTTTCACCAATTTCACTATCGTCCCGTATTGGTTGATGGTAATTACATTCTATAAACCTCGGATACATACGATCGACATTCTCTAAATTTCCTTTTTCTAACATTAGGGGTATAAGTCTTAACTCCCACATCTCTTAAGGATAAATATAACACTGCACTCTTCCTATCACTAAGTCCGGAGTGCTAAACATAATACCGAGTCAAGTCTTTTCGCTCAACGATAAATCTCGGTACATACTGAATCATACTGACAAAGTCGATACATACATTGGTATCGAATATCTCGAGCCCACTATCTCCTCCGAAGTCTCTAGGATAGATAATATAAGTGCGAGTCCAACGTTCTTACAGGTAAAGCCTCGCCAAAACAAAACGTGTTGCACTAATGTAACTACTCCGATAGCCTTGCAATAAATGCCCACTATCATACCACCCATTTCTATAACATTTTAACAAAGATAATACCATACTCGTTTATCGCATCACTACAACGAGTAGCCTCAATAAAGTATAAAACACTGTTAATATACACATTCATTCCTCGCGAATAGCACCAAAGAAAAATCCCGCTACACTAGGGAAAAATATTCACATAATGATAACATTTATAATTATATGCATTAATCTCGTCTCACATGCTAATCTAGCAAGGAACAAAATATAGTGACTCGCTCGTGTCACATAAACACGCCTCATCCTCTGAGGATACAACTTATACTTCTACCTTGCCAATCGTCTTGATTGCGCAAGTGGTTTCTGGACGTAACACGTCTACTCAAACCAAACAAAATTACTTTAATCGTTGTCTTTTATAAGGCACCGTATTCTTGTCCTTTTACTCACTTTGGAACATATTATCGTGAGAGATTTCACTCCGCACAAAAATACCCCAACACATAATTCACCTATCACCTGTCCTACTAACCAGGTTAGGATTGTCCTTCTCTCGGACATTAGTAGACTCGATTCCTGTTAGCCATCCCAGTTGTTCCCTTAGGTTTTTAGGTCATAAACATCATGTTACTATCTATAATAGTACTTACTGAATTTACCATCACTTGGTAAGAATTTAACTATCTGAAGCATTTAAATGGTTTTCCTGATGTGTATCCACATCCTTTTGTGGTGCTATACCACCACCGTTGTATTCAGTCTTATTCTCGACTAAATTCTTCGATTTCCTTTAACTTCCCCCACAAATAAGCGTTATCATCTATATTGACAAAATATGACATTGTCAACCTCTGAATCGGTCGTCCATCAGAATTTCCTCCTCGAGTATTATCAACTATTATTACAAGTTGGTCTCCCACTTGGAGTCGTTTCCTCCACTAGTATCTACCTCTTTCGATACAAAATTTGCTAACGATTAGGATTCATATCCACAATTGGACTTCTGTCATGCCCTCCTGCGATGAGTTCAGAAACACGTTTGCTTCTCATCCTGAACAGTTGAGGAAGTAACATACGATCAACACTGTACCTAAGGTTCTCCTATAAGCATAGCATTCCACTTCTAAAATTGGTGGTTGACTCCAACCATTATAATTTCATCCCGAAAGCCAAGAAAATTTTCTCTAAATTTTCACTTTCAGTTTTGCCACACTCCGTCCTATATTTAAGCCTTTGGATACTTTACCTCCTTTGGTAAACACATACAATTTTCGCGTTTCTAAAATTTCCCACTGACAGTCTCTACAAGTTTTTGTAATACGTTGGGTAAGTTTACCCTCGCACCTCATTTGACTATAACAACATTTGAAAATCATTGCTGCACCTTAGTCACCTTTCTAGTCGTGGCTTCTCGTGCCATAATGGAGGTGACCTCGACTACGGTCATCATCCTCGGATATATTTCATAATCTCAACTGAGCCCTGCCTCCTGATGTACACTTAGCGGTCCTCTTCTGACATCCGTCATCGTTCGGCACACGCACACATCCGAACGAAATTAGAATTCACTAGTGTATACACATTATAGCAGGAGAACGAAATCTCGTCAAAGGAATCGACAATCCTAAACATAGGGCTCTATAATAAACAAAGCAACGCTGAAAGCATAATAAGTCGTAAAGATCCTAAGGACACTAGAACCTGATGCTCTGATACCACCTGTGACACCCCGCCTAATTAAATACCGGGCGATCACTCCTTTATTAAATTAAAATCAAGGTGGACAGTTGGTTCATTCTTAGCATCACTGTCGTAAAATTACTTTTCCAATTTAAACACCCTAAATAATTAAGCTAAGTGTCAAAACCATTTAAAACCTTATTCTCATTTTATTAAATCCGGTTATAAAACCTTAAACCATTAACATCTAAAGAGTCACACATTAAGAATAAAAATAGGATTGAACATACACGAATTTAATCATCAATAATAAATCTCAATATTTACAACACTAAAGGAAAACATCCTGACAGTAATAAATCCCGAAATAAAGGCACTGAAAGTAAAAATTTCAATCTCTGACTATACCAACTAAATAATAGAAAGAGGGAAACACATGCCCCTGCTGGATAAAACTGAATTAGGAGTAGAATCAAATGGATGAAGTCGTCTAAACAACAGGCCTGCAACTCCCACCTAAGCTGCAGCACGTTCCTTCCAAAGGATCAGAAGTAAGACGCCCCTGTGGATGGGCACCTGTAATACATACATATATATACAAGAGAGAAAAGGAAATAGAAACGGGTCAGATCCCGATAGTGTATATGATTTAAAAATTCGTTTAGCAAGTATTTAAATTGATACAGGCCAATGCAACAACATATTAGTGCGACACTCTCTTGAAAAAGTCTCACCTCTCTTCTAATGTGCACACCTATCGCACTAACCTCCCCAATGGTCTATCTCGCCATATAATACACTATCTTTCCCCAATGATTTAACTTTTCTTAGGTTATGCGCAGGATTTAAAACTGAACAATACAATTGTTTGAAAAGAAGATTTCAATTAGTATGCAAAATTCTCGTTTTAACTTTATTAATTTATAAAGTTTTCCAGTGTCATATTATACTTTCTCAACACAAGTATTACAATTTGAGTCATCAATCATGTCCTACATATCAAATCACAGTAGGCAGTTCTAGATTTCAGAATTTTATATATATATATATATATATATATATATATTGACTACGCGTAAAATATATATATCATAACAACACCCCACATAAAAACTATGGTGAGGGCATACTCTTCTATCCAAACCCCATGTCACTCGTATTAAGGGGAAATACAAATTCGGAATCACTCTCGAATTGTATTAACACATACACAACATTATTGAGGCGAAGCATAGATTCCAAGTCTCTAAGAGGATGGCACATACCCGCGTCTCTTAGGACCGTCTGAACTATCAAATCGATAGCCTGTACCAAGGATATCTATCTCCTAGGGTACGAGTCAATATCCCCCATAAGGAAACACAGGATAAGATCGTCCCAGCGCGGCAACCTCAGGGATAGCAAGTAGCGTGGGTATGTTTTTCACAAGTATATAATATATGCATACACAATCATATAAATATACCACTTTTATTATATCAATTTAGGTTTATCCCATAACCCACATTCACAACATTTATCCTTATTTTCCCCTTATTATATATCAAGTATAATGGTTCGTTTCTAACTTTAATTCGAAGGGTTTTTTCCAACTTACTACGTAACCCTCATGGACTCTATTCTTCCAAATGTACAATTCAGTAAATATCCATTTATGTTCCAACGTAACTCTCTCTTACGCGTCTCTCCCTTTTAATATATACTTACATCACCCCTTACGCAAAATATCCCAAAAATATTGATTTTGCCTTACATTAAAGGATTTTGAATTTTATTTTCAAAGATGAGAATTTCAAACGATTTCGAAATCGGAATTAAAATGGAGTTTTAATTGAATATTTTTTTTTATTACTTAGAAGAGTCCTCAAAATATAAAACTCTCTAAGAGTCCTCAAAACATAAAACTTTCTAGTAAAAATAATAGTTTTAGAAATTCGAACGTCCGATCAAGCTGAATTTTTGTCAGCAGTCCTGTCTCGTCGTTCGCTACAACATACTAAAATTTCAAGCAATTCCAATGGTCCGATCATCCGAAATATTTTTTTTAGTGTTTGTATCTGATTAGAACTCTTTTCTTAATCAAACTCCAAAATATAAAACTCTCTAAGAGTCCTCAAAACATAAAACTTTCTAGTAGAAATAATAGTTTTAGAAATCCGATCGTTCGATCAAGCTGAATTTTTGTCAGCAGTCCTGTCTCGCCGTTCGCTACATCATACTAAAATTTCAAGCGATTCCAATGGTCCGATCATCCAAAATAATTTTTTTAGTGTTTGTATCTGATTAGAACTCTTTTCTTAATCAAACTCTTAATCCTTTACATGACAAAGGGTTTCCAGAATATCATATAAATCATCACTACATGAAAATTTCCTATCTCAAATTGGGTTTTTCTTCCATACAATTCATCCTAATCATTCCTAAACCAATATGAAAGACGCGTCAACGAAATAAGCAAGATAAACACATGCCTGGGATTTTCAGAAATCTGGTTTGGTGTTGAATTTGGTGTGGTTGCATTCCCCGTCTTGCGATCTACGCATTGGCGGTGGCGGCAGTGTAAACGGATGAGTTTTGAGCCTTGGAATGCCTTGAGAGCTCTCTCCTCTCCTCTCCAATGGCCGTTCTAGTGTTTTGAGTTATCTAACCCTAGGAGATAACCTAAACATCTGATATAACCCCTTTAATTTTCGTGGGTTTAATTACCCAAAAATACAAAAGGACTAAAATGCCCTCCCGGGGTACTAATTAGGCCTAAAAACGCCCCGAGACCCAAATCAAAACCCTGGGTATACTTTTCTGACTATCTCGACCCTTCCGAACGCGTTGGCGCACTCAAAATGACCATACGAACAACTTATAAAATATTCACTTTTATTAATCCACATTTAGTCCCGACACGACACAGGCGCGTCCCGACTTAAATTTCCACAATTGTCATTTTATTCACACGTGACAATATTATAAAAATAAATCTCATATATTACTATACTCATCCAGTAATATGCAACAAATAATATATTCCCAATAATTACTAACTCTTGTCACGCTAGTAAATATTTAAAATAACATTTCGGATTAAAATTAAATTAATTTATCTCAATTAAATTTAATAAATCCTTAAATTTAAAAGCCATGAAAATACGGGGTATTACACAATATCAGTCAAGTTCATATAGAAGTCATCAAATGACTCAGTCTCAGACATAATTAAAGAGTTATACTGCTGAATAAGCATCTGGGTTTTAGCAGCCTTAACTCTAGTGTCTCCTTCATGAGCATTAACCAAGGTGTCCCAAGCTTCCTTAGAAGTGGTACAGGATGAGATTCTTTTGAAATCATGTTCATTTATGGACATAAATATGGCATTCTTTCCTTTATTATTATTTCGAGAAACTTGTTTCTCTTCTTGAGTGAACTCACTTAGAGCTTTCTTAACCCTCTCATTACTTCCTTCGTTGGCTGGTTTAGTAGGAAAAATGTAACCATTTTCAACTATGTCCCAGACATCATCTCCCAAATTTCCTTGAATGAAGGCAATCATCCTCACTTTCCAGTAAGAAAAATTGTTTCCATCAAAGATTGGAGGTCTGGTCAAGTTACCACATCTTTCATTTTTCTCGTCCATATTTGATTTTCAGAAACACATGATCTCTTTTGAAAGAAGTTTACCAAGATCTGATACCAATTGAAAAATGTTACTAAAGCCGTTTATTAAAAATAAACTATTTAGGTAACTCCGATCTATTTTTTTAAGAAACTCTTTTCGTAAAAACCAAACTATTTGAACACAAGATGCGTTTAACAAAACAGTATGTACGAGATCTATTCAAGAATTGAATAACAAGTTTATAAAGTAGTTTCAAAAACTTAAACTCAGCACAACCAAGAGTGAGATGAGGATATGTAGAAAGATTATGTTCACGATGTTTTTTACGTGGTAAAACCTCACCAATTGAGGAAACATCCACGACTCCCTCTACGGAGTAAAATGAAAAATCCACTAAAATAAATATATGAGTTACAAACTATATAACTAACATGCAAAGAACTCAGACCTATATAAGTTTAGGAATGTACCCTCTGGTGTCCTTAAAACTTCTCTGCAGTTCTGATTGTAGATGTAGTTCTCCCAGTTTGTTTACTTCTGATTTGTTCCAGCACTTTACGTCGACTCTTTGTTCACAAGATATTATTACCAACACTTTTCGTGTTGTAGGGTGAAAGTGTTTGTGGAGGTGCTTTCTAACACATGCATGCACACACACACACACTTATTAAGTACAAACAGTCCTAACAAATTACAATAACACTATATGTTGTGATCTTTTCTTTTTCTTTCTTCTTACAAAACTTTTCACCTTATTTGACCTTTAAATCATTCCCAGAATCCACGGATACCTTGCTAGGAAGACAGACAAGGTCTTAATCAATCTCAGAATATAGAAAAGCTTTTCGAGATTGAAAACCTCCAAGTGAGATTCCAAACTAGGTCAAAAGTTTAGTTTTACAAGAACTAGAAATATAAAGCATTTATTGTTGATTTCAAAGTAAGCAAACGTTTTATAGAAAATAATCAAAAATATATTTCTCAAGATGAGAAATAAAGAATGAAACTAAGTGTAATGTAACATGAATAACTCAGAGCTGAAATTTCTATGAAATCAGAAAGTAAATCTGAGTAAACGTTTAAGTTGAAAACAAGATCTAACGAACAAGAGGTTACAGCAACAAAAACTCAACTCAAACTCTCAAGAACACTCAGAGTAGTGTTTTGAATATGAAGGTGTTTTGAAGAAGTGTTTGAGTTTAGTTGGAAGAGGTTTAGACGAACAGGGTTAGGGTTTCTAACTCTCTCTCTTCTCTCTGTTTTCTCTCTTCTCTCTCTTCTCTCTCTACTCTCTCAATTTCTCAGAGGAAATGAAAATGGCAAAAGTCTTCGAAGTCTGAGAATAGGGTCCCTTTTATAGGGTGAAGAGAAGGTTCGAGAGGCTGGCTCAAAACCAAGGGCCAGGATTAAGTCAAGTCAAATTGACTTAGATCGAAGGGTTCTAATAAAGCGGTGCTTAAACGAATCCTGATTGGTTTAGAAAGTTGTACTGGGATTCACCAAGACAACATGCAGATCGTCGATAGCTAATGATCCAAGGGCTAGGAACAAACGCATTTTTAACTCAGTAAACAAACACAGTTACAGCCAATCAGATGAAGACAGGTGTTGGATGATAACAGGATATAAAACGTGCGTCTAAAACTAATTAAAACCACACCCCAAAGTTTACTCCGCTTTCGGATTCTACCCAAGGTAACATTAGGCCAAAAAACCCAACAAATAATATTTACAAATTGACCACAAAAAGTTTTAAAAAAAGTTTTAATTAAGAAAACCTTGTTTTAAAATTTTTTTAAAAATCCCAAAAAATTATTAAAATTCCAATTTAGGGATTTAAACACACTCAACATATGTACACACATTATTATGCAGTATGATATGCAATAAATGAATTATACTGTGTGTGAGTGTTGCCAATAGGTTCTTGATCACTACAAGATAGAGAGATGAAGTAGCAAACCAACTTCTGAGGTTCTTTGGATTCTAGGGAGGACATAATTTTGTCACAATTTCCAAACTAGATGAGCACTTATACAATATAGACTCAAGTGAGTCAAAAGTAAAAGGGCTTCAGTTTGCTCTACGACCTTGCCTGAAGTGCCCTTACTAAGCTTGATATAAGTACTCATAGGTGTACGCACATGCTTAGCGGAGTTTAAACCAAATTTCTTCACTAGGTGTCTAGCATACTTGGATTAGGAGATGAACATCCCATCCTCTAGCTGACGAACCTAGAGACCAAGGAAGAAAGTAAGCTCACCTACCATTCTCATCTCGAACTCACTTTTCATTTCCTTCTCAAAGTGGTGAGCATGTTGGGAGCACGTGGAACCAAAGACTATGTCATCCACATAGACCTGGGCAACCAAAATAGCACCGTCATTTCTCCTAAATGAACAACGTCATATCAACTCCCCCTATCTTGAAGCCATAGGCTAAGAGATAGGAAGTAAGCCTCTCGTACCATGCACGGGATGCTTTCTTCAAACCATACAAAGCTTTCCTCAGATAATAGACGTGCTCTGAGTGCTTAGGGTCTTCAAACCCTTTTGGTTGTTCCACGTAAACCTCGTCCTATAGAATGCCATTTAGAAAGGCACTCTTGACATCCATCTGATATAGCTTGAAGTGTAGATGACATGCGATGGCGAGTAGTAAGCGGAAGGACTCAAACCTCGCAACAGGAGCAAATGTCTCCCCAAAGTCTACACCCTCTATCCATGTGTAGCCTTGAGCGACCAACCTAGCCTTATTTCTGATTATGGTACCATTTTCATCCATTTTATTCTTGAAAATCCACCTGGTACCTATCACATTTGTCTCACTAGGACGGGGAACAAGTTCCCAGACATTATTCTTTTTAAACTCAAGCAACTCATCCTGCATAGTAGATATCCAGTGTTCATCCTTGAGTGCTTCGTTTTGATTCTTGGTCTCGACTGTGGATGTGTAGAAAAAATGACTAACAACGTTCTCTAGCTGAGCACGAGTCTTGAACCTAAAGGTGGGATCTCCTACAATGGTGGTAGGGTCATGACTCTTAAGAACCCAGGTAGGTGTGTCCCCTAACACAGGAGTAGGGTCCACAGGGTATGTGGGAGGGACAAGTAAATTACTGCCAGAAAAGTCATCATCCTCACACTTAAGGCTAGGATCAATAAATGTCGGCAGTTCGTCATCTTGCACGGTGACATTTATTGACTCCATAACCTTAGAGCTACTCAGGTTGAAAACCCTGTATGCTCTACTATTTGATGAATATTCAAGAAAAAATCCCTCATCGCTCCGGGAGTCAAACTTTTCTAATTGCTCTCTATCCCGTAGGATGTAGCATTTACTCCCAAAGACTCGAAAATATGCAAGGTTGGGTTTCTTTCCAGTCCACAATTCATAAGGAGTTTTAAGCGTGTGTGGACGCAGGTAAACCCTATTCACCGTGTGGCACGCGGTAGACACTGCCTCTGCCCAAAATCTCCTACCAACCTTACGACCCAAAAGCATAGATCTAACCATTTCTTGAATCATCCGATTTTTTCTCTCAACAATTCTATTTTGCTGAGGAGTCCTTACGGCCAAAAATTCATGTTTAAACCCAAGGCTATTATAGTAAAGATCTACCTTTACTTCTATAAATTCAGTGCAGTTGTCACTACGTATCCTGTTAATAGTGACTCCGTGTTGGTTTTGCAGGACACGACACTTGGTCGTTAAAAACTTTATAGCATCTAATTTCTCTCTCAAAAAGCCTACAATCGAATATCTAGATAACTCATCCACCATCACGAGGATATACGTCTTACCACCGAGACTCTCACTACGAGTAGGACCCATAAGATCCATGTGAATCAGCTCAAGCACACGAGAGGTGGTAATGGAATACAACTTCCTATGGGGACTACGGACTTGTTTACCCAACTAACAGGGTCCACAAAATGCAGAAGTTGGCTTTCCAAGGGATGGCAAGCCACGTACTAGGTCCTTTTTAATAAGACGATCTAAATCTCTAAAGTTCACGTGACCTAGACGTTGATGCCACAAATCCATAGGAGAGATCATGGCGCTGTTGCAGACAAATGAGGACTTGGGTATAATCCCATAGCAATTCTCGTTAGTCCTCACCCCTTGCAATAATAGTTTACCGGCTTGATCATAGACAGTACAAGCATTCCGATCAAACTTTACTGCAAAGTCAGCGTCGCGCAGCTGGGTAATGCTGAGTAAATTGGCTTTCAACCCTTTCACGTACAAAACATTCTCTAGCTTAGGAAATCCAGGTATCTCTACTGTCCCTCGTCCTACCATGCTAGATTTGCTCCAATCTCCAAATGTGACCTTGCCTTCCTTTCGATCCTCGAGGGAGATAAAGAAGGATATGTCACGAGTCATGTGTCAGGAGCAGCCACTGTCAAAATACCATTGGGAGGTATTATGTGCTTTAAGAGCGACATAAACAACAAACGCTTTTTCATCTTGCTTAGGTACCCAAGAAGTGGTGACCTTTTGTTTACCCTTGTTGTTATTGGTTTTAGCTGGGATACGGGAAGCATTTACTGATGACAAAGACATTCGTCAGAATTCCTCCATCATATTCTGTGATATGGCAGCTAAAAACTCAACATGCTCTCTCAGACTGGTAAAATCATCAATACAATGTGGTGGAGCATAAGTACGTGAAGTCCGACCCAAACTATAGCAATACTCTCTCAGTTGGCCTTTTCTTTTGTAGTACGTACAAAAGAACATAGTTTTAGGCAGACCTTGGTTTGCTTTTCTCGGTCGAATACTTCTCTTGGGGTTTGATGGACGGCCATGTGGAGTAGTTGTAAACTTAGGGACTAGTCCAGTTGCAATCTGAGAGGTGGAAGCACCATCAAAACCAATTCTCGGTTTTTCCTAAAATCCCAAGGCGGGGGCGAGGAGCATCTTTCCCATCTTACCAGATCTATCCTCAATTTGAACCTTGACTTCTCGTGCTCTATCAAGATCATGAGTGAGCTGGGCAATAAGTGCTTCCAGAATCTTTCGAGCCTCTTCAGATGCACAGAGGTCTCTTGTCAGATTAGCCACTTGTTCAGTCAAGTCCCACTTTTCTTTCTCAAAACTCTTCTCTCTCTCATCACAAACTAGCTATCTCTTTCTCAAGGCAGTGCTACATGATGACTCTCTCTCTAGACTCTCCTAATTCCTTTTCAACGGTGACGATACTAAGAGCTAATGATTTGTTACGCATTTTAGTTTTGAATGATTCGACATATAAATCGGCGTAGGTGCGTCTAAGATCACTCTCGCTCTCACTTTCAGCATCCTCTCCCTCACTCTCATTACTGTCAGGGTGTCCATGTGAGGTGGCATCATCATCGTCGTTACATGTAGTAGGAGAACCTCCATGACTAGCCATGAATGCGGTGAAGTTGCATTCATGTGGTGATTCATCTCTAGAATCCACCAACTCGACCTCGCCGTCATCACTCAATGTGGCATTTAGGACAACTTTGCCCTTGCCTTGACGCTTCAACCTAGTGGCACACTCAAAAGCCTTATGACATCTACCGTCGCATTCATAGCATCTCTCTTCATCTCTCTTGGGGGTGTCCTTTTTATCTTTTTCATATTTCTTGCCATATTTATTTTTCTCAAAATTCTTTTTATCTTTAAAATTGCCATTTTTTAATTTGAGAATTTTTTTGAAATTTTGGGCAAAAAGAACCAAATTGTCTAAATAATATTCTCCCTCAGAATCAGACGCTTCTATCTCTCTCTGTTTAGATGTTTCTTTCTTTTTAACGGACCCCTCACCCTTTCTAGCCTGGGCTTTAAGTAGAATTCCCTTATCTTTTGGTTTAACAGACAGAGGAAACATGTCAATTTCAAAGGTTTGTAAGTCTCCTACAAGTTCCTCCAATTTTAGCGTGTTTAAATTACCCATAGAATTTAGCACAACGAATTTAGGGATAAAACGCTTAGGCAGTGATCTAAGAATCTTTTTAACAACTCTAGCATTAGGAATGTGTTCACCAAGATTAAAGCTAGTGTTTACAATATCAGACAACCTAGCATAAAATTCATCAAAACATTCCGTCTCAAGCATGGTGATGGTTTCAAATTGAGTTCTTAAGTTTTGAAATTTAGACTCTTTCACAGCATTAGTTCCTTCATGGGTAAGTTCCAAAACATCCCATGCCTCTTTTGATGTGGTGCACGCCATTATCCGTCGGAACTCGTCAGGTGTGACTTATCCGGAAATAGCACTTAACCCCTAAGAATTAAAAGATGACAATTGAAATTCCTCTTCAGTCCATGTAGTGACAGATTTTAAATTAGTCACGTTATTAACAGTGACAGAGGGAGGAGTCCACCCTTTTTCAACCAAAATCCAGACTCGTTCATCAATGGCTTTTAATGTAGATCTCATGCGAGCTTTCCAATAAGCATAGTTTGTTCCGTCAAAAATTGGCATTTTATTATATACTTTTTCCATTTTGAACACGCCCTTTTTGAAAATTCATTTTTTTAAATTGATATCTTAGAAAAATTTTGCAAAAAATTACACGGTATAATTGTGTAATTGGCTCTCATACCAATTTGAGAGTGCGCGTGCGTTCAAATGAATTAATTATTTAATTAAATTTCAATTCCAGACCCAATAATTTTTTAACTCTTACAAGTAAACGAGATTGAGAAATTAATCTAAGCGTACAAGACAGTAAAAAATGAGGAAAAAAATCCTCGAAGGGAAAAACCATTTATTTCACTACAATTTTGTAACTCAACTTACACGGATTACAATGAAATAATTTGACACAAAACTACCTGTAGGCATCGGTCGGCGTCGTCAGCAATGGAACAACCGCAGCAGCTCCATAAGAACACTTATTTCTATTTCAACAAATATATGTCTTAGGTTCCACAAACCAATTCATACAAAGTAGATGGGATTATGAATTTTTTGGATAGAAAATTTTGAACCCTTAAAAATGAGAAGAAGGCATATTAAAAATTGTAGAACACAAAAGAATTTTTATTCTTTGAAAAAGTACTCTGTCAAAACAAATTTTCTTCTCTTGAAAAAACTATACGTGCATGTTTATTTTATAGAAAGAATTTGGTTAGAGGAGATAACCAATAGCATGCTGGTTAACCCAAAAAAAAAAACAAAGAGACGTAAGGATTTAAAAGAAAACACTGTCGAGGGAGGATAACTCAAAAGAGGCGTAAGTCTTTTTAAAAAAGTTTCCAAAAACAAGTCAATCATTGGCACACAAAAAAACAAAATGACGCCCCTTAATTTTTTAAACCCATAGTGCGTGGCAAGGTAAGTGTTCGCAGCATTCTAGTGGGATCAAAACACCTTTT
This sequence comes from Sambucus nigra, assembly GCA_949130495.1. Classification (NCBI taxonomy): domain Eukaryota; kingdom Viridiplantae; phylum Streptophyta; class Magnoliopsida; order Dipsacales; family Adoxaceae; genus Sambucus; species Sambucus nigra. The sequence continues at coordinate 489,368,177 of OX422220.1, read as the reverse complement.
TGAAGCCTTAAAGATATATGCCAATCATTGGCCCAACGATTGGTAAAGAAAAAAAACTGCACACATACCATTTCTTCAGCATAGCGTGGTTGCTACTTTGCAAAGCTTTTGCACCAAAATTTTCATAATCACATGCCAATGATTGGCACAAAATAAAAACGGCGCCTATATAATTTCTAACAAGGGATGCCGAAAACTAGGGGTGTGCAAAAAAACCATTAACCCGAAGAACCGAACCAAACCGACCTTCGTGGGTTGGGTTGGTTCGGTTTTTTTTCTCCACGGGTTGGTTCTGGTTCCAAAAAATTGAGAACCGAAGTGTTCGGTTTGGTTCTCGGTTTTATACCTGAACCAATCGAACCGAACCAAAAAACTGAACCGAATAACCGAACCAAAGAACCGACCCCAAGAACCGACCCATGAACCAACCCACGAACCAGAACCATTAATGAAAACCGCGAACTAGAACCGCAAACCAGAACCACAACCCAAACCGCGAACCAAAACCGCAAACCAGAACCAAGAACCATGAACCAAACCGAGAACCGATGGTTCGGTTCCGAACCGAACCGACCAATTTAGGTTCTGGTTCTGATTCCAAAACCATGGAACCGATCAATTTCGGTTCTGGTTCTGGTTTCGTAGTGGAACCGAACCGAACTGAACCATGTGCACCCCTACCGAAAACCTTTAATAGTTAAAACAGTCTTATAAAAAAACTTTTTTTTTAATAAACAATATTCTTTAAATGCCAACTGATTTCGATAAAAAAAAACTTTTGATTCCATTTTTTTTTTAAAAATCCCAACACTTTAAATATAAAAAACAAATGGAACTTAGACTTACTTTTACCAAAAAAAAATCGTTAGAGCTTCAATGTTGATGAGCACTAGTAATTCGGATCCAGAGTTAACATCCTCGATTTTTTGTTGACTTGTAGCGGTATTCGACATAACACAATATGAAGGACATTGTCCTTACATAATGTAACCATACCATCCAAAATAATATAAAGCCTATTAATAAAACCAATACAATACACAGAACTGAAATAGGACAACAGAATCTTGGGCAACATGACCTAAAAGAACCAAGAACTAAGAATGTAGGAATCAATGGACCGAGTACATCTAATCCAAAGCTTTATCTCTAGAACACGTAAAATATCCATCCACTAAGCCGGGCGTCCCTGATGTTGGGCACCTGGTAATATAAATATAGTACAGAAGGAAATATCCAAGTAAACAAGTCATAGCCCGAGTGTAAAATGTTTAAAAATAGCAAATGCTTAATATTTACAAATTAAGCAGATATTATATTCCTTTTTGTTTTTCGGTTCTCACTTGAGAATATCACCTTTCATCTAGCGTGCACGCCTAACGTACCATATTAACTTCCTAATTAATTTTTTCGAATAGTTACCCTATCTCTTCTTCTTTTCCCATATTTTCCTCGCCATATTTCATTTAAATAGATATATTGATTTCTCTCCATGTTGAACTAGACATTTAAAATTAAGTATTCGCTTACTTAATCTAATTTATATTTTAAATATTCCTTTTTATCTACTAATTCACACAGTAGATCACATTATAGTATATGTGTGTGTGTGTCTAATACGGCACCTATCAGACACAACTAGGATAGGTATTATAGTATATGTATTAGTATATATAATAGTGATATATATATATATATATATATATATATATAAAGCGGGCTCTTTTAAATATTCCTTTTTATCTACTAATTTATATATATATATCTCACTATTATATATACTAATACGGCACCTATCAGACACAACTAGGGTGCATGCATACTCTGTTATCATGTCCTAATGCATCAATCACTTCATAATGGACAATTGGTTTGACATCTCTCCCGAACCATAAATCACATAACACAAATATCGGAGGCGAGCATATTCCCTAGTTAAATGGGTCATGAACATACCTACGCTCCCATTCAACCGTCGAAACTATCATTTATCACGATAAAACGTACCAAGTTCGTGTGCTCAATGTATGAGTCTAAACCCCCCCAAAATGGGTCCGATCGAGATAAGATCGTCCACAACGCGGAACCTCCACCGTGATAGAAAGCTACGTAGGTTTGTTATACACATAATGAAAATATAATATTGCGATTTGCCCCACTATATGTATATAATTAGGGTATACTCTCAACCCATAACCATTCTCTCATGTAGTATACTCATCTCTCAAATATCCTACATATCTCTAGTTCATGACTTTACTTTTAATATAAACCTTTTCTCCACACTCGAAAGATATTAATTATTTCTTTTAAAATTTCAGTAGGTATAAGTCTTCATCCTACTGGTCCATGTCAACACAACCTACAAATTTAGTCATTTCAATTTAGGTTTATTATTTGGTACTCACTAGTTCAATTTTTAACCCATTATTCCCATTCCTTAATCCCACAAATTAATATTTTTCGGGTTCTACCTATCACCCTACTCACCTCTCTTAAGTACCAAAATAAAAATTAACCATCACAAAAGAATTATACAAGATCACATTAATTTATTCCTTGCAACAAATAAATTTCTCCACTTCGAGGAGGGGTCGATCGATCGAATGAAAGGGGTCGATCGATCAATCCAGTTGATCGATCGAAATTCTTGAGTCGATCGATCTATTCAGCAGGTATGGATGATTTTGCAAAACTAGCTTACGGGTTTAATCATTTTTAATCCTCAAATCGTATGTTTTAAAGTCCCAAACTTATTATAAATCTTCCTACATGATATGGGAACATATATAAATGATTTTCATTAATAAAACAATCTTAGATGCTCTAGAAGATTGGATTAAAAGGTCAATTCCCAGCATTTCTAGAAAACTAAAATGTTATCATGTTCATCCCAAAACAAACTAAAAAATCCAGATTATCTTCATCATATGATTTCTATTTCGTAGGGTATTACTATATGATCATCCCAGAATAATTCCACAAAATTCCTATTCCAAAGGATTGATTATATACACCATAATTTTATCCTTAAATCATGTAAAATGCAGGATTCTACAACTATCCTAATAGGAACATAATACATGCTAAAATTGTAAAGATTAATCCACTTGCCACTACTATGTAGTTCTGAACCTTTAATGACGATTGTTATTAGTGGTGCTCCTCTTTTCCAGCCAGATTCCGGCGGCCTTGGTGGTGGATGGCCTTGTCAGTTGGTTTCCTAGAGGTGACTCTTCTCTTCTAAGGAAAGTCTTACTCTCCTTAAAGTCTTTCACTCTAATATTAATTATGGAATGGAGATGTATCCTAAAAACCTTAGACTATAAATAGTCAAGTATATTTCATGGGTACTGTTCACCTTCCACATAAAATGACTAGAATACCCCTCAGGGGTGTTTATTGAGTTCTAAAGTGTCCCGAGACCCAAATCAAATACATAAGTAGACGTCTTCGACTATAAAAACCCTTCCAGACATTTTTGCATAGTCAAAACTATCATTTGGATGCCATATAAATATTTTACTTTTAATCCCGCCACGACTCTCATGTTCATCACAAAATTGACTTATACGTCTCTAGAGATGATTGTATTTCTAATCATAAGTAAAGTCACAATCACATATTACTTTTAATTCACTAAGTAATATTCATATTATTCACATAATACTTTATTCGTGAATAAAAACTAAATCAGGATTAATTTAAATTAGCTAATAATTAATCCTAATTAATCTCAATTAAAATTATTTAAAATTATGGGGTTTTACATACTTCCCCCCTAATAACATAATTTTGTCCCTAAATTCAGAAAAAAACATACCTGGTAAAAATAACTCCGGGTATTTGTTGCGCATATCATTCCCAAGTAGACCCCTCCACATTATGGTGTGCCCACTGAACACGCACAAGTGGAACTACCTTAGATCTCAGACGTTTCTCGCTACAGTCTATAATGGCCACGAGTCGCGCCTCGTAAGAACTATCTGGCTTAAAATCCACTTCGTACAATGCTATATGAGTATGATCCAACTCCTCCTGGAGATACCATCTCAGTGACGAAATATGGAACACATAGTGTATCCTATGCAAATGCTCTGACAGACCAAGTCGGCACGCTACAAAGTCAACCCTCTCAATAATAGAAAATGGTCCTACATATCTGGGAGCCAAGTCGGCATGCTACAAATTCAACCCTCTCCTTGATGTAATACCCATTCAAGTCCTTGTAATGACGCATCAGTGTATACTAAGTACTCCACTCCTGGCCTAGGCAGTGCTAGTACGGGTGTTGAAGTTAACTTATCCTTCAATTCATCAAAAGCCAACTGATACGCATCATCCCAAACAAACGGTACCCCCTTATGGGTTAGGTTGGTAATTGGATCGATAATCTTAGAAAAACCCCTAATGAACAGTCTGTAGTAACCAACTAGTCCCAAGAAACTACAGACTTCAGTCGGTGTCGTCGGTTGTCCCCACTCCCTCACTGCTGATACCTTGCTAGGATCCACGGCAATACCCGTTTCTGGCACTATATGACCTAAAAACTTCACCTCTTTGAGCTAAAATCCACACTTCTCAAACTTGGCATACAACTTATGCTCCCTTAGTGTCTGTAGGATCCTTTGCAAATATTCAGCATGCTCTTACTTGGTACGAGAGTAAAACATGATATCATCAATAAAAACAAGGACATACTGGTCTAGGAAATATTTGAATACTCTATTCATCAAGTCCACAAATACATCTGGTGCATTAGTCAACCCAAAAGGAATAACCAGGAAATCATAAGATCCATGTCGCCTCAGAAAAGTAGTCTTTGATACATCCTCTTTCCTGATTCGCAATTGGTGATATCCGGACCTTAAGTCTATCTTTGACAAGTATGTAGTTCCCCTCAGCTGATAAAAAAAGTCATCTATGTAGGGGAATGGATACTTATTCCGGATCTTGACTTTATTAAGTTCCCGATAATCCATGCACAAATGTAGGGATCCATCCTTCTTCTTCACAAACAGGACTGGGGTACCCCATGGTGAGGTACTCCGACGAATGAAACCATGTTCCAGCTGCTGCTCAATCTGATCTCTCAACTCCCTTATCTCTACCAGAGCCATACGATAAGGGGCATGGGCTATCATTCGAGTGCCTGGTGCCAAGTCAATTACAAACTCAATCTCCCTACTCAGCGGTACCTCTGGTATATCTTGAAACACATCCGCAAAATCCCCAACGATGAGAATTGACTCAAAGGAAATTACAACTCCCATAGAGGTCTCCTCCTCTATGTAATATATATGTGTGGATGATCCTCCCTCGGGGTGAGGCATTACTACTACAAATATCTCCTGTCCTGGGATAGAAAATATAATACTCCTACCAAAATAGTCAATCATGGCTCTATAAGTAACAAGTCAATTCATCCCAATGATAGAATCATAAGTGGACATGTCTAACACAAGCATATCAGTTGGTAATAACAAACTCCTAATTTCTATACTTACACTATGGCATATAAATAAACTAGGCATCCCACTACCCATCGGTGAGTCTACCTAAGTAATCGTACTATTGGTCGTGTCTAACAATCCTATGGCATGTGCAAATCTAGCGGCCATGAACAAATATGAAGCCCTAATATAAAGAAAAATATGTCCTACAACCCCAGAAATAGAGAACATACCCTCAATGGCAGGCGATAGTTGCTGAACTGTTGCCTGCTGGACATTGTGCACATGCCCATATTATAATTCCCCCTACTGTGGTGGGGCAACATGAGAAGGTAAAGATGGTACTTGTGTTGGTTCTAGAAGGGTAACTGGACATATAGGCCTCTATGGCTCCTGATGTGCACCCTTTTACTGGGTACCTTGTCCTTATTCAGACAATCCTGACTCCGGTGACCCATATTGCCACAAGTCAAACATCTACCTACGAATCGTCCCCCATTACGACCTTGTTGACCTTGACCTTGCTGACCATTCCTACCTCTACCTTAGCCCTGGTGAAAATGCTGTTTACCCTGGTTGCCTTGCTACCCTTGATGGCCTTGGTGGCCCGATTGCCCATGATGGCCCTGCCTATTACCATTCTGTCCAAAATGAAAACCTCCATATTTGAGTCGTTTAATATAACCCCCCTGCTACGAGCTCTGGTCACTCTATCTCTATTGTCCATAGGATAAAGATGATCCACTACAATTATTTCCCCCAGTTCGGTCTTGCTGACTGGATCAGACCCTCGCTTACTTCCCTTATGAAGATGGTGGTCCTGGCAATAAAGTAAATCCACATTCAACACATCGGTACATGTCTATAGAGAAATTTTTCCAAAAAGATGATGGTGGATCCTCCATGTAAGGCCTTCTCTGAACATTTGGATCTTCTTCTATTCAGTAGGTACCTCAGCTAGGACCAAATTTGTTAGCATAGTAAGTTCCTCCTCATATTCTGCAACGGATTTTTCCCCTGGGTGAGATCCAAAAGTTTCCTCCTCATCTCGATCACAAGTGTAGAAGGAAAGTATTTTTTGTCAAACCGCGCCCAGAGATCCTGAATCGTTATCGTATCCCTATCCTCAGTTGTAGTGGTGGATTCCCACCACTAAAGAGCTGATCCAACCATATTAAATGTCTCTAAAAGTTGTTTCTGAACCTCCGTGCATTCGAACATACGTAGGTGCTATTGGATATCCTTTTTCCATTGGCTAGCAATCACAACATCGGAACCCCCTTTAAATTATGGTGGATAAGCCTTTTGGAAGGCATCCTTGACACGTTCCCATGCAGTGGGGAAAGCTGGTTTGGGTACTGGTGGCACTACTTTTGCATGTGGTGGTGCTTGCTGGACAACCGCTAAAGCAGCGTTAACGGCCTGCGCAAGAATAGCAGTAACTTCTGCTGCATTCATAGTACCCTGGGCTGGAGCGGGCTGTGGGGATGGCTGTATCTCTCCGGGGGCTCGTCGTGCATGTTAAGGAGCCATCTGAAATGAGGGAGATATATTTATTAATATGACAATTATCACCAGAATAGCTGAAGTCGTAAATGCGCATATATGAATACAACAATCCTAATGATAGGGCTCTATATCAAAGGACGCTAAGCAAAAAACATATTAATCCATACAGATCCTAAGGACACTAGAACCTAATGCTCTGATACCACCTGCGACACCCCGCCTAATTATATACCGGGTGATTAGTCCTTTATTAAATTAAATCATAATATCCAGTTGGTTAATTATTAGCATCACTGTCAAAAAATAATTTCCTTTATTGACACACCAGGTAGTTAGTTAAGCTAGGTGTCAAAACCTTTCATTTTTATATACTTATTATAACACAATACAAGAATCAAATATCACACTATTACTGAATTAAAATCATGAATATAAACTGACTGAAGTAAACATTCCAGTTTAATATAATGTCACCACACCATCCAAAATAATATAAAGCATATTAATAAAACCAATACAATACGAAGAACTAAAATAGGACCACAGAATCTTAGGCAACATGCCTTAAAAGAACCAAGAACTAAGAATGTAGGACTCCATGGACTAAGTACGTCTAATCTAAAGTTGCATCTCTAGAACACGTCAAATATTCATCCACTAAGACGAGTGTCCCTAATGCTGGGCACCTGGTAATATAGATATAGTAAAGAAGGAAATATGCAAGTAAACGGGTCAGAGCCCGAGTGTAAAATGTTTAAAAATTACAAGTGCTTAATATTTACAAACTAAGCCGGTATTATATTCCTTTTTGTTTTTCAGTTCTCACTTTAGAATCTCACCTCTCTTCTAGTGTGCTCACCTAATGTACCTTATTAACTTCCTAATTAAGGTTTGCGAATAGTTACCCTATTTCCTATTCTTTACCCATATTTCCATCGCCATATTTCATTTAAATAGATATATACATTTCTCTCCATGATGAACTATACATTTAAAATTAAGTATTCTCTCACCTAATCTAATTTATATTTTAAATATTCCCTTTTATCTTCTAATTCGCAGAGTAGATCACATGATAGTGTGTATATATATATATATATATATATATATATATATATATATATATATATATATATATATATCACACTATTATATATAATAATACGGAACCTATCAGAACTACAAGAAAAATGGTTATTTATGTCAGTTAAAAGCTGACATAAATGACCATTTATGTCAGTTTTGGAATTTTTTAAAACTGACATATAAAGCCCTGACATAAATGTTCGTAAAACTGACATAAATAAGACCACATTTATCTCAATTTTTAAGAACACACATAAAAACTACGGTATTCACCATGTTTTTAATCACATTTTCATGAAAAACTAACATAAATAACATCACATTTATCTCACTTTTAGTAATTTTATGAGAATTTTTTCAAAATTGACCTAAATGTTGTTATAAAAAAAAAAATCATTACTCCATCAATAGATAACTACTATTTGAGGTTAAATCAACCCCTGTAAATAGATAATAATCAAGGTCATAAATATCACGAACTTGATTTACATCAAGATATTTATAATAAACAAATATTGATGTGAGCTACATCATATCCAAAAACTAAGTAGCGTGTGAGCTACGTGATGATATCCAAACACTAGCTAACTTTTAATTATCTACATCATAATATTCTAAAAATAGTGATGATACATCCCAATATTCAAAAACTAGCATGGCAAACTACATCATAAGATCCACAATCCAAAATAATTCTCCAGCTAGGACGTTGTCAAACGTAATACTCGATCAAGTTTGTTGTCGATGCTATCCAACCCAGAATGAGTAACCCTGTAATCAAATATAATCAACATAGTTTTCATAAAAACACAATCATCTCAACAAATTGTCACTACGACATAACAAAATACAGTTTTTTGGAAGTACCTAATATATAGAATCCGCAATGAATTCAATGAACTCCGTATGAACTTCAATTATCTCATTCAATGTGTACGTCGCTTTATCGGGCAATCTTCTCATGTAAAGAATTGAAGATATAATTGAATTTTATTATTATAGTATAAAAATTGTTAATGACTAAGCAATATTTTATATAATAGGAGAAAAATAAAAAAAGTGGTAACTACCTTTGTTTAAAAAGGCGTGGAAGGATCCTCCATGAAGTACCTGCTACGCACCTGCTACAACCACCTTTGCCCCTAGCTGTTCTACATATACTCATACCTAAAGCCTACGAAAATAATAATGTTAAAGTGTTCATTATTATATTAATGTTAAAGTGTACAACATGATCTTTATGTTAAAGTGTTTAGATTGTTAATAACTCTGTGTTTGGAGATAACAATTATTAGCACTCAAGCTATCGTCTGTTTGGAGAATAACAACAGAATATAGTATGGGAATCAAGTGTTGGAATAACAAAAACAGTTAAAAGAAGGAGAATGTCACTATCGAGAAATATGGAGGCAAATTATCAAAATTAATAAGAGGGGGAACCTCACTATCGAGAACCTGGAGAAATCTTTTTTTACCTTCATTGTACCTAGGATATGATCACCTTTTTTACTTCCATATACCAATGTGTCATTTCTCACTACCTGTGCCCCTTCATTTTGCTCGGGAACTCCTGTAAATACTTTTAAGCAGAACCTTGTAAACTATCTCTCATCTTATACATATTCCTGATACCTATAACTCTCACTATTCTATCTTTGTTATGATTATAAAAGACCTATACGTATATACGTTCACATCTGCATAATTAATTGATTTTAATAACAGTTTATCTCCTAAAGTCCTAATCACTTTGACGAACCTTATTTTCTTTTTTCGTGATCTTTATCAACAACAATAAATTTGAAGGGGGAACTTACAGCCCGGGTTGATTACACAAAAGAGCGTCAATTAGATTTAACTTTTGCGGTACTTGAATAAGCTTATTTTCAACTTAAACAAGAAAGATATTTACAAAGACAAAAGAACTTGGTAAATTCTAAAAAAAAAATCAACCACTGATCAGAAAGACCAGTAACTTTTAAACTCACACTACAGTGAAAAGCTCTCTTATTACTCAAGTGTACAATAGTTCTCTGCGTGATCTAATATTTAAGCATCAGATATATGCAAATGAAATAACTGGTAATAAGAGTTGATAACTTCCAAAATATAAAGCATTTTGGGTAAGGAAAAATTTCAGTGCCTCCACTGAAATATTACCCCTATTGATCTTGGAATTGACTACCATCTCCATAGGACTATAAAACTACTAAAATATCAATCAAAGATGTAAACTTCTGGTTGTACCAAAGTTTTTTTGACAATGGAAAAAAAGCATGACTAAATTTATAGGGAAAAAAATCATGAGTTTTGCATTTGAGTTTTGCTTATAAGAAAAGTATTTGACAACTTATAAAAATGAAAAAAGATAAAATGATTCAAGTTCTACAAATACCTGCATGTTTCCAATTAAGTGGGAAAACAGTATGATCCCCAAGATTGCGATGAGAATAGCAAATATAGTTTCCCCAATAAATGTGCATGTGGACAAACTCTGGCCATATGGACTGCAAGATAACATCAATGCAATTCAAATATCTCAGTAAGAAGATGCTCTAAATAACATACATATTATTCCAATAGATGTTCAAGGCAACAACATATATTTCAAATTATGTATCAAAGCATATAGTCAAAGTGATGGTTCCTCATGATGTATATAAATGGCTAACGTACCATGCCATGAGTTAAACCAAAAACCTACCTAGAAGTCAAAGCAATTGTTGCCACCTAAATATCCGCACACAAAAAAAAACTAAACTAAAAAGTAACGAAGTGAGTATCTTAGAGGGCTTACTTCCTTTCTGCGAGTTGATTTCCAACATGTTGCAAGCCGTTTAAATGATATTAACTAATAAGTACCACGATGCCTCTAATATCTACAAAAACATAAGAGATCATCCACCAATGCATTCAAAGATTTAATGGTTGTGTTTGGATGTCCCTGAATTCGCAGCCATTTCACTATCTGATTTTGGAATTGAGCTCAAACCACATATGAGATCGTTTTTGTACTTATTATTGTTATGGATGATTATTTGAACATTTTGTGACTGTAAGGGGGGACCTTTGGAAGCCTAAGAACAGTTGGTCGAGGGTTCGATTCCTACTGCACTCGGTCACTTCTGAATTACATTGGTCCAACACCGTGGGGTCGGGGAAACAGGACCCATGAGTTTGCTAACTGGTAGTGTTCACAAAGTGGTACGGGCCGGGGAAGTTCTCACAATAATCAAAATAAATAAATAAATAAAAATAAAAATAAAAATAGAAATAAAAATAGAAATAAAAATAAAAATAAAAATAAAAATAAAAGTAAAAATAAAAATAAAAATAAAAATAAAAATAAAAATAAAAATAAAAATAAAAATGAAAATGAAAATGTATCATGACCACAACAATCAAAACACAATCAAGTGCACATTAAGAATACTTCTATAAATTTGAACAGGCTAAGATAACTAGAAGAAAACTGAAGGCTGAAATACAAGTAAAATAGGGAAATTACATAGATTTCTTGCTAACATGTATAATCCAAGCATATAAATTAAGCAAGCTAAGCATACAAATAAAACTAGGAAAATTTTAGTACCTATTAAAGGCTAAAAAAATTCACATTTCAGCTGCTCAGTCAAATTACACATCACATCTCAGCTCGGAAAAAATATAACAGTTGATGCCATAAAATTATTTCAGCTAAATGCAGCCTCGTAAGAGGATAAAACTCTAAATGATTAACAAAACTCACTAGTTTTGTTCTAGAAGAATCAATATCCTCAAAAACCATTTCATAACACCCTAACGTTTAATAATCTCATGAGAAGATGCAAGATGTATTATAAAAAATGGAATATTTTATATTGTTGTAAAGACGTTGCTAGAGTGACTAGAATAATTAAGTATGACAACCTGATCATTAAAAAAATCAATTAATCATTGAGATTGTGTCATCTCTGCCATCCCAAAGTTCACCAATGGGAGCTTGTGCAATCTTTCCACTATTAATTTTAAGAAAAGCAAATGCATAAACCTACAACAAAATAATGAGAGACTATATTTGGTCATAATAATTGTAGAAGATATTCTGCCATAAAAAGAAACTAGATTCTCCAAACTAGAAAAGTCAAAAACAATATACGTGAGGTTTTACCTGCATTTACTAGATGCAACTAGGAGATATTAACTTGTAATTACCGGGGCAACATCTCAAATTATATTGACGAAAATTACAAATGAAGTAGTTCTTCTCTGTTATACTTCAACCTCTTATCTATTTCAACAATATCAAAATCTTAATTAAACAATATCATAACAAAATGAGACTTCTAGAAATACAATTACATCTAAAGTGATACCAACAAAATTAACCTTCTCAGATCTATACGATGACTTACAGATTTTTACCAATTTCTGTTTCTGTTTCAAATTAATTGAAGTTACTCGTGATGGAGAAAAAAATTGATATATCTTCGTAAGACAGGATGGATTTAATATATTCATGTTTACCTTAATTTGGGGGTGATTATGAGAAAATGACAAGAGAACATCCTCAGTTAAGGTCAATCCCCACCCACAGATTGTGAGAGAGAGCGAGGTCAACCATGGGAAGTTTGATAGAGGGTCAAGTGATGTATATCTTTGTTTCATCTCCTCTATAACCAAACTTTATAAAAAACTGAGATTTTGAAAAGCTGTCAGTGATAGAACTCAATCTGGATCAGCACCTATATGTTGAATCAGACCTAGTAGACCAGCCAGAAGAATTATGTGAGAGAGACAGAGCGAGGAACAAAATAACATTTTCGACATTACAATATTTGTCAGGAAGAATGGTATGCTCAAGATCATTATAACGTTCCTATTACAATACTACCTCTGTCCTAAATTGTTAATCGCTATTTGAAGATAGTAGTCTGACTTAGATGCAACCAAACAGGAGGCAACTCGAACTATTCTGAAACCATTTCCATGTCAATCTTTAGACGAGTCATTTCCAAGTCAAAATTTAATCCCTAAAGAATATATTACCTTAAACCACACATGAACTAGAGATTGGAGTTCCAAATAAACATTTAGACCAGTCATTTCCATGTCAATCCATGCAAGAGGCAACTTAAACTCTCCTGAAACCATTTCCCGTATTTGATCACCACCATTCTGCTTTTTTGATGCGGTAATTCATCTTGAGCTCTCAACTTGTTTTTTAGCGTTGACTGTATAAAAATAATAATATGTACATATCCTAACTTAATAATTCGTGTACTTGTTTTAAGAGGTTTGACACAATAACAGGTGAGAAGTTAGGATCAGTTAAGGGAAGTTAAAATTCCAAAAAACATTAAGGGGTAAATTATAGTTATCTTAGTTTCTTTAATAAAAATTAAAATAACCTCTTTCATTGAAAATTTCTTTACTATCAGGAGAAAACATGAGTGTTTCTATGTTGTGTGTCATCCTTGACATCCAAATCTAGAAAGAAAAGGCATTTGAGAGATTATCCTTGACATCCAAACTGAGAAATAAGAGGCATCAAAGATCCAATCATAGTTTCCCATATTACATCTTAGACAATTTTCAGCATGAAATTCAAAGATACATAATGTGACTTTATATTTACAGAAATAAAATTATGAAGCAATCAATTTATGTTTTATATGTAGCATAGAAATCATTTATACTTTAACCTTTTCTTGGTGAATGCAATCTAAAAATATGTATGCAAGTTATATCATAATTATACTTTAAAGAAATCCACAATGAGAAATTCATATGATATTAAATAGAAGCAGAGTAGGACCATATCTGAAGAGATATGAAACAGTAAAAAGATAGAAAACAAATATCCAGATCAAGTCGAGTAATGAAGAAATCCAAAATACAGATCTACACATTTCATTTATTACTAAAGGAGCGAGATCTGGACAAGAAAAGCCTGAGAAAGAGAGAATAATAATGAGAATGGGAATGTAAATGTGAATCCATACCTGTGCAATGATAAGTCCACTGATATGAATCATATCGCAAAGAAAATGGGCACCACATTCGTTAGCAATGTATACCTATTTCTAGGCTTCTTCCCATTCATACACTCCAACTTTGATATCATCCATCTCCTCGTGCACTTCAAATTCCAAAGGCCTCTGAAAATAGATATAAAGGAAGAAACAAAGACCACCAATTATTAAGATATAAGTTTTGTATAATATGGTAGAATTATATATATTGAGAGAAATTAGATTAAGGATTATGGCACATTAATAGCAAGGAAAAAGGAAAATTCTCTTCTATTAAGTAGCTTTATGAATATGTGCACCAATATGTGCAGTGCATGATGATGATGATGTAGAAACTCCAAGAGTATCATCCCTTATACTAGTATACATTTGACAAATTAATCTTGTTTTAGATTAGGAAAATGCTGAGAGATAAGAAAAAGACTCCAACAAACAAATACAGATAACTTTATTCTCAACAAAGTAGTGTGAGGCTGAAGATGATTTTGACTCAGATCATCTTTCATGTTTTCAGAATTACCTGCAGTGTACAAGTCATTACAGTTACAACTCCTGGCTTCATGATATGCAGTAAACATTTTGTCATATATAAGAAGTATTTTCTCTGGTTGAGGAGAGTCTGCTATTTGATCAAAAATGTGTATCCTTTTGTACTTAGAGGTTACTCTTACTTTATTCAAAGAAAACATGTAATCTGTTAGATTAATTAGGGATGGAAGTAAAGGGGAAAATTTAAAATTTTTAATGATAATAACAAGAAGTATTATGTTTGAACTTCGGAGAAAATTTCCCACCATAGTTAAAGTTCAAGTACTCCAACCAACTTCAGAATTTTTAAACTATTAGATACCAAAAATTAAAATTAGCAAACCCTTAATGAGACATCTTCTATCACATAACACATAATTAATACACTATTCTTATTTGGTTTTAACTTCAGAATGACTATTTTCAAACATTAAGTGCAATATTTCCACCTTGATCAAGTAACAAATGAGGTGTTTTTTTATTTCAAGAAAGTTTAAAATCTCAAACAATCACAAGAGTTCACATGTCCACCAACAAGCCCTGACAACTAGTTTTCCTAGTTCAAGGAATCGCAAAACAATCACAACTGCTATAATGCTGTTATAGCAGTATATGTGCATTATAACAGTTATAACAGGAGCTATATATATATATATATATAAGCTTTAGCATATATATACTAGCAGCGGCTAATATATATATAACAGTAGCTATTAACTTTCATACATGGGTTTCTAACGCTTACATTTCTATTTGGTTACTATGGAAGTATGACCGGGAGATGATTCCTGTTACAATACATGCTAAATTTATTTCCATAAAAATTAACATCCATGTCTCTTGTCCAGTTCAAATGATGATAGTTTATGGTAGTTGTAATAGATAAACTAGAGGGGATATTTGGCATGGAATTAGAGACTTGGCTAATAATGAGTGTGATCCAATCATCACTGGTCGTTAGTTAAATATTATTATGGAGAAATCTGACAAGCTGGAAGGAAATAGAATTGACCAAGTGGCAGCATATGATTTCAAATATATGTTGGCTTCAAATGTATTTGCAAAGATTGACTTCACAGGTTCTTTATATACCTAGTGTAATAATAGGTAGGGGAACCAAAGAATTTTGGAAAGGCTTGACAAGGTTTTAAGTAATACTTTTTGGAACAAACTCTTCCAGACTATATAAGTGGACCAATTGGTCAGACTAAACTTGGATCACTCTCTATTAATAGTATCGTTGGACTAAAAAAAATGCATTTCCCCACTCTGCCAGTGACGCGAACACATTTTCCCCCTCTATAAAAAAGTAGTTTATAATGTTCGACTTGAGGTCCCACGTTCCCAACTTTCAAAGGAGAAAGTGTTGCTGCTCTAAGATGTTAGACACATATGATTGCTCATTTAAATGAATGAATATAGCACGAGCTTTGTGGAAATTATTTGCAACTCTTTAATGGGCAAAAATCAACTCTGAATAAGTAAAAATTCTTTATATCTATGTGAAATTTTTTGACCCAAACCAAATTGAACCTAAGTTTAAATTACATCACAACTTCAATAGCGAAACGAAAAATATTAAGGATCACTATATGTTGAATGAAACTGAAGTACATACCTGTGAAAAAAATGGGGTGATAGTTCATAAACTTGGGAAGTAAGCTAGTTCCTCCATTCATGATTAAGGTCCATGAAAAAAAGACTGACCAAGGTAGATGTGTTCAAGCTGAGACATGGTGAATCATAGGTTAACATAATGATCATGTATATGTATTCCTTAAAGCAAAAAAAAACACAAATAGATTGATAATATCCCAAGGATAATAAAAAATAAAAGCATGATATGTTCATCCAGTATACATTATATAACCAATCTCAATATTAAGAAGACTCTTACATTCAATCTCAATATCGATTAAGTAACGCAATCTCAACATTAATCAGCTAATGTATGACATACTTCCATCAAAACAAAACATTTTTTCCCAGTAAGTAAAATTTCTATAACTTGAGTATTTCAGCTATAAAAACCCATTGAATCCACAAAGCAACCCATTCAGGAACATTTCAAAATCACATAAGAATAACATGTATGCAATATAATTTCTTATATCCTAAAGAACTAGAACATACCCGTGAGTGAAATTCCAGTAAAGTTTCAAATAAGTTAGTTTCTACATACAGTTGACCATGCATAAATCGTAATGAATTGAGATAAATTTGGAAAAATAAAAGGGCACTGGCAAAAAAATGTAATAATGTATTATAGGACTAATCAAACTAAGATATAAGAGTATGGTTGGTGAGGTTAGCATTTGAGAGTGCACGATTCAACCAAAGGAGGCAAGCTAAGAGAAGTTCCACTGTTGAAAGGAACAAATCAAGGAAACCCCTATATTAATTACCCTCTTTTCCAGATTCCAAACCATACCCTCCCTTTACTAGAGAACATCATTGCATGTTAAGACCCAGGGCAACTTAGACTGTTATATTATACAAGAACATGTTCTTACAAATATTGGGTTGTTTCATTATAATGATTGAGAATGTACAGTTGTACATGCCTAAAAATCCTTAAATTACAATCCCTAGCGGCGCCTTTCACTTTTCGTTCACGATTTCGACCATCAAATTTAACAAATTATGGCCAATCCAGGAGGGTATTTTCACATCCAAGATACTAAGATGAAGGTTATGAAGGGGAGGATCTGTATACTAAGATATGGAAGGCTTATGATGGTCCAATAGAATCCTTTCCATGATCAATCACAAGTTATAATATTTTGAAATTAAGGGAGATCTTCGTTGACACACCCCAACCCAGTTACTTATAATTAAGTCTGAAAGTCAAAGTGAGTCAAACCATAATTAATTTAACCAAACCATAAACAATAGTTTTAATTTCAGAGTCATCATTGTAAATCCATATAACTGAAAACCTTTTGACAACATCAGAGTAATCATGTCCATAAAAACTTTCTTGAAGGATAAGATAACTTAATTACATCGTTTACATTTAAACAAAATCATAGTTTCTCCCATTCCTGGCTAACCCAACCCGACCTCCTAGATTTGGCAGTGACATCGTATTACCTGAAAAATGTGAACATAGGAACCGTGAGCAAAATAGCCCAGTGAATGCATCACTACTATACTACTGCATGAATTTAAATGTAATAAATCATGTCCATATACTTATGTATTAACTTATCCGGCTCATTCATAATGAATGACCAACTTTTTCGAATCATGATTCACATATCCTGTCTAAATAGACAATTCTCCCCCATTCCTGGTCGAGGAGTAACCCCTTGTCATTAATAGACAAATCTCCCCCATTCCTGGTCGAGGAGTAACCCCTCATTTTGGTAAACCGAAATGAACAATTTTATATTCATAACATTATGATCACACCAACAACACAATACAAATATCTCTTTCCAGTGAGTACACTCACCTTGGTTGGCAACTACGTATTCAGGTTTCCTTCTGGTGGAGCTTAACTGGGTTGATTAGACCTTACACCTGTCAATCTAACTAGATCAGTTCTCAACCTCAATCACAAATATTATCCAAACATAATTATGTAACTTTCCATGACTATACATCAACAATATAATTCCAATTAAGTCACATTCCATAAAATATAGGTAAAGGCAAACAATGATGTACATGTTGATAAAGTTACGGACATTCAACTGTAGGAAATACCTTATGAGTAATTTATAACCAAAGTCAAGTAAACATGAAATTATACTCCTCAATGTATATACACATGAAACATGTACTCAAATTACCCTTTGTAAGGACAAAATACAAACATTCATTCAAGGGGTACCCAGTATGGCCTGAAATTATGGTCTTACATACTTAACCATCCTATATTCCTAAATTGTACAAATACAGGGGTCCAACCTCATCAATATGAAAACATATATGAATATACTATCCAGTACAAGTGACGGTGTAATTTTTCAAGCTTCCTAGGGCAAGTTATGAACATTTCTCTACAACACAAGAAATCTGCCCTACAAGCTCCTCTATTGTTCCTTCAACTTCCAAGAATTTTCATAATTTTTCTCCAGCATAACTTTCCATGATTTTCAACCCATTTTCATTAGACATACTGAATCGTACAGAATTAAAATTTCATAATTGTTTGACTTCATTTGCTATCTCAAAAGCTTGACTAAACTCAGGGCATACCAAAATGAAGTATAAAAACAGAAACCATGTACCAACTTGAAATCATCATTACGGCCTAACCACAAGGATATAAATTCTAAATTTCAGATATGATATGAATATATGAGTCTAATTTCATATACAATTGGAATTTCTCAATTCCAGTAATCACACAAAGAGATATGCAAGTTTGAATACAAGGGGTTTCAATACAAAGCAATTTTAAGGGTTTCTACATTCAACTTAACATAAACTTACATCTAACCATACATACATATAAAGGGCTGAAACTTTCGTAAACCTATGATGATTTATATCATATAAATCATTAATATAAGATAAATAACAAGAATTTCAATTAGGATTACCTTCAGGGCTTTTTACGTAATTTCCACGGATTTTTCTACACTTTTTCTCCTCACTTTTCTTCCTAAACTTCTACCTTCTCTTTCCTTAAGCTCAAAACCCTTTCATGGATGATTTTGGCTGAAGTATAAGTATATTTCAAGGTTATAAGGTCGGCCAATGCTGCCTCCCAAGCCAACCAATCAAATTAAACCATTTGGTTTAATAAAAGACAATTTACCACTTAAAGGGAATTGACCAAATTGCCCCTTGTTCGTAATTTCGGTATAACTCTTCACTCGGGCATCCATTTGATGATCCGTTTGTTGTGTTACAACCCTAACTCACATGTCTTCAACTATCTAGTTTTCACCTCAAGTCATTTATAATGTTATAAAGGTCAAAACTAGTCTCTAACGGGAACATTTCTACCGAAAACAACTAAAATTTGTGTCTGTAAATAGTTCGACCTTTCATGATTTATGAAAGTAGGATTATAATAAACATAATCACTTAAAATTAGATATACTAATATCACATTATTCATATCACATAAGATAAGCATGATTTAAATATAATTTATCATAATTATATTCGGGTTGTCACAACCTCCCCCCCTTAGAAAATTTCGTCCCCGAAATTTAATATAAAGGTCACTTACCAAACAAATGGGGATACTGTTTCTTCATGCTATCCTCCGTTTCCCAAGTTGCTTCTTTAACTCCATGGCTCATCCACATAACTTTAACTAAGTGAATAACTTTATTCCTCAACACCTGCTCCTTACGATCAATAATTTCCAATGGTTCCTCGATGTACGACAAGTCTTCCTTCAGTTCAATTGGTTGAGTTTTCAACTGATGAGATGGATCCGCCAAATACTTACGAAGCATTGATACGTGAAACACATCATGCAAACGGGATAAATCTGAAGGTAATGCTAATCTATATGCGAGGTTCCCAATTCTTTCCAACACCTCATATGGTCCAATGTATCTTGGACTTAGTTTCCCCTTTTTCCCAAATCTCATAACGCCTTTCCATGGTGAAATACGTAGGAATACAAAATCTCCCTTCTGAAATTCCAATGGATGCTTCCTCTTATCTGCATAAAATTTCTGCCTGCTTTGCGCTATCTTTATCCGTTCCCGAATCATTTTGATCTTTTCAGTTGTCATATCTATCAATTCCGGACCAAAAATTTTTCTTTCACCTACTTCATCCCAACACAAAGGCGTTCTACATCTCCTCCCATATAAAGCTTCATAAGGAGCCATACCAATAGTCAACTGATAACTATTATTATACGAGAATTCCATCAATGGCAAATGATCATCCCAACTACCTTTGAAGTCAAATACACAGGCTCGTAACATGTCTTCTAATATTTGAATCGTCCTTTCTGATTGCCCATCAGTTTGTGGATGAAACGCAGTGCTGAACTTCAAACTTGTGCCCATGGCATTCTGGAGACGAGGCCAAAACTTAGAAGTGAATGTTGGATCTCTATCTGATACAATTGACACTGGTGCCCCATGTAAACGGATAATCTCATCAACGTACATTCGTGCATACTTGTCAACAGTGTAGGTGGTCTTAACTGGGAGAAAATGAGCTGACTTCGTCAGTCGGTCTACAATCAGCCAAATAGAATCATGCCCCTTTGGTGACCGGGGTAATCCTGTAACAAAGTCCATCGTTATATGCTCCCACTTCCATTCTGGAATAGGCAACGACTGCAATAATCCTGCCGGCTTCTGATGCTCTGCTTTCACTTGCTGGCATACTAAACATTTAGCTACGAACTCTGCAATATCACGTTTCATATTGTTCCACCAGTAATATTCCTTCAAATCTCTGTACATTTTGGTACCTCCCGGATGCATAGAGTAAATAGAACTATGTGCCTCTTCTAATATATCCCTCTTTAAGGGTGGATCATTCGGTACACAAATCCTATTTTTATAACATAATGATTCATCATTCTTAATCTCAAAGTCACTCTCTCTACCATCCCGAACTTCTTGTTTCTTCTTTTCAAGGAATGGATCACTGATCTGCAAACTTCGTATGCGTTCTGCCAATAAAGGTCTTACTGTGACATGTGCTAATAATCCTCCGCTTTTTGAAAACTTCAATTCAATCCCCATTAATGCTAAGTCAAGAATATTTCCAACACGTGCACACCGTATACAACCAAGAATCCCTGATGATTTCCGACTCAAAGCATCTGCTACCACATTGGCCTTCCCAGGATGATGATGAATGGTACAGTCATAGTCTTTAATCAGCTCTATCCAACGCCTCTGTCTCAAATTCAGTTCTTTCTGTGTAAACAAGTATTTCAAACTTTGATGATCCGTAAATATTTCACAAGTTTCTCCATACAAGTAGTGTCTCCACAACTTTAAAGCAAAAACAATGGCCGCTAGCTCTAAGTCATGTGTAGGGTAATTTCGTTCATGCGTCTTTAATTGTCTGTAAGCATATGCTATTACCTTCCCATTTTTCATAAGAACACATCCTAACCCCTGAAATGAAGCGTCTGTATAGATCACAAAAGACTCATTCCCACATGGAATAGTAAGTATAGGGGCTGAAACCAACCGCTTCTTTAATTCTTTAAAACTCCTTTCGCATTCTTCATCCCACACAAACTTCACTTCTTTACGGGTCAACTTTGTCAATGGTAATGCTATTGCTGAAAATCCCTTAATGAATCTGCGATAGTAACCTGCCAATCCTAGGAAACTCCTAATTTCTGTCACATTCTTAGGACTCTCCCATTCAACAATTACTTCCACTTTCTTTGGATCAACATAAATCCCATTTCCCGAGACCACGTGGCCCAAAAACACAATTTCCTTCAACCAAAACTCACACTTACTGAATTTAGCAAATAATTTCTTCTCTCTCAAAATCTGCAATACAAGTCTCAAATGCTTCTCATGTTCCTCCATGCTACGCGAGTAAACCAACACATCGTCTATGAATACTATCACAAATGAATCAATGAAAGGGTGGAATACCCGGTTCATCAAATCCATAAAAATTGCCGGAGCATTAGTCAATCCAAAAGGCATCACCAAAAACTCATAGTGCCCATATCGAGTCCGAAAAGCTGTTTTGGAAATATCACTATCCTTCACTTTCAGTTGGTGGTAACCCGATCTCAAATCAATCTTTGAAAATACAGTGGCCCCCTGTAATTGGTCAAACAAGTCATCGATACGAGGTAGAGGGTATTTGTTTCTAATGGTCACCTTATTCAATTGCCGATAATCAATACATAATCGCATTGTCCCATCTTTCTTTTTCACAAATAACACCGGGGCTCCCCATGGTGAAACACTAGGCCGAATGAACCCTCTGCTTATCAGATCTTGTAATTGCACTTTCAATTCCTTCAACTCTGTTGGTGCCATTCTATAAGGAGCAAGAGAAATTGGACCAGTACTTGGAATTAATTCAATAGAAAACTCTACTTCCCTATCGGGTGGCAATCCTGGCAATTCTTCTGGGAAGACATCAGAAAATTCTCTAACAACTGGTATATCTTCAACTTTAAGTGCTTCCTTACTAACATCAATCACATATGCTAAATACCCCATACAACCCCTACTCAATAACTTTCTGCTCTTTATTGCTGAGATAAGACAATTAGGGACAACATTCCTTTCCCCTGTAAACTGGAACTCGGGTTCACCAGGAAGATGAAATGTAACTTCTTTTCGAAAACAATCAATGGAATCATGATACGATGATAACCAATCCATCCCCAATATAATATCAAAATCCCGAATGGCCAATGGTAACAAATCGACATAGAAATCTCGCTCACCCATTCGTAAGACACAATCTTTATAAACATGCTCAACTAGAATTACACTTTCCATTGGGGTAGAAATATATAAGGCACAATTGAGGAATGAACATGGTCTACCCAAATATGAAACAATATCTGATGCCACAAATGAATGCGTAGATCTAGGATCAATGAGTGCATATAAATCTTTGTTCGCTATAGAGAGTTTACCTGTAACCACTTCAGGTGTAGCATGGGCATCTTGCAGCGTCATTGCATACACTCTTCCTCCTTCCTTCGATCCACTTGCTTGTCCTGTACCTCTTCCCCTGGTGGCAATGCCTGGAGAAGATCCTTTATGAGGCCCCACACTAGTGACTGAAACTGTTCTTGCCAACATAGGACAATTCTTTCTCAAATGACCCTTCTGGTGGCAGTTAAAACATTCTATATTCAGTAACTTTGGGCAATTTCTCTTTATATGACCTGATGCCCCACAAAAGAAACAAACATTTTGATCTTCTTGCGATGAACCTCTTGAAACTCTTCCACCACTTGCTTCACCCCTTTGAAAACTACTTCCACCTCTACCCTGTTGGAATTTCTGCCCTCCAAGTCTCGAATATTCTGTATCACTACCCTTTTGATAACTTGGATCGAATCTGCTTCTCTTTACACCTCGTTCTCGATTCCCTCTTGCTTCATTCACGTCCCTTTCTACTAACATGGATTTGTTCACCAAGGCTGAATAATTAACAGTCTTTAAAGCCGATAGCCTTGATTTAATAACTAACTCTAGTCCATCGAGAAATCGGCTACACATATCTTCCTCATTCCGGATAAACCTCGAAGCAAAACGAGATAAGGCTGTAAGTTTGGCTTCATATTCCCTAACTGTCATACTCCCCTGATTCAATAGGAAATATTCTTTCTCCTTTTGTTTTTGATACATCGGAGGAAAATACTTGTCATACAAGGCTTTAACAAAAGCATCCCATGAGATCACATTCCCGCCTCCTGGAGTAATCAACAAATGTTTCGTGGCATCCCACCAGTACTTAGCTTCTCCTTTCAACATATACGTCACCAAGGTTACCTGTTGATTTTCAGGCATCTTCATTACCCCAAAGATAAGTTCAATTTCTTTAACCCAAACTTCTGCCTCTGCGGGATCAACTGCTCCTTCGAACGATGGTGGGTTCATCTTAATAAATTTCTCATGTGAAGTACTTCTTTCTTCCCGGTGTATCACCTCCTCAGCCCTAGCCAAGGCTTGTGCCTCCATTTGCCTGGTCTGTTGTTCTTCCACATGAGCCATAAATCTAGCTTGTTGCTCTGCCATTAGAGTCATAGCACGTGCCATTTTTTGCATATCTGTCAGTTGTTCTGGCTCGGGTTCAACATTTATCTGAACAGGTTGCTCAACCTCCGCTTCTGCTGGAATATTTGAAGCCTCATCATCTATTCCCACATTCACATTCCCTCGTTCCATTCTCTTATATCTGTAATGAATCAAAGATATAACAACATGCAGATATACATATCTTTCCTAACATAATCGTTAGTATCAAATAAAATATATTTCTAACATTCACTGCCAAATCTAGACTCTTCTCACTCCAGAACCTCTAAAACCTAGGCTCTGATACCAAAAGCTGACACACCCCAACCCAGTTACTTATAATTAAGTCTGAAAGTCAAAGTGAGTCAAACCATAATTAATTTAACCAAACCATAAACAATAGTTTTAATTTCAGAGTCATCATTGTAAATCCATATAACTGAAAACCTTTTGACAACATCAGAGTAATCATGTCCATAAAAACTTTCTTGAAGGATAAGATAACTTAATTACATCGTTTACATTTAAACAAAATCATAGTTTCTCCCATTCCTGTCTAACCCAACCCGACCTCCTAGATTTGGCAGTGACATCGTATTACCTGAAAAATGTGAACATAGGAACCGTGAGCAAAATAGCCCAGTGAATGCATCACTACTATACTACTGCATGAATTTAAATGTAATAAATCATGTCCATATACTTATGTATTAACTTATCCTGCTCATTCATAATGAATGACCAACTTTTTCGAATCATGATTCACATATCCTGTCTAAATAGACAATTCTCCCCCATTCCTGGTCGAGGAGTAACCCCTTGTCATTAATAGACAAATCTCCCCCATTCCTGGTCGAGGAGTAACCCCTCATTTCGGTAAACCGAAATGAACAATTTTATATTCATAACATTATGATCACACCAACAACACAATACAAATATCTCTTTCCAGTGAGTACACTCACCTTGGTTGGCAACTACGTATTCAGGTTTCCTTCTGGTGGAGCTTAACTGGGTTGATTAGACCTTACACCTGTCAATCTAACTAGATCAGTTCTCAACCTCAATCACAAATATTATCCAAACATAATTATGTAACTTTCCATGACTATACATCAACAATATAATTCCAATTAAGTCACATTCCATAAAATATAGGTAAAGGCAAAACAATGATGTACATGTTGATAAAGTTACGGACATTCAACTGTAGGAAATACCTTATGAGTAATTTATAACCAAAGTCAAGTAAACATGAAATTATACTCCTCAATGTATATACACATGAAACATGTACTCAAATTACCCTTTGTAAGGACAAAATACAAACATTCATTCAAGGGGTACCCAGTATGGCCTGAAATTATGGTCTTACATACTTAACCATCCTATATTCCTAAATTGTACAAATACAGGGGTCCAACCTCATCAATATGAAAACATATATGAATATACTATCCAGTACAAGTGACGGTGTAATTTTTCAAGCTTCCTAGGGCAAGTTATGAACATTTCTCTACAACACAAGAAATCTGCCCTACAAGCTCCTCTATTGTTCCTTCAACTTCCAAGAATTTTCATAATTTTTCTCCAGCATAACTTTCCATGATTTTCAACCCATTTTCATTAGACATACTGAATCGTACAGAATTAAAATTTCATAATTGTTTGACTTCATTTGCTATCTCAAAAGCTTGACTAAACTCAAGGCATACCAAAATGAAGTATAAAAACAGAAACCATGTACCAACTTGAAATCATCATTACGGCCTAACCACAAGGATATAAATTCTAAATTTCAGATATGATATGAATATATGAGTCTACGTTCATATCCAATTGGAATTTCTCAATTCCAGTAATCACACAAAGAGATATGAAAGTTTGAATACAAGGGGTTTCAATACAAAGCAATTTTAAGGGTTTCTACATTCAACTTAACATAAACTTACATCTAACCATACATACATATAAAGGGCTGAAACTTTCGTAAACCTATGATGATTTATATCATATAAATCAGTAATATAAGATAAATAACAAGAATTTCAATTAGGATTACCTTCAGGGCTTTTTACGTAATTTCCACGGATTTTTCTACACTTTTTCTCCTCACTTTTCTTCCTAAACTTCTACCTTCTCTTTCCTTAAGCTCAAAACCCTTTCATGGATGATTTTGGCTGAAGGATAAGTATATTTCAAGGTTATAAGGTCGGCCAAGGCTGCCTCCCAAGCCAACCAATCAAATTAAACCATTTGGTTTAATAAAAGACAATTTACCACTTAAAGGGAATTGACCAAATTGCCCCTTGTTCGTAATTTCGGTATAACTCTTCACTCGGGCATCCATTTGATGATCCGTTTGTTGTGTTACAAACCTAACTCACATGTCTTCAACTATCTAGTTTTCACCTCAAGTCATTTATAATGTTATAAAGGTCAAAACTAGTCTCTAACGGGAACATTTCTACCGAAAACAACTAAAATTTGTGTCTGTAAATAGTTCGACCTTTCATGATTTATGAAAGTAGGATTATAATAAACATAATCACTTAACATTAGATATACTAATATCACATTATTCATATCACATAAGATAAGCATGATTTAAATATAATTTATCATAATTATATTCGGGTTGTCACATTCGTCCTCATAATAAATGGGAAATTTTATTTATAGATGACAAAGGGGATATGATGCTGATGGGGGACGATCCATGGGAGGAGTTCTGTGATATGGTGAGAAGGATCTTTATTTGTTCAAGTCAAGATGTGAAGAAAATGAGTATAGGAAGAAAACTTCCTATATCGTTCGTAGACAATGAAGGAACTGATTTTACCTACGACATTGTTGAAAACTAGATATGAAACTTTCTATTTAAAAAATATTTCCATTTTACTTTTTTCTTATTTTTGATTTCATAGTGGGTCTTTAACAAGAATGTTTGATGCCGGAGGTTATAAGGGAGATATTAACAAATCAATAGCCTCATATTGAGGGGCATTCAAATGATTAGCTAGGAGTAATGAAGGCTTAAGAATAGAATTTATGAATATGAATAATGTACTTGTGTTTTCGAGTGTATATATGCAATAACTTGGTGAGAGTGGAATGGATAAAACTTTCTTTGTGGTAAAAAAAGTGCAAAATGTTTAGTATAAGTATGAAGCACCAAATTAAGAGTCATGTATAGTGCAGTAGTATTATCAATGATGATCACATATGGTGGATTCAATACACTTTGATCAATATAATAAATGGATGTCATTGGATTTTAATGATAACAGCAATGAGAGGAGTGGATTGATTTTAGAGAACATGAAATCAAATTTTCACCAAGAAATATACACTAGATAGTCAAGTCGCATTGAGGGCCAATCCAATGTGTTCGAGAAGCCGTATAAGACAACATTGTACAACTGAAGACAAGGATGACTAGTTCCTTTGATAGGCAGTGGATTTCAGCGATAGCAGCAAACAGAGCATATCACATTTGAACAACATTTCATGCCCAAATGTATACTTCATCTTATCCCTACAGTACACAACACATATCAAAACTGTTCAAGAGTGCATATTGGTTTCTAGGAGAGAGAAACAGAGTTTGTAATGAGAGAATAACTTTCCATAACTAATTAGTATGAAGAAAAAATAAAAGAGTTCCACATAATATGCAAGAAAGGAAAATAATTCAACAACGTTCTGAATACATAGTATGAAAAAGATATCATATATATAATAAAAAGAGTGAAGATGGACTAAAAAGAGGGCAGATAAGAGGCATACACCATTACTTACAGTGGTGTGAAAGTACAAAGTCTAACAAGAAAATAACTCTAAATTATTGACAAAACCATAATTTGGATAAGCTAATTGAGAGATGTAGAGTACCTACACAATAAAACCAATCACCACAACACTGAAACTATACAACCAGCACCATGAAGTCTGCAAGGAAACACATTGTATATTGATCAATGAGCGAATATTGGTATTACACCACTGAGATATTTATAAGCTCCTGCTAAGTTTGTTACAAACAAAAACAGTTGAGATGTGACAGTTGGAACAAATTGCATTCCAAAGGGACTAACATTCTAACTGACTAACTAGCTGCTCTCAATTACAGCATTCAATATCTAACTCACTACTGTATGATGACTAAAACAACATGGTATTTGCTAGATCATGGCTCATGGATAAAGTTCTAATTTAATTCTCCCATATTAAATCTTCATAAAAATTCTAATTACACAATGAACTTGCATAAAATTCTGATTTCATTTATTAAACTACTTAACAAAACCATTGTAGTCCATTCATATACATCCTTAAACGAGTGAATTTCCCACCAAAACTTCATTAATTCACCTCCCAGTATCAAATTTAGACCAAAAAACTCATTAACAAAAGCCTTGTGCAACTGGTGCTCCCTTTACATTGGTTATAGGAGAAAGCTTTATGATATAACTACAGATAGGGGACTTGTAAAATGGAAGTTACAATAATAAGTGATTAGCAAATCAGTGGAAAGGAAAGTGTTTAAGTGATTAGCAAATTAGTGGAAAGGATCAATAATGGAGGTAGTACTATTGGAGCCTTGGAGGAAGTACTATTGTTGACCTTTGTACAGAGATATCATACTATTTTTTTTTGAAGAATAACCAAATAAGATGAATGAATAAAATGACAATAACGATTAACATGATAATAAGGGTCCAAAAAATCAACAAAAATTAGACATATCATCATGTGTTATCAAGAAATCGACTGAACATATATTGGAAGATAGTTGAACATATAGTTGTGCTGCAATGTTGAAGAAATCAACAAAAAATAATAAAAAAACAACACATGACATCATGTGTTATCAATAGTTTAATTGAAACAAAAGAAGATCATAACACCAATAAAATAGAAAGACTGATAAAAGTAGAGAGAAAGGACCTCACCATCCAAATTTCAAAAATCAAAGATCCATTTATGAAATCCTCAGTTAATAAACCTGAAAAAAGAGAACATTTAACTCTACAGATAAGGATCTATATTATGATACGTATTTTGATGCGACCTATTAATCTACAAAGAAAGACCCAAATTATCAACATTGTGGTACTTATAGTGCTTATTAGTTGTCCCACAATTGCAAACATAAACAACTAATAAGAGTTTGCAAGAGTAAGAGACTAATTATAGAAAAGAGAACATATGTATTTTTGGTGTAATGAAAGAATCAAGAGTTTATATATATTCATCAAATTCATATCCCAATTTCACCATTTGACTTCATCAAAGAACAATGCTCGTACAAATGCCATTACTTTTACATCAGATTATATACAAATAACAATAATCCCTTATTCGGTTAATTAAGTTAAGCTAAAAAACACACGCATGTATATGTCCATACACAAAAAGTCCTTAGGGATGAATCTAATTTGAACAAAAAAAGATTAAAAAACAAAATCACCAATAAGTATCACTAAACTCAAGTTTTTGGAATATATATGATTCTTGCCCAACCAATATTTAAATGGGAATACAAAATTTCAAAGAAAAGTATAAATATTAAGAAAACGCTTTTATTGAATATGAAAACGGATATGCCCAAAAAGTTTCCCCACAATTCAAATCATACCAAAACCGAAGCAATCCATTCCTTTGTGCGATCCATCAATAGTTTATGAATTATCCTCGACATGTAAGGGAAAAAATAGGATTAAGAGTCAAATCAGAATATGAAAGAGAACAAAGTTAGAGAATAAAATCTCTTAACGAAATAGACCTTAATGAAGATCAAAACCCAAATCAGGCGAGAACAATAGCTAAAAGGTATAAATGACTCAGATTGACCAAGTGTTTGAAGTTAAAGTAAGGATTTAAAAAAAGCACTTACCAAAAAATCATATGCTAGTAGCTGAATATATTTGTATTTCTATTTGGAGAAATAGTAACAGTCAAATAGCACATGAAAACTAAAACCTAGTATCTTGTGATATGTTCCTAATTTTTAATAATAAATAATTAAACAAAAATTAGACGTGGCCTTATAAAAATCATTGAGATATTAAAATGGAATCTTAGTTAGCTTGGACCATATAATAGCTTCTAAAAAAGAGTGCCTTCTCGTTAAATGACATCTAAGCTACTCTGTACAACGTGTGTAGCGTCAACTACCCAAGCAAGAGGCGATCCAAAACTTCAATAATTCATAATAGCAAAAGTAACTTAAAGTAATTTTAAAAGCTATAGTCATTTTTGAACAATAGAATCTAAGGAACAAGAAGGAAAGCATCAAAATTATTCAATATTCCATCTATAACAATTTTTGTCATG
Source organism: Sambucus nigra (assembly GCA_949130495.1). NCBI lineage: Eukaryota > Viridiplantae > Streptophyta > Magnoliopsida > Dipsacales > Adoxaceae > Sambucus > Sambucus nigra. Next base: position 489,337,571 of record OX422220.1, on the reverse strand, counting down.
TCAATCCAAGTTCCCATGCGTGTGCAAATTTTAAGTTCTATAAAAATACTGCAAATAACAACAATAACGTCAAATCATCCTTAATAATGAATTCAACATATGCAATATATGAGCATAATAACGAGTAACCTTGATACTAAATTACTTCATTATAAAAAGTTATACAACTAAACTAATTGTTATAAATACTGACATACCCAATTATCAATTATTTTTTACCCAAATTTTCAAACAAAAACTTATCATCAAGAAAGATAATTTTCAACCAGTCTCGATAAAGATATCCAGTATCCAAAAAGTACAAAAACTACTGGGAACATTTGAGTTTAGTAATAAAAACTCTGAACAAATCGATCCAAGTCAAGAAACTCTGAACAAAATGATTCCGAAATCGCTTCATTAAACAAATTGTGTAGCCTTTGGAGAAACCCTATGAATTAATTTTAAGGAAAAATGGTGAGTTGTTTTTTGTACCTTTCGTGGAGATAGAGTCTTACCGGTGCCGACGACGGCAAGACTTTGCGTTGATAATCATGATGTGAGGTGAGATGTGAGAGATGAGAGATGTGACGGTCGCTGCTAGTGCAAGAGATGTTAGAGAGGAGAGTCGCCCCATTCGTTTTTGGGTGCATAAATTTGAGAGGGAGCCAAAACATGGGGCGGGATGAATGAAAAAAAAGAGCCCGCTTTTTTTTCATTTATCTCAACTTTTAATTAAAGTTTAAAATAACTAAAGAGTATATATATATATATATATATATATATATATGTGTGTGTGTGTGTGTATGTCTGTGTATATATAAATATGAGATAAATAGTTTATTTTTTTATCTCAGTTTTATTTAAATTAGAATAAAAAATCACCTTCAAAGCTAAATTGACATATTTATGCATTTCCTGTGAAGTCTTCTTTTATAGCCTCCACCATGTCAATCAACTCTTCAACATCCTCCATGGTATCCATATTAAGATCGTCACAGATAGGATCACCCATATTAACATCCGGCAGTGTTTCACTATAATCCTCCTCTCCGTGCCATTTCCATACAGTATAATTCGGATCGATACCCGAACTATACAAATGTTGTCTGATTTCTTTAACACCCATTTTTAATCTATTTTCACATTGATTACAAGGGCATCGTATGAAGTTCTCATCCAAGGAGGCGTTTTGAGCAACCCTAAGAAAATTATCAACACCTTTTATTTATTCTTTTGATAATCTGTCCTTGCTCATCCAAGACTTGTCCATTCTGGCCTGAGTATGTAAACCACCACGAGTGAGATATAAGCAATAAAAGATATGTAATTGTTAAAAATAATGCAATATTATACAACATAATATATTCATACCATTAGAAAATATCGTAGAAAGTATAATATCCATCTAAAACTATCACAAAAAATACCAAAGACACCAACACCTAATAGTAATAAGACTCAATCAACCATAACTAACCAACTCAAGAACACTAACACACCACCCAAACACTATACAACCAAAACCAATTTTAAACATTGAAGAACTTCAATTCACAAAATTATTATACATATTATACTAGAATGTTATATATAATATGTATAACAACAATTGTTATACATATTATACATGACAGCAACAACCATTAGCGATTATATACCTATAATATAATGAAGTAATTAATGAAAGCACATAGTATAAGCATGGGACAATATTTATTGCAACACAGAACACATGAGAAAGAACAATGACTTTAAAAACACACTTGTCACTTTTGGGCTATAAAAATTGACAATTTTAAAAAGGAGAAAGAAAGATATGTCTGTAGAAATTTATTACATCTCGTGTGGAGGAGCTGAGATTTTTTTAACTAAGGTCTTGTTAGGTTCTATATTCAGTTACTAGCTTTCAGAATTTGGAAGTGCTGGAAAACAAAACAATACACTCCTTCCTTTTCAATTTAGGAATATCACATTGCTTCTTAGTACGTCTCATATTTAGAGAAGTATGTTCAAAATCAATGTACCAAATTCCAAATTAGTTAGATAGTTTAAATTTTGACCAATGATTACATTAATAATAGTATTCATTAAAAATATTAACTTTCAAATTACCACTCTCGGTTTGAGACAGTGTATTTCGTATCTCGGTTCCTTCTAATTCATGAGAATTTGGGCGTTCAAATTCAAACATAAGTTGTGAATTGGTAACTTAGAATTCAATGAACAAAGATAAAGATAATTTATCATAAAAAAATTGGGGGGCTTATGTGTTCAAGTAACAAATGGCTCAACTAGAAGAAGGTTCACGATTGCCTTAATTGGCAACTGAGCTACAATTCCAGGCTTGAACGTGTGAATGTAATCTTTTTGAGTTTTATTGACCTACCATTCTACCTTATGCGTAATCAAAGGCTTCAAACTTGTGATGCGCAAGGTAAACATATATAAATCTATAGTGACCATCAATGAATATGGTAAAAATCTTAACCAAAATTCAACTACTAAGCACTAAATGAATTGACCCTACATTTCTAAACATCTAAAAATTATACATTAAGCATAACATTTTGCATTACGTCTAAAACTAGATATTTTACATTTAACTTAAATATTTTAAGTCAACCGGGACAATTAATGTTTAACCGCTAGGAGCTAAGTATATTTTACATTTAGTCCACCTTATTTTTTTAATTTTGCAAAAACTCCCCTGTTTACTTTTTTTGATAATTATTTCATAAAGTTTAGGATAAGATAAAAAAAAAGTTTGTAACTGTTTTATGCAGCGAGGGATCTTTTGGAACAAAATAAAAAAGTTTGGACTATATATTAATTATAAAATTGTCGAGGGACTATTCTTCGAATGACCCTACTTTTTTTTGCAACAAGTCATTAACCAAAATTATTAAACATTGAACATATAAACTGAAAAGCAAATAAAATTATGCTTGAAACTAATGTCACTCAACTATTTCTTTAATGTGTATTTTTTTTAAAAATGACAATATATAAACTGAATTTATAATAGACACAATTCTTTAAAGAGTATTAGTGCTAATAGTTGTAATAAATCTAAACAAATAAAGTCCTGAACAATGCTTGGCACAAACATAACTATTTACTAATGTAAAAATAGTTGGTAAAGCAACGTACCCAAATTCTCTATGTGCAGACTGGGCTGGGGTAGAAAACAGGAGAAGAGGGAAGGCGTCCCAACTGCGAGTCTGATAAAAGAGGCAAAATAAAAAGGAATAGAAATCGATTAGGTTTTCAAACAAAAATTACAAACTCATATACACAAATCAAGAACAAATGGCATATACACAAATCACACACATACATATCAAGAACAAATCGCATATACATAACACATATACACCAATCGAATCCATATATATACAAAAACCCTTGAAAATCCATATTAGGGCTTTTTGTACCTGATTGATGCCGGCGCCGGAGGTGATGAGTTGTGAGAGGGTCGGAGGTGAAGTGAGAGGGTTGTACTTGCAAGCCAGATCGAGAGGGATGCAGCAAGCCAGAGAGAGAGAGAGGGACGTGCGAGCTGGACGCAGTGAGCCAGAGAGAGAGAGGGTCGTGCGAGCAGAGAGAGAGAGAGGGACGCAGCAAGCGAGAGAGAGAGAGAGGGATGCAGCGAGCAGAGAGAGAGGGAGGGTTTGAGGAGGTTTGATGCATGGAGCAGAAGGGGGTCGTGCGAGCGAGAGAGGGAGAGGGAGGGTTTGAGGAGGTTTGACGCACGGAGCAGAAGGGGGGTGTGGGTTTGAGGAAGGGTTTGAGGAAGCAAACTTTTGGAGCGGGAATGAAAAAAAATATCCCCGCCTCTTTTTTTTCATTTATCTCAGTTTTTACTCAGAAGGTTGAAATAATTAAAGTATATTTATGTCATCTATATATAAATATGAGATAAATAATTTGTTTTTTATATCAATTTTACTTAAATTGAAATAAAAATTTACTTTAAAAGTGAAATTGACATAAATAAATATTATTTATGTCAATTTACATTTATCTAACATAACGTTCATTTTTAAACTGACATAAATGATGTTTTTTCTTGTAGTGGGGGGGGGGGGGGGATACACACATGCATATCAATATGAATAATTAGAAACCTATTTTGCATTATTAACTAACAATATTAGAATTGACAACCCAAAATCAAACCAATTGCTATAATTATGCCATATGATAATTTGTCAACGACAATGCAATCGATCTTTATATTGATAGATTACCTTAAGAGATACTTAAATAGATGGGTTCCATGTGTAACTAACTTCAAACATGAATGTGAATCACTTCACACACATAACCATAATCATTTAAAAAGGGTGACATAATTATACATACAATATATTGTGTTTTATGTTGTAGATTGAAAAATATTATGAAAATACACACTTAACTCTTGGGAAATATAAATGAGAAGGAAACATTCAAATCAAACCTTGTAGAATAGATCCTAAACTTACCATTCTCATATATTCAGGGGAAGGTTCCCAACATAAATTGTGCGATAAAAACGATTACTGATATTCAAAGACTACTTGATAAAGTCTTTTTAATAGGGCATAAATAAGAAGAAACTAATTATACATGTTGCAGCAGTTAGGAAAAAGTAAATTCATATATATATTAACAAATATTTTATATAACCATGTACCCAAATTGATGGCAATAAGATAAAAACTATAAAGCAAACCAAGGGAGGAATTCTCCACAAGATCCATTGCTCATATGCTCTAAAATGCTCGGTATCTATAATCTAATTGAAATAAAATTTGGTCTCCTTAATTTTTTTCCAGATGACTAAATCCTTTAAGATTGAGCAACAAGCTCCAATCCAATTACACACAAATAACCATACTCCACCTTGATTCAATTATTTACAAGCTATATTCCAATTACATAGAACAAACTCATCTTATGTACAAACCCATGTTTGTGGTCATAGTTAGGAATACAAACCCATCTTTGTGTAGAGGGAAGTAGCAACATTGTGATTATTTGAAAAATGCTTTAAGCAAGATATCTAAAGTAAGGGGAGTACTAGTATAATAATTCTTAAATTGCATTCAAATAATACCGTGGAAAAAAAATCATACTAAATAGATATGGACAAAAATCATCAAATTTTGTAGTGGATCTGGTTCTCATAACTGCTCAAATGAAGAAGAAACCAATTATTAAATCGAAGAAGAGGTACCATAGTATCATGTGCTTCTAGGTCGATGAATACCCCATCATTTCTCAATTTAGATATTTCATCAAATGATGGGGTTTAAATAGGCGGACGATGGGGACGATTGTGGCATTTGATGGGGTTTCAAACATTTTTAAATCCATATATATACACGAATTTGGTCAATCCATATATCTATATAAATTCAAATCCAAAAATAATAACAAAATCAAGAACAAATCAAACATATTAGAACTCAATCTGGAAAACCTAGAATTTAAGACAATCGTGAGCTATTTGTACCTGCGTGATGGAAGCTTGCCAGCACCGGAGGGGGAACGAGAAAGAGAGATGTACGTTGGAGCGAGCGAGAGAGAGAGTTGTGTGTGTGTGTGTGTTTGTGTGTGTTTGTGTGTGAGAGAGAGAGAGAGTTATGCGATGAGAGAGCCGAGAAAGAATTTAGAGGAGCAAATTTTAGAGCGGGAGTGCAAAAAAAATAGGCGCCCTTCTTTTTTTCATTTATCTCAGTTTTGACTCAAAGTCTAAAATAATTAACATTATATTTATGTTATTTATATATAAAAATGAGATAAATAATTTATTTTTTATCTCAATTTTATTTAAATTGAAATAAAAATATACCTTTAAAGCCAAATTGACATAAATAAATACCATTTATGTCAGTTTACATTTATCAGACATAAAGTCAATTTCTAAACTGACATAAATTATGTTTTTTCTTGTAGTGAACAACTTCTGTAACTCGGTATGGTCCATGCCAGTTTGCCTCCAGTTTGTTGTGCTTTTGAATGACCTTCTTTAGCACATAGTCTCCTTCTTTTAGGTCGCACTTCTTCACCCTCTTATTGTAGAATAAAGTTGTTCATTGTTGGTATGCAGCATTCCTAATGGGTGCTTCTTCTCTAACTTCCTCGAGCATGTCTAAATCCAATCTTCTCATTAAGTCGCTGACAGGGGAATTGAAATTCAGTACCCTGTGTGTTGGCAGGCACAACTCGGCAGGTATAATAGCTTCACTTCCAAACGCTAGCATATATGGAGATTCCCCTGTTGCTACTCGGGGAGTAGTTCAGTAAGCCCATAGTACTGATTGTAGCTCGTTGATCCAATTTTCTTTCGCATCATCCAGTCCTTTCTTCAATCCATTCAACAGCGTTCTGTTTGTCACTTCAGTTTGTCCATTGCTTTGAGGATGGCCTGGTGCTGAGTGGATCTTCAAAATATTTTATTGATGATAATAGGTAGTGAACTCCTCGTTATCAAATTGTGTTCCATGGTCTGTGATGAAGGCATGAGGAAGACCATATCGACAAATGATGTTCTTCCAAATAAATTGGTACACCTTATCGTACGTCATATCAATGAGAGGCTCAGCTTCTACCCACTTAGTAAAATAATCCACTGCGACGATGAGGTATTTGAACCTTCCTCTGGTCGTTGGCAGTGGCCCGACCAAATCTATTCCCCACATGGCAAATGGCCAAGGGGAAGTGATGGGTGTAAACAATGCTTGTGGAGTTCTTCGGATGGAGGAAAAGTGCTGGCACTTGTCACATTTCTTGGCATAGGCTATACAATCAGCCCTCATCATCGGCCAGTAGTATCCCTGCATCATCACCCTTTGCAAAAGCGTCTGACCTGCTACATGGGCTCCACAAGACCCTTCATGGATCTCTTCAATTAATTCTTTCACCTCAGAGGGATGTACACATCTTTGCAAACCTGCCATAATTCCTCGTCTATGTAGAATACCATTAGTTAATACATACCGAGCAGCTTTAAATTTCAATTTCTTGGCTGCGAGCTTGTCAATTGGTAATTCTCTCTCCTCAATATATGCCCTGATGGGATCCATCCAAAATGGTCCTAAATCAAGGGTAATAAAGTTCATCATCAGATCTTCATCTATACTCCAATCAGCTAAAACTTCAATTGGGATTGTTCTTCGTAGCTCAGTACAAGTAGCTGATGCTAATCGAGCTAGGGCGTCTGCTCTTGCATTCTCCATTCTTGGTATTCTTACCAGCTGAACAGCAGGAAATTCTGATACCAACTCCATCACCTTTGCATGATACTTGATCATTAATTCTCCTTTGGCTGCATATATTCCCAACATTTGATTTACGATCAATTGAGAATCACTAAAGACAATAACCTGCTGCGCCTCCATAATTTTTGCCAAATTAAGACCTGCAATCATGGCCTCATACTCAACCTCATTATTGGAAGCTTTGAATTGGAAACGTAGGGCGTATTCCATGTCGACCTCATCTGGAGTGCTCAAAATTATCCCCGCGCCACATCCTGTAGTGCAAGATGAGCCATCTACATATAACCTCCATATAGGTAACTCGTCTTCAAATTTTTGATCTGTCAGAGTTCCTCGGTGGAAAATTTGTTGCTTCCTTTCATCCTCCCCTGATATTTCTTGCTCTTCATTGATCATTTTTTCTTGCCCTTTTACCAACCTGAGTTTGTCTGGGCTCGAATTTAATGATCCTGTAACATCCACTTTCCCTTTTACCAACTGTTGATACCAAAATTAGTATGCTGATGTGGACGAATAATAAGAAGATACGTGTCAATCTACGTGGCACAATAGCAATGAGGAAGTTCATTCCCCCGACCAAGTCAGACTAACTACGAGCAACAAGTACACTCCGAGAAACTCCAGCTCTTCGAGGTACTCCAACGCTCCGAGGAACTATCGAACGACGAGCAACTAAGGCGGTTCGAGCTGCATCTCGACCACAGCATTGATTGCCAGATAATCAACAGTTCAACTATTCATTGAATGCTTATCATCTTGATGCACACGTTTGAAGAGAACTAAATGAGTTACCCTTTCATATGTGTATCATTTAATGTAACACCCTTTCATGTACAGTCTATGGGCTATAAATACCTTGTATCACCCTCATTCAAGGGGACCAGAATTTCTTGATAGAACTTGTAATCGAGAATTTCCAAACACTCAGCAATTACATAACAGTGGACGTAGGCCATTCTTATAAGGCTGAACCACTTTAAAATTCTTTGTCTCATTTATTTATCTGTGATTGAATAATTAGAGTGATCTAATTTTTTACATCAACAGATTGGCGCCGTCTGTGGGAAAGATTGTTATTATCGTTTTCCACAAAACTTCATTCATCATCAATGGCAGATAATCCGGAATCCAGCAATCGAAACGCTGGAAATACTGGAAATCCACCAAATCCTTCTGCTCCTCCAGATCTGGCTGGAATCATGATGAATCTGGCTCAAGGACAAACCGCCATGCAAGAAACAATGCGGCAACTTATACAAACCCTTCATGGCGTAGCACCGGCACCTTCGGGATAGCGAAGTGGTCAGAGGCAAACTTATTTACTTTCTTCACAATCCAGGCGTTCAGATGCTTATCGTAATGAGGAATCTGATGATTTCTCTTATCAACCTGGGCAAACTTCATCAATACGGGCCACAGATATTGAGCAACGTGTTACTCTCTCTCCAGAGAGGACCAGTGCCATGGAAAGACTGAGCAGGTCGTCTCCTTTCAGTCGATTAGGCCCTAGGAGGAATAGGAGTCCAACTAAAGCCGTGTCGAGGAGTTTTCGATAACCATCAAATCTAAGAGAAGGATAAGCACAATCACGACCAGTTGCTCGTCAAGATAGATCTCAGGAAGCTACTTCAAAACAATCAATTGCTCGAACTAATAGGCCCGAGGAAGGAAATGATGCGTGGAAAGGGTCCATTCAGCGGTTGGAGGATAGATTGGGAGAAATGGCTAAGGCAAAGAACCCCCTACAACGAACTTTTGTTCGAAGGACACCTTTTGTACAGGCCATTGTGGATTTCCCTACGCCGTTGAAATTTAAAGCACATGTGGTGAGCCCCAAATATGATGGAAAGACAGATCCTGTTCTTCACATAGAGCAATATCAAGCTGCTGCCGACATCTATGTTGTCCCCGACGAGATGAGATGCAGAGCTGTTCATTGGCAATTGATTTCAACTTTTTTTCAACTTTTTTTCAGTTGCCCGAGTTGTTCATTGGCAATTTCTGTTTCGGAGCAAAGCCAGTAAAACGAGTAGCGCACTTGTTAAGTGTTAGACAAAAACCTGGTGAGAGTACTAGAGATTACATAACTCGTTTCAATAATGAGAAGCTGGAAGTCATAGATTATGAAGAAAAAACAACAATCACTGCCTTGATGAGTGGGTTGTTGCCTAATAAGTTGTACTACACTTTGGCCAAAGATCCACCTACAACTATGTCAGAGTTGATGGAAAAAGCGGCCAAAATCATGAATGCCGAGGAGGCTATGGCTGCGAAGAAGAATATGGATAAAGACACCAAGGTGGAAGTCGACAAATCTAAGAAGAAAGAGCATAAGGGAAATGGTGGTGACAAGCATTCCAAGAATAATAGGTCGTCATGGGAAGTTCTGAAAAAATTCGATAATTATACTCCTTTGAAAATGGGTATTAATCATGTCTTGGAAGAAATCAAGAATAGCGAGGAAGTAAAGTGGCCGAAGAAACTGAGGTCAGACCCTGACTCGAGGAACAGGGAGAAATATTGCGAGTTCCATAAAGATCATGGTCATATGACCAAAAATTGCATAGCTCTTCAGAACGAGATTGAAACACTCATCCGAAGAGGAAAGCTAGCAAAGTATGTTGACCGGGGAGGTGAAAAAAGAATTAATGACCGAGCTAGGGAGAGGTCTAGATCTCCTCGTCGAGCAGAGGAGAAAAAGAAGAGAGACCATGAAGATGATCCAGATGATGACCCCGATCTTCCCAAGAAGCCAAGGCAGCCAGAACGAGACGTATTTTCCATACGTTTTGGGTCATTTGATTGTAATGTTATTACAGGAGGAGATGCAGGAGGAGGAGACCTTACTACAGAAAGAAAGGCTTACCTCGGAGAGGCTCAAGCTTGCTCGTACATTCAGCGAATAAATTTGGCTGAGGAGGATCGCCCGAGGAAGGTAAACAAAGAGAAGCTGGTCATTGGTTTTTCAAAAAATGACCTGGCAGGTGTTCTTTACCCTCACGACGACCCTTTGGTGATCAAAATGAGGATGAAAGAAGTAGTGATTTCAAGAGTTCTGGTAGATAATGGTAGTTCGGCAGACATCATGTACTACTCATGCTTTGACAGTTTAAATTTGAAATTGTCTCAATTGGAACCTTATCACAGACCTCTTCTAGGTTTTGCTGGTGAGAAAGTTTTTCCACTTGGGATGATCAAGTTGGATATATTCATTGGAACTTGGCCTGCTTGTCGAACAGAAATAATACGCTTCTTTGTGATGGATAAGAATGTTCAGTCAGCCTACAACATCATCATGGGAAGAGTTGGTTTGAAGAAGTTCGAAGAAGTTCCATCTACAGTACATCAATGCTTAAAATTCCCAACAAATTTCGGAGTAGGAGTGGTGAAAGGTGATCAAAAAGTAGCTCGGGAATGCTATTATTCATCTGCCGAACAAGAGGAGCTTGAAGATTCAAGGAAAAAGACTACTACCTACCAGGTGGATGAAGGTACAGAAATTGAAACACTTGATCCGAGAGATGAATCCCAACTTGTAAAAGGACAGGTGGTGGAATCTACAGAAAATGTTATTCTGGACGATGAGAACCCTGAACGAGTAACCCAGATAGGTTCAACGTTGGATGCTTCAATAAAACAAGAGTTGATAACTTTCTTGAGAACCAAGAAGAAAACTTTTGGATGGAGTCATGAAGACATGCCAGGAATAGATCCAAACTTCTTATGTCATGAGCTCAATGTGAATAAGGAGATCAAGCCTGTAAAGCAGAGAAGAAGGGTATTTAGCCCCGAGAAGAATCAAGCTATACAAGAGGAGGTCGAGAAGCTCCAGAAAGCTCAATTCATTGAAGATGTGAAATATCCAGACTGGTTAGCCAACGTGGTGATGGTAAAGAAGAAAAACAATAAATGGAGAATGTGTGTTGATTTCACTGATCTAAACAAGGCATGCCCAAAAGATCACTTTCCATTGCCCAGGATTGACCAGCTAGTGGATGCTACCTCGGGGCACGAGCTGCTCAGCTTCATGGATGCTTACTCTGGTTACAACCAGATCAAAATGAAACCTAAAGACAGGGAAAGTACTTCTTTCATTACCCCTAGGGGAACTTATTGTTATAATGTTATGCCTTTTGGTTTGAAAAATGCAGGAGCGACATACCAGCGGCTGATGAACAAGGTTTTTTCCGAACAAATCAGTTGCAATATGGAAGTTTATGTCGATGATATGCTAACAAAGAGAAGGAAAGCTGCAGATCATCTACTTGACTTAGGTCAGACCTTTGATCAACTAGATAAATATCAAATGAAACTCAACCCGACGAAGTGCACATTTGGAGTACGAGAAGGAATGTTCCTCGGGTACATCGTCAACCAGTGAGGCATTGAGGCGAATCTAGAAAAGATCAAAGCTCTTTTAGGATTGCGATCTCCAACGACGAAGAAAAAAGTGCAGAGTCTTACAGGACGAGTTGCAGCGCTCAACAGATTTGTATCCTGAGCAACTGATAGATGCCTCCCATTCTTCAAAACACTTCGAAAAACTTTCGAGTGGAATGATGAATGTGAAAAAGCCTTTCAAGACTTGAAAAAATATTTGGGAGCACCTCCACTGTTGTCCAGGCCAATAACAGGAGAAAAATTGTACTTATACCTGGCAGTATCAGAGCATGCAGTAAGCTCGGCATTGATCAGATTGGAAAATGGAGTCCAGAAACCAATTTATTACACAAGTAAGGCTTTCCGAGGTGCAGAGATCAGGTACCCAAAACTGGAAAAATTGGCATTGGCATTAATTGAGGCAAGTAGAAGAATGAGGCCATATTTCCAGGCCCATACCATCGTCGTTTATACCGACATGCCATTGAGACAAGCCCTTCATAAGCCAGAAAAATCATGGAGACTGATGTACTGGGCAATAGAGCTCGGTGAATATGATATTGTGTATGAACCCAGATCATCATTGAAAGGGCAGGCTGTGGCAGATTTTATAGCAGAGTTTACATATCCTGATACCCCGGAGGAACAAAAATTGCTCGCTGACCAACCTGTGGATGTTACAGGATCAACAGACATAAGTCCAGACCAACCCCGGTTGGTAAAAGGGCTTGTGGATGAAGAAAGATCATCAAATTCCATCCCATACCAACTCCGGTTGGTAAAAGGGCGAGAAGAGATGGTCGACGAGGAGAGAAAATTACCAGGGGAGGATGAAAGAAAATAGCAGATATTTCACTGAGGAACTCTATCGGATAACAAATTTGAAGACGAGTTACCTACATGGAGATTGTATGTAGATGGGTCATCTTGCACAGCAGGTTGTGGAGTAGGGATTGTTTTGAAAACCCCAGACGAGATTGACATGGAATATGCCTTGCGATTCCAATTCAAAGCCTCCAATAATGAGGCTGAGTATGAAGCAATGATAGCAGGTCTTAATTTAGCAAATATTATGGAAGCACAACAAGTGATGGTATTCAGTGATTCTCAGTTAATTGTGAATCAGATGATGGGAACATATGCAGTTAAAGGAGAATTAATGGTTAAATATCATTCAAAGGTGATGGAGTTGTTGGCAGAATTTGAAGCCATTCAGTTGATCAGAATACCAAGAATGGAAAATGCACAAGCATACGCACTGGCCCGACTAGCATCAGCTACTCCTACCGAGCTGCGAAGAACGATACCAATTGAAGTCTTAGAAAGTCGAAGCATAGATGAAGACTTGACGATGAATGTTATTACCCTTGATTTAGGACCATCTTGGATGGATCCCATCAGGGCATATACTGAGGAGGGAGAATTGTCAGAGGACAAGCTCGTGGACAAGAAATTAAAGTTTAAAGCTGCTCGGTATGTACTAACTAATGGTATTTTGTATAGACGAGGAATTATGGCAGGTTTGCAGAGATGTGTACATCCCTCCGAGGTGAAAGAATTGATTGAAGAGATCCATTAAGGGTCATGTGGAGCCCATGTAGCAGGTCGGACACTTTTGCAAAGGGTGATGATGCAGGGATATTACTGGCCGACGATGAGGGCTGATTGTATAGCATATGCCAAGAAATGTGACAAGTGCCAACATTTTTCGTCCATCCAACGAACTCCACAAGCATTGTTGACACCCATAACTTCTGCTTGGCCATTTTCCATGTGGGGAATTGATTTGGTTGGACCACTGCCAACGACCCAAGGAAGATTCAAGTACCTCGTTGTTGCAGTGGATTATTTTACTAAGTGGGTTGAAGCTGAGCCACTTATTGATATGACATACGAGAAGGTGTACCAGTTTGTTTGGAAGAATATCATCTGCCGATATGGTCTCCCTCATGCCCTCATTACAGACCATGGGACACAATTTGATAATGAGGAGTTTGCTGCCTATTGTCATCAGTCAAACATTTTGAAGACTCATTCAACACCAGGCCATCCTCAAAGTAATGGACAGCCTGAAGTGACGAATAGAACATTACTAAATGGTTTGAAGAAGAGGCTAAGCGAAGCTAAAGCTAATTGGATTAATGAGCTACAGTCAGTATTGTGGGCTTACCGAACAACACCCCGAGCAGCAACCGAAGAATCACCATATATGCTGGCATTTGGAAGTGAAGCTGTAATACCTGCCGAGTTGGGTCTTCCAACACATAGAGTGCTGAATTTCACTTCCCCAATCAACGACTTAATAAGAAGGTTGGATTTAGATATGCTCGAGGAGGTTAGAGAAGAGGCAGCCATTAGGAATGCTGCTTACCAACAACGAACAACTCTGTTCTACAACAAGAGGGTGAAGAAATGAGACTTAAAAGAAGGAGATTATGTGTTAAAGAAAGTCATTCAGAAGCACAATAAATTGGAAGCAAATTGGCATGGACATTACCGAGTTACAGCAGTTGTCCGACCAGGAACTTACCGAATAGCAACTCTAGAAGGAGAGGAATTTAAGAATGCATGGAATGCTGAACACCTACGCAAGTATTATCAGTGATGTAAAATGTAAAGCAGTTCCATCAATATGAATAAAACGATGATATTTCACAATCTTCTCTCCTTTTATTGAAATTTTTTTGGGGAATACTAGTGTGTTTAACACTACGCTGCTCGGCAGTAAAAAGAAGATGATAGTTCAAACCCACGACCAACTCCGGTTGGTAAAAGGGCGAGAACAAACTATACTCCTTTGGTTAGGAGGCGTACACTAGCGTGACCAACTCAGGTTGGTAAAAGAACTAGTGGACATGATAGTTCAAACCCAAGACCAACTCCGGTTGGTAAAAGGGCGAGAATAAACTATACTCCTTTGGTTAGGAGGCGTACACTAGCGTGACCAACTCACGTTGGTAAAATAACTAGTGGACATGATAGTTCAAACCCACGACCAACTCCGGTTGGTAAAAGGGCGAGAACAAACTATACTCCTTTGGTTAGGAGGAGTACACTAGCGTGACCAACTCAGGTTGGTAAAAGAACTAGTGGACATGATAGTTCAAACCCACGACCAACTCCGGTTGGTAAAAGGGCGAGAATAAACTATACTCCTTTGGTTAGGAGGCGTACACTAGCGTGACCAACTCAGGTTGGTAAAAGAGCAAGTGGACATGATAGTTCAAACTCAGACCAACTTCGGTTGGTAAAAGAGCGAGAACACGAGACTCTTAAAAAGGCCAATCTCGGTTGGTTAGAAAACAAAATATGCTCTCAAATGCCAACTTATGTTGGTTGGGTGGTAAGATTATTACAAAAAGTTCCTCGAAGAACGAAATATTCCAAACTGAACCAAGTATGGTTGGTCGGGGATAAAAACCCACTAACTGTAGTTGGTCGACGAGGAAGAATTTATCAACCTTGATTGAACATATTTTATGAAAAAGACAAAAATTTACCAAGTATGGTTGGTCGGGTATAAATTCTCACTAACCATAGTTGGTCGACAAGCATAATTTAACAACCTTGGTTGGTTGGAAATTTTTTTAAACATTTTTATACTCATTACTTTATTATTAAGTGATTGAGAAACATTACTGATACTTGTAACTTTTTATTACTAAGTTGGTTGATGAACAACACAAAATTGTTATCTTTTTAACAGATACATATGCATAAATATAAAGTGTTTGATAAGCACCAGATAATAGCAATACAAATTTGCAAACAAAAATGAAATTCTTCCATTAAAGTCAAAATGAATTACATAAGTTCATTACACTGATATTAAATTATGTACTAATCATTACATCAGAATTTCCTATTCTATTGGCTTTTTTCCTTCAGCTTTTGAAATAGGCTCCTCGCCAGCAGGAGGATCTTCCAAGCAAAGGGGAGAATTAATAAAGTTAAGATCTTGCAGCATTCTGACGTTCATTATTGAAGGTTTATCCAGTAAATGCTCAGGACGAGATAAGTCAACCTGCGAATGAAGGGCATAGTCACCAAGATATTTAGAGATCAAACGACGAGGGATGGACCGAGCAGGGATCCAACTCATGTCAAGCTTGAATGGTGGATTTGGTAGATCGAGAAGCCCAGGAGCATGGTAATCCCATAAAAAATGGCTCTGTTCTAATTTTAATACACCCAGGGCATTCAACCATCCCTATTTATAACCTTCATTATTGGCATTTTCAATGTGAGCATCCAAGTGACAAATGGCCTCATTGTAGCCTGCCATCCAGAACTCACGAGGTTGTTTATGGAATTGGAAAGTTATTCTCTCTAACTGCTCATGAAGGTTTCTGGCGAAAACATCCTTATTATTCAGAGCAGACTTTGTCGAAGCAAGTTGATCCTCCAGAGTGTGAATTTTCTTGGACATTTCAGACGAAGCCCGATCTTTTGCATTCAATTGGTACGCTTGAGTTTCCAATGTTGACAGAGTACGAGCTTCTTCAATATTATGAGGAGTTCTTAATCGACCCCGAGCAGGTGGAGTACTTCGTTCCTCGACAACATCCTGGGCAACTCTTCCTCGCCCACGAGAACCCCTTCCTCATCCCCGAGTAGAAGTAGAAGTACCAGACCTTCTCAGGATATCCAACTCTTGCCTTAATTTGGCATTCTCAACCTCTAAGAAGGAAAATCCCTCATCAGTCATTGGGATTACCGCTGTTCAAGAAGAGGCTGCAGACTTATATTGTGCTAGCTCTTTCTGCAAATTATTATTCTCTTGCTCCAGCAGCTCAGCAATTTGTCTACAAGATTCAATTTCTCCCTTTAGGTTCCTCTCCCTGACATCATACCCAGTAAGGAGTTTGTCGTAGCCCTTCTCGGCAGAAAGCTGTTGATATTTCTTTTCATACCCCTCATGTAATAAGGCATTTGACTCCTTGTACTGAGTCTGAAGATCTTCTAAAGTATATTGAAGCTCCTCGATCATGTCATAATAAGCCACATTGTTGGCTACAGCATGATCAAGAAGACATTTCAAGTATTGATATGCCTCTACTGCTTGGTCTGAAGCATCATGACCAAGGATATCAGCAATTTCTGATGCACTCAGGTCAGTGTGGCCAGCTTTAAAATATTCATGGCATTGCTGCATCAGTTTTGTATCATTGGCAGACAGCAATTCCATTCTAGTCATAAACTAATAAAGAAGAGAAGGCAAGAGTTAATAAAAGAAGAAGATAGAGCATCAACAATGTAGAAGAACAAAAAGATGTGATTTTATTACATCATCAAAAAGAGTACATCGTTCAGAATACAAAGTACAAGTAAAAGGAAAATAAAAGAGAATACCGAACAACTTCACACATTTTCCTTGTCTCCCAATACTTTCTAAGGAGGCTGGGACTAGGAGCTTGGTTGCTAGGTGGGAACAACGATTTGGTTGGCAGAAGTTGGGACTTGTTCAGGAGGAGCAGGCAAGGAAGAAATCTCCTCGGTGGCTGTCTGATTGGATTGTGGAGCAAGGACTTGATCACCCACTATCACTGAAGACTCCTCGGATCCAGCTTCATCCTCTTCTTCATCTTCAATAGCTGGAGGAGGAACAGGGAGATGTTGTTAAAATAGTTCAGAGTCCTCGCTCATCTTCAGTTCCTGTAGGGCAGCAACCCAACCATCTCGGAAGTATTTCAAACTCCCATACTTGACCTGGGTCATCATTGCCGCTACCCCCCTATCCCATCCTTTGTCCCAACCAGTTGGAAAGGATTTCTTCACGGCCACTTTTCTCTTCATTTTCTCCGAGGAGAGCTTCTCGGATAGAAGATCCTCGGTGGCTTTCAACTTGGCCTCCACCTCCTCCTTTTGGCGATTTACTTCTCGCAGAAG
This sequence comes from Sambucus nigra, assembly GCA_949130495.1. Classification (NCBI taxonomy): domain Eukaryota; kingdom Viridiplantae; phylum Streptophyta; class Magnoliopsida; order Dipsacales; family Adoxaceae; genus Sambucus; species Sambucus nigra. The sequence continues at coordinate 489,320,052 of OX422220.1, read as the reverse complement.
GGTCAACTCTTCCTCGGTCGATTTCAACTTATTTTCAAGCTCCCCAAAGCTTGTGAGCTTCTCGGCATATTGTTTATTCTCTCTCTCCAAATCCTTCACTTTATTGCCCAACTGTACCTTCTTTGCCTCAGACGCAGTCAACTTCTTTTCCCATTCACCCCTATCCTCGTCATATTTTTGACGGGATTCCTTCAGAGATTGAGCCAAACCCTGGAAAGCATCCTCTACTCCGGAAGAGGAGCTTGAAGCCTTGAGCTCTTCATCTTTCTTCACTATGGTGTTAAAGCAACTCACCAGCTGAAAAAGAAGGTAATGATAAGTCAGTGCCGAGATACATATATTGACTGAAAGAAAGAAAAATTCAGGATAAGAGAAACTTACTGAAGCAATGTGACGAGTATCTAGGGATGTCATCATATCCCTAGACATGTTTTCTTCAATTCCTTGGACTTCAGGAATAGTCCAAGTCTTTACCGAGCTCATTGCAGAACTCGGGGGAATAATGGTTGGAACACCAGCTCCAATAGCTTGGAGCTGGGGAATGGTTTCAGAAAAACTGACCGAGGAGGATTTTTTCAATCTCCTCAGTGGTACTTCAGCAGTTTCAGCCAAAGAACCTTTGGTGGGGGAAATGGTGACCACTTCCACAGAAGTACTTCTCTTGCTCGGAGCCACTGGAGGCTTCTCGGCAGCCTTCTGAGCAGCAACAGAAGGGTCAACATCCACTTTCTTTATCCCCTTTGGGACATCAACCTTGTTTCTCTTTCCATCTCCAGCAGAGGAGGTCTCCTCGAAGATAGTAGGAACTCTTCTTTTGCCCATATTTTGACTCAGAGGAATGTGAGAGTCTGGTGAAGAATCCTCAGAAGTTGGCAATGGTTCACTGGTACTGACCACAGGACGAGCAGTAAAGGATGTAGTATAACTCCTATACTACAACAAATATGAAGCAGACCTGATGTGCTCATCTGCAACTCTTCGATGTAAATTCCAGATATGTTTCAAATGTTCAATACTTACTTCTCATTCTTTTGGAGTTTTTCTCTTACTGTCAACTGCAAACAAATACATAGTGAAATATCAGTCATACATTTTGTCAAACACAATGAAATCATAATTTCAAAAACAAAATAAGATGAAAATAACCTATCCCATTGCCATATGGGGGGCATCTGGGACCCTCATATACTTCATCTCCAACCAAAGGGGCATGTTGCCAATTTTTGATAACTACCCCGTGTTCAAAGTAATCCCTGTTTGCATCAAGGGTTGACTACTAAGGCCCTATTCAAAAATATAGTTTTTAAATAAAAAACATTATCTAAAATAGCCCATCTGTAACAGTACATAATCTCAGGAATTCCTATACGAGTTCCATGAGTTTGATTTAACCTATACACCCCATTAACTATTCTCCATGTGTTGGGGGCTATTTTTGCAGGGACAACATTGAAATACTGGCAGAACTCTAAACACAAAGGGTTTGGTGGAAAAGAAAATCCACATTCAGCAATAAAGAGGCTAGGGAACCAATGTCCCTCAGCCAAATTAAAATAAGTTGAAGGTTCAGAAAGACTCTCCAAAGTTACCCAAGAAGGAATAGAAAAGTCATAACGGAATTTCTCAAGAGATTCGATAATATAAACCATGGTGAATAAAAAGAAATGAAGAAGAAGGAAGAAAATCTTACACGAAAAAGGAGATCTGTTGACAAACAAACGAAGAAAGGGATGAACGCACAGGAGAGAGAAAAGCTATAGAAAACTCGAAAGCAGAAATTGAAAAGGTAGAAGACGATGGGATTGCCTCTGAAGCTTAAATACTTTGCCTTGGGAAACGGCGAAATAAATGATTACAAAAAAGAAACTATTACGCTACCGGCGGCTAAAAGGACAAAAAGTGCACGAAGATCGAAGCGCTTATAAAAATGCAAAAAGGCGGGTTCTGCGAATTTGGAAGAAAATTCAAATACGAAGAAAAGGCTCCTAAAACCCAGGAAGGTCATTTAATATTTCCATATACCGAGAAAGAATGTTCCATACTCCTCAAAGATCGAAATATGAAACATTGGGGGCTTCTGTTGATACCAAAATTAGTATGCTGATGTGGACGAATAATAAGAAGACACGTGTCAATCTACGTGGCACAATAACAACGAGGAAGTTCATTCCCCCGACCAAGTCACACTCACTCCGAGCAATAAGTACACTCCGAGAAACTCCAGCTCTCCGAGGTACTCCAACGCTCCAAGGAACTCCAACGCTCCGAGGAACTATCGAACGATGAGAAACTAAGGCGGTTCGAGCTGCATCTCGACCACAGCATTGATTGCAAGATAATCAACAGTTCAACTATTCATTGAATGCTTATCATCTTGGCACACATGTTTGAAGAGCATTAAATGAGTTACCCTTTCATATGTGTATCATTTAATGTAACACCCTTTCATGTACAACCTAAGGGCTATAAATACCATGTATCACCCTCATTCAAGGGGACCGGAATTTCTTGATAGAACTTGTAATCGAGAATTCCCAAACACTCAGCAATAACATAACAGTGGACGTAGGGCATTCTTATAAGGCTGAACCACTTTAAAATTCTTTGTCTCATTTATTTATATGTGATTGAATAATTAGAGTGATCAAATTTTTTACATCAACACCAACCTAAGTAGGTCTGAACTTGTGTTTGATGATCCTGTAACATCCACAGGTTGATCAGCGAGCAACTTTTGCTCCCCGGAGGTATCAGGATTGGTGAACTCTGCTATAAAATCTGCTACAGCTTACCCTTTTAGCGATGATTTGGGTTCATAGACTATATCGTATTCATCGAGCTCTATCGCCCATTACATCAATCTCCCTGATTTTTCTGGTTTATGAAGGGCTTACCTCAACGGCATATCAGTATATACGACTATAGTATGAGCTTGAAAGTATGGCTTCATTCTTCTACTTGCCTCGATCAATGCTAGTGCCAATTTTTCCAGCTTTGGATATCTGATATCTGCTCCTCGGAAAGCCTTACTTGTGTAGTAGATTGGTTTTTATACTCCATTCTCCACTCTTATCAATGCCGAACTAACTGCATTCTCGGACACTGCCAGATACAAGTATAATTTTTCTCCCATCACTGGCCTGGATAGCAGTGGAGGTGCTCCCAAGTATTTCTTCAAGTCTTGAAAAGCCTTCTCACATTCATCATTCCACTCAAAAGTCTTTCGGAGTGTCTTAAAGAATGGGAGACATCGATCAGTTGCTTGTGATACAAATCTGTTGAGTGTTGCTACTCGTCCTATAAGACTTTGCACCTCTTTCTTCGTCGTTGGAGATCGCAGCCCTAATAGAGATTTGATCTTTTCAGGATTTGCCTCAATGCCTCGTTGATTGACAATGTACCAGAGAAACATGCCTTCTCGTACTCCAAATATGCACTTCGTCGGGTTCAGCTTCATTTGATATTTATCCAGTTGATCAAAAGTCTGATTTAACTCAACTAGATGATCGGCACCTTTTTTGCTCTTTGTCAGCATATCGTCAACATAGACTTCCATATTGCAACTGATTTGTTCAGCAAAAACCTTGTTCATCAGCCGCTGATATGTCGTACCTGCATTTTTCAAACCAAAAGGCATAACATTATAGCAATAAGTTCCCCTAGGGGTAATGAAAGAAGTACTTTCCCTGTCTTCAGGTTTCATTTTAATCTGATTGTAACCAGAATAAGCATCCATGAAGCTCAGCAGCTCGTGTCCCGAGGTAGCATCCACCAGTTGATTAATTCAGGGCAATAGAAAGTGATCCTTTGGGCATGCTTTGTTGAGGTCGGTGAAGTCTACACACATCCTCCATTTGTTGTTCTTCTTTTTTACCATCACCATGTTGGCTAACCAGTCTGGATATTTAACATTTTCAATAAAATAAGCTTTCTGGAGCTTCTCGACTTCCTCCTGTATAGCCTGGTTCTTCTCGGGGCTGAACACTCTTCTTCTCTACTTCACAGGCTTGATCTCCTTATTCACATTGAGCTCGTGACATAAGAAATTTGGGTCTATCCCAGGCATATCCTCATGACTCCATGCAAAAGTTTGCTTTCTGCTTCTTAGGAAAGTTATCAATTCCTGTTTTAGTGAGGCTTCCAACGACGAACCTACTTGAGTAGTTCACTCAGGGTGCTCGTCGTCCAGAATGATGTTTTCAGTAGCTTCCACCACTTGACCCTTCACGAGTTACGACTCATCTCTAGGATCCAATGTTTCAATTTCTGCACCTTCATCCACTTGATAGGTAGTAGTCTTTTTCCTTGATTCCTCCAGTTCCTCTTGCTCGGTGGATGAATAATAGCATTCCCGAGCTACTTTTTGATCACCCTTTATAACTCTTACTCCAAAATTTGTTGGAAATTTTTGGCATTGATTCACCATAGATGGTACAACCTCGAACTTCTTCAATCCTACTCTTCCCATGATAATATTGTATAATGATTGAACATTCTTATCCATCACTAAGAGGCATATTCTTTCTATTCGACAAGCAGGCCACGTACCAATGAATATATCCAATTTGATCTTCCCAAGTGGAAATACTTTCTCGCCAGCAAAACCGAGGAGGGGTCTGTGATAAGGCTCCAGTTGAGATAACTTTAGATTTAAACTATCGAAGCACGAGTAGAACATGATGTCTGCCGAGATAACATTGTCTACCAGTACTCTTGAAATCATCACTTCTTTCATCCTCATTTTGATCACCAGTGGGTCATCATGAGGATATAGGACACATGCGAGGTCGTTCTTTGAAAAACCAATGACCAGTTTCTCTTTGTTTACCTTTCTCGGGCGATCCTCCTCGGCCAGATTTTTTCGTTGAATGTATGAGCAAGCTTGAGCCTCACAGAGGTAAGCTTTTCTCTCTGCAGTAAGGTCTCCTCCTCCTGCATCTCCACCTGTTATAACATTACAGTCAAATGACCCAAAGCGTATTGAAAATACCTCTCGTTCTGGTTGTCTTGGTCTCTTGGGAAGATCGGGGTGGTCTTCTGGATTAACTTCATGGTTTCTTTTCTTGTTCTCCTCTGCTCGACGAGGAGATCTAGACCTCTCTCTTGTTCGATCATTGTTTCTTCTTTCGCTTCCACGATCAACATACTTTGCCAGTTTTCCTCGTCTGATGAGTGTTTCAATCTCATCCTAAAGAGCTATGCAATTTTTGGTCCAATGGCCATGATCTTTATGAAACTCGTAATACTTTGCCTTATTCCTCTTGTCAGGGTCTGCCTTCATTTTCTCTGGCCAGTTTAATTCGTCGTTGTTATTGATTTCTTCTAGAACATGGTTGATGTCCTTCTTCAAAGGAGTATAATTATCATATTTCTTCATTACTTCCCATGTCGACCTAGTTTTTGAGTGTTTGTCATTACCATTGTTCTTATGATCTTTCTTCTTAGCTTTATCACCTTCCACCTTGGTTTCTTTGGCATCCATATTCTTCTTCGCAGCCATAGACTCCTCGGCATTCATAATCTTGGACGCTTTTCCCATCAGGTCCGACATGGTTCTAGGTGGATCTTTGTCCAAAGTGTAGTACAACTTGTTGGGCAGTAGTCCACTCATCAAGGCGGTAATCGCCGTCTTCTCCTCATAATCAATAACTTCGAGTTTCTCATTATTAAAACGAGTTATATAATCTCTGGTACTCTCACCATCTTTTTGTCTAACACTTAGCAAATGTGCTACTCGTTTAACTGGCTTTGCCCCAAAACATAAATTCACAATGAATAACTCGGCCAGTTGAAGAAAAGTTGAGATCTTACCCCGAGGAAGATTATTATACCATATTTGAGCAGATCCGGTAAGAGTTCCCAAGAATGATCTGCATCTCATATCATCTGGAACATCATAGATGTCGGCTGCAGCTTGGTATTGTTCTATATGAAGGACAGGGTCAGTCTTTCCATCATACTTGGAGGTCACAACAGGTGCTTTAAACTTTGAAGGTGTTTGAAAATCTACAATGGCCTCGACAAAAGGTGTTCCTCGAACAAAGGTTCGTTGTAGAGGGTTCTTGGCTTTAGCCATTTCCCCTAATCTATCCTCCAGCTGAATAGAGCATTTCCATGCATCATTTCCTTCCTCGGGCCTGTTGGTTTGAGCAACTGATCGCGTTGAAGTGGCTTCCTGGGATCTATCTTGACGAGCAGCTGGTCGCGACTGGGCAGATCCTTCCCTTAAATTTGATGGTCGTCGAAAACTCCTCGATACGACTTTAGGAGGACTTCTACTCCTTCTAGGTCCTAAACGATCAAAAGGTGATACCCTTCTTAACCTCTCTAGCGCACTAGTCATTTCTGGAGAGAGAGTGATACGTTGTTCAGTATCTGTGGCTCGCACTGACGAAGTTCATCTAGGTTGGTAAGAAAAATCTTCAGATTCCTCAGTACGATATGAATCGGTACGCCTAGTACGCGAAGATGGTACACGGGTGTTTCTTTGAATACTCCACGGTCCTGAATGGGTTGGTGCACCCCCATGAAGGGTTTGTATGAGTTGTCGCATAGTTTCTTGCATGACGGTCTGGCCCTGAGCCAGAATTGTCATTATTCCAGCCATATCTAGAATATTTGGCGGAGCAGATGGATTTGGAGGACTTCCAGCGTTTCGATTGCTGGATTCTGGAATATCAGCCATTTGTGATGAATTGTTTTTGATGAAAAATTATATTAACAATCATTTCCCACAGATGGCGCCAATATGTTGATGTAAAAAATTAGATCGTATCTAATTATTTAATCACAGATAAAATAAATGAGACAAAGAAGTTTTAAAGTGGTTCAGCCTTATAAGAATGGACTACGTCCACTGTTTCTGTTATTGCTGAGTGTTTGGGAATTCTCGATTATAAGTTTGATCAAGAAATTATGGTCCCCTTACAATGAGGATTGTACAATGTATTTATAGCCCTGAGGTTGTAATGTGAAAGGATAATACATTTAATGTTGTACATGTGAAAGGGTAATACATTCAATGCCCCTTAAGCGTATGCGTCTGAATGATAAGCATTTAATGAACAATCAAACTGTTGGTTATCCTGCTATTAATGCTTTGTTCGAGGTGCAGCTCGGACCGCCTGAGTTGCTCGGACCGCCTAAGCTTCTCGGTACTCAAAGGTTGCTTGATACTCAAAAGTTCCTCGTTGGTCGGAGCATCTGAGTTCCTCGGGGAAGCAGTGTTCCTCGTTGTATTATGGTTCCTCAGAGCGTCCGAGTTCCTCGGAAGTGTTTGTTGTTGCCATGTGGATTTCCATGTGTCTTCACTCAATATTTCCATGTCAGCAGACTAAATTTGGTATCAACACCAACTTTAAAACACCAAAGGAAAATATCCTGACAGTAATAAATCCCGAAGTAAAGATACTAAAAGTAAAAGGATTACAATCTCTGACAAAACCAACTGAATAATGGAAAAGGGCGTCACATGCCCCACTGGATAAAACTGAACTAGAAGTGGAGTCAACAATGAAGTCGTCTAAGCAATGGCCTGCATCTCCCACAAAAGCTACAACATGTTCCATCCAAAGAATCCTAAGCATGACGCCCCTGTGGCTGGGCACCTGCAATACATATATATATATATACACAAGAGAGAAGAGATAACAGCAAACGGGTCAGAGCCCGATTGTAAAACAGTTTTAAAATAGTTTAGCAAGTATTTAAAATGCTTACTGGCTAATGCAACAATCATATTAGTATGCGACACTCTCTTGAGAATTCTCACCTCTCATCTAGTGTGAACGTCTACCGTACTAATGAACCTCATATATCTCTCTAACTTATTCTCCATAAGTCTTATCATGTGAAATTAAGGTTATGATATTCACTTTTAGAAAATCTATCTCTTCAAGATTTCTTACGTTAATTAGAATAACTCCGTATCGTTATAACGTTTTCGAATACTTATAGTGAAATTGAAAATTTATACATTTCTTAACTTCTTTCACGCACAGTAGAAAGTTCTCATAGAGATCTACATATATATATATATATATATTAATTACTCGTATAATATATATACAAACAGCACCCCACATAAAATCTATGGTGCTAGGTTTCCATATATAAGTATATATATACCAATCACTCATATAATATATATATATATATATATATATATACTAACAGCACCCCACATAAAAACTATGGTGCTGGCATACTCTGCTATCAAGTCCCCTTTATCACACAAACTAAGGGAAATACTAGTTCGGAATCACTCTCGAACTGTATTAACACAAAAATACAAACAAATGGAGGCGAAGCATAGTTCCAAGTCACTAAGAGGTCAGCACATACCCTCACGTCTCTTAGGACCGTCTGACTATCAATCAGATACCCTGTACCAAGAATCCTATGTTCTAGGGTACGAGTCAATATCCCCCATAAAGGTCCCATCGAGATAAAACCGTCCCGGCGCGGAAACCCCCTTGATAGCAAGTAGCCCGAGTATGATTTTTATACATATATAATATATGCACAATCACACCGTCATATATATATATATATATATATATATATATATATATATATTCACATCCACATTATTAAATTAGATGCGCTCACGACCCATAATCATAATTATCCGTTATTACACATTTTACTCTATTATCTCATATAACGGACTTGTTCATTTTATTCTCGTAATTAAGTTATTCTAAACTCACTTCTCGTCTCTCGAAGTATTCCCTTTACCTAAGTGCAATTTCAGTAGGCCCTCACTCACCTTCTAATCCAACTTCCTAGACATTTCGATTATTTAATCAACGCACGTATGATTTCCTAACTATGAATATCTCCCATTTACCCCCTTCCTTTCCCTTTCACATTAAAGTCCCACATAACGGGGTTTATCTTGACCCTACTGGTCCTTTTTGTGTTTCATCATGTTCTAGCATCTCTAATCAAGATTTGCTACGCATCAAATCGGATTAAGCTAACACGAGCAAAAATGCAATTTTCTAGGAGGGGTCGATTGATCGATGAAAGGGGGTCGATCGATCGAACTATCGATCGATCGATACTCTGGGCTCGATCGATCGATCAAGCAGTTATGGCGAAACTGCAGAAAACCCAGCTACGGAAATCTTACCCCAAACTCATCCAAATCATCATGTTTCAGTCCCAAACTCCCAAGCACTTATACTACAAGTATTGTATACCCATATAAACAATATCTTACGTAAAACATGCGAGTTTTCATCAACTATAACAAAATAAAAGGATAAAATCTATATAAATCCCAAGAACCCTAATATTTTTCTTTAACTTAGTTTCTTCCATTCTTGTTCCATATTTTCTATCGCTAACACCATGGAAATTCGTGGTTCAACCTCTACATGTGAAATGGATTTCCAGAATATAATCTTAACTCTACAACATGTAATTTTTGTCTCCAACTAATGTTTTCTTTCAAGAACACTAATTCTAATTAACCCTAGAGTAATATAAAAGAATGCATTAACTTGATTAAATCAAGATAGATACTTGCCTGAAATTCAAAGTTCTGATTTGTGGAAGAATTTGGTGTGGTTGAGATCCTCGTTATGCGATCTACCATTTGGCTGTGACGGCGGTGCAACCGGAGGAGTTCTTGGCCTAGAACTCCTTGGAAAGCTTATCTTCTTCCTCTCCAATGGCCGTCATTAGTTTTTGGTTATGCTAACCCTAGAAAGCAACACTTACCATCCGATAAAACCGTAGCAAATTCGTGGGTTTAATTATCCAAAATTACGAAATGTCCCAAATACCCTCCCGGGGTACTAATTAAGCCTAGAAATGCCCCGAGACCCAAACTAAACCCCCGGGTACATTATTTTGACAATCTCGACCATTCCGGACACTTTGGCGCACTCGAAATGACCATACGTGCAACTTATAATTTATTCACTTTATATAATAATAATAATTTACTCCTGACACGACAGAAGCGCGTCCCGACTTAATTTCCATAATTGTCATTTTGTTCACACGTGACGATTTTTTTTATAAAATAAATCGCATATATTACTATACTCATCCAGTAACATTCAACAAATTTTCAATAATTACTAACTCTCATCATGCTAGTAAATATTTAAAGACAACTTTCCGGATTAAAATTAAATTAATTTATCTCAATTAAATTTAATAAATTTCTAAATTTAAAAGCCATAAAAATACGGGGTATTACACTATGTTTTTAATGATTTTTATATCTCGAGTGTTTAAGTCAAGTGGGGTATTAGGAGGATACTCTTTATAGAAATCACCTATGTGAGTGAGATGGGGCCGTTTCAATGAGAATAATAAAGGCTATTTCTATAGCACACTCATGAAACAATGAGGTGTTCAAGGCCAAAATGGACTCAACAATAATAACCAATAAAGTTGGAAAGACATTGTGTGAATACTATTATCTCCGTTTACACAAATGGTCGAGCAATTAAGGACATCACATTCATTGATTGACTAATAAGCTTGATAGTATCTCACTAAGAAAGATTCAAATCCACAAGCTATCTTTTTTTATGCAATGTTTTTCCTACAAAATCTTTGTGTTCGCATTTATATTCGTACGATTCTTTCAAATTTCATTAATGTGGGGGATTTTTGGATATTTTAAGAAAAATAAAACTTATTTTGTCAAACTCTGTGGTCAATTGCATATGAGATACATATGTTAAAAATGATGTGTCTTAGTACCAATGCATTCCTTGTCGCGAGGAGATTAATTTGGATTACTCATTTCTTCAAAATGGTGGAGTAATTAATGGGAAATTTCGACTTAAAGTGCCCCATTTTAGTTTAAGCTAGATAATTAAACATAGTTAAGTGGGTTTATCCCACATTAAAAAAGTGGTAGAAAAGCTTGGAGTCGATATACCCAAGTTATGGGACTAAGGCTTGGATGCCTTTGGGGTATCCCAACCTACTGAAGGGGAGATGACTTACACTATGCATGTAGACTTATATAATTGAGTGTTAACCTTCCCTTGTTGACTAGTGGATATAGTTGTGAGATTGGAAGTACGTTGAGGAGTAAAACTTAGAATTGTAGTAAACCGGATGACATTTATGGGGTAGGAGATAAGTACCTAAAATTTCGATGGGATAAAGGTTGATAGCTTTTTATATATACTATTCAGGGATTTGTAAACGTGCAACATCTAATGACGGTATAGGGATGTAAGACATACCTCTATTAATATTATGAGATATTTAAGAAGTGTAAATGCTTAGTATATGTGGTTATCTGTGTATAACATACCTACCATACTTGTTATCACGGGAGGTCGGCGTTCGATCGGGGCCATCTAATCTTTGTGTGCCTACGGGGGGATTTAGATTGGTACCTCGAGGACATAGGTCAGAGAAGGACTTATTGAGAAGTTAATAAGTCTGCTGATAATGGGAGCATAGGTATGTGCGTGACCCATGTGATGTGAACTATGTTCGCCTCCATTATGTGTGATTGTTGTTTATTGAAAACGATTCCTGAGAGATTCGGAATACGTGGTCCTTATGTACGTGATGAACCGGGATTGGATAGCAGAGTATGTGTGCACTGCAGTTTAGTCTCGGGGTGCCGGTATTGTATATTTATGATGAGAATAATATACCGTTAATTGAAATGAACTGTCGTGTATAAATGTAAGTGTGAATAATAACAACATTTCAGTAGAGTTAAAAATGGAAAATCTCTAGTGATTAACATTACTAATTTTGGGAAATACGAAGAAAAGTAAAACTCTCTGTTTAAATTAAGATGTCAGGAATTAAATTGCGAATCGTATGGTAATGTTAGATTGTGTATTGGACTAGTTAGATATGGTAATAACTAGAACGGGTACGGGTACGATAGGAGTGCACAATTAGTTGAGAGGTGAGGAACTCATGTGAGTGCACGCACTATCATGTACTTTATATCCACTGTTTAATGATATCAAACACTTGCTGTATTTTAAACTGTTTTCACAATCGGGCTCTGATCCGTTTTCTTTCAAATCTATTTTCTAGTAAAAACCTTTTAGTAGCCTAGCCACAAGGACACCAAGCATAAGAGTTCTATTCCAGTGACGTGCTGTAGCTGCTGTGGAAGTTACAGGACCTCGATAGTAGACGCCTCCGCTTTCTATCTTGACTTTATTTCAGATTTACTCATCTGTAGGTCATGTCACCCCTTTTCTTTTATAGACATATTACTTATTCAGTCTTACTTAAGATTTTGGGTTGTAATTAATTAATGGTTCAGGCTTTGTATTTTGTTTATTTTAGTATTCGGATTGTTGTGAGGTGTATTCCTCCAGATTCAGTTTATTACATTATTACCTTATTGTGACTGTGATGTGGTTATGGTATCAGTATTTCATAATTTATTTTGGTTGTATATAAATCGAATTCAATTAAAATTGACAACTCACTTTTTAAATATTAGGTGGCTAGTAATTGTTAAAACGTCTTTCGACAGTGATGCTATGAACTGAACCAACTTGACATTTTGTATTAATTAAATAAAGGAGTAACTACCCGGTATTTAATTAGTCGGGGTGTGACAGGCGGTATCAGAGCACCATGTTCTAGTGTCCTTAGGATCTGTATGGCTTTTTATGTTTCCGCGTAGCTTTCTTTGTTATAGAGCCCTATATTTTAGGATTGTTGTATTATTTTTGAGTATGATTCGCTCTTCAGCTATTTTGAGATAATAACTGCGAACTTATAAAACCTTACTCTCAATTCAGATGCTTCGACGACGTGCACATCGAGTTCCCAGGGATGCTCAGCCCGAGCCACAGCCTGTACCAGTTCAGGGCTCCTTGAATGCCATGGAGGTTGCCGCTATTGTATCCCAAGCGGTAAATGCCGCCCTAGCAGTTGTGCAGCAGGCACCGCCTCAGGCGCCGGTAGTAGTGCCAGTACAGGCTCATGCATTCTCGTCTGCTTAGGAACGTGTTCGTAATGCTTTTCAGAAAGCACACGCTCTGGAGTTTGCAGGTAGCTCCGATTTCATTGTGTCCAGTTAGTGGAACAAGGACATCCAAAGGCACATAAGGATGTACGAGTGCACGTATGTACAGAAACAGATACTAGCTACTTTTAAGCTAGTAGGATCAGCGTTGCAGTGGTGGGAGAACATTACCACCATGAAGGAGAGAGACATCCTTTCTATTCAGGAGTTTTGGGTGCGGTTCGACCGTAAATATTTTCCATCAGCTGTTCACACCGAAATGAGGAGGAAGTCAATGAACCTCAAGCAGGAGGGGAAGACCGTGGCCGAGTATGAGGCTGAGTTAACTAATCTCTTGAACATCGTTCCTGATGAGATTCCAACCGAGGAGAAAAAGGTTCATAAGTTCATGAATGGATTGATTTGGAGGATCCGTTAGCACTTGTTGGGAAATCTTTCGTTGGCCACTTATTCTGATGTGGTTAACGCAGCACTGCTTCACTGCCAGGACCACCGCTTTCACATGTCAGAGAGTAAGCGATCAGGAGAGTTCAGCCATCAGGGCAAGGCAGGGGGAAATGGTGCCAGCGGGGCACAATCTGCTCAGGGTCAGCATAGGCAGGGAGATCAGAGTTCCCAATAGGAGGATTTTAAGAGGTTTAGATCTTGGGGTTTCAGAAATGGCCAGGGAGGTTTTCGTCAGTGCTAGCAGGGTCAGCACGGCCATCAGGGTCAGAACGGCTAGCATGGCCAATAGCAGTAGTTACAGCAGAGCCAAACCGGCCAGGGGAGGAATGGCAACGGCCACCAGGGCCGTGGGCAGCAGGGTCAGAGAGGGGGGAATTTTTTGGGAAAATGTTTCACTTGTAGCAAGATTGACCACAAGCCCCAGGAGTGTCCTGATAGGGGCAGGGCCCCACATCAGCAGCAATAGGGTGCTCGACATGAGCCCCAGAGACTTATGTTTCCCACCGCCCTCCCAGTTCCACCAAAGATGCCAGCTTTGCCACCCATCCTAGCAGTCCCAGTCCAGCAGGGACAGCTTCAGTACGGGCGAGTTTATCAACTCCAGCATGCCACAGTCCCACATGATCCACCTGCTATTGAGGGTATGTTCTCTATTTAGGGGACTATGGGGCGTATTTTATTTGATACGAGGGCCACACACTATTTCATTGCCACGAGATTTGCACGCACTTTGGAGTTGTTAGACACTACAAAGAGCACGATTACTTGCGTAGATTCACCGTTGAGTAGGGGTTCCGTGATTTCTCTTATTGGTAGGGGTGTGGGTATAGTGATCGGGATATTTACTTTACCTGCTGATATGTTAGTATTAGAGATGATTGAGTACGATGCGATTGTTGGTATGGATTGGCTAGTTGCGTACCGAGCCATGATTAATTGTTTCAGTAGGAGTATTATTTTTGCCATTCCCGGGCAGGAGATGTTTTTAGTGGCGATGCCTCGCCCTGAGGGAGGATTGTCCACTCAGTTGTACTATATAGAGGAGGAGGCCTCTAAGGAAGTGGTGTTACCACTCGATTCGATTCCAGTTATTAGGGAGTTTGCTAGTGTATTTCAGGATATACCTGGACTACCTCCTAGTAGAGAGATAGATTTTGTGATCGATTTGACATCGGGCACTCGGCCAATTTCCCGCGCACCTTACCGTATGGCTCCAGCAGAGATGAGAGAGCTAAGGAATCAGATAGAGCAGTTATTGGGTCAGGGGTTTATCCGAAGGAGTACTTCACTGTGGGGTGCCCTTATGTTATTCGTAAAAAAGAGGGATGGATCGTTGAAGTTGTGTATAGATTATCGGGAGTTGAATAACTTCACAATACGGAATAAGTATCCGTTGCCCCGAATCGATGACTTATTCAACCAACTGAGAGGAGCTTTCTTCTTCTCAAAGATTAATTTTAGATTGGGATACCATAAGTTGCATATCAGGGAACAGGACATCTCGAAGACTGCTTTCTTGACGAGATATGGTTCCTACGAATTTTGGGTTATGCCTTTTGGTTTGACCAACGCTCCAACCGTGTTTATGGACTTGATGAATAGGGTGTTCAGAGAGTTCCCAGACCAGTTCGTCATCGTCTTTATTAATGACATCCAGGTTTACTCCCATACAGAAGAGCAGCACGCCGAGCATTTGAGGCAGGTTTTGTAGAT
This sequence comes from Sambucus nigra, assembly GCA_949130495.1. NCBI lineage: Eukaryota > Viridiplantae > Streptophyta > Magnoliopsida > Dipsacales > Adoxaceae > Sambucus > Sambucus nigra. The sequence goes on along the minus strand of OX422220.1, from coordinate 489,304,901 downwards.
GCTATGTTAGAACGAGCTTTATGTAAAGTATGAAAAATGTGGATTTTGGCTGAAGGAGGTTCAGTTTTGGGGGCATATCATTTCAGACTGGGGGATATTTTTTTATCCGGGGAAGGTATCCGCGGTGAGGGAGTGGGGACAGCCCACGACACCGACTGAGATCCGTAGTTTCTTGGGCCTAGCAGGATACTACAGGAGGTTTATTCGGGGTTTCTCAAAGTAGCGGGTCCTTTGACACATATGACCCGCAAAGGTGTGCCATTCATCTGGAGCGATGACTGTCAGTTGGCATTCGGTGAGTTAAAAGACAAGTTGACCTCAACGCCTGTGTTAGCATTGCCCAGACCGGGAGTTGAGTATCTGGTCTACACCTATGCATCCTTACAAGGACTTGGAGGTGTGCTGCAACAGGAGAGTCAGGCCATAGCTTATGCTTCCCGTAAGCTTAAGCCTCATGAGAAGAATTACCCCACCCACGGCTTGGAGTTATCGGCAGTCGTATTCGCTCTTCGGATTTGGAGACACTATCTCCTGGGGGAGAAATTTCTGTTGTTCACAGACCACAAGTATCTACAATACCTCTTCATGCAAAAGGAACTGAATATGCGTCAACGTCGGTGGCTTGAGTTCGTGAAGGATTATCAGTTTGATATCCAATATCAGTAAGGGAAGGCTAACGTGGCAGCAGACATGTTGAGCCATAGGCCAGTAGATGAGGTGGCCGAGGTGTGGAAAGTTAAGTGGAAGGAGTTGGGACACCAGGATGTAGTGGCTCGATCATTCATGTCCGTGATGACTGTTACACCGCAGATTCTTACGAGAGTAATAAAGGCACATGCAAAAGACTCATTTTGTCAGGAGCAGACAGTTCGATTACTTGAAAAGGGAGCCGAGTCCTATACCGTTAGTTCAGACAGGGGATTACGCTTCAATGGGAGACTAGTCGTTCCGAAAGGGGAAGACTTACGACATGAGGTAATGGCAGAGTCGCACGGATCACGGTTCGCGATACACCCTGGTGGGGATAAGATGTAACAAGACATGAGATGACAGTACTAGTGGAGCGGGATGAAGAGAGATATCGTCGTGTTCGTTTCTAAATGTGCCACTTGTCAGCTAGTAAAGGTGGATCATCAGAAACTAGCAGGACTTCTACATCCATTAGAGGTTCCGATGTGGATATGGGAGAGCATATCCATGGACTTTATCACGGGGTTACCTACGTCACAGAGGGGTCACGGCTCCATATGGGTAATTGTGGATAGGTTGACCAAAGTTGCTCATTTTCTTCCCGTGAGGACAGACTATACTATGGGACAGTATGCCCATATTTTCATTGGAAAAATAAAGAGACTTCACGGTGTGCCTCGAAATATCGTGTCTGACTGAGACAGGATATTTGTTTCACGATTTTGGGAGAGTTTCCAGGAGGCCATGGGTACGGAGTTGCGACTTAGTACGACTTATCACCCGCAGACTGATGGACAAACTGAGTGGACAAATCAGATATTGGAGGACATGTTGCGTATGTGCATCCTAGATTTTGGAGGTGGTTGGGAGCAGTACCTTCCACTGGTGTAGTTTCCTTATAATAACTCCTACCAGTTCACCATTGGTATCGATCCATTTGAGCATTGTATGGCAGACCTTGTCGTTCCCCAGCATGTTGGTTAGAGGTGGGGGATAACAAAATCCTTGGGACGAAAGTAATTCAGGACACTTCGATAAGGATAGAGATGATACGGAGCCGTATTCGGCTAGCTCAGGACCGACAGAAGAGCTTTGCGAAGGCCAAGAGGTTCTTCAGAGAATTCAAGGTGGGGGACGAGGTGTTACTCAAAGTATCTCCTATTAAGGGGATTATGCGTTTTGGTAAGAAGGGGAAACTGACACCAAGATATGTGGGGCCATTTCCTATCATCGAGCAAATTGGGCCAGTTGCGTATAGACTTGAGTTACCAGAGCACTTGCATAGGATTCATGATGTGTACCATATTTCCTCGCTAAGGAAATTTCCTAGGGACGATTTGGTCCACACTCGCATTTCTTTAGAGGATATCGATCTTCATCCCGATAGTTCCTACGAGGAGGGGCCGATTACTATTCTGGACCACAGCGAGAGGAAACTGAGGTCGAAGATAGTACCATTAGTACGCATGTAGTGGAGGCATCATAATGCCGAGGAGTCCACATGGGAGCGCGAGGATGAGATGCGCGAACGTTATCCAGAGCTATTTTTACTAGGTATTCATTAGTTCCGAATTTCGGGACGAAATTCTATTATTAGGGGGGAAGTATGTAATACCCCGTAATTTTATTGATTTTTATTTAAGGGATTAATTAAATTAAATGAGAATTAATCCGGATATAAATACTAGCGAGATGTGAGTTGGTATTTAATTATGATGTTAAAATTGAATATTTCTGAGTATATATGGTAATATATGAGTATTGTAAATATTAAAGTTGTTGCGAGGCATAAATACGACAATTTGGAATCTTTAGTTGGGACGCGCGTGTCAGTCGCGTCAGGAATGAATTCAATTAGATTAAAAAGTAATTTACATTTTTATCAAGCGAAAGGTCATTTCGAGTGTGCCAACGTGTCCGAAAGGGTCGAAATAGTCAGAAAACACTAGCCGGGAGTTTAGTTTGGATGCCGGGGCATTTTTAGGCCAACCCGGCAACCTAGAAGGGTATTTTGGTAATTTTAAAAATTAAGGGATTAAAACCCACGAATTTTAGAAGTTAATTATATATTATTTGGAAAGCCACTAAGGCCATTATCAGCCAAAAGTGAGAGAGTGGGCTACGTAGGTTTTGAGAGAAGTTAGAAGAGAGGCTAGAGGACCTATACCAAACCATCTCCCCATCATCACAATTGGAAAGGATTTGTGACTAGAAAGAAGAGAGAAATCCAACCTTAATCATCAACAACGAACCAGAACATCGTATTGAAGACAAGTTATTTGATACTATTAAGTTCATTGAATATTTCTTCCATGTTTAGTGTAGAAACTGTTTTTGCCTTGAAAGTTTTGAGGAAAACCTAATGAAATTGTTATAGAAACTCTAAAGTTTGGTTAGGGATTGCATGTAGAATGACTATGGACGAATTTTTTACCCCAAAACTTAACTTTGATGATTTAAAAACGGATTTATGATGAGTATTTAGGTGTAATTAAATTGTGGGTTCATGTTCATAGGGTTTTGGGCAAGAATTGGAGATTTTAGATTTTTGGCATGTTGATTAGTAAGATTTGACCACAAAAATATGTTAAGGAGTGACCTAGGGTGACTTAAAATAGTTTAAAAACATTAAAACGTAATTTGGATGAGCTTAAGATGAATTTAGAGAAGAGAAAAATTAAGAAAAACGAGTTAGGAAAATTCTGGACGTTTTCTGCCATCTCGTTAGAAGATCTGCCCAGGTCATTCGAACAAGTTTCTAACGAGATGACAGTACCCCTTCTAATGAGTTGGTAGTTCATTTGAAGCCATTCGTTCGAACGACACTCGTTCGAACAACCTCGTTCGAACGAGATTTCTAACGAGTTGACATAATGGCCTTTTTAGGCCTGCTTTTATTTAAAACTTCCAGTAGACTTATATAATTGAGTGTTAACCTTCCCTTGTTGACTAGTGGATATAGTTGTGAGATTGGAAGTACGTTGAGGAGTAAAACTTAGAATTGTAGTAAACCGGATGACATTTATGGGGTAGGAGATAAGTACCTAAAATTTCGATGGGATAAAGGTTGATAACTTTATATATATACTATTCAGGGATTTGTAAACGTGCAACATCTAATGACGGTATAGGGATGTAAGAAATACCTCTATTAATATTATGAGATATCTAAGAAGTGTAAATGCTTAGTATATGTGGTTATCTATGTTTAACATACCTACCATAATTGCTATCACGGGAGGTCGACGTTCGATCAGGGCCATCTAATCTTTGTGTGCCTACGGGGGGATTTAGATTGGTACCTCGAGGACATAGGTCAGAGAAGGACTTATTGAGAAGTTAATAAGTCTGGTGATAATGGGATCGTAGGTATGTGCATGACCCATGTGATGTGAACTATGTTCGCCTCCATTATGTGTGATTGTTGTTTATTGAAAACGATTCCTGAGAGATTCGGAATACGTGGTCCTTATGTACGTGATGAACCGGGATTGGATAGCAGAGTATGTGTGCACTGCAGTTTAGTCTCGGGGTGCCGGTATTGTATATTTATGATGAGAATAATATACTGTTAATTGAAATGAACTGTCATGTATAAATGTAAGTGTGAATAATAACAACATTTCAGTAGAGTTAAAAATGGAAAATCTCTAGTGATCAACATTACTAATTTTGGGAACTAAGAAGAAAAGTAAAACTCTCTGTTTAGATTAAGATGTCGGGAATTAAATTGTGAATCGTATAGTAATGTTAGATTGTGAATTGGACTAGTTAGATATGAGAATAACTACAACGGGTACGGGTACGATAGGAGTGCACAATTAGTTGAGAGGTGAGGAACTCATGTGAGTGCACGCACTATCATGTACTTTATATTCACTGTTTAATGATATCAAACACTTTCTTTATTTTAAACTATTTTCACAATCGGGCTCTAACCCGTTTGCTTTCAAATCTATTTTCTTGTAAAAATCTTTTAGTAGCCTAGCCACAAGGACACCAAGCATAAGAGTTCTATTCCGATGACGTGCTGTAGCTGCTGTGGAAGTTAAAGGAACTCGATAGTAGACGCCTCCACTTTCTATCTTGACTCTATTTCAGATTTACTCATCTGTAGGGCATGTCGCCCCTTTTTTTAGAGACATCTTACTTATTCAGTCTTACTTCAGATTTTGGGTTGTAATTAATTAATAGTTCAGGCTTTGGATTTTGTTTATTTTAGTATTCGGATTGTTGTGAGGTGTATTCCTCCAGATTCAGTTTATTACACTGTTACCTTATTGCGACTGTGATGTGGTTATGGTATCAGTATTTCATAATTTATTTTGGTTGTATATAAATCGAATTCAATTAAAATTGACAACTCACTTTTTAAATATTAGGTTGCTAGTAATTGTTAAAACGTCTTGCGACAGTGATGCTATAAACTGAACCAACTTGACATTTTGTATTAATTTAATAAAGGAGTAGCTACCCGGTATTTAATTAGTCGGGATGTCACATTCCGTATATGAGTTAGTGCACAAACTGCTGTGTGTATAAGGATAAACTATGTTTTTAATGATTTTTATATCTTGAATGTATAAGTCAAGTGGGGTATTAGCAGGATACTCTTTATAGAAATTACCTATGTGAGTGATAAAGATTTGCTTCTATGAGAATAACAAAGCCTATTTCCCTAGCACAGTCATGAAATCAGGAGGTGTTCAAGTCCAAAGTGGACACAATAATGAGAACCCATAAATTTGGAAAGACATTGTGTGGATACTATTATGTCAGTTTACACATATGGTCAATCAATTTAAGACATCACGTTTATTGATTTGCTAGTAAGCTCGATATTATCTCACTAGGAATGATTCAAATCCACTCGCTATCTTTTTTTATGCAATGTTTTTCCTATAAAATCTCTCTATTCGCATCTATATTCATTTGATTCTTTCAAATTCCATTCATGTTGTGGATTGTTGGATATTTTAAGCAAAATGCAACTTATTTGGTTAATATTTGGGGTCAATTTTATATGACACACATATGTTAAAACTGACGTGTCTTAGTACTAATGTGTTCCTTGTTGCGAGGAGATTAATTTGGTATACTCATTTGTTCAAAATAGTGTAGTAAATGAATGAGAAATTTGAACTTAAAGTGACCCATTTGAGATTAATCTAAATAGTGTAACATATTTAACTGGGTTTGTCCCACATTGGAATAGTGGTAGAAAATCTTGGAGATGATATACCCAAGTTATGGGACTAAGGCTTGGATGCTTTTGGGGTATCCCAACTCTTTAAAGGGGAGATAAACTACACTATGCATGTGTTGGGGGTGGGCCAAAATCCCACACGCGTGCGTGCACTCTCGCCACCGTCCGTTCGTCCTTTGGGAAAATGTTACATTTTTGGACAAATTTTAATTCGCCTTTGGGCTTTAAAATTTATTTTTTCAACTAAAAAATATGTTTTCCCAAAAGGAATTAATTAATTATTGATTAATTAGTTATTTAATTATTTTCGCATTAATAGATTACATAAAAGGTTGTCATTTTAAGTAATTCAATTAAAACGATGTGTTGTTTTGTTAACAGATATGACTGTTCAAACAATCGTATCTTTCCTGAGAGAAGCCAATAGTTGCAACCCTTGACAACTTATGGAAGGACCTTGTGCAGTCCATTTTAAACACTAAAAAATCTACCCGAATTCCCTATTCCTTTCCTTGTTTCCTTATTCCTACTTGAGAGAAATTCGCCATTGTTGTTCGTGGGGCTATTACACTGAAGTTCTTATTATAACATTCGCTGACCGTTTCATCTTGGGAGGCAGACGTCCGTTGAATTTTCCGTCAGCACCGTAGCCGGAGAGTATTCTATCTTCAGGAGAGATAGTTGAACTTTTCACTCCAAATGTTTGCAAATGATTATTTCAATCAACAACTGTATGTTCTTCTTGACTTACTTTACTGTTATTGTAATTCTGAATAATTAGTTAATTTTTATTAATGTTTATTTATTTTGTGAAATACTATTTTCGTAATCCGAAAAACAACAATCTTAAGACATAATATTTTTTGGTTTCTCACTAAATAATTTTTTTTTGTATTGAAATTACATTAGTAAATTTTACCTTTTAAATACATAAAAAAAGTGGTTACGTTTTATATTTTCGTCGACAATTTATTTCTGAAATTTAGAAAATTCTTTACATTTTATAAATTGGTTCTGGGTTATTTTATAATAGAATAATGGCAACTGAATCCTATGAAAATTTAATGTTCATTCCTAAAACCGATGTTCTAGTTAGTGTTCCTATTTCGGTTCCTACTCATTTAACCCATGGAGAAAAACTCATAAAGTTTAACGGTACCCATTTCAAATGTTGGCAACAAAAGATTTTATTTTATTTAACTGCCATTAATCTTGCAAAGTTTATTAATGAAAATGCTCCCGTGGTTAATGAAAATGAAATGGATACGACAACATTGCTAGTTGTAGAAGCATAGAAAGATTCTGATTTCATTTTCATAAACTATATCCTTAAATGATTGGACAATACACTTTATAATGTATATAGTCTAATCAAAACCTCTAAATTGTTATAGGAGTGTTTGGATAAAAAATATAAAACTGAGGATGCAGGCACGAAAAATTTCATGGTCGTTAGATTTCTCCAGTATTAGAGGGTTGATTCAAAGGCTGTCATAAGCCAAGTCCAAGAGATTCAATTAATTTTTCATGGAATACTTGCTGAAATATGGTCATAAGTAAAAAATTTCAAGATGCTATTATAATTGAAAATTTTCTTGCCGCTTGGAAAGATTTTTAATATTATTTGAAGCATAAATGAAAAGAAATGGGACTTGAAGATTTAATTGTTCAGTTAAGGATAGAAGAAGATAATCGTAAATCTAAAAAAAAAGGTAACCATGTTATGTCTGTAAATGCAAATATTGTTGAGGATGGACACAAATTTAACAAAACGACGAAGCACAAAAATGAAGGCACAAGTCAACAGGGCGGTGCTAAGAAGTTCAAAGGAAAATGTTTTAATTGAAACAAAGAAGGTCAAAGCGCCAAGGATTGTCGCAAGCCAAAAAACCAAGAGAACTTTGAGAAGAAAGCACCATAAGCCCACATGACAGAAGTTGATACATTGTCTGATGATGTTTCCAATGCGTCTCTCTCTAAAGTTGTATCTGAATTAAATTTGGTGAGTAACACAAAAGAATGGTTCCTTGATACCGGCGCTACATGCAATGTGTGTTTCTATAAAACTATGTTCACAACTTACCAATCAATTACAAATGGTGAACAACTAATCATGGGAAACTCCTCCACCTAGAAGGTTAAAGTTCAAGGCAAAATCATGTTGAAAATGACTTCGAGGACGCATCTTGCACTCAACGATGTATTGCATGTGCCTTACATTAGGAACAACATTGTATCTGTTTCCGTGCTAAGCAAGAAAGGATTTAAGCTAGTCTTTATTGGAGACAAATTTGTACTAAGTAAAGATAAAATGTATGTAGAAAAGGATATATATGTGATGGGATGTTCAAATTGAACGTTATGATTATTGTACCTAAAAGTAACAATGGTAATAATATAATACCTTATGCTTATGTTCTTGAGTATATGGATATGGGACATGGTAGACTAGGGCATGTTAATTATAATAATTTAAGCAAATTAATTCACTTAGCATTAATTCCTAAATTTAGGATTGATACAAGTCACAAATGTGAAACATGTGTAGAAGGTAAATTAATAAAAACACCTTTTCAGTCAATTGAAAGGAGTAGTGAACCTTTAGATTTAATTCACACCGATATATGAGATTTAAAATTTATTCAAACTAGAGGTGGAAAAAAGTACTTTATTACCTTTGTGGATGATTGCACTAAATATTGCCATGTCTACTTAATAAGAAGCAAAGATTAAGCCATTGAAGCTTTTAAGCAATATAAGATGGAAATTGAGAATCAACTTAGTCAAATGATTAAAGAATTAAGAAGCTATAGAGGTGATAAATTTGAATCTACTTTTAAGGAAATATGTTTAGAAAATGGCATTTTTCGCTAAACCACCGCTCCTTACTCTCCTCGATCAAATGGTATTGCGGAACGAAAATAACCAAACTTTAAAAGAAATGATGAATGCAATGATAATACGTTCAGGATTACCCCAAAACATGTGGGGGGAATATTGCTATAAGCTAAATAAATTCTCAACAAATTGATTCATAAGAAAACAAATAAGATACCCTTTGAATTGTGGAAAGCACGCAATCCTTCCTACAAATACTTAAAAGTGTGGATACAAGAAAAAGGATACAAGAAAAAGGAGGGAATATATTATTTTGACACTTATTCACCAGTTACAAGAATTACATCCATTATAATGTTAATTGCAATTGCACCAATATATAAATTGGAAATACACCAAATGGATGTCAAAACGACATTCTTAAATGGTGAATTAGTTGAAGAAATATATATGGAACAACCCGAAGGTTTTCATTCCCTTGGAAATGAATGTAAAGTATGTAAACTTGTGAAGTCATTATATGGGTTGAAACAACAACCTAAACAATGGCACGAGAAATTTGACAATGTCATGAAGTCAAATGGTTTCAAAATAAATGAGTGTGACAAATGTGTTTATGTTAAAAGATTTGAAGCGGGGCATGTGATTATATGTCTATATGTAGAGGATATGCTAATAATTGGTAATAATAATGTTATTAATTCTACTAAACCATTGTTGACTAGTTGATTTGAAATGAAGGACATACAGCTGATGTCATTCTATGAATTAAAATTACTAGAACACCTCAAGGAATTAGGTTATCTCAATCACATTACGTTGAAAAGATACTTCAAACGTGTAATAAATATGATCAAAGTATTGTGAAAACACCCAAAGATCCAAATCCTCACCTCTTTAACAATAAATGTGAATGTATATCTCAATTAGAGTATTCTCGTATTATTGGAAGTTTGATGTATTTATCAAAATGTACTCGATCGGATATAGCATACTCAATTAGTAAGCTGAGTTGATATACGAGTTATCCCGAAAAAGATCATTGCAAAACCATAATAAGTGATCTTCGATATCTTTGATACTCTTTAGGGAATGGGTTGCACTATGAACGATGTCCACCTGTGCTTGAAGGCTATAGCGATGCAAATTGGATATCCGATTCAAATGATTCGAAATCCACAAGTGGATATGTATATACTCTTGGAGGTGCATCCGTATATTGAAAACCCTTGAAGAAAACGTTCATTGCAAGATCCACTATGGAATATAAATTTATTGCTTTGGACAAAGCTAGGGAGGAAGTCGATGGCTTAGAAACTTCTTAGAGGATATTCCAATACGGTCAAAGCCCGTGCCACCTATCTTAATACATTGTGACAGTCAATCGGAAATTGCTAGGGCTAAAAATAATAACTGTAATAGTAAGTCATGACATATACCTCGTCGATGTGACAACCCGCGATCCGAGATAAGGGGTGGCCAGCCCGAAACTCAAACGTAATAGGAATCATGGATGGATATCATTCTCAGCATCACAAAATATGAATTTAGTATACGGGAAAACCACCCAATAAGTTAGAAAACGGGTTGCCAAAAGTTTAAAATTTTAAAACCAGTTAGGAAAATTAAATTTAAACAACCCAAATCTGATAAGCAAGTGGAATTCCACAAGAATATGTATAATACAACTAAGACGAATGTACACAAAAGGACCGAATAAGCTGTCGATCCACAACAACATACAACGAAGTACCAAAATTTAAATATTTTACATAATACATTCATTAAACTAGTACAAAAGTTTGGGCCACACGCCCGATGAAAAGACCCGATCATATCTAGAATACAAATATGAGAGCGTCTAATACAATGTCCTGTAATAACCCGCAAAATCTTACAGCTCGTCGAAAGCAAAGGAATGGGAACATCAAAACTGGCGCCCTTGCGGGGGAGCACCTAAGCGGATACAATCATATACACAACAAGGAAAGTAAACCGGTCAGGGTCGGGTTCTATATAATCACCAGAAGAAATAAAAAGCATAATAGAAATGAACAGTTATGCATGAATGATAAGGATGATAAATTTACATTACAATTTAACTAAATGAGGAAATGAAATGTCATTTACATAAAAGAAAGAAAAGTAATAACTTAAATTTTAAACCTTTCCTCATTTATCAAATTTCCATTACCTCTTGTATTCCTTAATAGGAATAAAACCATTTATTAACTTCCGTAGTTAATTATCTTACCATTTCATCTTTCCATTCCTTAATAGGAATACCATTAATATCAACTGCACTTTATGGAACATATCTCATTAATCTCATTGCCGTGCTCTTTATGGCACGTATCATGCTCTTTATGGCATATATCCATCAAGTCCCACTTGATGCAGAAAAGTTATATTCATATACATATAACGATTCTAAGACCGTCCCTCCGAGTTTCCCCACTAGGCGCGCCCCTAAATGACCATCATCTTCCAGGGACTATCTATACAAGACAACCTGGGATCATAACGCAACGTTGGGAAGCGGCCATATGCCTGCGGGAAAGTCAGGACCACACCCGGAATCTCCTAACCAGCGTAGAAAAACATATAAAAACCCCACATATGGCCTAGGACGATATCCACCCTGCATTCACTAGCCAGGGGGCATCACCAAGCGCGCGAACTTCCCTTATGATGTCATTTAGAGAGGTGTGTTTAAGTAAATTAACATTTACCATTTAAATTTCACTTTCATTTTCAATTACCATTACCAAATTTCCATTTCCATTATCCATGTATTTGGTTCATTTTATTCGAACCTATCATTATTAAACAACTGGGTTCATTTTATTTGAACCAATCATTTTTAAACCATTGGGATCATTTTATGCCAACCTATTTCCATCGAGCATCATCATTGACATTCCTCAAATTACAAATGCCTGCTTAGTCTCCAAATGATCATCATGATCGTATATGTCCCCAAAGTTCATATAACCTCAACATGCCCCTAAAGTGTCCAAACATGGGCATTTAAACTTCTAACTTCTAGAAAATTCAATAAAAGAAGTAATGCCTTAACATTACTTTAAACATCCCCAGAATAAACCCCAGATGACCCAATTCTAGTCTAGGGCAACGACCAAACTCAACTAAAATTCTAGGACTCTAAGTTTACTTCATACAAGAAGGTTCCTAGTCCCTAATTAAAAGAAGAAACTTAGGAAGAAAAAAAAATGAGGTTTAAAGGTGGAAAACAGGGGACCGATCGACCGGTCCTGAGACCGCGGTCGACCGCGTCTCAAGTTTTAGCCTAAGAAGAAAAGAAGAATGTCCAGGCAAAGGGGGCCGGTCGACCGGTCACAGACCGAGGTCGACCGCACACAAAAATTTAGGCCTTGGTGGGAGAGCAGTATGCCCATCCCCGAAGGCCCGGTCGACCGGTCCTGGAACTGCGGTCGACCAGTCATAGCAGACTTAGCCTCCCTATTTCTTCTTCCAACAACCAAAGCCCATATCATTTAATGGAACTAATACACCACAAATATGTCTAATTACCACCATTTACAATATTAATCATCCAAATCAATTTCCAAGGGTTAATACCCATAAATCCAACAAAACCCTAAAATGATTAAACACAACAAATTCATAACTATCACAACTAATTATTCTCCTTAAATAATATAATAGCAAGTAGATAACTTTCCTTGATCTTGCAAATTCAGATTTGATTTGGTGTAGACAACCATCAAAGCTCCAATCTCTAAATCTCCCTCTTTTTCTCCAAAGCTCTCTTCTTTCTCCTTTCTATCTCTAGGTTAACAATTGTGTGTTAAGAGAAAATGAGGAAAATAATGAGGTTAGCAAGACTAAATCGGACCATTAGTCTAAAAGGTCCAACTTTAATGACTAATACGCGATAAAATGATACGCACTACACATTTAATCTATAACCAGTCAAAAGTACCCGAAATGCCAAAATACAATATGACACTTATTTTGACTGTCTCGCACCTACCGGCACTAACTACACCCTCCAAATTATCATTTGGAATTTTTATAACTCATTTTAAGTTTCGGTTTCTCATTAAACCAAAATGTCTTTTTATATCTTATGACACCATAAATCACCACATGGATATCTCTGCCTACTCATCAGGTAATCATAAAACATTTCAGTAAATATTAACCTTTTTCATATTAAATTAATATTTACTCAAGATCCATCATTTTATAATTACTTACTACACATAGTAAATAAATATAAAATAGGCTATCAAACGTGAGGGTTGTTACAGTCGACACCAAACCTTTAGACAATTTCTCTCAAATGGAATTATTTATGTTGACAATGTAAAGTCAAAGGAAAATATTGCGGATCCACTAATTAACGGTATACTGGAGATAAAGTTGCAACTTTATCACGTGGAATGGGACAAAATTTTGTGAACTTATAAAGATTCATATTAATGGAAACCCAACCTAAATGACTGGAGAGCCCAAGAAATAGGTTTAAAGGGACAACCAAAGTATGACGACTCATTTATCACTAATAAGTAATACTTTAATTACTTACTTCCATTCCGAAGATGAGTGAGTGCAAAAACTACCGTGTGTATAAGGATAAACTTTGTTTTTAATGATTTTTATATATTGAATGTATAAGTCAAGTGGGGTATTAGCAAGATACTTTTTATGGAAATAACCAATGTGAGTGAGAAGGGAACACTTCTACGAGAATAACAAAGAATATTTCTTTAGCACACTCATGAAACTAGGAGGTGTTCATGGCCAAAGTGGTCACAATAATGAGAACCAATAATAATGGAAAGACAATGTGTGAATACTATTTAAGACATCACGTTCATTGATTCGCTAGTAAGCTTGATTGCATCTCACTAGGAAATATTCAAAGCCACAAGATATCTCTCTCGATGCAATGTTTTTCCTAGAAAATCTATGTGTTCTCATCTATAATTGTTTGATTCTTTCAAATTTCATTCATGTGTGGTGTTGTTGGATATTTTAAGAAAAATACAGCTTATTTGGTCAAACTTTGGGGTGAATTTTATATGACACACATATGTTAAAAATGACGTGTCTTAGTACCAATGCGTTCCTTTTCGGAAGGAAATTAATTTGGTATACTTATTTGTTCAAAACAGTGGAGTAATGTATGAGAAATTTTGACTAAACTAACCCATTTGAGTTTAAGCTATATAGTGTTACATAGTTAAGTGGGTTTATCCCACATTAGAAAACTGGTAGGAAATCATGGAGTCGATATACCCAAGTTATGGGACTAAGATTTGGATGCCTTTTGGATATCCCAACTCTTTGAAAGGGAGATGGCCTACCTTAATCATGTGTTAGGATTGGGTCAAAATCCCAAACGCATGAGCGTGCAACCGCCGCCGTCCGTTTGGCCTAACTCGTGCCCGGGTCTGGGTATGGGTCTTGGGTGAGCAACTATTGAAGTTTTTGGACAAATTTTAATTGGTCTTTGGGGTTTAAAATTTATTTTTTGAACTGAAAAATCCATTTTCCCAAAACGAATTATTTAATTTCAGATTAATTAATTATTTAATTATTTTCGCATTAATTAATTTTTCAAAACGTTGTCATTTTAATTAATATAATTAAAACTTTGTGTTGTTTTGTTAACAGATATGACTGTTTAAATAATCACATTTTTTTTTGAAAAAGACAACAATTGCAACCCTTCACCAATTGTAAAAGGACCATTTTCAGTCCATTTTAAACACTAGAAAATATACCCAAATTACCTATTCTCGTCCTTGTTTCCTTCTTCCTTCTTGCAAGAAATTAGCCATTGTTGGTTTGTGGGGTTGTTGCACTGAAGTGATTCGTGTAATAGTCGGTGACCATTTCATCCTGGGAAGCAGACGACCATTGAATTTTTCGCCAGCACCGTAGCAAGGGCGTATTCTGTCTTAAGGAGAGAAAGTTCAGCTTTCGACTCGGTCAAATCTCTGCAAGTGATTGTTTCAATCGCAAACTATATGTTCTTCTTCACTTTCTTTACTGTTACTGTAATTCAAAATAACTAGTTACTTTTTATTACTGTTTATTTATTTAGTGAAAAATTATTTTTGTAATCTGAAAAACAATAGTCTTAAGACAAAATATTTTTTTTTTGTTTCTCAGTAAATAAATTATTTTTCTTATTGAAATTAAATTGATAAATTTTACCTTTTTAAATCCATAAAAAAATGTGTTTACGTTTTATATTTTCATCTACAATTTAATTTTGAAATTGAGAAAATTCTTTACATTTTATAAATTGGTTCTGTGTTATTTTACAGTAGGACAATGGCTATTGAATCCTCTGAAAGTGTAATGTCCGTTCCTCAAACCGATGTGCCGGTTAGTGTTCCTACTGTCGTTCCTACTCATTTAACCCATGGAGAAAAACCCAAAAAGTTTAATGGTACTGATTTCAAATGTTGGTAGTAAAAGTCCTAGACCCCGAAGTGATCTTAGAAACCAATCGCGTTCTCGAAAGAATTCTAATATCGTATTCACCTAGAACAAAGAAAAAAATTGAGTTTTTATTATGGTCATCCAGTGAGAACTTAAAGATTTTGGATGTTACAACCATATTAGTCTCTCATTTTGTTACAGGGAAGCTAACGGTTGTGCAGACTCGCGGGATACTTTCTTGGTCACTCGTTCTTTTCATACTTTATTTTTTACTCAAGCACCTACTTTTCTAATTCAGTCTTCTGTAATTTTACTAGACCTACAATAGTTAATAGTAATCAAGCTTGTAAAATATTACTTTTCTAATAAAGATTCTTTTTGTCTGTAAAAAAATTAAGTTAGCCACGATAAAGAGGATTACTAAAATTTAAGACAAAATAACTCACTTTATGCGTGTGAGAAGTCAACTTATTAAATTGGTTCAATTAAGTTTTTCTTATTAGTCTACTCGGGCTTGTAAAAGGCAAGAGAAGATTTAAAAGAGCTTCATTTTTGTCTTTTATGAGAAGTGAAGATTTGAACTTTTTTATTTTGGTGAAGTAGGCAACTATAATGTGAAAGTTGAAAGTACAAGACATAAATGGAATAATTCATGCACGGCCAAAATTCAATGTCAAGTGGGGCAAAAGTGACATTATTTACTTTAACTTCAATACTAGCTCTTCATTTCCTCTCGTGAACTCTTTATATGGCCTAATATCAAATCTCAATCCCTACTAATCTTTCCACACACTAAAACACCTTCCTCAACGCATGTCATTGTGATATATACATACATACATACATATATATATATATATATATATATATATATATATATATATATATATATATATATATATATATATATATATATATATATAATGTGTGTTTGTGTCTGTGTGTTATAGATTCATTCTTAAGGACAACATAATATTAATCAAGACTTTAACAAAATATATTTGATCTTTACCTTTTAACAAAATATATTACTAAATTAACTGAATAATAGGACTTACCTTGATCCAATGCTATGATCCAACACTAGGAGAAAACGAATTTTTTATGACGGCTAAAAACTGTAATAAAGTGAGTTCTATAATGATTTTTAAATTAACAAAAATTGTAATAAATGCCAGTGTTATAAGGTTTGAAAAAGTGTTATAAAAATATATATTGTATGACAATATCAAATGTAAAGTTATTAAAGGCAGCTCCAAGATGTACGATTGATGATTTTTTTTTTCTTAAAATTTGTTATAACAAAGGCCAAAAACCGTTACAGCAAATTTTCTTATGACTATTTCCTTCAAAACATTATTAAAATAGCAAATTTTAATAATATTGATTTTTAAGAAAATGTAATAAATAACTACAAATGCCACGTCATTTTACAACTGTCGTTGTTTAATTATTCCTTAAAAACCTACATGTTATTTTTATTAGTTTATTCCCCCAAAATAAGTCATGCAATACACATGTAATACTACCAATTATACTATCGATCGAACAAATAACATAAATAATTTCACTAACTAAAATACATCAAATCCAACTAAAACTATCAATTATACTATCGATCGAACAAATAATGCAAATAATTTCACCAACTAAAATCCATCAAATCTAACCCAGTAGCCAACTAATTGTCATACTTAAAACACTAGAAAGAAAAATGATATACTCAATCCAATTTCAACCATTCAAATATATAAAACAGAAATAAATAAATAAAAAATCAACAAACTCAAATGTCATTGATTCAAATCTAAAATTATATTTACATATAAAAACGATAAATAAAATTCAATGTGCGCAGTATCCACCCTTATATGCACTCCAACTCTCCCCAAAGCATCATGACTCGGTATCTTACTAGACATATACATGTAACAAAGACATGTATACTACCTTGCCAAATAAAAGTAAATATTTACAAAAAAAATTACACAATTCTTGTGGGCCATAAAGAATTGTCAAGGTTGGAAAAAAGGGCCAACAAATAATTATCATGGCAGATTAGTGACTACCGGAGTTACTTCCTACTTAGTTTTGCAAAAGCAGATGCTAAGGCTGGGATGAGTTTGTATACCAAAAAGTATATATTTAAATTTTTTCAAATATAATGTCAAAACTTTAAATAGACAAACCCAACAAAAACTTGTGCATATATTTAACTGAGTTGTTGTGAAAAATCGATTTATGCAATTTGATCTTTTTAACCTAAAGCATGCATCTGGGTGAGTAACACATAAACTAAGTAAAATGATCGCACAATACACCGATGTATGATGAAAACCCACAATGGGAAGAACCTCGAACGTCCTAGCCCAACAGATTACTATGATAAGGTTTTACACAAGACAAATAATAGACTAACACAACGACTCATCGCCCTCGCAAGCCTTGATGTTCTTCTACATTCGACATCTCCTCCACAATGCAAAGCAGGAATCCACACATGCCTCGGTATCCACTAATCTAGCTCATCTACCATCTACGGAGTTGAAACACGGAATGACCGCTTCTTTACCACAATATAACAAACACTGTACAGAGTCCACCACACGAAACCTTTTTTCTATCCAGATGATAAGAGAAGCAAACTATGGTGTCCATGCAACTACATCTCAAAGTATAAGAAAGATGAAACTTGGATCTTTAAATGATTTGAGTGAAACTAGGGTTTGAAAGATTTTGGATATAGATGGGAAAACCTTTTTTTGCCAAAAGTCCTTAAAAATTGATGCCATCACTCTTATTCATTGAAAACAAAAATTTTGAGGCAGCCGGGTTCGTTCAAATAAGCAATCTCGTTCAAACGAGTTTATAATGGGTAGGCCCTACAAGAATTATAGGGAAAATAATTTCAAATCAATATAAAAAAGGAGTTTCAATTAGTCATTTTTTAAGAAAATAAACAGTATTTTGAACGCACAATTTTTCTACCTAATTTTTAAAATAAGTTTTAAGGTTTGGAGCATAGGGGCGTGCAATGTAAATTTTTGTCATAAACAAACTAATCTTTGGGGAAAAAAAATTAATTTTGAAAACTAGGATCTTAGGGTCACAAAGGAATATCCTGTCGGTTACTCTCTTCATGCCATATTTAACACCATTTTGGCCGAGCAACCCCTTTGTTTAACCATTTGACATACCCAGGGGGTTTAATTTTAAAGTATAAATGCATTTATGCACTACCCATAATGGGTGATCTAAGGAGCTATTAAAGGGTATAACAAAAGCAATCACAATCCAGTCTTTGCTAAATATATTGTTATTTGTTAATTAGAAGAAAATTCCAATACAAATATATTAAGAAATACATTTGCTAAATATATTGTAATTTTCTTCCTAAGAGGGAGCTTTTTATTTTAATCGTTGACCAATAATATTTTTTTACTCTAATTATTTATATATTTTCGAGTATTAAGGTCTCTCATCCCATTAATACAGGCCTTTGAATTCTCGGTATACACAAAACATTACATGTGTATATTACAAAAAAATTGTATACATTATAAAATTTCGATTACAAATTACAATACCCCCCATCCCCTAAAAAAAATTACAAAAGTCCATTTATGTAACACAAAATTTTAATTCATACATTAATGAAAAGTCGGCTTCACCCTAATAATGTCCTTAAGTAAAAAACAATATCGTCTAGGAAATTCAGTAAAAACACGAATCATACTTTATATGGCTCCCCCTTGGGATGTTTCGAGTGTAAAGTTTTAGTTTACAATTTATGTATAAAATAAATTTTATATCATAATTATACATAATTTTTTATACTTTAGTAATTGATTTTTAACTTAATGTTGGCAAATTGTAGTTGTAAATGATCCATAATTTAATTTATATGGTCCATTAGAGTCACTATACCATAAAGTGATTTTTCAACCATTGATCACATATTGAGATCAGAAATCATCGATCCCAAACCACTCCCAATGTGATATCAACAATTAAAAAAATTCACTCTAACGGAAAGTGACTCTAGAGGAGCCGAATCCTAATTAAATACAATGCATCATTTTGGGAATCGAGATGCAAAGTATACAACCTTTTTCCATTGGAAAAAATATATCATTTTTTATTTTATGTTGCAAAATGCACCTCCCTTTTAGACTTCTAAATCATTCCATTGATTTAACCTCGGTGGAACCAATAAAAAATCTAGTTTAATTTATTCAGTCCAGTTAGGGTCAATAAAATTCAGTTTCAACTAATTATGTTTGTTTGGTTATTTTTCACTCGCTTGATAGTTAATTAGGAGTGCGAGCATGCTAGGTAAGATTTATGGTCTTGCCAACGAAAGAATTTAGCCTAGTAATAAGTAACAGAAAATTTTGTTTCATTCGATGTCTCCGTTAATAAGACTTATGCTTCCTTTATAGAAAACTTTGAAGTGAGTTCTAAATGATTTAGTAGGACAAAAATAGTAAATTGCATGAATTAAAGAAAAATAAAGTTTCATATATAAAGAAAGAAAAATGCAATTAAAGTAACATTAGCAAGAAAATAAATTGCGAGTAAAGTAAAGATTTACGGGCAAGTAAATAAGAATAAATTCAAAGGTAAGAAACTTGAAATAAACTTTGAAAAGAAAAATGTTATGACTACCTTACAATCTACTTGCAAAATTGAAAGAAATTTAGGAAATAGAGAAAAAAATAGAAGAAAAGGAAAAAGAGGATAAATGTAAAGTAGGTGTGCCTTTTGAGATGGATTTCTATCTTCCTTATTGGCTTCTTTACTAATTTATAGTGTTTCTTGTCTATGCAACGCAATTGCTCATGTAACTGTTGGGTGGTTACTCACCCATTTAAGTTTTCCCGCTTTAGTGCTCTACCACCCCAATTAAAAGTGGAGTAAGTTCCCACTTCAATTAACATGTCCAAAATGGTGTCAAGTGTCACACATGCATGCAACCCATTACTTTGTATTTACACATAATAACCCAACTATTTTTTCCGATTTAATTATTAAATGGAAATAACTCACTGGGTTGTGTTAATATGTTATACACATATCCCCCGCACTAATTGGTTTTTGAAGAAGATTAAGTAATGGTCTGTTGGGTTTCTCGAAGACTTAATTCCACATTCACCACCATTGCACTTTCCAAATATACAAATCCTTGGCTAAGAGACTGCTCACACTCTGATCAACCATCATTTTTCCAATTAGCTTTGAGATCATTGTCCTCTACACTCGTTCCCTCTATACCCATTTTATATGGGTTTTATGATATTGAAACCTGAAGGGTCTTTACTTGTCCACCTATGTGCAATAGGCCTTTTGTTTCTAGGATTTTCAAAGGTTGTGCCACTAATTTCTTCCTTTTTCCTTAATTTTTATGGCTCCATAGTCTTCATATTTTGGCAAAATCCCTCTAACTGAGGATGATATGTTTGAAATGGAGGACCCTTCCTTAGAGACCAATGGAACTTAATATTTGGGGCACCTTGTCTCTTTAAACATCAAATATTTTCTAGTTCCATCCATTTATGAGTCGTTCATTCACTGCAACCTTATGCCCCACTTCTTATTTGAAGTATATGACTCAAGAGGGATATCCCATAGTCGACCATGTTTTTAGGGGATATTGCCTTGTTCTTTGACCATCAAGCCATTTTACCCCTTTTTGGGCTTCTTTAAATGAATACACGAGTGTCTTGACTTCTTGGCATTGTGGCACTTATGTTTTTCTAATGTATGGCCTTTCTGGTTGTAGCTCACACACTTATGTCTAACAAACATACTAAGTTGTTCCCAATGGTGCATATACTTTTTTTCTCTTGTCGATGATAGCATCGAGTTTCATGTTCTTGAGAATTTTATTACCCATACTATCATGTCTCCCCTCCTTCTTTATGATCTCATATCTCAACCTCATCTTCTGGGAAATGATGCTTTCAAAAATTTGGAAAAGTATGTTTAGGATGGTTTTCCAACCAAACGACCCTTTCTCGAGTCTCCACCTTCCACCTATGATCTTCGTAAAGCTTTGGCAACTCTTGATATTATTTACGTGCATGAGCATGGTGTCTATTGCGATACACCAAATGTGTTTTTTTACTTGACTGAATGTTCATTTTCATGGAACTGGTCGGATGGGTAACCAACCAACAAGATAACTTAGCCGATTATATTTATGCATAGTCTAAGGATCCACTGATCATCAAGACAAGTGTCACTTCTTTATAGGTCCATGTGGTCTACTTATTTTAGGCTCCAACAAAAGCCCCAATATTTCATTCTTGATAAGAATGGTATAATGAGTGAAAGGATGGACTATTATCAATTATGAGCTGCTCGTTTGTCTGAAGGGGCTTGGTCAGCTGTCGACCTTAGGACCTATAAATTTTAACCTGTCGTATTAAGGCAATCGCAATTTTATAAATATTTTGAAAAATAGCGAACCGATTGGGGGTACGTTGGTCATTTTGGTGTCTAGGGAAACGAAACACTATTGATATCTGAAACAATAGTATGATTAATCATTTCAATATTTAGAACTTTTAAAAGGTCCTTTCCCCCTCAATCTTATCCCACCTTGAATTTCAAACTCTTTTCTTCATTGTTGAGCTCTTACTTCGTCGTTATAGATAAAATTGTTGTTGAATACTTGCATTTACTGTAAGAATCCTTTTTTCCTTGCATTTTCCTTTATGAGTTTTTATGATAGTATATACTGTTGATTATTTGGAGGAGTTTAGAGCAGAGCGTAGGATCCCTAAATGGGTGGAATTGAGTTGATGATAGGTCCTTGTGACTTATGTTCAATAGAAGAAGTTCGCTAACTTCCCATTATTTTTATAGCGGAGTGTTGAGTTAATCTCCCAATAAATTGATCATTTCTTGAATTTCGTCAATATTTTGATGTGGACCCTACCCAAGTGGCACCAATTATTTGGAGAGTAGTAAATGGGGTCAACCGCATTAATGAAGGATTTGTAACCTACATAAGAATAACGAAATTGATGTACTACCATAGCTGGGGGGGAACTTCTGATAATATTTATTATTTCAAGACCACGTATTACAACATGGCTTTGGTAGTTAATTTACTGTATTTCAATAAAGATAATTGGCATCATGGATTGGTTGTTAAGCACTGACACTTTGTCCCTCTTCCTAAAGATGAAGAATATACTAGGCCACTCTTCCCTCAGGAAGGGAATGGCATAGGTCGACATCTTTTATTTTTTGTGCATTTTCATTTTTTCCTTTTAATTTATTTAGTGGCTGACCAGTGTCCTTGTTTTTGTGCTTGGAAATAAGGAGCAAGAAGGACATTCCCCCTTTGTTCGCAGTAAATTTTGCTGACATGAATCTCGTACTGTCCATCCAACAAAGAATTGGAGAATCTCATCCTCGTTCAGTGTCTGTGTTTTTGGACTACCAGAGCTCCATCAACTCATTTGTTGCCCGACTAATCTAATATATTACTTTAGTCCCCATTAATTTACAGGATCCAACCTCATCTTCCTCGGCTGCTGATTCATAGTCTTTTCCCTAGTTAGAGGGAGGTTTTACTGTTAGAGGTACCTCTTCCTCCTTTGAATCCTTAGAGATCAACCACATTCTGACCCTAACTCATTCTCTAAATATGGGGAAATGGATGATCCCCAACCTCCTCACTGGAACCAAGTTTCCATCTCCAACAGAGAAGAGGAAGATTGAGGAAGCAAGTTCCAAATGCCCTACGATGGTGGTTCATTATGAGGTGAAGACCCAAGAGCCCCAATTCAAGAGGCTAAGAAAATATTATACTGATTGACAAGAGTTGCCAAGAAAGGACCAGGCCGACTAAGGCCTAAGTGGTGCCTCTTCTGTAGCCGTGAACCCTAGCCTTGCCATCTGTTTGATAGAATCAAGGGTTTTCCCTGCTGATGAAGCTTCTACTATTGTTGCCCCCTATAGGGCTAGATTGCTAGAAATATCCAATAACTATTTGGCCTTGGTAAATATCCTTTCAACTACTCTCCTTTATCTATTTGTATTCTTGTCATGTTTTCACTAACCTTCTTGATTTTCTTGTACTTTTGAAAATTTTAGTTTATTACGACCAACTGTTGAGCAGCGATGCCCGCTTAAGGGAGACATTAATTGATGTTGACTTTGCATTCCAAGGCTTAAAGGAGTCTCTAGAAATTACATAAAACGCCCATGTAAAGGATCAAATTTTGACACCATTCAGATCAGATCACATAACAATAAATATAATGGATGTTTATATATTTTATTAGTTATTAAGAGAGAGAGAGAGAGAGACAGAGAGAGACAGAGAGAGAGAGAGTACAAATAATATTAGTTAAGAACTAGAGTTCAATATGTAACCTATTTGGGAGGGAAATATATAAATTAGAAATAGGCGGGTAGAAAGAAACTGAGAGACGAGATAAAAGTTATGGATTAGTCATTGCGTGTGAAAGAGAAATATTTTTGTTGAAAAGTTTGGAGAATTATGGAGATACGGTATGCCCAAAAGTCTCAAAAGAACCATAAAAATGATCATAATAAAAAAGTGAGAAAGAATAATTTTGTCATTAGCATCTCCATGCCACTTACTAGGAGTGAAATTAGACTCCCCATCATGTTCTCATCTTTCTTCCACTCAGATTTGACCCACTGATTCTTCCATTCATCTTTAGCAAAATAACAAAGAAAAACCAGATGTTTAAACATTTTCATGAATCATGTTAGAGTCATTATACAACCTCTCTCAAAGACAACAAAGAAATCATATTATTGAGATATGACATATGTTCAATGCTATAAGGAAGTTTTAATTTTCTCAAACTATTAACTATATTTTTCAGTTAACTATTCTATATTCTTCCTCATCTATTGTGAACAATACAAAATTAAGCATTACCTTATACACAAAGATTCCAACCATTCTCCACCTTTGATTGCAACAAAACTAGCCTAGTTGGCTTGTACTAAGATGGGTCCATGTTTACCTTTAAGGTCCAAATCCAGGACTCCCAATGTACGAAAAATACCCAATTAAATGTCCAAATGAATTCATAAGATCCACATAGAACTCAAATATTGGTTTTTATAAGAGACTTGAATTGATATATGGTATATCCTAATTCGAGTACCCTAAATTCACATAAATTAGGTAAAGCATGATATTGACCCCACTACCTAAATCACCCCACTTACCTCTACAGTAAACCTACAGTTCAACGTATCTAATACATCGTAATCAAGTTTTGAGTCCATACTGTTATCTTATATTAAGTATTAAAAATTAGAAAAATTATTCAAAACCAATAAACACACACACACACACACACACACACACGCACACATACACACACACACACACACACACACACACATATATATATATATATATATATATATATATATATATATATATACTAGGGTATGCCCGTGCTTGAAGGCACGACGCAAATTTTCGAAAGTGTACGTCGTTGATTGGACCATATGTCGTACTTAGTTCGCAATAGTAAAAATAGTCCGTCTTGTACATCATATAATACGTCATAATGGCACGGTGAAAATTGGACATCATTTTTTAATAAAAACTTGACGAATTAAACTTATCATTAGGGGTCGAATTTTTCACCTAACATTAATACAATGACACGATTAATTCATAAATTTACTCGTGTTATTTGTGTCAAATAGTATTTTAATGTGGTGTGAAAATTATAAGTCACATTATTCGTGTTGTGATTAGTATTTTAATGTGGTATGAAAATTATAAGTCACGTTATTCTAGTGTATGCCCGTACCTAAAGGCACGACAAAAATTCTCAAAATTCTTTTAATTATGAATCAAATATCAAAAAGTCCCTCAAACATTTTCTAATATGCATTTAGTCCAAGCCTTCTATTTTGTACGAAAAAGTCCATTATTCTCTTATCTTTAAAGGTCCGTGCCAGCAGCATGGTGAACGACTTTTTGGAACAAAATAAAAAGGCTTAAATTAATCGTGTGATAAAAAATATTTGAGAGACTATTTAGTATATACCTCTTTAATTATTGTACCGTTTAAAAAAATGTTTTAATAGTTTTTAAAACGTGCACAATTTATACATTTTATTGATTCATATATGGTTTAAACGAATATTTTGTATTGGCTGCTATAACTTGAATAAAATCCTAATTGGGAAAAAAATATTTCATTTTATATTGTGTTGCGTCATTTTCATTTTGATCGAGTTAGTTATTTGTTTGAAAAAAACAGTGTGTTGTGATGCTTTTATTTGGTTATTTTTCTTAATTGATAAAAAAAAGTAATATACGTGTCATGTTTATTTTGGTTGGATTCATTTTTTGTTACAACAATAATTTTCATTGTACTGTTTTAATTTGGAATGAGTTCAAAATACGTAAAACATAAAAAAAACTATTTTATGCCTATGTCATTTTTAATTAAGTCCGATTTATTTTTTATTTAAAAAAACATTTCTTGTACTCTCGCTTTTACTTGGATCATTTCTTGGGGGCACTGTGTGGTAGCACAGATTTAACAGGCTTCAAGATTGAGGTTGCTGACTTAAATTTGTCCTTGTTGATGTTCCATTTCTTTCACCTGCAGAAAAGGACGGGCTGTCCTTGATTTGAAGTGAAGGATGGTAATGGGTATGGATGGTGTGTTTGAGCAGGAGGCCTAAAGCTCCTACCTCTAGAATTAAAAGAGGTAGTGTATGTGTCATCTTTCAAAGTAATTTTTGTGCCTTCCCCTTGTATAGGCTGGGACTTGTTCCCTCATGGCATTAAATGCCATTGTTTGATCAGAAATCGAGTCAAGTCATGGACCCATCGCCAGCAATTTACTTTATTATATAAAAGAAAACTTTTTTAAAATATTTTTTTTCAGCTTTTAAAAAATATAAATTAAAATACAGTTTTATGTGAATTACTTAAAATATTTTTTCAGCCTTTAAAAAATATAAATTAAGATATCTTGTATTTGTATTTATAAAACTAACTTTTTGAAACACGGCTTTTATAAAAAAAACAAACTACAATTAACAATGATTTTATATTTAGATTTTTAATGAAAATAGTTTTTTTATGGAAATTGATTTTATGAAACCAATTTATTTTAAATATTTTTATAATTTAAAATAACTAATTTTACGAAACTGGTGGGATGTATCTTTGTAATTAAATTCATGTTGTTACATTGCAAGTTTTTTTAACAAAAATAACAATTTTCGACATTTTACCAAATGGAAGAAGGGGTTTCGAAATAGAAAAAAAATCCAATAAATATATATAAAAAATGCACACAGATATGGTATAAAATTCATAAAGATAACTTGTGTAATTCATAAACATCCAATCTTCCATTTAAAAAAAAAACATGTCTTAAGGAGGGAAAAGAAAATTCTGAGCTCGAGTGTTCAACTGGGTTTGATAATATGATATAAACTAATACCAAAATTATAGGAGACTTACATGTTCAAAGCTTCACTCTGAAAACATTGTACAAAGCTAATACAATCAAAGCTAAAAACAGGGCAACTTCTATGATCCTAAAAAACTCTTGGGGTAAAGTAGTTATTCCATCAGTTTCATACATAAACCACCACTACCCCCAACAAACTCTACAAAAAATTACAATATTACTTACTCTTTATATGGTACCAAATTTTTAAAATTGATGAGAACACCTGCAAAAGGAACAAAGAACAATTATTTAATAAATGGTGTTTTTGAACAATATGACTAAAAGTACCATTTAAAGAGTAAACCTTAAAAACCATTGTTGATTAAACCTTAAAAAACAGAAAGAACTTATAACAATAATAAGCCCATATATTGTTGTTCACAACAGACCCGAAACAAAATCGATGAAAAAAAATCACGACTACATGTATCAGCCCCAAATATCCAAACTTGATGAAAATTAAAATCTCCAAACTGAGAGTTGAAAATAAGATAGAATATTTCTCAAAACTGAAAGAATATTTCTCAAAACTGAAACTCTGAACCTTTTTAATACGAAACTCTCAAAGATGAAATTGTGAACCTTCTTGATCTGAAACAAACTTGATCTGAACCTCCACCATTTCTAATCGCAACAAAACAATAAAAGCCAGAAACATGACTACGGATCAAATTAATACAAAGAATTATATATAAAAACGAAACCAAATCAGAATCGATCGGGGCTTACTAATAATCACATTTACTCTTTCTCTCTAAGCCCTAGGTGAGATCTACCTCTACTACTAATAATTTTTAAACCAAATCTGGGTACCCTTGAGGTTGTCGAACTCCTCTCTCTCTCACACTGATGGTAGCCATAAAAGGTGGCTTGAGAGGGTTTAAAAGATGGCTTGGGAAAGGAATAGAGAAGAGAGAGAAAGAGGCGTCTTTTGAAATGGGAAGTGATTTTAAGAAACCGTGGGTGGAAAATCGAGGAATAATGGGTCAAAGATGAAAGATGGGACGGGTGCGAGGCGCGAGGTAGTACAGTGTGGGGCAGTTGTGTGTTTGTGGTCTTAATTTGAACCGTCCACAGCAATTGTCCATGTGGCCTTAATCTGAACCCTTAAATGTGTTAACATTTTATTGAACAGTAAAAACACCCTTACTCCTTATTATATATATATATATATATATATATATACACACACACTAGGGTATGCCCGTGCCTGAAGGCACGATGACAATTTTCCCAAGTATGAATCATGTGTCAAATTATAAAAGCTTAGAATATGAATACACAACACACCACTATTGGCAATTATAATTTATTGCATAACGAACGACCTAACTGAATACATATTAAAGTAACCACTACTAATCTCAACTCACCTTAGTTATGTGATCAAGATCCAAGAATCGAACCAAATGGAATTATAAACTCCAATTAACCATGAATATCCATGTCAAAAATATTCATAATCTACTTACATTAATTATCACGACACAAATAAAAGTACGAATAGAAAAATATCATTTATATAATTAGGAAAAGATGAGTTATGAAAGAAAAAATCCCATGTGCTAATCGAACATTGCGATATTGTTTAGGTGTAATTCTTTCAGTTTTGAAAAAAATCAGGAATCAGTTGCAAACTACAGGGGTCACAATGTGAAAATTAATTAATGATAAAGCAGATAAAATGCATTAGAAATAATCTAAAAATCACACCACAATACAATAATTCCATCACTGGCAGTGTGTCTCTCCATAATATTTTATTCTAAATTCTTAAAACAAAACACCCCCCCCCCCCCCCCCCTCAATTGTTCACGTGATGAAATTAACTCCCAAACTACATTATTCAACACATCCCATTCCTATCCTAAATTTATGAAATAAACCCCAACATAACATAATAGGCAAGAAGAAAATTCCCTTGTCTGATTTTGTTCTACATTAAGATAATAATTATTATTATGAATATAAAAATGCCACCAAGATAGAATAATGTTGGTCTCCGAGTCAACTCTGTCTTTGATCTGCCTTCCTTTACTGAGTCATGAACCCTGAGTGGAAACCTTTATGACTGCAAAAATACATATATTCATAGAACTGCACAACTATGAGAGAAAACGGATTACAGAAGAAAAAAACAGAGTACAAATTACCCATAGAAAACAAATTACAATAGGAAAAAAGAGATTACAAAAAATAGATCTGGACTACCACAGTAGAAAACATATTACAAATTACCTATAGAAAACCCAAAAATTTTGAGAAGATATACACAACCTCAGTCCTCACTGGAGTCGACGTCAAATATGCAACTAGATATTCATGGATCTGAAAACAAATGATTACAGAAAAAGTGAGAAAACTCTTAAAACAAATATGGAATGATGTATTCTTGCTATTAAAAATATAATCTTGAGCGCAGTTTAAAAATGAAAACAAGAGAGAGAGGGGAAACCTCATATCTTGTAGTGTAGTGGTATAGATCTGAACGTGGAGTCAAAGCTACTGCAAAATGAGAATGCAATTCAAATCATCTCAGAGCATGGACAAAGAAAAACCATAGACCATTAGATTGTAAACATTCAATATCTAATGTGGAGTATCTGCATAAAAAATGAAAGAAGTTTTACATAATCTAATTATTCAAACCATAGCAAACTTTAAAGGAACCCGCAAGGAAAATATGAACGAAATAGTTTACTATAACTTAGCAAACTGATGAACAATTTCCTACTCGACTAATATATCTGGCATTACATAGAAAATGAAGGATGCTTTAAATATTACAACATTAGAAGAAAAGGTGTAAAAACTATATTTGAAAGCAGAGGTGTAAAAATGTAAAAAAAAAGGTATGCTATTAAATAGAGCTATACAAACAAAGCTGTAAAAATGTATGCCTCTCTACTCAGCATATCATGGCTCTAAACTGTTATCTTGAAACAGAGCTATAAGCATTTCTAACCCGACTTCAAGTGAAAATATCATACTAACAAAAATTAAAATGTTATCTTGAAACCTATAAAATGAATCCTATTGAACCGTAATATCTAATACAAAAATCTCATTTAGGTCAAATTAAAGAACAACAACCAACCAAAAAATTTAATGAATCAAGTGTTACATACCCAAAACATATATTGAGTAGAATAAAAGAAGCCATAAGTAAAACATTAACCCATCCAATAAAAGAAAAGAAGCAAGATTTTCTTTGAGTGCAAGTAAATATGAGTGAATTACCTTTACAACAAAATTAGGAACCCTCGTTCAATTACATTTAGTAAATGGGACCTGCAAGATTGAAGAGGAATAATAGTTAATGACTATATGTAGTTTTAATGGTAAGGAATATGACACAGCTAAAATTGGCCTCTTTCATTAATAGCGAGATATAAAGGAGTGCGTACGTACCATTTGAAGAATATACTGGAGAATTGTGAGTTGAGTAGACGTTTGCGAGTAACTTATAATGAATCTTCAGCTACTAAACACCAAATTATAGATATCTTAAATTTATGTAGATAAAGCAATAACCACTACATATTGTGATATCTTATCTGTAATAACTAAGAGAAGAGTTCCATTGCATTTATCACTAACCACAACATATTGTGATATCTTATTTTTGTCCTCCAGAGTACAGATTTTTCCTCTGAAATAGTTAACATCAACATAACCACTAACCACTACAAATTGATAGAAAGTGGGATAAACGACACATTGTTTTCATTCTTGACGACATCAGCCCTTATGGGAAACTCCAAAACAAATCAAAGTAGTTGTCGGTGACATATTTTCAATCTTAACGACAGCATCACCATTCTAGTCATCAAAGATATATTCCTTCCATCAAAGATATCATCAACATATAGGAAAATTAACAACAAAAAGAAAATTAAAGCCAAGAAACCTAATGAGGACTTAAAAATCAAATCCAACAGTTTCGGAGGGCCTTCATAACATATTATAAATCGTAAAAGCTCAACAGGTATTCCTCTCAATGGTCTATTATAAATTTTATTATACATATATAAGTATATCGTAAAAGTTCAGCATGCATTATTTTCCAATGTTGCATCCATAGAAAGGGTCCATCAAAGGGTCACAACAATACTCCCTTAAAATGTCATAATAATACTCCCTCTAAAAGGCTCCAATAATACTCAGGTGTACTAAATGTCCATGTATGCAAGTGAAATGAAGAAAAACTAAAATAAGGAAATGAAGCAAAACGAAAATTTTAACCAATCTGGTGAAAAGTATTAAAATGAAAATACACATAATAGTGAGCCCCTTCCCAACCCACTAGGAATGAGTACTCTCATTAAAAGTCAAATTCTTGCTCAGCAGCGAGTACCCCAACATGTCCAACCCATAGAGACAAGGTATTATGAAAATATGATTATATGAATATTGAAAACAAAATGGGGCAGGACACATGTACATAAAACAAGCCAAAGCTTTATAGACATATATATTTCAAAGAAAGATTTAGTATGAAATCGATTTCATATTTCCAGCATCGTGTACATACTACAACCAAACCGGTTTATAATTACTTAGTTTGGATCACCAAACTCACCCACTACTGAACCATCACATACCTATAAGATGAACACAAATCATGTCAAATAAGTTAGTAGAAAACAAAAAGATATTAAGAAAACCTATGTCTGTGATATAGTTAGAGGGGAAGAGTGCAGACTGCAAAGTACACTAATAAGATGCAGAGTAGTATGATAAAAAAAATTGGAGAGTTAAAAGGGGGAGGGTGCAGAGTAGTATAATAGTTGAAGCCTGCATAATAGTTAATTTGTGGCTATAACAGTTAAACTATCTGCGAATTATTCTTTCAGTTTCTACAGCGCTAACGGGAGTTATCTTGTCAAATGTATCAGAGATCCGCTGATATGGTTCTAGGTGTTCCATTTACCATTACATCTTATGCACTTTTGACATGACTAATTTCTCATGTTTGTCATCTTGTTTCGAATGATTTTATCCATGTTATTATGGATGCTCGTGTATGTAGCACTCACATCAGACCTCTAGAGGATCAACAGTAGAAGCTACCCAAAGCATTTCCAATTTTGAAATGTACTTTGAAGTCACTGTTGGAAGGAAATACTTTCCAGATGGATTCTCGTAATGCCACAGCAGTATAGTCCAAGTGCTAATAAGGAAAGGCATCATTCCCTTCTTCTGGAACTTCTCGCCGCTTAATGATTGATGTGATTGGTCTGATTTTGGCAAGCAGGGTTGGGATTCGCATAGTTGATGTTGGGGCCCCACAATTATCAATACAGAGAGTAAAAGAAATACCTGGAGTTGATGACGTGAAGCATTCTTATGATCATTTCAAGCATTCTCATGAACATTAGTTGCAACATCACCCGTTGAAGATGGAGATCTGGTTGGAACTCGATTAGGTAACCTACTTATATGAGGTAATTTCAACCTCTTAGTGCTTCCCAACCTGATCCTTGTTGGTTGACATTATTTTAATTTGGTTGATGCTTAAAGTTCAGTTCAGGTCAAACCGATTTTACTACTTCGCAGAGTGAGTAGACTGATCACCAACCCCTGGTCAAATTTTGAGATTATAAAAAATTGGGAGTTGGTCGAATACTTAACATAGAACAAATTTACCAATTCAGTCTCAGACTCGTTGCTGCAATGTCTTCTGCTTTTGAGATACATCACCCGCAGCTACAGCGTTAGACCTACCTCCTCTGCTGCTTCCTCAACCTGGTTTGCTTTCCAATGTCATTCACCTTAAAATATCTTTTCAAACTCTAATGATATATTCATACCCTTTCTGCAACAATATCAAACAATATTCCCTGTCAATACACTATAAATTAATAAATTGAAAAACTTAAAAACATTTCAACATCTCTAAAAGATTATACAACACTTTATAATTGATTTTATATTCGCCTAATGAACCAATAACATAAAATTTCAAAGCCAAATTGAAATAATATGAATGAGACCCTGATAATAAGAATGAGGGATAAAATAAATGTATAAAAAGTATAGTTTCTTAAAGAAACAATTAGTTGTAATAAGATAGTATTCAAGTTTTATAGACAAATAATGAATTGGCCAAATCTCATATTTACATCTCACATACAATGTAGATTTAGATCTACAAAACCAAATTTGTTACTTATATATTTAGAGAACACAAAGATGGAATCATGGAGTGTTGATTTAAGGAATTACCGTCTCTGTTTTGAGCAAAGCACTGTGCCTCCTCAAAGATGTAAAAATATCTTAAGGAATCATGGAGCCTTTTTCTTGAGATTCGTTACTTGAGGACGTGCGCTGATCTTGAAAGGCACACCTCAACATCATACCCGAATTGATGTTAGAACCATACATTTTCCACATGACATTTTGAATACAAAACTGATAGGGGAAGAGAGAGAAAATAATACCTTAAAGATCTGAGACTAAAATGCCAGAAATTTGAAGAAAAAATGATTGCACCGAACGATGCTTAGTTTATATCTAGATTTACAAATCAAAATCTGCAAAACAAAACATAATTAATCAAATAAATTCAATGTTACCCTGTTCGTCCAACTTCAAATTCAAAACAATTGAAAAAATGATATACTGTTGTGAAAGCTTGTCAACGGTGGAATGTGGGAGGGAGGAGAGAAAAAGTCCAGGCATAGTGCCTAAGACATGCCCACACACCTTGTTAGATGCACAATAGATGGTATGAATGTGGTATATACCAACTAAAGCCCTATAATTGAATAAAATGTAAAATAACAACCATTTTCACCAAATTCGTAATAAATAACAACCATGAAAATAACTAATGAATCTACTCGGTTCGCATACCATGAGCTCCTATAGCCATCATAAAAACACCATATAAATATCAGACCCCAAAACAACAAAGTTAAAACAAAATGCAAATTGAATAAAGAGTAGAGAAAAAAAACTCCAAAAAAGTAACCATTATTGTTTAAAACTTATATGTAGAAAATATATGAATAGAATTGAAACTCATATATGAAACCTCAAGAAGTTATTACGGATTGAAATCCTCTTAAAACCCAACAAAAATAGATATGAAAAATAGATTAGAGAGAGGTAGAGAAAACCTGATAAGAACACCTCCAAATCATCCTTCCTACTTAGATAAACAAAGAAAAATGTCAGTATGGTACAACAATTGTTTTGATATTGAAATTTAACAATTCTATGACCACGAATTGTGTTATTTGAATGCATGTAATATTAATTGTAATATGACACAGCACATCGTACTTTTCAGGCCTAAAGGCGTGTATGATATGGATTATTCTTAATAGCAAGGACATCGGCACATAATAACAAAACCAATATAAGTAATAGTAGAAATGAATTACATAATCATAAAAAAAAAAATTATGAACGCATGATCTAACAAAAATGACATATAAAAATTCTCATATACATAGAAAAAACTCTCTTTCAAACAGAGAAAATGGAGATTAAATATGAAAAACCCATGATCTTAGCCAAACCAAACTACGAAATCAAACCCCCAATCGACCCCAAAATCAAACCCCCAAACTACCCCAATAGAAGATATAAAAACCGAATTGACCCCAATTGTAGAGAGAGAGATGGGGAGAAAAAAAGAAGAGAATACCTGTAAAAGGGAGAAATATGAGAAAAGGAATGATGGGTTCTGAAAACTAGGGTATTCTACATACCCTTCTTCAACAATTGAACAACACAGTAGCCTAAAAACATCACAATCCAAAAGAATCAAATAAAGTCAAGTGACTATACCATAACAATAATGAAGCAATGTGATGGTTTGGAAACCCTAAGTTTATAAAGAAATTCGTTTAGATATAAGAATAAAAGAAAGTAGAGTTGAGGAGGGGTGGGTAAGAGAGTTGAGGAGGGGGTGGCAGGGAGGAGTAGAGGAGGAGGATGAGGTGGTGGATTGGAGAGAGGGAGAGAATGGGTTGATGTTTGAGGTAGGTTTTTTTGGGAGTTTCTATTGAGATAACGGGAGAGAAGTGGAGAATGAGAAGATTGTGTGAGAATTGAGAGGAAGTGAACAAATTGAGGGAGTGATTTTGACTAAATTACCCTCAATTTTGGATTGAAGTGCAAATTTGGTAAGGAAAAAAAGAGGGGGAATTTAAAGAATTGAGGGCAAAATAGGAAGTGCAAAAAAAACTCAAATAGATGACATCATACTTGAAGCTTATGACATACATAAGTTTTCTACTTTATTTTATATATATATATATATATCTAGAGAGAGAGAGAGAGAGAGGCCCCTTATTGTAAAGACTCCTTATGGTCTAGATCCTGGTAAATACAATTTTTTTTAAATAGTAAAAAAATAATTTTTTTGATGAAACTTCATGAATATTGTCTCCACGGTGAGAAGATCATTTTCAATTTTTTCATCAAAAAATTCAATAAAAAAACGTTGAGATGAGGTGATACGTCAAAAAATGGTATAAATATGCATTTTTGATCGTTGAAATTTTGACGATCAACTAATCCACTTTTTGATTGAATTTTTTGATGCAACTTCATGGATATGATCTTAACAGTGAGAAGATCATATCCATGATGTTTCATAAAAAAAATCAATCATTCAAGTGGCTGGCGCATACCTAAAATTTCAACGGTCGAGTATGCATATTTATACCATTTTTTGACATATAACCTCATCTCAACGATTTTTTATTGAATATTTTGATGAAAAAATTGGAGATGATCTTCTCACTGTAGACATCATATCCATGAAGTTTCATAAAAAAAATCATGTATTTCCCCATATTTTTTTAAGATAAATAATAAAACTGTAGTATTGGGATATTATACGCAAAACATCAATGGAAATTGAAATAAATCGGTGAATCTAAAATATTTATTTTGAATAGGTAAATTTTTGTTATGTCATAATTATGTTTGTTGGATTTTTGTTATGTTAATGTTTATAATAATTGAATGTGTAGTCAGAAATTCATAAAGAAAGTGTGACGCAATTATAAAAATGTAATGTTGGGATAAAATAATTGGGAAGTATTTTGGGGAGTATACGGGCTCGGTTAGGTGTTTTAAACCTTTTAAAATGGTTCCACGGCATAGGTACATAAGTTGGGAGACTTTTGGGCTAGTCTGGTTACGGATTTGGGTCCATTTAGGGGCCCAAATTTTGGGATTTTAACCTAACTAGTGATTTAGGGTTAATAAATGTTTAAGTGCAAGAGTACTAACACCCCACTACTGATTAAAAACCTAAACATATATTCTACACCTCAAGAGAAAAGGAGAAGAACAAAAAACATAAAAGATAAGGAATTTAAAGGGAATTCATGGGAATGTTTTCAACTACACATCTTGGCTATAATTTTCTTTCTTAATTTCAATTCCAATTTGCTTCTTGATGCATTGTAATTACCCTATGTGATTTCTAGGTTTTAGATTAGAGTTTGATGATTAAATGTTAGGAATTAATCTCAAGCATGTAGACGATTATTTATAACATAAGGTGTTAACCCAGAAATCTAGGGATCGATTCTTGAAATTTGATGATAGAAACCTCAGTGTTCTAGAGATGAAATTGGGAATTCTTGGAAATCATATGTAGAGGACTTTAACACATGTTTATGATCTGCATATTCTGACATAAATTCCATATATACCCCCATAAATTGAGTTACATATTGTCAATATTGCAGAAGAAATTTGGGATTAAAGAACTAAAATTCTCATATGAAATACGGGAATTGGGGGCAGTAATTGAAGTGGTTATATGGAATAAATGGTTATATGATGTATAACTAGGTATTGAGAACCCATTACATTCTTATATAAAGGAAATCAGGATTGGAATGAATCTTGGAGAAGAAACAAGAAAGTTTGTATCTAATAAAATAGGCAGATCTGGGCCACTCCCACTTTTCGTATTGATTCAGCCTTAGAACGAATCAATTCGGTTTGGCACCGAATTGATTCGAACAAGAACAAAATTGATTCGGGACCTTGGGACAGAGTGACCTAGGGCCACGATTAGTTCAAAAATATGTTTAGAAGTCCGAACGAGTTGGTAGGATGGTGTTTGGGCCAACATGGTATTATTAAAAATATAAATGTGGCGCATATGTCAATCGAAATATTATATTTAACTAGATGGTTAAATAAATTGTTAAAGAAGATGGAATTAATAATTAACTACATGGTTCATTATTAATTGATGAAAATTGCAGATATCACGTGGGACATTTAGGTAATTATAGAGTAGATATCTATTCATATTATAGGGAATAATAATATGTACTTATGTGTATTTGTGTGGACATACCAATATTCGTGGACGGTCCGAACGACTTGGGATTTTCGTGCATTCGGGACTGTAGCACACATTAGCACAGGTGGGCCAGG
Organism: Sambucus nigra; assembly: GCA_949130495.1. Lineage (NCBI taxonomy): Eukaryota > Viridiplantae > Streptophyta > Magnoliopsida > Dipsacales > Adoxaceae > Sambucus > Sambucus nigra. The sequence goes on along the minus strand of OX422220.1, from coordinate 489,267,809 downwards.
AATTGTGTTGGTTATTTAGGTACTACGTAGAAACGCCATCTATAAGAGGAGGGAGCTGATGCTAGAATCATTTTTCACCATTGGGTATGGGCCGTGAACTGGTGTACTACGTAGAGATCTCCCCACTTATGTGTATTTCGTGGTGTCGGACTTGGATAAGAGATTCCTCTGGACTTGTCAATAGAGCATGAACGAGACACCAAAGGTAGACGCTTTTGTGTGTCGCATATATGAAAGGACACACACACACACACACACACACACACACACACACACACACACACACATATATATATATATATATATATATAAAGTAGGAAACTTATGTATGTTATAAGATGAAAAGATGATGTCATATATATGGTAAAGGATGAGGAAGTTTTGGGATTTGTGAATTGATGGTTGAGATTGAATGTGGCGGTTTTGAATCTAATGGTTGAGAATCATTGAAATATAAATGGTTCGGATTTCTCATTTAGATAGATTTCATATTAGGACTCGCAAATTGTAGAGTGGGTGAAGTATAACCTAAAGGACTTTCTCCATATCTTTACTTCAAACCATGTACTATACACTATCTTCCCCACAACCCAAGAGATAAAGCTGAAGCAACTTGCGTTTCTGCTCCTCGTGGTGAGGTGAGTTTCTTCTTTTCATTGCTTGTTAAAAATCTTCATTCTTTAACTGTGTTTATGGGTTTATGGCTGGGTTTCTTAGTTTATAACAGTTAACTTGGTTTACATAATATCAGCATTGAATTGGGTTTACACTGTGAGGTGAGTTTCTTCTCTTCATTGTTTGTTAAAAATCTTCATTTTTTAAACTAGGTTTATGAGTTTATGGCCGAGTTTCTTCGTTCATAACAGTTAACTGGGTTTACATAATATCAAAGTTGAACTGGGTTTTGTAAGTTTGTGCGGCTGAACTGGGTTTTTCACTTGGTTTTGTAAGTTTACACGGACTGGGTTTGTACTTGGTTTTTGGTTTTGTAAGTTTGTAAAATGTTTGAGTTTTTAAAATGTATAAATTGATATTCTCAGAAGTCTTCTTTTGATTTGTGTTTACATAATAGGTTTACAAACTTACTGGGTTTACATTATGCGTTTACAAACTGTGACATTTTGGAATGTGTTGTTGATATGTATTTAAGGTTTCAGTTTTTTTTCAAGATGACAGATCTTGAGAGCTGACAAAAGGTCCTTTAATTATTTTTAAATTTTATAACATTATTTATCTCTCCAACCACTGGTAGCTCCTCTCTCTCTCTCTCTCTCTCTCTCTCTCTCTCTCATGTTCGAGTATCTCTCATTTTTTATGACTTTTCTCACATCGTACAGATTAAGCGTATATTATGTGTGCATCACTTTGATTGACATGATAGAACATGTTCTCTATCCCACCTTTTTCTTGTCCATTTCGTATTTCATGGACAAGTTTAAGAGAACAACCCAATGCTTCTTCATGACACTATCTACAATCCTACTGATAGCCATTACAAGCCAAGTAAGTTTTACTATTTCAAATCTTAGTTTATAATTATTTGACGATATCAGTTGATCTCTCTGGCAATTACGATCAGGGGGCAGGAGAACTATTTAGAACTGCAGTAATGAGTATTAAAAGAGCAGGGATGATTTCTTCTCTTATTTTAATGTTGTTTCTTCTCATAGGAGTTTACTATGTTCATGTATTTTAATTTTCCAATAATGAGAACCTTACTAAATCATACAACACAACATTGTTTCTTTTGTTTAACTTCGGGTATCCTCACAAAATTGGCCATGTGATGTAATAAGGGTGTGTTAGGTTACACAGTTAAATAAATTTCTGACAAACTAAATGTTTTTATAAAAGAAGTGAAAAAAAGTGAAAAAAGATCTTTATTTTTCTCAAAGTTTTATGAATTAAATGGTTATTTGCTTCTAGCGATTTTTTTCTCTAAAATTTGAATTTATGTGTCTTTTCTCCTACTGATCTAATTTCATTATAGATTAACCTTTACGAGAATAACATCTGCGATACCATCACGGTTGAGATCTATTTTCATATTTATTACTATTTTGACTATCCCATTAGTCGAAAATAGGTAGTAAAAGTACCAGTCCTTAAATTTGACTCAAGCTACTCTACGATACTCCACTCTACTCTGTTCTTTGTTTTTACTTTTTGAAAATGCACATGATGAAGTGAACAGAGACATTAATCGTATTGACAGCATGTTAATCCTTACTGAAAAATGACACTCTGCAAACTGCATATATTGCATGATATTTGTTTTCATAAAGTCATGCTCTACTTTTTTATATTAATAGTTCTCACATCTTCACATGGGTCCTTTCACACAACTTTTTTTATTGCCTTCATTTTATCTGGGTGGGTGATAATAAAATAACATAATAGGGTATAAATGGCTTCATGGCCTATATGGGAAATCTGATGCCCATTTCTCCGAAATGGTTATGATTTGGAGAGCATGATAATCTTCCGCTTCTATTTTATTTTCCTTTATCTAAATAATGGTCTCTCATTTTTTCCTTTATTGTGATGAATGGACAGATGGTGTAATATTTCGTCTGTGTGAGGAAATACTAATTCCATTTTATATTTCAAACAACATTTGACTCATTATATTTTACTATTTTGTTATTGTTTGATGTAGAGACAAATATTTCTATTCTTTTTTACTTTGTAGGTGTCTTAACTGATAACATTTTTACGAAGGTAATTTTCATTTAAATATGATTCTAAAAAATTATGTCCCTTTTGTACTACATACAAAATGTTGTAGAGCATGCGCCTACTCATATTCAAAATAGTAGATAACTAGACCTAACACATGAAATTTTTAATAGAACAATGTGTGCCTTAAGTGTTGCATGATAAATATGTTATTAAGACACCACAAATGGGCCTCATTCCTTTTTGAAAACTTAGAGGAAATTTAGAACATTTAAAACAACACTTCATAAAAAAAATTATGTCCCCTTTTCAATGCATAGTTTAAATAATTTACACTTATGTATTGTAAAATAACTTTTTGACTTAATTATACAAGATTCGACATTACTTAAATTTACGCAATTCAATAATTTAAAATTTTACATTTATAATATAAAAAAATTATTATTTACATTGTACACAATTTGGGAATTTCAAAATTATATGCGTGCCTTCAGGCACGGCCATACCCTAGTGTATATATATTTCGAATTAAATGAGACCAATTAATTTGTCAAAAAAATGTAGACATAAATTACATGCCTTATTATGTTGTTCGCAATTGGTTATAGTTAAGTCATTAATATTAAATTGGCATGATGTCACATATAGTATTTTGGGACTTTATTGGATGCGGGTAATATCGCACTTTGATGAGGGGTGATATGTTAATAGCATGTCAGTGACGATGGGATATATCTAATTTGCATTAACTGTATTTATTGCAATTTAAATTGAATAAGTTAACTCTTGCACATCTAGGGCTCTTACTCAAATTTAAATAATTTCTCCCCCCAGGTGCTCATAGATAGGGATAACGGGACTGTTGACGTGGCAGCCTTGCATTTTAATTTTTCTCCTCAGGCATTTCAGATCAGTGTATTATAGCTTAGGTGCTTTTCAACTTCAGTACTTATTTTTATTTGGGATTATTTTATGGTCATAAGCTCGATATGTATTTATTATATGTTGGCGTGGGTTATTTATAGCTATGTTAGACTTATCAGACATTTGATGTTGGATTGGATTTGTTTATTATTGAAAGGTATTTAAACCAAATTATGGGCCTTAAATATACGACTTATATTATGTTGATGCTAAGAATGGTAGTGATTGACAAACAAGCCCCATCTTTGGCGTATCATGCCTGACCAACCTTTATGTGGGAAAATTTGGGTTGTTACAGTTGGTATTAGAGCATTCACATTCTAGTGTCCTTAGGATCTGTGTTACATTCATTACGTTCTGCATTGCATCCTTTGATATGTAGAGCCTATGTTTATGGTTCATTGTATTCTTGTGATTGTACTAATTCGAACCTTCTTTTCTTTCAGATGGGAAACGGATGGAGAGGTAGGCCGAGGTACATGGTCATATCTACTATCGAGGAGGAGGCTCAGCAACTTCCACAACAACAGCCACTGGCCCCGCCAGCCCCAAAGTTTATTGCCATTATTGTGTCTCAGGCAGTTTCCACCTCCATGGCGGCCATGCTCTTGCATTTTCCACCACCACATGATTTGTAACAACAACCACAGTAGGTGGTTGTACCAGCCCAGGCACCAGGGTTGATTTAAAATAAGGCGAGGGAGGCCTTCGTTAAGGTCGAACCTCCAGAAGTCTCGGGTAGTCCAAATATACTAATAGCAAGCAGTTGAAAGAAGGACATACAGAGACATTTACTCATAGTAGAGTGCACGCTAGTGCTAAATCATATGTTAGCTTCATTTCGATTAGTGAGGCCCGTGTTCTAGTGGTGGGAGTCGGTCACGTTGCTTGCAGAGGAGGATTGCTTGGTGATCGATGAGTTTTGGGAGAGATTTTAGGGGAAGTAATTTCCCCAAGCTATGCAGTCTGAGATGAAGAGCAAATTTTTGGAGCTTAAGTAGGAGGGACATACCATGGCTGAGTACGAAGAAGAGTTTACTGCCCTTTCGTACTTTTACCAAATTAGATGTGAATACTGAACAAAATATGATGGACATATTCGTAATGGGGTCAGCTTAGCACATTCAAAAGGCTCTAAAGGGGAATCTGGCCCTTACCACACATAATCAGTTGGTGAACGCCGCACTTCTCCACTATCACGCCCACAAGAATTTTCAGAAGAATAAGGGTGAGAAACGACAAGGAGTAGAGTCATCGAGCTAGCAGGGAAAGACGAGTGAGGGTAGCGGATCCGGAACCCATCTGTTCAGGGTTACTTCATTCTCATATTAGAATAAGAAGTTAAGGGGTTCCGATGATCGCAACAGATATGGCCAATAGGGCCAGGCGTAGTCGGGACAAGGCCAGCAGCACAGAGGCCATCAGGGCCAAGGATAGTAGGGTCGAGGCCAGTAGGGTCGGGAAATAGATAGGCGCCCATTTCACATGAATTATTTCACATGCAGAGAGAGTTGTCATATGTCGAGGCATTATTCTCCGGGTAACCAGATAGCTCAGGAGCAGGGAGGTCAGAAGGGACAGTAGGAACGATATGGACAATGATCATCGTTACCAGCTCTGAGAGTTGCTTCACTAGCCGCCTCAGCACCCGTAGCCGCACCTCAGGGACATCAACCACTGAAATATGGACGGGTTTATCATATTTCACCCACAGAGGGGCTAGATCTAGCATAAAAAGTGGAGGGTATGTTCCCTATTTTTGGTCACCTAGGTCGCATTTTATTTGACATGGAGGCATCTCACTCTTTTGTTAGCACGGGTTGTACAAGGGAGACGAGAATAGTAGATTACCCTTTTGATATTTTACTACACGTAGATTCACCGGTGGGTATAGGGGCACCCATATGTTCAGTGTGTTAGGGAATCGAATTGAGATAGGGAGACTCACTTTTGTAGTCGGCTTATTAGTACTTGATATTCATGAGTACGACGTTATTTTGGGGATGGATTGGCTAGCTATATACAAAGCGTGTGTGGATTGTTATGGGAGGTCCATCTTTTTTACCAATCTGGTGCAGGAGATGTACCTGGTTGTAATGCCACACCCTGGGAGTGGGTTAAGCATGCATTTATACTATATTGAGGATGATACTTCTTCGTAGGTTGTGGTGTCTCTAGATTCCATCCCGGTGGTTAGTGAGTTTTAAGATATTTTTTAGAAGATGCCAGGGTTTCCACCTAGTCGGGAGATATACTTTGTGACATACCTTATTTTGAGAACGAGACCCATTGCACATACACTGTATCGGATGGATCCTCTGGAGATGAGGGAGCTACGGGATTAGATAGAGCAGTTATTGGGACAGGGGTTTATTAGGAGTACTTTGTCATGGGGTGCTCCAGTTTTCTTGTTAAGAAGAAGGACATATCTCTGCGGCTTTGTATCGACTACATGGAGTTGAACAAAATCACTATACGGAATAAATACACGTTGCCATATATTGACGATTTTTTTTACTAGCTGGGGGGTTCTGATATTTCTTTGATATTGACTTGAGATCTGGTTACCACCAGTTGAGGGTCCGAGAGAAGGACATCTCGAATAAGGCTTTCCTTACGAGTTATGGGTCGTATGTGTAATGCCCCCACTCGGATTTATGGGTTTCTCATAGTCAACCCGGTCCGGTCCGAACGTTAGGTGTGAAGTGCAATGAAACAACCTATATAATGTTACTAATCTAGTTTTATCGAATTAACATTTCACTTGTTCAGCATGTAATTTCAGTTTCAAGATAAACTATGTGTAGTACCCGTGGGAGTTCCCCGAAGTACAAGTAAACACAACCATTAATATGAAAATAAATAATGCTCACTTACCTATAAGATTCCCTCAAATACGATTCTACACCTAAACTGTCGTAATCAAAGTGAGGGTGCGAGCCTATGCTCAGTGGGAATATACAATGTAGTTTAGAAACAAACGGCAGAAAAGATACTCACGCGCTACAACCACATGAACGCAAAAATATATAGATATCTTCATATATATGTATATGTGTGTGTGTGTGTGTGTGTGTGTGTGTATATATATATATATAGATACATACTTTTGAAAACACATATTCAAATGCATTAACCGCATTACTTCTAAAAACCATAATTGTCTAGATTAATTTACCTTAATCTTGTAGAGTACTTCTTTTATTGAATTTAACATTTCTCATATTGTTTAACACACCAGGTTCGACATTTGAAACCACTACAGTTGACTTATCCAACAACATTCATTTACCGGAATCACCACTTTAATTCATCTACACGCACTTTTGTATTTCATTGAAAATCACCATTTCGACACATGCACTCACCTTGTTAGAAAATACTTATTTTCCATTTGAAAACCTTCTTGAATTCGTACTTATACAAATTACGGGTTAACCCCTTACATCATTTAACCATTCATTCTCTAACTTTACTAAACCCCTTTTACCTTAACTTATGGACATTTATAGATTTACGCATTTTACTTGTCCAGTTAACCTTTACCGGAACATTTATTACATTCATTCAAGTTATGTTGTAATAAAACGTTTCACCACAAAACTCGATTCTTCACATTTTCTTTATTCCTTTTATCTTTTCTTGGAATCTCCCTATAGCGCATACATCAACGGGATCCACACCACCACCTATGCTCATCATATGCTCTGACTAGTGATTTAGGGATTTTTTCCCAAGGGCTCCGGGCCCTTCTTGCTTATTTCTCGATTGCCTCCGAGTCCTTATTAATATGTTTAACATTTTGCAAATGTTGACATTATTCCACTTATTTACTTTTACCCGGCTGATGCCAGAACCCGTACTTAACCGTTTGTTTTTCCATTAACACTTGGAAAAATATTTCTTTCCCCTTTAAGTCCTTTATCCACACACACGTGATTTATACTAAAACTATTCATTCTTTAGGACTTAATTCATTTTCACCCATAATAGTGCAAAGACACTCTTTGACATTTTTGTTCCATAAAAATGTGCTACTTTAAGTAAATTACCAATTTACCCCTTTTTCACCAAACTTACAATTTTGTACTTTAGCAAGTGTCTTTTTCTCAAAATGGTTATTAAGTTTCCAACTTAATATGTAAAACACTTCAGCTATTTTAAGACTTGTTCAATATCACACATTTACCCAACTTTCACACATTCTTCAAAGACCAAAACTTCTATTTGTTTTATTTCATATTTAAACCTAATATGACTCTCTTAAACTTGTTTATATATTTATTATTGAAATACTAACAGATTATATGCATGAGAAAGTGAACTTTAAATCCTAAAATCCTATTAAATTGGTTAAACATACATTTCATTCAACAAATTTATATCACATGCAACTAACATGCTTTTCAAGTCATAAAGATATTTTATTAGTTTCCTTAAACTCAACAAATGTCCTTTTGTTCATAAAGTCTCCATTTTTGACTTAGTAATATTTCTTTCATAAATATATAGACAAAATTAAAGTCATTCCACATTTTTATGTCATAAAAATGTCAATTATTTCTTTTTACTAGAAAAACACAAAAATAGCATTTTCTTACATTTTTATTCCATAAAAATTACCATTATTTCTTTTACTAGAATTCCACACAAATACTATTTTTTTACATTTTTATTCCATAAAATGCCCATTATTACTTTTTAATAGAAGTCCATACAAATACTATTTTCTTGCATTTTTATAACTTAAATAAATGTTCCTTTTTTTTCCTTTTTATTAGAAATATACAAAAATAGAATTTTAACACATTTTTATTTAATAAAATTGTTAATCATTTACATTCTGAAATTTTTTATGTTCTCAAGACCCATTTGAATCATCCGTTTTGATACTCATTTCATACAAATGCTAAGACGATTGATACTCAACACTAGGATGCAAGCTAATATCTTTCGTACATATTTTTAATCTAACATATGTAACTAACATGCTGAATTTGTACTACACATTAAGCTTGGATCAAAGTTAGTTTTTCCCACCTTAATGAGCTCTAACATGGTGGAGATGGTGATGAAGATGGAGGAGCCCCCACCTTCAAAGGTGGCCTCAAGGGGGTGTCTAAAAGAACTATTGAAGTTGTTCCATGAATCCATTATCCATCTTCATGAAAGCTTTTCTTCAACCTCCATGTGACCCTCTTCAATACACATTCAAGCATCATGAACGCCATCCTCATGTTTACTCCAACTACGCTTTCTACCTTTGAAGTGTAGGTAGAACATCTCTAAAAATCATAGTTATAAGGGTTGGTAATGGTAGGAGTGTGTGGTAACAGTCTGGGTAGAGTGTTCTCTCCTATGGAAGCTCCATGCATGAGACAAAAAGGCTTAGAAGGTCTGGTGGTTTTGCCCTTACAACCCACGCAATGTGTTCTTTTATAATCCCACCAAAAAGTACATTACCTAAAGGGTAAACCTTATTCTCACAAACCATTCCAATATCAAGTTTTAGAAGACTCAAAACTAGACAGCTCATGTGATCCTTTGGTTGGTGTTTTGACAGCACTTTGGTTGCTGTGTGTTGATTGAATCACAATTTGCATCTCTCTCTCTCTCTCTCTCTCTCTCTCTCTCTCTAGGATATTAAGCTAACATCCCATAAGTCATATAATACCAAAGAGATCCATTGGTATAATTGATTTTTCTAAGACCTCGTTCGAATGATTGAAGTCGTCATTCACATGACACTGAATGTCATTTCAACGACCTATTTGAACAACCGGTTCTTCTTTATAAAACCCTATCTTTTTGGATTTTCCATATGTATCCCCAACACTTCTAAAGTCTTAGAAAATCATATATAGTTTAATTAATTTAGAACCACTCATTCTATAATCCATATATAATCCTTAATTTAATATTTCTCTTTAAAATCTAATTTGTTACCCATAAATTCCTATAATCACACTTTATTCTTCCTCATAAAAAATTTATATAATATTTTAATTAATTTACCAGGGCTGGATATTACAAATTTCCCTCCTTAGGGAATTTTGTCCCCAAAATTCTTGGTTTATCACAATTTATAATCTAGTTACCTTTGACCAGCTTCCAATCCTAAACATTCTCAACACTATGGTCCAAACCCAAAGATTTCTCTTTTATCAATCACCTTTGTTGATCCATCCAACCACGCCAACCATTGTTATTTTCTTCGATTAATCACCTCAGCATCACCAATGAATTCATTGATATGGATCATTCCTATGTTAGCATTCACAACCTACGTTTCCTCAAATAATTCCCAGATCATACCTAGTGTAAATTGATACTCCCTTAACACTCCTCGTTGCACCTATTAATGATTTGTTAAGACAACCGCCTTATCACAAAGTTCTATCCGATTGATATCTCCTATGAGATCCCTATGCTGACCTAGGGTCATCCTAGTTATCACAGCACAAAGATACATGGGCGATCACATTCCCAATTCGTACAACTCTTAATGGAACGTAGCACTAAACCACCTCAAGTTTTATCAAATCCAAATATTTATAATACTCTCAAGTCAAAACCTCGGGACACTCGACCACATTGTAACTAGTTATACCGACTAAGTAACAAACATGTTAACCTAAAGCAATCAATTACCACCTGCAACTATATGCAAGAACACGAGACCACGCGCTCACGCAAACTGGTGTAGAATAAAAGTGCATCCGAGGAAGAGTGCACTAACATACCATCACGTGTTAGCCACAACAGGACTAACCTGCATTACTACTGAGCTTATACATCACCACACCCAAATCAAAACAAACCAACGACTTCCCATTACCGGGATTAAAAAAAGACAAAAAAAATGCAACGACTCAGGTGGTTGCCATGCCAAAGAGAAACAATCGAATTTTGATAATGAATCGACCCACACGAAGTGTGAACCCACAACGTACAGTTTAAGTCTCTAATTCTTACCAATACCTATTAAGTATCGTAACCTTTCCACATACCTGGCTTGGACCATTAGTTCTGATAGGCCCTAACCAAGGATCATCTGTCCATGCCTAATAAACGAAATACAAAAAAAAAATTCTTCGGGAAGACGAAATGATGGGCTTCCCTCCTTAGGACTAACACTACCTATCCATCACTAGTAAACCTAGCTATTCTAAATCAAGATGAAGTTAGTTCTCCTTATACTCATCGTTAGTTACCGACCTATCACAGCTAGGCCTCCAAAATTTCAATAAGCTATAGCTAACCTCAGTTTCTGAGATCACCCTCATTAAGTGAAACACAATGCTTATATAGTTTCAAACATTCAACTCATTAACTATTGCTACCACCTTTAGCACTGCCTACATGATTTCAACCGTAACCATTCTAATGGAATCTCAAATTTTGAGCATCACCCATGCCTAATGATTTCCCTCAACAAGGTCATTACTAACCATACAGGTAGCACATGCAGGTCCTATATTCAAGCCTAACACTTCATCCCGAGTGTTATCCCCAAATTCATGATGAACACCATCATGTTTTAAGTCTCCCCGGTGCGACACTTAGAATTGATCAGCCTATTTTTGAATTTATCCTCGAAGGTCACATCATGACAGATACCTATAGAAAAAATCCATAGAACTAATTCCAAGGCACTTCCATAAGTCAACATGATTTAACCATACTACAATCCTTAATGGTCTGCCACCACCTATGTAAACTTCGATACAATAGAGATTCCTAATGATTCGTGGGCAACAACATCGAACTAAATTATTTCTCTAAGCAACGTATATGTCTATTATGAGAAACCACACGTCATACCATGTCCTATGCTATACAACCTGGAGTCTACCACTCGCATTAACATCTCATTAAACAAATCTTAGTATATATCTTAAAGGGAATTATCAACACGACTTTGCAAGCCTACATCATTTAATCTTTAATGAATGTTCGACCACTATCACGGAACTGTCTCATTTGTAAATATCATACTACGTGTTAATCTACTAATTCACATAACTATATACTATGGTAGGTTACGAACGTCGGGCATTGTCTATGAACACTAAGGCCCATGCCCACGAATGCCACAAGTGATATTATTTCTCAATGCCACACTACAATAACCAAACTTTACATTAATACCACCTAAGTTTTAGTAGGACACGGGGCGTCGGGTATTGACCAAGAGGAGACCAACCCTAATATCACCACAAAAGGTCATATTCTAAAATATCACAACTCATCTACTTAATACTAAACCACCACGATTATCTAGTTTCACTCCTAGATTACTTCAATCATCAAGGTTATCTATACCCACTTTATAGTCAAGGTACATATCTCACGGAATGCTGCCCCGTGCCCTCACACAATGGACCTAGTACTTTCTCACCACATAGCTAATGTTCGTAAGACCATAAGGAGGGCATTATATCAATCAAGCCTGATTTATCCTCCATGTTGACCCATAAAATTTACATGTTCATCGAATTTACCATTAATCATGGTATTATTTCCACGATCGAATTTGCATAATTATAACATTGATATGGACCCCTCATACGACAACATATAATTTAAAATCATGATTATCCATTACATAATTATGACACTCTAACTATCAATCTCTGCTGTTGGTTATGCATGATATGGTGCCACTTGCCTGATGGGCATCATCTCATTGTATTAACATCTCCAAGACTCTACGTCAACAAAGGTTGGAACACAACACCTCACTCTACTAACCACGGCGTCACCATTTATTGGCTTACGTGAACACCCATAAATTATTAACATACTTAATCAAAAATGCAGAAGCGATTTTTATCAATTAACTCGATCGTATGCCACTTAGCAGTAACTCACTTGTCATGCTAACCTCCTTGACTTCACCGTTGAGGGAACGAACTAAACCTTCATCAAACTAGAATGTATGACCCTGTCCAATACCAACGCCGAATGATCTAACACCGATCTCACAACGTCACACCCGAAAGGATCCTTGAACCTATACCTCTGATACCATTTGTAACGCAACGACACGGATTTATGGGCTACTCATAGTAAACACGGTCCAGTCCGAACGCTAGGTGTGAAGTTCAATAAAGCAACCTATATAATGTAACTAATCCAGTTTTATCAGATTAACATTTCACTTGTTTAGCATGCAATTCCAGTTTCAAGATAAACTACGTGTAAGACCAACGGGATTTCCCCTATCTCCAAGTAAATAGAGTCACTAACATAAAAATAAATAATGTACAGTTACCTGTAAGATGCCCTTCAATACGATTATGCACCTAACCTGACATAATCAAAGCAAGGGTGTGAGCCTATTATAGTGGGAATATACAAAGAAGTATAGAAACAAATAGCAGAAAAGATACTCACACGCTACACGCACATGTGTATATATATATATATATATATATATATATATATACACTTTTGAAAACACATATTCAAATGCATTAACCGGTTTACCTCTGAAAACCTTAATTGTCTAGATTAATTTATATTAATCTTGTAAAGTACTTCCTTTATTCAATTTAACATTTCTCACATTGTTTAACACACCCGGTTCGACTCTTGAAACCACTACATTTAAGTTATCCAACTACAGTGATTTTACCGGAATCACCACTTTCATTCATCTACACACACTTTAGTATTTCATTAAAAATCAACATTTTGGCACACGCACTCACCTTGTTTTAGAAAATGCTTATTTTCCATTTGAAAATCTTCTTCAATACGTACTTGTACAAATTATGGGTTAACCACTTAGGTCATTTAAGCACCCATTTTCCCACTTTATTTTACCCTTTTTACCTTAAGTTATGGACTTTTATAGATTTACGCATTTTACTTGTCCATTTAACCATTAACGGAACATTTATTACATCCATTCAAGTTAGGTTGTAAAGCACATTTCACCCGATAACCCGTTTCTTGACATGTTCCTTATTCCTTTTATCTTTTCTCGAAATCTCCCTATATCGCATACTTCATTGGACTCCACACCGCCGGATGTGCTTATCATATGCTCTGGACAGTGCTTTAGGGTTTTTCGCCCAAGAGGTCCAGGCCCTTATTGCTTATTTTTCAGTTGCATCTGAGTCCTTATTAATGTGTTTAACATTGTAGACTTGTTCACATTATTCCACTTCTTTACTTTTACCAGACCGAAGCAAAAACCCGAACTTAATCGTCCATTTTTCAATGAACACTTGGAAAATTATTTATTTCCCCTTCCTTTATCACACATGATTTAAACTAAAAGAATTCACACTTTAGGACTTAATTCATTTTCACACATACTAGTGCAAATACATTCTTTAACATTTTTATTCCCTAAAAATATTCCACTTTCAGTAAATTACCAATTTACCCCTTTTTCACCAAACTTACAATTTAGTCCATTCACAACTGTCATTTCTCAAAATGGTTATTAAGTTTCCAACTTAATTTTTGAAAAAATTTACCCATTCTAGAAAGACCAAAATTTTCATTTATCTTATTTCATGTTTAAACCCAACAAGACTCTCCTAAACTTGTTTATATATTTATTATCAAAATACTATAAGTTTATATGCATGAGAAAGCGGACTTTAAGTTCGAGAATCCTATTAAATGAGTTAAACATACATTTCATTTCAACAAATTTAGGTCACGTTCAACAAACATGCTTTTCAAGTCTTAAAGAACTTTTATTAATTCGCTTAAACTCAACAAATGTCCATTGGTTCATAAAGTCTCCATTTTTGCAAGAAACTTAGAAATATTTATTTCATAAATATGTCGAAAAAGTTAATGTCATTCCACATTTTTATTCTATAAAAATGTTCATTATTTCTTTTTACTAGAAATATATAAAAATGGCATTTTCTTACATTTTTATTCCATAAAAATGCCCATTATTTCTTTTACTAAAAATTCATACAAATACTATTTTCTTACATTTTTATTCCATAAGGATGCCCATTATTTCTTTACTATAAATCCATACAAATACTATTTTCTTGCATTTTTATTCCATACAAAATGTTCATTTGTTTCCTTTTTTACTAGAAATATACACAACTAACATTTTTTCACATTTTTATTCCATAAAAATGTTAGTTATTTACATTTTGAAATTTTCTATGTTCTCAAGACCCATTTAAATCAGACCTTTTGATACCCATTTCATACAAATGCTAAGATGATTAATAATCAACACTAGAATGCGAGCTAATATCTTTCTTTCATATATTTAATCTAATATATGTAAATAACATTTTGAATTTATACTACACATTAAGAATGAATCAAAGTTAGTTTTTCCCCCTTAATGAGCTCTATCATGGTCGAGATGATGACAAAGATGAAGGACCCCCACCTCTAAAAGTGGACTGAAGGGGGTCTCTAAAATCTCTCTTGAACTTGTCCCCATTGATGATGCTGAAAATAGCACCACCATTTAGGGTGTTTGTAAGCTCTAATCAGTGATAACAATGGTAGCTCAAGTATATACTAAATATAAGAGAATGAGATGAGGAGAAGATGATGAACACCAATATATAAGTGGTTCATCCAGTAGGCCTATGTACACTGTGCAAGTGAGTGAGTAAGGTCACTAAAATAAGGCACTAATGGCCATGGATACAATCTCTCAAGATTTATCTCTCTACTGTGTAATTTGACAGAGTTTCAGCTAGGGTTGTAATTTTTTGATCCCTTTGCAAGGTAGAGGATGACCTCTATATATTGTGCTTGGGGGGTGTAATGTACCCCCCAAGCATACAATGAGCATGTGTATGGAGATTAAGCTAGTGAAAGGATGACATGTGGCTAACCTTCAACTAAGTAATGATGACCTTAATATTCCCTCACGTGGAGGGAATGATTCAGTTATAACAGATTTGTCCACGTGCTTCAAGCCATAGATGTTCGCGTAGAAGCTTGACTGTCTCTGCTTGGTACCAACCATGGCCTGGACGAGTATGAGGTTAGTAAGGTATGACCCTTGCCTTAAATGGGAATTATCCGATGACCTTGGTTGGGATGCCAGTCGAGGTTAGATATGTGAGACGTCAGCCAGGGCCGTTGTTGTCCTGGCAATTGATGCTGAGCCTACAGGGTTGCTGATTCTCATGTGACGCTTACAAGGTCGGATGGGGTCGATGATAATGTTAAAGGGTGATTGAACCCATGAGTCTTTGCTAGCCTCGACAGATGCCCAACCGAGGTTGATGTATGAGGTATATGAGATGTTGGTTGTGGACAACCTGATGGATACTGACCCCATGAGTCGTGCAGACCTCAACTGTTACCTAATTGAAGGATAATTAGTAATGTCAGCCATTGCCGACCTTATCCTGTACGAGATCATTGATCGTCAGTCTTGAGCCCATGTTACCTCGGTCGTCATGCTAGCTGAGGTTGGTACCTCCGAACTATCAGGTACACTTTTGGCATATCAATCACCCCTAGACCTTAGTTACCTATGTAAGTAGGTGACAAAGGGGTATACATGTCCGAGGCTATATTTTCCTTGTGTACCACCATTTCTTTGACAAGTGTCAACTTCTAAAGTAGGTTGCAATGATTATTGTCTTTCGGGATCCCAAGGCAACGACGAGCCTTGGGATGCGTGCAAGAAAATTTTGAGGGTTTAAACATTTTCCTTCTCTTTCCTCTCACTTATTCTCATTTTCTCGCCCAAGTTGTACGTGTTCTCTCTCTCTTCAAGAGCTCCATCGCTGCTGGGTTTTGGGAATTTTCTTGGTTTCTGATCTTCCTCTCCTTTATTTCTCCTTCAGGCAGGTATATCCTTCACCCTATTTCATCATATTCAACCTTATTTTTCTATTTCTTGCATTCTCCGACGATGGTTTGAATTTTCCGGTGGCTCTTTGAGTTTTCTGGTGACCCTTATTTTTTACTGTTCTTGGTTTGAACTTGACAAAAACCAGATTTTGATCTTTAGTTAACTTGCATCCAGTTATTTATTTTTAGTCTAGGGTTCAAGTGTAGGGTCATCTTCCTATGATCCGACCTCTTTATAAACTTATTGAGGATTTCCTTTCTCTTAGAGAGATAAATTTTGCAAAAATTAGGCGATAGAGCTAGCCCAAGAGGAATCTCATAGGGCTAAGGCCTTTCCCCTCAGACCTATCTTTCCCCCACATGTGAAGGTGGTATACCCTGAACTAGTCGAAACTGTTGAGCCATCAGAGGATCCAATTGATCCTTCTCCCATGTCTGAGTCTGAGTCATCCACCTCATACCCTATGTCTATAGATTCATTCTAAGAGGCAATGGATTTCTCCATTAGGCAAGATCAGGTCCCTGATCAGGCCGAGGTCCAAAGTCGTGCCTCGTCCCATAACGGTTCCATCACTTCACGAACTTCTTCTGATGTTGAAGTTATGGGGCCGAGTGTTGCTGTCCCACCTCCTATTGATGCTATTCCCCTGTCGATCGCCACAGGGGCCGAGTTCGCTCAGAGGTTCCCAGATGGTTTTCCCATGCCTGCTGAGGTCGACGTCGCCAAGGATGAGGATGATGGTCATGAGAGTGATGTTGACACCTCTTAGGCAGCCGAAATAGAGAGTATTATCAATAAGTTCAACCTCTTAGCCTTTAGGCACCTTTATTCCATAGGCCCTTCTATCAAACTTATGAGACCTCTAAGGAATGAGAGGGCCTTTGGTGGTTGAGATAGGGAAATCTGCGTATATGAGCAGATGTTTAAGTTAGGATTTTGTCTCCCCATCCATCTAACAATTAGAACCATATTATCCCATATTAACCTCTCCCCTTACCAATTACCCCCCAATGCTTGTAGGGTGATGATTGGGGCTATCATCCTATGGAGGGCAGTCCATCACTCAGACCTTCCTGTCAGAAACCACCTGAGCTATTACCACTTCCTGGATAGGAAGTTTGATAAAAAGATGTTGTTAGTTACCTAAACCTCAAATAATAACTGGAAACCACGATATTTCTTCATCTTAGGGGCATGGGAATTTGGTACTTGTTCCCCCTCTTCATTGCTAGAGCTGAGGACCCCCATGAGGTGGGGAAAACTGTCATTGGCTACCAAAACTGACCCTGGGTTAAGCTAGGATAACCTTAAAAAGGTCAAAGACCTTCAAGATTAGGGGGATCTTGGTTGGCTGGTCAAGTATGAGCATCTGATGACCCCCTACTACCTCTTTGAGAATGACCCGGGGGGAAGTCCCTTAGCCGAGCTTTGTAAGTCCTTATTTTGCAAAGTTGTACCTCTGTTTTTTAATGTCTCTGATTTACTAACTCAGATGTATTTTTTGCAGAATGTCCAGAAGGTATCTCAGACAACCTGTGGGAGATGTCTTCACCAAGCCTTATCAAGTTGGTGAAGAAAGATGGGCTCAATGCACCTCCTCCTCCCCCGTCTAAGCAGAACGTTGTCACTTATAAGGTCGATGCTACAAAAAAGAAGAAATCCTCCACCACTGCCCTAGA
Source organism: Sambucus nigra (assembly GCA_949130495.1). Taxonomy (NCBI): domain Eukaryota; kingdom Viridiplantae; phylum Streptophyta; class Magnoliopsida; order Dipsacales; family Adoxaceae; genus Sambucus; species Sambucus nigra. Next base: position 489,249,704 of record OX422220.1, on the reverse strand, counting down.
GGATCAGAGGCAAAGCAAAGCCCATAAGAGCGATCGTGCCATTCCCATTTCCACCGATGATGTACTAGATGCTCGTCTGGAGCACTTAAAGATCAGTGACGGCTTAATAGGTCATGGATGCCACTGGCTCTGTAATGACCGACGCTGACAAGCGCTTCATACGCTTTATCAAGACTCCTCTGCTGGCTGGGTTTTGCTTTGTAGGCCTATCTAGGTATAGATTTTATCTTTTTTGGCACAAGTGTAATCTCATCCTTGAATTGAGTTGTCTTGATCTCATACATCTGACTTTGTGTTGTAGGGTATCCTGTCCATGCACCAGTTTGTTGATTGGACCCTAAGGAAGCTGCCCCTTATTGAAAAGGGAAGAGAGGCCGAGAAGGTGGAGGCCTCTCTAAATGCTGAAGTTTAATGTCTGAAGGCCGCCCTGGAGGGGTCTGAGAATAAGGTGAAGTAGAGAGAGAAGGACATAGCTAAGATCCAGAAGGACCACACCTCTGCCCTGAAGGCCAAGGACGACGTTCTTCAACAAAAGGTTGATGTTGCTGTAAAAGATGCCCTTGAGGACGCCTCTTAGAGGATTTTGGCCGACTATAAGGTCTCTGACCAATTTATAATCTTCATCTTTGAATACCTTAAAAGAGTTGTTAAAGCCACTGGTAAATGGGCAACCATTAAGGAAAAATAATTAGGGAGCTTGACGGCCTCAGACTTCATTGGTCTCGACTATGGTAACCCTCAGTTTTCTCAAGCCTTACAAGAGGTCAAGGTGGAAGGAGAAGGCGCAGCTCCTGCGGAGACTGCACCACTACAAGTTACAGAGACAGAGGATGCCAACCCTTGAGATGATGAGGTCGAGGTTACCAACATCGTCCAAGCTTATGGGGCCGAGGTTACCAACCTTGTGGATGCAGACACTTAGACCATAATTTGTGAAGCTTTACACTTGCAATTTTTATTTTTCATCTGTATTTTTTTGTAACCCTTGATGAATTATCTAAGGCAATTTGGCTTGTAATTCTGACTTCTTCATGTTATATTATCCTCTTCGGAGGATTTTGCTTCTTTTGATGAATGCTCCTTTGAATAGTTGTATGTCACACGATGGTGTTTATATTAAGGTCTGAAGTCTCGACATAATGGTGTCTTCATCAGTAAAATATGATGTTAGGTCCGTGGTCATCAAACTAAGATGTTACCCTCATAAATTCCACCAAATTAATAATGATTAAGGTCTGAGGTTATCCAAATATGATGTTTTACCTCAGACTTTGTCACCAAATTATGATGTTTTAAGGTATGAGGTCATCAAACTAAGATGTTACCCTCACGAATTTAACAAAATTAATGATGTTTAAGGTTTGAGGTCCTCCAAATATGATGTTACCCTCATAAATTTCACCAAATTAATGATGTTTTATGGTCTGAGGTCATCCAAATATGATGTTACCCTCATAAATTTTACCAAATTAATGATGTTTATGGTCCGTGGTCATCCAACTATGATGTTTCACCTCAGACCTTATCACCAAATTATGATGTTTTAAGGACTGAGGTCATCAAACTATGATGTTTTACCTTAGGCCTTGTCACCAAGGTTTGATGTTTAAGGTCTGAGGTCACTAAATTATAATGTTTCACCTCAGTCCTTGTCACCAAATTATGATGTTTAAGGTTTGAGGTCATCGAACTATGATGTTCAACCTCATAAATTTCACTACTGAAGCATAATGAAACAAATAATTGACTCAGGAACTGCTCTTCTCATTGATATTCTCTTTATAAAATGATACATTTACATAGAAATAATTGCAACATCGTATATAATACTTCTTCAAATGATCAACATTCCATGGATTGGAGAAAGGTTTCCCTTTGAGATTTTCTAGCTGGTAGGTACCGGGTACAACCTCATTGATCACTTTGTAAGGGCTATGCTAATTCGAGTGAAGATTGTTTATCTTATGTAATGTCTTCTTCAGCACTAGGTCTCCTACAGCTATAGGTCTTGATTTCACCCTTTGATTATAGAACTTTATTATTGTCTGCTGGTAGGCTGTCTGTCTGATATCAGTGTCTTCCCTTCTTTCCTCAATCAAATACATGTGAAGTCTTCTTTCTTCCCCATTCTTCTTGGGGTCATAGGCCTGAACTCTATGAGTAGGGAGTCCTACCTCTGCTGGTATGACAGCTTCTAAGCCAAGTGTTAACATAAATGGGGTCTCCCCCATTGGTGTCCTAGTCGTTGTTTTATAGGCCCATAACAGAGCATAAACCTCTTATGTCCATCTCCCCTTAGCTTTTTCAACCTATTCTTAATCACGTCAAGGATTGTTTGGTTTGTGACTTCGATCTGACCATTTGCCTGAGGTCGTCCAGGAGAAGAGAAAAATTACTTGATCCTGACCCTCTCACAGTATTTCTCCAACGATGAATTCTTAAAGTGGGTTCCGTTGTCTCAGATGAGGGTGTTCGGAAGGCCATGTATGCATATGATGCTCTTACAAATAAACTAGAAGGTCTTCTTCTCTGTAATCGTGATCATCGGTTCAGCCTCTACCCACTTGGAGAAGTAGTTAATCGCTACTATCAGAAATAGATAATTCTTCGCAGCTCTTGGCAAGGGACCCACCAAGTCAATCCCTCATAGTGCGAATGGCCATGGGGAACTTATTGATGTCATAGGTTGATGAGGTTGATGGGGGATAATGGTGAATCTTTGGCATTTGTCACACCTTTTCACATATGCTGCAGCATCTTTGGCCAAGGTCGGCCACTGCGTAATTATCCTTTTGGCCTTGTCTTCTTCCTATGTGATTGGAGCATGAACCCTCGTGTATATCTTGTAGGACGCGAGGGACCTCTATGGGATGGACACATCTGAGGAGAGGCATCATAAATCCTTTCTTATATAGGATATCTCCTATTATCGAGAACTTTGCAGGTCTGTACCTTAATTTCCTCCTCTCTAGCTTTGATTCCAACAACTCTCCCTCTCTCATATATCTAATGAGGGCGTCCATCCATGAGTTTCCTAGGTTCAAGTTGAGGTAAGAGCTGGCAACCTATTCTTCCTCAATGGTCGGTTTAAGTAGGATCTCAACTCGTATTGTCCTTCTGATGCCCGTCCTTATTGCTGAAGCCAACCTTGCTAGTGCATCTGCATGGATTTTATTTTATTGAGGTACCATATTCATCTTCACCTCTTTAAAGCCTTTTAGTATCATGCTTACCCTCTTTAGGTATCAGGCCACCCTTTCATCCTTGGCCTCATATACTCCAAGTATTTGGTTGGCAGCCAAGCTCGAATCACTATGAAGTAAGAGTCAGCCAACTCTTAGGGCTTTTGCTAAGGAGAGGCCTGCTATCAAGGCTTCATATTCTTATTCGTTGATCGATGCATTGAAGTTGAACCTTAGCGCATATTCAATGTCAGTACCATCCGGAGCTGACAGTATCAACCCTTCACCTCTTCCACTTTCGTAAGAAGAACCATCGACGAAGAGGTTCCAAACATCTTTATTTGAAGAGAAGTGCCCCTCTGATAGGGTTCCTTGCTTGAAAATATATTTTTTTCCTCATTCTCAGTTACTCCCTTTCTGGCTCTATTGGACACAACCTCTTTTGATTCTTAGAAGACGTTATTGTTTGATCCCTCTACAATCTCTGGATTATTCTCAATCTAAGCCTCTTCCCATGTGAACTCAGCAACAAAGTGTACGAGTGCCTTCCCTTTAATGGCCACCCTGAGTTGATAAATAACGTCACACTCTCCCAACTCGATGGCCCGGGTCATCAATCTACCTGACTTCTCAGGCTTGTGGAGGACTTGCCTTAGTGGGGATTCAGTGAGGATGACTATAAAGTGGGCTTGTGAATAGGGTTTCATCTTCCTGGAAGCATGTATCAAAGCGTAGGCGAACTTCTCCATCTGAGGTTAGTTATGTTCAAACCCTTGAAGGGCCTTACTATTGAAGTATATAGGCCTTTGTACACTAACGTCTTCCCAAACTATGGTTGCGCTTATAGCTGACTCTGAAACTTCTAGGTAAATATACAACTTCTCCCCTATGATGGGCCGGGATAAGAGAACGGGGGATCCGAGGTAGGACTTGAGCTGCTTAAAGGCCTTATCACACTCTTCATCCCACTCGAAGGCATTTTTAAGCACCTTAAAAATGGAAGACACTTGTCCGTGGCTCTGAAAATAAATTTTTGAGTGCAGCAACTCTTCTAGTGAGCCTCCGAATGTCTTTTATACTTCTTGGTGTCTTCATATCAAGCAAATCCCTAATTTTCTCGGGGTTGGCCTCTATTTGCCTCTGATTGACGATGAGTCCAAAAACTTTCCTGCTCCTACTCCGGAGACACACTTGGCGGGATTGAGTTTCATCCTGTATAAGTCCATGGTGTCGAAAGTTCTCTCTAGGTCTTTCACGTGAGTTTAAGCCTTCAATCTCTTCATCAACATATCAACTATATATACCTCCATGGTCTTTCCAATTTGATCTTCAAACATTTTATTTATAAGATGTTGATATGTGGCTCTTGCTTTCTTCAAGTCGAAAGGCATGACCTTATAGCAATAGGTCCCCTTATCTGTGATGAATGTTGTCTTCTCCGAGTCCTCAGCATCCATGAAGATCTGATTGTAGCCTGAATACGCATCCTTGAAGATCATAAGTTCATGCCCTGCCGTGGCATCTACCATTTAATCAATTCGAGGTAAGGGATAGGTGTCTTTCGGGCAAGACTTATTCAGGTCGGTGACGTCTATGCACATCCTCCATTTTCCATTGGCTTTAGGCATAATGACGGCGTTTGATAACCACTCTGGGTACATGACCTCCCTCATAAATTCTGCCTCTTCCAACTTTCTGACCTCTTCCCTGATGACATCATACTTTTCCCTGAAGTAAAATCTTCGTCTTTGTTTGATTGGCTTAGCATCTTCTACCACGTTGAGTTTATGGCACTTAACCTCCAGGTTGATGCCAGGCATGTCTGCATGGCTCCAAGTGAAGACACTCTTCTTCTTCTTCAAAAATCTCATCATCCCTTCCTCTATCTCTGGTTTTAAGGCCTTGCCAATTTGGACGATTTTTTCCAGTTCGTCCTCATTAAGGATGATGGATTCTACCTATTCAATTTTTTTTCATCTCTGGGATCAAGCGTGTCAATGTCATATGTGGTAGTTTCCCTCTTATGGGTCTCTCTATCTTCGGTCCAGTTGAAGTAGCATTCTCGTGCGAAGGTTTGGTCACCCTATAATTCCCCTACCCCATAGGGGGTCAGGAATTTTAGCATTTGGTGAACCGTCAATGGCACGGCCTCAAACTCCTTAAGGTCTACTCTTCCTATGATGAGGTTATAGGCCGAGAAGATGTTTTCATCCATAACAAAAAAAATTATCTTCCGGGTCAACCTCTTAGGCCATTCTTCTCCCATTCGTACATCCATCTCATACATGACCAACGGATGGACCTTTTTCCCATTTAATCCCATCAACGGATGATGATAGGGTACCATCCTAGCTCTGCTAAGGCCTAGGCTCTTGAAATAGGGCTATAACATCACGTCCACTAAACTTTCTCCATCCACGAGGATTCTCTGTACCTCAAATCCATGCACTCTTATTGTTATTACCAAAGGGTCATTATGCGGAGCTAATATGCCTTTGAAGTCGAGTAAGGAGAACCCAACTATGAGAGTATCCATATCCACCTTCTTTCTCTTATGCTTAGCCTCTGAAGATGCCAGATTCACTACCTCCACTTTGGTCACTGCCACATGAGCTTTACAGTCGGCTACTTTAGAGCCACCCCCTGCTAGTCCTACACATATGGTGTTAACGCCGAAGGATATCATTCCATCCCTTTGCACAGGGGCATTGTCATCTTTCGGTGGGAGGTCTCGATCATCCTCACCATCACCATCTGAGTCATCATCTCTTCTTCCTGGGGTATCATCTCGACATATGTCGCCTCTCTTATTTTTAGGGTCATCTCTTCCCCTCTTAGGAGCCTTACCATCAGCATACTTCCTCAGCTTTCCTAACTTAAACATCTTCTCAATTCCATCCCTCAAAGAGAAGCACTTGTCTGCCACGTGGCCGTGGTCTTGGTGGAACTTGCACCACAAGTTCTTATTCCTCTTATGTAGAGGAGCCTTCAACTTCTCCGGACATCTCACAGACCGATCATTCTTGATCTCGTTGAGGATGTGTTCGCAGCTCACAGTTAGAGGAGTATAGTGTGCAAACTTGTCATCGATAAACCTCTTTTTTCGTCTTTCTTTCTTTGGAACTTCATGCTGCCGCTTCCGTTCTCATCCTCATACTTTGCGGCCATGGCCTCTTCAGCATTCATGACCTTCCTTGCAGTTGCCAATAGCTCTTCCATGGACTTAGGAGTGTTTTCTGCAAGTTTCCATAATAACTTCCCTTTCTGGAGCCCTCCTATGAGGGCAGTCATAGCTATATTCTCTTCGTAATCTTTAACCTCTAATTTTTCTTTATTGAATCTAGTAATGTAGTCTCTTAGGCTCTCATTTTTACCTTGATTGACATAAAACAAATGAGTGGTCTTCTTTTGAGGTCTTACCCCAAAACAAAAATTGTGAATGAATATTTCAGCTAAGCCTTTAAAGTTCTTGATAGAGTTCTTCGAAAGAGAAGTGAAATAGATGTGCGCAGCTCCCTTCAGAGTCCCAGAGAAGGCATGGCACTTCATCACATTCGAGATTGAATAAATATCTGATGCAGACTAGTACATCTTCATATGATGCACAGGGTTAGTACTACCATCATACTTGGGAGACACCGTAGGTGGCATGAACTTGGTAGGGGTTGGGAAGCCTACTATCCTGGCCACGAATGGGGAACCCTCTGAGAAGCCTCTTTGCAGTGGGTTTCAACTTTTGATGAGGTACCCTATCTTCTCTTCAAAATGTTGAATGGAGTCATTCCATGTCTTTGCAACGTCGGCCTGGCCGAGGTTATCCCCAGCCACCTCTAAGGGGTGGACTGAGGGTTCCCCAGTCGCTGCACAATGTTGGCTATTGACCTCTTGACCACATTCTTGACCTTGATGAGGTCGGCCCTGATGAGGCCGATGTCCTCCTTCTTCCTTTTGAGAGCCAGTGACACTTCATGACCTGGATAACCTCTGGCTTAGGTCATTAACTGGGCCAAGACTTTGAAAGGCTGACCCTCTGCTCAAGCGATCAAAAGATGATCCTCTTTGTTGGGCACTCTTATCTCTTCTTCCACCACAACCTCGGCTTTGTTGGATAAGACATACAGTGTTGTTCGAAACCTCATTCGGCTCCCAACTACCCTCCGGAGCATCTTCTGCCTCCACATCGTCATACCTATCCTCGGGAAAAAGGCGTCCTTGTCTTCCCAAGCATAAACGCCTAGGATCAGCAAGATCCCTCCTCCATTGAGGAGTAGGTTAGTATTTTTGCGGTGCCTGGGGTGGCCCCCTGGCTTCAGGATGGGGTTGAGTAGCTGCCTGAGTAATCATCTCCGGTGAAACTCCAGGTGGCCTCATCATATTTTGACTGAGTTATGCAAATTGCTCCCTCATTGCTTGCTGCATTGCAGCCTCGGACTTCAAGGTCGCCGCCACCTCAGCTATTTCGGACTGGGGTGGTGCATGGCTCTAAATAGGTCCTCCAACACCAGATGTTGGTATCTCCGGTGCCATATGTTAAAACAAAAGAGTTTGTGAAGAAGATGAGCTTAATACCTTAAAGAACCTCTTTCAATGGTGAAAAATCTCCACGCAAGGGGTGAGGTCTAGTTCACTACCAGTCTCCGGTGAGGTTAAGCAGCAAAAGAAGAAGAGATAGCTTCTCGTTCCCACAGACGGCACCAAAATGATGGTGCTGGAAATAGCACCACCCTTTAAGGTGTTTGTAAGCTCTAATCGGTGATAACAATGGCAGCTCAAGTATATACTAAATATAAGAGAATGAGATTAGGAGAAGAGGATGAGATGAGGAGAAGAGAAGAAATGGAAGTTGGCTCCCCGATACGTGGGACCATTCCCTATGGAGAGGATTCCCGTGGAATATCGATTGGGATTACTAGACCACTTGCAGCGGATGCATGATATTTTCCATATATCTACATTGTGGGGGTTCCTTAGAGATGAGATAGCATACCAGCACATTGATATTGATGAAATAGATCTCCAGCCAGTGTCTACTTACGAGGAGAGATCGGTAGAAATTATGGATCATCGGGAGCGCCAACTTCGATCCAAGGTTCTTCCTTTATTTCGAGTGCAGTGGGGACACCATTAAGAGGAAGAGTTGACTTGGGAGAGGGAGGACGACATAAACACAAAATATCCTAAACTCTTCTAGCTAGGTACGTACTCTACTTGATTCCGAGGACAAAATATGTATATTAGGGGGAAGAATGTAATACCCTGTATTTTTCTAAGATAAATAATAAAACTATATTATTGCGATATTATATTTAAAAAATTTATGGAAATTGAATTAAATCGGTGAATCTAAAATATTTATTGCAAACAAGTAAATTGTTGTTATGTAATAATCACGTGTCATAGATTTGTGTTATGTTAATGTTTATAATAATTGCATGTGTAGTGGGAAATTCATAAAGGAAGTGTGACAAAATTATAAAATGTAATGTTGGAATAAAATAATTGGGACATATTTTGGGGAGTATAAGGGATCAGTTAGATGTTTTAAACCTTTTAAAATGGTCCCGGGGAATTGGGAGACTTTCATGCTAGTCTAGTTATGTGTTCGGGTCCATTTGGGGGCCTAAAATTTTGAATTTAACCCAACTCGGGATTTGAGGTTAATATATTTTTAAGGGAAAGAGTAATAACTCCCCACTACTGATTAAAAACCTAAACCTAGCTACTACACCTCAATAAAGAAAAGGAAAATAACCAAAGAGTATTAGAGGCGAGGAATTGAAAGGGAATTTCTGGGAACTTCATCAACTACACATCCAGTCAAGAATTTTCTTGCTTAATTTGAATTCTAATTTGATTTTTGATGCATTACAATTACCCCATGTTATTTATGGGTTTTAGATTAGACTTTGATGATTAAATGTTAGGAATTAATCTCATGCATGTAGAGGATTAATTATAACATAAGGTGTTAACCCATAAATGTAGGAATCAATTCTAGAAAATTGATGATAGAAACCTTAGGGTTCTTAAGATGAAATTGGGAGTTCTTGTATATCACATGTAGAGGACTATAACACATGTTTATGATCTGCATATTCTGATGTAAATTCCATATTATATACCCCCATAAATTTAATTACATCTTGTCGAGATTGTAGAAGAAATATGGGATTAAAGAACATAAATTATCATATGAAATTAAGGAATTGGGGGTAGTAATTTAAGTGGTTATATGGAATAAATGGTTATATGATGTATAACTAGGTATTAAGTACCCATTCACATGTTTATATAAATAAAATCACGATCAGAATAAAAAATTGGAGAAAAACAAGAAAGTTCAAATTTAATAAGATGGGCAGATTTGGGCCCCTGTCAATTTCCGAATCGATTCGCCCTTGGAGCAAATCGATTCGGTTTGGCAACGAATAGATTCGACCCTGGGTACTGAGTGAGATGGGGCCTTGATTAGTTCAAAAATATTTTTAGAAGTTCAAACGAGTTGGTAGGACGGTGTTTGAAATAACGGGGAATTTATTCAAAGTTTAAACGTGGGGCATATGTCAATAGGGATATTATATTTAAGTTAAAGGTTAAATAAATTTGTAAAGAAGAGGGAATTTATCATTAACTAGATGTTCGATTGTTAATTGATGAAAAATCGCGGATATCATGTGGGATATTTAGGTAATTATAGAGTAGTTACCGATTCATATTATATGAGAATAAAAATGTGTACTTATGTGTATCTACGTGTACATAACAATGTTTGTGAATATTTCTATTGGCTTGGGGTTTTTGCCCGTTCAAGACCATAGCACACGCTAGCACAGGTGGGCTAGGCATTGTGTAGGTCATTTTGGTACTATGTAGTAGCGCCAATTGTGAGAGGTAGGTGTTGATGCTGGGATCTATTTTCACCGCTGGGTATGGACTATGATCTGGTGTACTGCGTAGGGAACTCCCCACTTATGTGTATTTTGTGATGTCTGACTCGGATAAGAGATTCCTTGGGACTTGTCGATAGCGAACGAGACAGCAACGCTAGATGCCTTTACGTGTCGCATATATGAAAGGGCATATATATGTATAAATTTCCTGGATTAAATGAGACTAATTAATTTGTCTAAGAATGTAGACATAAATGAAAACCCTTATTATGTTGTGCATCATAGATGTTTATGCCATTTGCATGAGATAGGTATAAGACTTGGGTACCTTGAGATTAGGGTAATTCAACATAATAGGCTTCGTCTTAGCAATTGATTATATCTAATTCATTAATATTAAATTGGAACGATGCCACATTTAGTATTTCGGGACTTGAATGGATGCATGTAATATCCCACTTTGAAGAGTGGTGAGATGTTAATTGCATGTGAGTGACAATGGGGGATATTTACTTTGTATGGATAATATTTATTTTAATTTAAATTGAATAAGTTAATTCTTGCACATCTAAATCTCTGGACCAAATTTAAATAATTTCTCCCCCAAGTGCTCATAGACATGGATAGCGGGATTACTGACATGGCAACCTTGCATTATCATTTTGATCCTCAGGCATTTCAGATCAGCTGATTCTATCTTAGGTTCTTTTCATCTTCAGTACTTATTTTTATTTGGGATTATTGTATGGGCGTAAGCCCGAGACTTATTTAATTTATGTTTGCGTGGATTATTTACAACTATGTTAGACTTATCGTACATTTGATGTTGGATTGGATTAGTTTATTATGGGCAGGTTGATTTAAACCAAATTATGGTCCTTCAATATATGACTTATATTATGTTGATGCTAAGAATGGAATTAATTGACAAATAAGGCCCATCTTTGGCCTATCATGCCTAGCCAACCTTTACGTGAGAAAATGGCAGTTGTTACAGTTGGTATCAAAGCATCTAGGTTCAAGTGTCCTTAGGATTTGTGTTGTGTTCCTTACATTAGGATTTGCATCCTTTGATATGTAGAGCCTATGTTTAGGGCTCATTGTATTCTTGTGATTGTACTAATTCGAGCCTTATTTGATTTCAGATGAAAAATGGACGGAGAGGTAGGCCGAGGAGCATAGTCACACCTATTGTCGAGGAGGAGGCTCAGCAAGAGCCACAACAGCAGCCACATGCCCCATTAGCCCCACAGTTAATTACATCACCGAAGATCGCCACTATTATGTCTTTGGTAGTTTCGAAAGTCATGGCATCCATGCTCCAGCATTTTCCACCGCCACAGGCTTAGCAGCAACCACCACCACCACAGCAGGTGGACATACCGCCTAGGCATTGGGGTTGATTTGGGATAGGGAGAGGGAGGCCTTCGTTAAGGTCCAACCTCCATAGTTCTCGGGTAGTCTAGATATACTAGTGGCAAGCAGGTGGAAGGACATACAGAGAAACTTATGCATGTTAGACTGCACGCGAGTGAAAAGGCAGATGTTACCCACGCAATGCACTTTTAATGTTTACAAACGCAATGATATTTTACAATCAGCGAAGATATTTTACAAAACAGTTCGGGGATTAAACACTACAATTATAAAATAGAATTTTTTCATTAAGTTGAGCAGGTCAAAGGGAGGTGAAACTAAATATATGTTAAACAAAAATTCATATATAGTTTATCATAGCTAAACTAGATTTGTTTGGAGAAGTAAAACGAAATCTAATATATAAATATAAAAATGGTTTCTCTTCATCTCCTCTCACATAATTAAATAAGGGAGTAAATTGGATGAACCACATGGTGTAAATATTTTAAGAGACTAAATATAAAACTGCTCATAAATTTCACCATGTGTCTCTTAAAATAGTGTGGTTCATCACCATGGGGTTCATCCAATTTACTCCCTTATTTAATTATGTGAAAATTGAGAGGAGATGAAGAGACACCATTTTTACATTTATATATTAGATTAGATTAGATATATATTAGAATTAGATTGTTAATTTTTTTTAATAGAATTTGAGTTATTTTTAAACAAAAATTGTAAGAAATCTTACAATGTTTTATAATCGAATTATCCAATTATTTTTTTTTCTTCATTCAAGAACTCAAGATCAATTTGAAGAACGAATATGCATGTGTGACTAGAAGCTCTAAGATGCATTCTTTAAGTTTTTCTTTGAAAGGATTTGTTAATCATTTAAGTGCGAGAGAGAGAGAGAGAGAGAGAGAGAGGCTCTCATACACAACACCTATACATACTGCATGTGAAGACCATTTTTTAATTAGAAAAAAAACTCGAATTTATTTTTTTGTGTGGTTTTCAAACATTTCAGGCAACCCCACAAAAATAAATCAACTCAAAATAATTTTTTTCTATTTTAAAAAATCAGCCAAACTATGTCTGTTTTTAACGGTTTAAAAAGTGACAATGTTTGACCACATTTTTATAAAATAGCAAAAAAAAAAATTGAATGATTTTTTTGTGGTCTTCTTTGAAATGTTTAAACACCACGCAAAAGAATCGACTAATTGTTTTTTTTTACTATATTTCAAAAAAATGTCCACAACACAATTAAACATGATAACTAAATCATATTACATGACTATAATTAAATGAATAATTAAAAATGAAAAGTTTTCACTAAACAAGCGTGGCAGGTTTACTGTAACTGCATAACCATATGTAATCTAAAATGGCTCAAAATATATCAAAAAGTCATGTAAAGCTCCTCGCTCTTTATTCTAAAATTCTAAATTTAGGATGTAACTATTTATCTATCTATATATATATATACTAGCGGAATGCCCGTGCCTGAAGGCACGGAAAAATTTTCCAAAGTACAAAATCGTAAAGCGGGTTCCAACGTGCATAATTGTAAAACAGCAAAAAAATTGTTTTCCAACAAAACAAAATGTAATTTAAGTCTAGTTTTATTACAATCTCCATTGTTTTAAGGACTATCAAACCTCTCACCCACCCACGGGTATGAATTTAATTTATTCGTGATCTTCTAACTTCCGCCAAGTTTTTGAAAAGGGGAAGAGACACAATTGTGGAGTGTTAATAACATATTTAGTGTATAACAACTACGGCACACATGGTGCGTTTAAAAAGTTCATGTGCTACGTCTACTTTTCTACTATTATTAATATGACTGTAGGTAGGCTCCGCAACCATTTTGTTAAGCAGTGCAGAAGGTACATAAATTTTTGAACTCACATAATACAAAGAACATCTAAAAATATTCCACAAAAGTTTATTTATTATACAAAATTTTCAAGTCTAAACATGTTTACACACAATAGATTACAAAGTTTCACCACCAAAATTTTCATATCTCCATCACCATTTCTCTCCTTGAACCTTCTCACCTTTTAAACCCTGCACCAAAACAGCAAAGATAAAGATCACATGGATTCAATTTCAATTATCTCCACCAACTTTACTAACCTATAATATGTCCACCAAAGAAAAAAAAATCTAAATTCAAAAACTCCATCCCTAAAAAAACAATGAAAAACATGTGTCAAAACTGATGTTTCAAAAATAACTTGATAGAGAAAAAAACATACCAAGTATAACAATATATATTGATACAGAAGGAGAACTAAAAGGTAACAAATTAAAGTCAAAACACACCATATCCTCTTGAATGTATACATTCCAATAAAAGCCCTAACTTTTTAGATAGATCAATGAAACTGATCCATGCATAAAATTTCTCGTCATCATTTCCTAGACTCAACACCTAAAATCCGAGTTTCCAAACCACAAATAAAAGTTTCTCCATATGTTCTAAAGACCAACGTGAGTTTTTTTTACCTTAGGTACGTCTCAAAATGCCTCATGTACCTCGAGTGTTTCTACAAAAAAATATTCAACAAAAACACAAAATTTAACATTTATGTTTATAAAAGTGACTTTTTTCAAACCTGTGTACCCTGAAAATTTTACAACTCTGTAAACCTTTTTCAATTGCATTTCCAAACTGCCCATAGATAATGAAAACTAACGCATGAACTACTAAAAAACAAAGTTTTATACAATAGAAATTAGATTAGTTACCTTTAAAAATGTGTTTGAATTTAAGACAGTTCCCATAACAAAGGCATACGAATGTGAGCATCATATTGAAATCAGTTGTTGAATAAGAGGAACAAAGACATTCACCATCACATTTACATCAGCTGCTCAATAACATTTGGTATCTATTTATAATAAAGCTGTCATGATTCACAAAATTGATTAACTCATGCATTGTTTAATAGTAACCTACACAAAAAATAAAAATAAAACAACATTCAAGATTGCATGGTGTTACTTATAATTGGAAATGATAAGAAAGGATTAGTAGAGCATGTATTAGTTTCTTGATAGCTATAACAATACATAGATCAAAGCGGACTGTAAGAAGCATAAAACATATTTACAGATGATGGCCTTCGAATGCTTAGATAATTACGTCGTCTTAGGTTGGTTGGTAAAGATCATCAGGCAATGACTTTAGATTCCCACAACCATAAAATATAAGTGTTAGATGGTTGACCGAATGACCTCCTTTTGGAATGAACTCTAGCCTCAGATAGTTCCAGATTACCAGTATGACAATTTTTCCTCAAGGCAAACCCGTTTCGAGCGGTGGTGCAATGGGCATTGTAGGTAGTCATGAATTGCAAATTTAGCACACAGGTTGGTGAAACAGTTATTCTCAAAGTTTATCCTCGGCCACTTTTACGAACTTTTTGTTCCACAGTTCCACCATTGGTAGTGGGTAGCACATTGAAGACTTCCACGTCTTAGTAATCACGAATCCATTATGACGATCCTTCATGATTTCTGCAACCTGGAAAGAAAATAACCAATAAATCCATATAAAATTCTTAAGGTACAGTACTAAAAATCAAGTAACAATATGAAACCAAATGAACTTACCTTATTAGGATCTAAACCAATCAATCCCAGGGCGTGTGCTACCACGCAAGTGAAACTATGAGAAATAAAATCAACTTCAATGGAATTCAAGGGCTTGTGCTACTACAATTATGTTATAACACTAATATATTTATAGCAATTGTTAACAGGCCTGTCAACATTCAATTCAGTTTGACTGTAAAGCTCCCATAATTATTGACAGGGCTCCCAAAGAGTTACAGATATATTTAATATCCCCCACTATATGTTATATCAGTAATATATTTATAAGCTCCCACCATACATCTACAAAATAAGAGCTGGGGCTACTCTAATCATCAGGATCAAACGACTCGGAGCGAGAGAGTTCAACTGAGGATCTTGCAGCAGCAACTGCATAAGCTGCTGATTTGAAATCCACGTGAGCCGCATCCGATAAATCCCTTTAATTTCTATTTCTTAGGTTAGTAACTTTCTATTTTTGAATGAGAACTCGGGCTACTCTGAACATCAGGATCAAACGACTCAGAGTAAGAGAGTGCAACTGAGGATCTTGTAGCAGCAGCTGCATAAGCTGTTGATTCGAAATACACCTAAGCCGCATTCGCTACATCCCTATACTTCAATTTCTTAGGTTCGTAACTTTATATTTTTGAATGAGAACTGGGGATACTCTGATCATCAGGATCAAACGACTCAGAGCGAGAGAGTTCAACTAAGGATCTTGCAGCAGCTGTTGTATAAGCTGTTGATTCAAAATCCACCCGAGCCGCATTCGCTACATACCTATACTGTTTCCTCCCTTTCATCGAATCGGAGAAATTCTCAAAATTTTGTGTCACGTGAGTCATATAAGGGTTCAGTGCGTCCTGAATTCATTCGTAGGTCTGATTTAGGCTGATTTTGCTTCTTATCTACATTCAAGATCTCCAGAATCCTCCAACTGCCGTTAAATCTTCGTCTTATAAAAGCTCTTACTACCGGATGATGAAGATCAACCAGACTCCGAACGTTGCTTATGAATTATGATTAAAAATGTAAGTCTTTAAAACATAATAACATATCAAAAGAAAACATAGACATTCATTGATGCACATAACAATACAAAACAAAGGATTTAGATTAATTTGCCTCCTCGAAATAATTGAAAAATACCTTATAGATAGAAATAACTGAAAACAGCCTTATGTGAACACTTCTCGACTGGTCAGTGAATTCTTCTCGGCTGGATTAAAAAGTGTTCATCTACTAATTTGATAACTCAAAATAAAAAAATGAACGTGAATATATATTATCGTAAATTGCGTGAAATAGATCAGGAATTACAAAGTAACCAAATTCATATCTTAAAAAAAGATATCATGTGAATTTCAAGTAACCAATTTTATTAACCAAATATGATTCATTCTTATTAACTAAATATGATTCTTTATTAACCAATTTTATTAATCAAATATGATTCTTTCTGATTGTCCAAAGCACACAAAAACATACGAAGAAATATTAGCGTCATTATTTCCTGCGCATATATTCGACTCTGAATGAACCTAGTTCGAAAGAACATAAGGTTATTAAATAAATGTCCATGATAATTTACACCACTGCAAGAAAACACATTTGAAGAATACCACCAAACCATCAATATGGATTCAACTTAGTGAAACAAAGTTAACTGAGTAATATCATGTAAAAAATCAAGGGAATATTTGTGCAGTTTGGGGTTGCAGTTATGATCCTATGCAATTTGGGGTTGCATTTCTCCCTTAACTTATTTCCCCTTATTTTGTGAATTTATTTAATTCGTTCTTTTACATGGGAGGTGAGTCATTGGAAACTTAGTATTCACAAACTACATTCTAACAAATCTATAGTGATTTTCTCTCATCTAAATCAGGTAGCATGTCATCAAAATGTTCAAACCTTTTTTTATAATAATGGATATTTAGAATCTTGTTGCGTACCTTCCACAGGGTGGCATCACACTGTCTGTTATATAAATCATATTAACTTTGAAAAGAAAATTGTTCCGTACCTTCCATGGGTCGGCATCAAGCTGTCTGTCATCTTTGGTTTCATCAACTAAAAGACAGGGCCGAAAATGATAAAGACACTGATGGATTCAATGTATACTTCCATTGTAGTTCATTATACCTGTTAAAATTAAACCAAATAATTTGTTGAACTCTAAACAACCGAAAAAAGTACTATGATTAGTTTGATTTAATAATAGACTTGATATAAAGACCAATTACAAAATTTTATTTCAATGCAAATACTATGGGTACCATTTATTTAACTCTCTTCCTTCATCAAGTTCTTTAATTCTCATTCTTTTCTTGACAACCTACCAAATGAGATAAGGAAGTAAATGCTAGCGTGATTCATCTATTTAATTTCAAATAATATATATTAGAGTTCAAAATTAGGATTGTAAACTAAACAAACATAATATTTAACAAATAAGACCCAAACAAACCAAATCAACATATGAAAAATGAGAGATGGACATATTCAACAGTGGTGGTAGGGTACCTTCAAGCAATGCATATTCAAGTAATAGGCTACTATGCATTTGATAAATAATCTTACAAAATCATACTGTAGTTCTAAAATGGTCAAACTAATTATAATTGCTTGGAATCATTTTAACAAACATAAGGTGTTCAAAAAAAAATACATCTTGGTACATGAGCTTCAATACCTTGATCATGGACAAACGTTCAGAAGGATAATACATGTTGTTTGAAGAAAAATTACCTGTTAAAAGTAAAGAACAAAATATAAAAATAATATGATGAGAAAATAAGTAAGAACGACTAATACAGGAAACAAAGATGTGCTATAAAATACAAAAAAATATATCGTTACCAAATACCAATAACTTCAGAGCGCTATGCTAATTTTTAAGATAAAAATCAATAGCATTCCGCCATCTCGAAAGTTGAACCCCGTAATAGTGTATGTTTAACTAACTATGCATTCCCCAACATCTGAAGAAAACACACAAAAACTCAAATGCACCCAAAATTGAACAAACATCGTATACATATTTAAACCATATTAAACTTATTTCCGCTTGCAACGCCAATATTGAATAATGCAAGATGGAAATATCCATTATATAAAATAATTACCAATAACTTTAGTGTAAAGCATAACAATTAATTTTTTTTAGTCAAAAATCTCCATTTAAAGCAAATCAAACCCAAATGGTTTGAATAGTATCTTACCATTAGGCCATTTCACTCTATTCCACCCGAACCTTGCGCTATCAATCATTCGGTCCCAAAACCCGCATCCATGATTCCTATTCCTTCAACAAAAAAATATATCGTTACCAAATACCAATAACTTCAGAGCGCTATACTAATTTTTAAGATAAAAATCAATAGCATTCCGCCATCTCGAAAATTGAACCCCGTAATTAAACTTATTTCCACTTGCAACATCAATTATATAAAATTATATAAAATAATTACCAATAACTTTAGTGTAAAGAATAAACCATTATTTTTTTAGTCCGAAAATATCATATGCATATGAATAAAAAAATAACTGATTTATGTTTTAGAACCAAATAGGAGGAACACAATACTTATAAAGCATCCACAATTTGGGATAATGCAGGAAATTAATTGAATAATGTATACGTTATTCTGGACACAACTCACCCTCGAGAGCTGCATAATTTGAAGGAGATAAAGAGCATCCACCATGTCTTGATCTGAAAAAGAAAAAATAAACAACCCCAAAATTTGAATCTTATGTTGAAATCGGGTGTTATGCAAAACCCCAAGAAATCAATTTGTTGAAAACCCTAAAAATAACACCCATCAGATTGTGTGTGCACGATTGTATGTGTAAGGTGTTATGCAAAACCCCAAAATGCAAAGCAAACCCTAAAAATCGTATCCATCAGATTGTGTGTGCGATTGTGTGTGTGATTGTGTGAGTATGTTAAAATCAGATTGTGTGTGTGTATGTTGAAATCACACCCATGTGATTGTGGGTGTGGGTGCGAATGTGTGGGTGTATGTTGAAATCAGACTGTGTGCGCGATTTTTCATGTGTAAGAGAGAGGGAGATAAGGTGCGATTGTGCGTGTGTGTGTGTGTAAAAAGGAGAGAGATTACCTCATGGGCGTGGGGGAAGGGCAGCGTGAAGATGAGAGAAGGAGGGGACGGCGACTGGTTCATGAGAGGGAGAGAGGGGTAGGGTTTGGAGGGATGAGTGAGATGAGTGATGGGGGAGAGAATGAGATGTCGGGTAGCTTACGGGGTTGGAAGAGTAAGTTATCTCATTTGCCACATCATAATGTGTACAATCTTACATGGCACAATCTGGAACCCTTAGATCGCCCAAAAAAATGCGATCTCGACCGTTGATTTTTTGGAACAGTAAAACACCCCCCTCTCGTGTAATATTGATATATAATAAAGTAGGAAACTTATGTATGTCATAAGATTATTTTATGATGTCATCTTAATAAGTTTTTCCTGCACTACCTAATTTACCCCTCTATCATTTGAGTTCCCCCTGTTTTGCTACACTCAAGTTTATTTACTACTCTTCCTCAAAATTTAAAAAAAGGTTAAAAGGGTAATTGACCTTATTCTCTCATTTCACACATACCCTGGGTTACTCTCTCATATCACACAAACCACAAAATTCACGCCTCTCTCACTTTCTGCGCTCTCTCACTCAACTTGCTTTCTCTCACACGTCTCTCTCTCTATGCGATTTCTCATGCCGACATGGTTCACCGGTAGTATTTTTCACAGGTATGCCGTCTATTTCTTTCCGAGGCCTGAGATCAGGTAATATCTCTCAATCTAACCCTCTTACGCACACACACATACACAAGTAATCTCTCAATCTCACCCTCTCACGCACACGTGCATACACAGATCTGAAGGGTTACTTTATGATTTGGGGTTGATGATAAATATTTGGGGTTTTAAGATTTGGTATTATTGTTATCTTTTTCGATTTTTTTCGTAGTTATAAACAGATATGATCATTCTTTTGAGATTTGGGGTTGATGATAAAGAGTTGGGGTTACTATTTTCTTTTCTTTCTAATATATTTGGTAATTTGTTCAAATAGTTGAATGTTGATCTGAAAGTGTTTGGTCTTTGTAATATATTTGGAGTAATGATTGAGGATTGGAGATTAAGATATATAAGTTGGATAAAAAATGGGCTCGGTTTTCCCGTGTAAAACCAGAGCCTAACTCAGATTTTCGTGCAACCACTAACTCAAGGGGTTTATTTGGGGGGTTTATTTTCAAATAATGTGTTTTATTGTTCTTTGCAGATCTTTCACTCCCAATTCACCATATCACATTCACATAAGGTCTACCCTATGTTCTTTTTACCCTTTTTCTTGGGTTCCATTAAAACTAAAATGTGAGATCTGTTTTTATCATACTTTTTTTGCTTATCTGCTTAGAATTCTGTCAAAGGAACACTCACCATACTTAGTTATATATACAAATATGTCCTGCTTAGTATTTTCTTATGGGTGAATAAGGTTATTCAAACATAGTTCTATTACAATTTTATTTTCCATTTTATTAGTTAACAAGACATTTCATTTATCAATAAATGGGCTATTCGAAAGTAGTTTTCAAAAGCCATTTACTACCTTTCAAAAGCCACGTACAACTTTTTACTTTTGATGCCTCGTTGCTAATGACTCATGATTTGTTTGCTCTGTTCCGCTAAGTCTTAAAATGGTCAGATTTTACTACATTGACTTTGTGTAGACATTGTCAGATACAATGTTTTTGAAGTTTTTTTCATTATATTTGGGCAACCCCTTTGTTATTTTCATCCTCCCAATGTTGAGTGATGAATAGAAAACCTTAACATTTTGAATTTTTTTAAAATAAAACTCTGAATATACTATTTGTTTAAACCTGTTTCATGGAATCAATGTTGGTTTCACGAGAATACTATGTTGTGCAATATGTTAATGTAATAAAAGGTTTTGATTGGGTTTACTTATGAAGTTTTGAATGGTGTTTTTTATTGGGGTTCACGAGAACAATATGCTGACTAATTAGTTTATAGTTTTCGGCTTTTATTTTCCATTGAAAGCTTCAATTTTCTGGTTATAATATGATATGCTATATTGTTGGTTATTATAGTATCTTCTATATGTTGAGTATCAACAAATTATTGAGGTATGAGTGACGTTATTGTAGACCTTCTTTACCAAAAGACAAAACAGATAATGCCTCCATAAATTGACACCATAATAGAGAATGTTACCGAAGGTTTTTGCAGACCTTCTTTCCCCCAATATTTGGCTGAAATTCCATTGAAGGATTAACCAGAAATCGACACCATTAGTTTCCTTTTTATTCTGTTTAAAGATTTGAAAATTAAATATGTTTTTAGGCAATTTATGATTTACAAAACTTTCATTCAATTACTTATTTCATTTCATTTCATTATTAATAGTAAAAACTGTTCTAATTTCATTTCATTATTATTAGTAAGACATATTTTTTACATTAAGAAGATGAGTTGAAGCAATTAAGACATGAATTATTAGTAAGACATATTTTTAACATTAAGAAGATTTTTAACATATATGCACATGTGGGGTGATATATTTTTAAATGTACAGTGAACATCATGGGTGAAAATGCGGGGAGGTATTGGTTTTGTCGGTGCAAGAGGGAGGGAGTAAAATTAAACAATGGAAGATAATTGGTATTGCATTACATTGATTTGTTGTTGTATAATTTGTTGAAACTGGTTTGATTGAAGCATATGTAAATTTTAGATCCCCAATGAGCTATATCATGCCTTCATAGCAGCAGTTGACAAAGGTGTTAGAACAATGCTAAATAGAAGCATGCCTGATGCTCCTCATCCCACTCCGGGGGAACTTGAAAAAAGAGTTAGGAACAATGACAAAGGATTTACAACAAGGCCAAATATGCGACATCCTTTATGCAATGGAAGCTCACCCGTGGAAAATGGAGGCCACGTCTATTGTATTTTGTATCCTCACTCGATAACCCTGTAAGGGTTTTCAAATGCATACCTCATGATGTATCCAAAGCTATTTTTGAGCTCACCATTTTGACAGACGTTGGTCTCGCCATCGCCTCTGCTATTTTGGTTGCTTACGCGCCTCATCACGTGGCGCCCATATGTTGTGACTTTTGGCGACTGTACTTCATCTTTGGCGACCAAACTACTACTGTTTCGTGTATGTTTAAACACACGATTTTTGGGATCAGTGCTCCTAAACTAGATATTCTTAATAAATTTTTTGTTTTCAAGTATTAGAGGAGGATTATTGATGTTTCTATGATGGAGTGTTAAGAAGTTGCAGGCTTATGCTTATATTTGGAGCTATAGTGGATCCTTCTACAAGAATAGGTGCTGGATTAAGATCTGTGATTTTTTTTCCAGACATAATACTCTGTTTTCTGTTTTCTGCTTACTGATAATATGACATCTATATATATGGCATTAGTGTATTGATAATAGTACACCAATTCTGTTATTAATGTCTCTTTTATTTTTTTGCAAATGATGTAACTTGATCGTCAATATATATGGAAGATATTCAATAGTTTTTTAGGTTATTTTGATTTTGTCTAATGCATTACAGGAACTAAAGAGTGTGGCTCCAGAAATAGGCTGAAGGATAGATCATGCAATTTGTTTTCTTCGAAAGCATGAAAGGAGAGTGTGGCTCCAAGAATTAAGTTTGATCCTAGAACTCGAAAGGCCATTCAAAATGGACAGTTCTGTTATACTCAGTGATTTTGTTCAAACAGTCACTACACCAAATCCTGGGAATGTTCACGCCCAGTGGGTCACGACCCAAGTCCGTGACCCTCTCAATATTTTTCGTGACCATATATATTACCGCACTAAATTATTGATGCTCGGAAAGTGGTCGCAAACTTGGGCCTTGACCAGGTCGTGACCATCTTGGCGCCAAAATCGCGCCAAAATTCCCTCCAAGCTTGGTCGCGGGTGGGTCACGGCCCAAGTTTGTGACCCATGCCATAAGGAAGAAGAGAGTACACACATTGAGGATCACGGCTTAGGGCCGTGACCATTTCTGGGTGTGGGTCATGGCTATGGGCTGTGACCATACCGCATTCAAGTAGTAGGGTGGATGAAAAAGGGTCGCATACCACAGATTTAGGGTCACGGCTTAGGGCCGTGACCATTTCTTGGTATGGGTCAAGGCTATGGGCCATGACCATCCCTCTTTTCAACATCAGCAGGTCACACATGTTATCCCTTATGGTGGTCGCGGATGGGGGTCACGGCTCTAAGCCGTGACCATTCGTCAATCAGCAGCATATGGAGAACCAATGGGTTGCGATGGTGGGTCACGGATTTAGGCCGTGACCAGATATAACCATTAAAAAAAGCCGCTTAGCTGAGTCCCATTTCCTATTTGGGCGTTTGCGATTTCGTCAAAGGGGCTTCGGGGCAATTTTTACGATTCGATTTCTTTGCTAAGATTTTTGAAAGTTGTGTGTATATGTGTGTGTGAATTTGGATTTGATGATTTTTGGGAGCTGTGTGCATTTCGATTTGATGAGTTTTGAAAGGTATGCATGTATTTGTGCTAGCATAAGCCCTCACCCCCCAAAACTGATTGTAGGCCGTTGAAAATCAATTTCTATTTGGGTTATTATTCTTGTTTGTATGTGTGTTTATATATAAATTTATGTTTATATATGTGTGTATGCATATATTTATGTGTATATGTGTGTTTATGTATGTAGCTATGAACAAATAAATTATTTTTTATGTCAATAAACCCTAGATTGTATGAGTGTGTATGTATAGATTGTATGTGTGTGTATGTATGTATAGATTTATGGAAAAAAAATATTAGGGTTTAGAAAACCCTAGATTATATGTGTGTGTGTGTGTATAGATTATGTCAATAAACCCTAGATTGTATGTGTGTGTGTTTATATAAATTATGTCAATAAACCCTAGATTGTATGTGTGTGTATTTTTTTGACAAAATATTATTCAAAACCGTAGACATTATATTTTTTTGACAAAATGTAATTAAATGGAATTTTAATAAGTAAAAAAAATTGCATCCACCTTGTTGTGGGCTATATGCATGTCATCATATTATATTGGGGGTTATATGCATGTCGTGATTTTTTTTTTGACAAAATATAATTAAATGAATTTTTTTTGACATACTAGTGGCCAAAACGTGTGCATGTTATTATAGTGAGATATTGTTGGCATGATTGTTGGATACTATGTTGGATTTATTGAATTGATACTAGTGTCGATAAGTGTACATGTTATTAAATTTGTTGAGTGGGTTCTTGATTTGCTTATAAAAAAGTATATCACTTATCTTGCAATTAATGTTAATTTTTTTACGTTTACGACAAGATATTAGGAGGCAACAACTTGACATGGAACAAAGGCAACTTGATTCTATTCATTCATATTTTAACTTGACATATATACCATAATTCTGTTGATTTTATACAGTTTTGTTTTAGTTTGATATTTGTTGTGATCAACTTGATTGGATATGTATTTTAAAGCCTTAAAATGGCGGCGTAATAATCACAAGTACATTGATATTATAGGCACCGGGTTGATATTATACATTTTTGTTCTCCTTTGCCTTTGTGTACTTTTCTTTACATATTATAGGCAGCAGGTTGCTCATGTTCATTCGAATTGCGATGTTAAAACGGGGGAATAAATCTGCTTCATATGTAAATCTACGACATATTATAGGCAGCAGATCTAATTCTTCAGTGGTTTTGTGAGGTACTTTCTTTAATTTTACATACCCGTTCTTCATAACACATTGTTTACGTATTGCAGATCTAACCAATTAGATACCAGTTCTTCATTACATACCAGTTCTTCATTACACACCAGGTAGTCTTTACTTTAACTGAAGTAGTTATATAATTGATATACATTATCTATTAAATCTTTTAAATGATAGAAGGAGTACGGGATAATTATTGGTTTTTTTTGGCTTGGTTGTTGGATAATTATTGGTTGTTGGCTTGTTGTCGGATAGTTTGTTAGAAGGAGTATCGGATAATTAGAATGAATACGGGATAATTATGAGGACTTAAGATTAAAAACAAGGCGTTAGAGGGTGAAAACTCGAAACAGCCCCCGTATGGTCCCGTGAGAGAAACCAACACCGCTCACAAGACCAATGTAACAAGTAGGAACTGACCGTGTGATAACGGGACTCTCGATTTGAGAATACGACGATAATTTGAAAATATGAGAACTTAAGCTAGAAAACATTGCGTTAGTGGGTGAAAAGCCGAAACAGCCCCCAAACTGCACCGTGAGTGGAACCAACACCTCGCACAGGAGCAATGTAACTCGTAGAAACTGACCGCACAATCACAAGACCCCCAGTTTGAGAATAAGATGATAATTTCAATGTTTCTAGACTCGAGCTTAAAAACATAGCGTTAGAGGGTGAAAAGCTGAAACAGCCCCCGAACAGTCCCGTGAGTAGCACCAACAGCTCACACGGGACCAATGTAACTCATAGCAACTGATCGCGCGATCACGCGACCCCCGAGTTGAGAATACGATGAATATTTGTATATTTCTAGACTTAGGCTTAAAAATAAGGCGTTAGTGGGTGAAAATCTGAAACAGCCCACGAACGGCCCCGTGAGTGCACGAACACCTCGTACGGGACCAATATAACTCGTAGGAACTGACTGTGCACCCATGGGACTCCCGATTTGAGAATATTATAGTAATTTGAATATTTCTAGACTTAGGCTTAAAAACATGGCGTTAGGGGGTGAAAACCCTAAACAGCCTCCCTACGGCCCCTTAAGAGGCACTAACACTTCTCACGGGACCAATGTAACTCGTAGGAACTGACCGTGCGATCACGGGACTCTCGGTTTGAGAATACAATGATAATTTGAAAATATGGGGACTTAAGCTTAAAAATAAGGCGTTAGAGGGGGAAAACACGAAACAACCCTCGTACGGTCCCGTGAGAGGCACCAACACCTCCCACGGGACCAATATAACACGTACGAACTGACCGTGTGATCACGGGACTCTCGATTTGAGAATATGACAATAATTTAGAAATACGAGAAATTAAGATTGACAATAAGGTGTTAGAGGGTGAAAATGATTAATCCCTTCTTTACTTCCCATTTTCGCTAAAAAGTCCGCCACCTGGTTGCCTTCTCTATATATATGGAAATTCTCGACTCCCCGACCATCTCCATTAGTAGGCCTTGTAATGTCCTCCCATTTACACCATCGATTCCTATTTTCCTCATAATTTGAAACTCCAAAAAAACTTTGCCATTAGATTATCCAGGCTTTCAATGACAACTTTAGGAGGGGACATAACAAATATTAGATTTTGCATATTTTTAGACTTAAGCTTAAAAACATGGCGTTAGTAGAGGAAACCCAGAAACAGCCCCCGAACGGCCCCGTGGGAGGGACCAACACCTCCCACGGGACCAATGTAACTCGTAGGAACTGACCCCGTAGCCACGGGACTCCCGGTTTGAGAATACGACAGTAATTTGCATATTTCTAGACTTAGGCTTAAAAACATGGCGTTAGAGGGTGAAAACTTGAAACAGCCCCCAAACGTTCCTGTGGGTGGCACAAACACCTCCCACGGGACCAATGTAACTCATAGGAACTGACCACGTAGCCGCGCGACTCCCGATTTGAAAATACGATAAGCTTAAAAACATGGTGTTAGAGGGTGAAAACTCAAAACAGCCCCTAAACGTCCCTGTGGGTGGCACCAACACCTCCCACGGGCCCAATGTAACTCGTAGGAACTGACCACGTAGTCGCGGGACTCCCGGTTTGAGAATACGACGGTAATTTGTATACTTCTAGACTTAGGCTTAAAAACATGGCGTTAGAGGGTGAAAACGAGAAACAGCCCCCGAACGTCCCCGTGGGTGGCACCAACACCTCCCACGGGACCAATATAACTCGTAGGAACTCACCCCGCAGCCGCGGGTCTCCCGATTTGAGAATACGACGGTAATTGGCATATTTCTAGCCTTAAGCAAAACATGGCGTTAGAGGGTGAAAACTCGAAACAGGCCCGAAACGGCCCCGTGGGTGGCACCAACACCGCCCACGGTACCAATGTAACTCCTAGGAACTGACCCCATAACCGCGGGACTCCCAAATTGAGAATACGAGGATAATTTGTATATTTCTTGACTTAGGCTTAAAAACATGGCGTTAGAGGGTGAAAATTCGAACCATCCCCCGAACGTCCCCGTGGGTGGCAAAAACACCTCCCACGGGACCAATGTAACTCATAGGAACTGACCACGTAGCTTCACGACTCCCGATTTGAAAATACGACGATAATTTGCATATTTCTTGACTTAAGCTTAAATATACGACATTAGAGGGTTAAAACTAAAGACGGCCCCCGAACCTTCCTGTGGGTGGCACCAACACCTCCCACGGGACCAATGTAACTCGTAGGAACTGACCACGCAGCCGCGGGACGCCCGATTTGAGAATACAATAGGAATTTGTATATTTCTAGACTTAGGCTTAAAAACATGGTGTTAGAGGGTGAAAACTCGAAACAACCCCCGAACGTTCCCGTGGCTGGCACCAACACCTCCCACGGGACCAATATAACTCGTAGGAACTGATCCCGCAACCGCGGTTCTCCCGATTTGAGAATACAATGGTAATATGCATATTTCTACACCTAAGCAAAACATGGCGTTAGAGGTTGAAAACTCGAAACAGGCCCCGAACGGCCTCGTGGGTGGCACCAACACCTCCCACGGGCCCAATGTAACTCCTATGAACTGACCCCGCAGCCGCAAGTCTCCCAGTTTGAGAATTCGACAGTAATTGGAATACTTCTAGACTTAGGCTTAAAAACATGGCGTTAGAGGGTGAAAACTTGGAACAGCCCCCAAATGTTCCTGTGGGTGGCACAAACACCTCCCACGGGACCAATGTAACTCATAGGAACTGACCACGTAGCCGCGCGACTCCCGATTTGAAAATACGATAAGCTTAAAAACATGGCGTTAGAGGGTGAAAACTCAAAACAGCACCTGAACGTCCCTGTGGGTGGCACCAACACCTCCCACGGGCCCAATGTAACTCGTAGGAACTGACCACGCAGTCGCGGGACTCCCGGTTTGAGAATACGATGGTAATTTGTATACTTCTAGACTTAGGCTTAAAAACATGGCGTTAGAGGGTGAAAACGCGAAACAGCCCCCGAACGTCCCCGTGGGTGGCACCAACACCTCCCACGGGACCAATATAACTCGTAGGAACTGACACCGTAGCCGCGGGTCTCCCGATTTGAGAATACGACGGTAATTGGCATATTTCTAGACTTAAGCAAAACATGGCGTTAGAGGGTAAAAACTCGAAACAGGCCCGAAACGGCCCCGTGGGTGACACCAACACTGCCCACGGTACCAATGTAACTCCTAGGAACTGACCCCACAACCGCGGGACTCCCGAATTGAGAATACGAGGATAATTTGCATATTTCTTGACTTAGGCTTAAAAACATGGCGTTAGTGGGTTAAAACTCGAAACAGCCCCCGAACATCCCCGTGAGTGGCACCAACACCTCCCACGGGACCAATGTAACTCGTAGGAACTTAGCCCACAGCCGCGGGTGTCCCTGTTTGAGAGTACGACAGTAATTTGAATATTTTTAGACTTAGGCTTAATAACATGGCGTTAGAGGGTGAAAACTCGAAATAGCCCTCGAACGGCCTCGTGGGTGGCACCAACACCTCCCACGGGACCAATGTAACTCATAATAACTGACCTCATAGTCGCGGGTCTCCCGGTTTGAGAATACGACGGTATTTTGCATATTTCTAGACTTAAACAACTCATGGCGTTAGAGGATGAAAACTCGAAACAGCCCTCGAACGGCCCCGTGGCTGGCACCAACACCTCCCATGGGACCAATGTAACTCGTATTAACTGACCCCGCAACCGCGGGACTCTCGGTTTGAGAATACGATAGTAATTTCCATATTTCTAGACTTAGGTTTAAAAACATGGCGTTAGAGGGTGAAAACTCGAAACATCCCCCGAACGTCCCCGTGGGTGGCACAAACACCTCCCACGGGACCAATGTAACTAATAGGAACTGACCACGCAGCTGCATGACTCCCGATTTGAAAATACGACGGTAATTTGCATATTTCTTGACTTAAGCTTAAAAATATGGCATTAGAGGGTGAAAACTAGAAATAGCCCCCAAACCTTCCTGTGGGTGGCACCAACACCTCCCACGGGACCAATGTAACTCGTAGGAACTGACCACGGAGCCGCGGGACGCCCGGTTTGAGAATACAATAGGAATTTGTATATTTCTAGACTTAGGCTTAAAAACATGGTGTTAGAGGGTGAAAACTCGAAACAACCCCCGAACGTTCCCGTGGCTGGCACCAACACCTCCCACGGGACCAATATAACTCGTAGGAACTGATCCCGCAACCGCGGGACTCCCGATTTGAGAATACAATGGTAATATGCATATTTCTAGACCTAAGCAAAACATGGCGTTAGAGGGTGAAAACTCGAAACAGGCCCCGAACGGCCTCGTGGGTGGCACCAACACCTCCCACGGGCCCAATGTAACTCCTAGGAACTGACCCCGCAGCCGCGGGTCTCCCAGTTTGAGAATTCGACAGTAATTGGCATACTTCTAGACTTAGGCTTAAAAACATGGCGTTAGAGGGTGAAAACTTGAAAAAGCCCCCAAACGTTCCTGTGGGTGGCACAAACACCTCCCACGGAACCAATGTAACTCATAGGAACTGACCACGTAGCCGCGCGACTCCCGATTTGAAAATACGATAAGCTTAAAAACATGGCGTTAGAGGGTGAAAACTCGAAACAGCCCCTGAACGTCCCTGTGGGTGGCACCAACACCTCCCACGGGCCCAATGTAACTCGTAGGAACTGACCACGTAGTCGCGGGACTCCCGGTTTGAGAATACGATGGTAATTTGTATACTTCTAGACTTAGGCTTAAAAACATGGCGTTAGAGGGTGAAAACGCGAAACAGCCCCCGAACGTCCCCGTGGGTGGTACCAACACCTCCCACGGGACCAATATAACTCGTAGGAACTGACACCGCTGCCGCGGGTCTCCCGATTTGAGAATACGACGGTAATTGGCATATTTATAGACTTAAGCAAAACATGGCGTTAGAGGGTAAAAACTCGAAACAGGCCAGGAACGGCCCCGTGGGTGACACCAACACTGCCCACGGTACCAATGTAACTCCTAGGAACTGACCCCACAACCGCGGGACTCCCGAATTGAGAATACGAGGATAATTTGCATATTTCTTGACTTAGGCATAAAAACATGGCGTTAGTGGGTTAAAACTCGAAACAGCCCCCGAACGTCCCCGTGAGTGGCACCAACACCTCCCACGGGACCAATGTAACTCATAGGAACTGACCTCATAGTCGCGGGTCTCCCGGTTTGAGAATACGACAGTAATTGGCATACTTCTAGACTTAGGCTTAAAAACATGACGTTAGAGGGTGAAAACTTGAAACAGCCCCCAAACGTTCCTGTGGGTGGCACAAACACCTCCCACGGGACCAATGTAACTCATAGGAACTGACCACGTAGCCGCGCGACTCCCGATTTGAAAATACGATAAGCTTAAAAACATGGCGTTAGAGGGTGAAAACTCGAAACAGCCCCTGAACGTCCCTGTGGGTGGCACCAACACCTCCCACGGGCCCAATGTAACTCGTAGGTACTGACCACGCAGTCGCGGGACTCCCGGTTTGAGAATACGATGGTAATTTGTATACTTCTAGACTTAGGCTTAAAAACATGGCGTTAGAGGGTGAAAACGCGAAACAGCCCCCGAACGTCCCCGTGGGTGGCACCAACACCTCCCACGGGACCAATATAACTCGTAGGAACTGACACCGCAGCCGCGGGTCTCCCGATTTTAGAATACGACGGTAATTGGCATATTTCTAGACTTAAGCAAAACATGGCGTTAGAGGGTAAAAACTCGAAACAGGCCCGGAACGGCCCCGTGGGTGACACCAACACTGCCCACGGTACCAATGTAACTCATAGGAACTGACCCCACAACCGCGGGACTCCCGAATTGAGAATACGAGGATAATTTGCATATTTCTTGACTTAGTCTTAAAAACATGGCGTTAGTGTGTTAAAACTCGAAAAAGCCCTCGAACGTCCCCGTGAGTGGCACCAACACCTCCCACGGGACAAATGTAACTCGTAGGAACATAGCCCACAGCCGCGGGTGTCCCTGTTTCAGAGTACGACAGTAATTTGAATATTTTTAGACTTAGGCTTGATAACATGGCGTTAGAGGGTGAAAACTCGAAATAGCCCTCGAACGGCCCCGTGGGTGGCACCAACACCTCCCACGGGACCAATGTAACTCATAGGAACTGACCTCATAGTCGCGGGTCTCCCGGTTTGAGAATACGACGGTATTTTGCATATTTCTAGACTTAAACAACACATGGCGTTAGAGGATGAAAACTCGAAACAGCCCTCGAACGGCCCCGTGGCTGGCACCAACACCTCCCATGGGACCAATGTAACTCGTAGTAACTGACCCCGCAACCGCGGGACTCTCGGTTTGATAATACGATAGTAATTTCCATATTTCTAGACTGAAGCTTAAAAACATGGCATTAGAGGGTGAAAACTCGAAACAGGCCCCGAACGGCCTCGTGGGTGGCACCAACACCTCCCACGGGCCCAATGTAACTCCTAGGAACTGACCCCGCAGCCGCGGGTCTCCCAGTTTGAGAATTCGACAGTAATTGGCATACTTCTAGACTTAGGCTTAAAAACATGGCGTTAGAGGGTGAAAACTTGAAACAGCCCCCAAACGTTCCTGTGGGTGGCACAAACACCTCCCACGGGACTAATGTAACTCATAGGAACTGACCACGTAGCCGCGCGACTCCCGATTGAAAAATACGATAAGCTTAAAAACATGGCGTTAGAGGGTGAAAACTCGAAACAGCCCCTGAACGTCCCTCTGGGTGGCACCAACACCTCCCACGGGCCCAATGTAACTCGTAGGAACTGACCACGCAGTCGCGGGACTCCCGGTTTGAGAATACGATGGTAATTTGTATACTTCTAGACTTAGGCTTAAAAACATGGCGTTAGAGGGTGAAAACGCGAAAAAGCCCCCGAACGTCCCCGTGGGTGGCACCAACACCTCCCATGGGACCAATATAACTCGTAGGAACTGACACCGCAGCCGAGGGTCTCCCGATTTGAGAATACGACGGTAATTGGCATATTTCTAGACTTAAGCAAAACATGGCGTTAGAGGGTAAAAACTCGAAACAGGCCCGGAACGGCCCCGTGGGTGACACCAACACCGCCCACGGTACCAATGTAACTCCTAGGAACTGACCCCACAACCGCGGGACTCCCGAATTGAGAATACGAGGATAATTTGCATATTTCTTGACTTAGGCTTAAAAACATGGCGTTAGTGGGTTAAAACTCGAAACAGCCCCCGAACGTCCCCGTGAGTGGCACCAACACCTCCCACGGGACCAATGTAACTCGTAGGAACTTAGCCCACAGCCGCGGGTGTCCCTGTTTGAGAGTACGATAGTAATTTGAATATTTTTAGACTTAGGCTTAATAACGTGGCGTTAGAGGGTGAAAACTCAAAATAGCCCTCGAACGGCCCCGTGGGTGGCACCAACACCTCCCACGGGACCAATATAACTCATAGGAACTGGCCTCATAGTCGCGGGTCTCCCGGTTTGAGAATACGACGGTATTTTGCATATTTCTAGACTTAAACAACACATGGCGTTAGAGGGTGAAAACTCGAAACATCCCCCGAACGTCCCCGTGGGTGGCACAAACACCTCCCACGGGACCAATGTAACTCATAGGAACTGACCACACAGCTGCACGACTCCCGATTTGAAAATACGACGGTAATTTGCATGTTTCTTGACTTAAGCTTAAAAATATGGCATTAGAGGGTGAAAACTAGAAACAGCCCCCAAACCTTCCTGTGGGTGGCACCAACACCTCCCACGGGACCAATGTCACTCGTAGGAACTGACCACGTAGCCGCGGGACGCCCGGTTTGAGAATACAATAGGAATTTGTATATTTCTAGACTTAGGCTTAAAAACATGGTGTTAGAGGGTGAAAACTCGAAACAACCCCCGAACGTTCCCGTGGGTGGCACCAACACCTCCCACGGGACCAATATAACTCATAGGAACTGACCTCTCAACCGCGGGTCTCCCAATTTGAGAATATGATGGTAATATGCATATTTCTAGACTGAAGCAAAACATGGCATTAGAGGGTGAAAACTCGAAACAGGCCCCGAACGGCCTCGTGGGTGGCACCAACACCTCCCACGGGCCCAATGTAACTCCTAGGAGCTGACCCCGCAGCCGGGGGTCTCCCAGTTTGAGAATTTGACAGTAATTGGCATACTTCTAAACTTAAGCAAAACATGGCGTTAGAGGGTGAAAACTCGAAACAGCCCCCAAACGGCCCCGTGGGTGGCACCAGTACCTCCCACGGGACCAATGTAACTCGTAGGAACTGAACCCGCAGCCGCGAGTCTCCCTATTTGAGAATACGACGGTAATTTGCATATTTATAGACTTAAGTAAAACATGGCGCTAGAGGGGCAAAACTCGAAGCAGCCCTCGAACGGCCCCTTGGGTGGCATCAACACCTCCAACGGGACCAATGGAACTCGTAGGAACTAAATCTGCAGCCGCGGGTCTCCCCGTTTGAGAATATAACTGTAATTTGCATATTTATAGACCTAAGCAAAACATGGTGTTAGAGGGTGAAAACTTGAAATAGCCCCCGAACGACCCCGTGGGTGTCACCAACACCTCCCAAGGGACCAATGTAACTCGTACGAACTGACCCCGTAGCCGCGGGACTCCTGATTTGAGAATACCATGATAATTTTCATATTTCTTGACTTAGGCTTAAAAAATGGTGTTAGCGGGTGAAAACTCGAAACAACCCCCGAACGTCCCTGTGAGTGGCACCAACGCCTCCCATGGGACCAATGTAACTAGTAGGAAAAGACCCCACAGCCGCGGGTCTCCCGGTTTGAGAGTACGACGGTAATTTTCATATTTCTAGACTTAGGCTTAAAAACATGACGTTAGAGGGCGAAAACTCGAAACAACCCCCGAACGGCCCCGTGGGTGGCACCAACACCTTCCACGGGACCAATGTAACTCGTAGGAACTGACCCCACAACCGCGGGTCTGTCGGTTTGAGAGTACGATGGTAATTTGCATATTTCTTGACTTAGGCTTAA
Source organism: Sambucus nigra (assembly GCA_949130495.1). Lineage (NCBI taxonomy): Eukaryota > Viridiplantae > Streptophyta > Magnoliopsida > Dipsacales > Adoxaceae > Sambucus > Sambucus nigra. The sequence continues at coordinate 489,215,283 of OX422220.1, read as the reverse complement.
AAACATGGCGTTAGAGGGTGAAAACTTGAAACAGCCCCCAAACGTTCCTGTGGGTGGCACAAACACCTCCCACGGGACTAATGTAACTCATAGGAACTGACCACGTAGCCACGCGACTCCCGATTGAAAAATACGATAAGCTTAAAAACATGGCGTTAGAGGGTGAAAACTCGAAACAGCCCCTGAACGTCCCTCTGGGTGGCACCAACACCTCCCACGGGCCCAATGTAACTCGTAGGAACTGACCACGCAGTCGCGGGACTCCCGGTTTGAGAATACGATGGTAATTTGTATACTTCTAGACTTAGGCTTAAAAACATGGCGTTAGAGGGTGAAAACGCGAAAAAGCCCCCGAACGTCCCCGTGGGTGGCACCAACACCTCCCATGGGACCAATATAACTCGTAGGAACTGACACCGTAGCCGAGGGTCTCCCGATTTGAGAATACGACGGTAATTGGCATATTTCTAGACTTAAGCAAAACATGGCGTTAGAGGGTAAAAACTCAAAACAGGCCCGGAACGGCCCCGTGGGTGACACCAACACCGCCCACGGTACCAATGTAACTCCTAGGAACTGACCCCACAACCGCGGGACTCCCGAATTGAGAATACGAGGATAATTTGCATATTTCTTGACTTAGGCTTAAAAACATGGCGTTAGTGGGTTAAAACTCGAAACAGCCCCCGAACGTCCCCGTGAGTGGCACCAACACCTCCCACGGGACCAATGTAACTCGTAGGAACTTAGCCCACAGCCGCGGGTGTCCCTGTTTGAGAGTACGATAGTAATTTGAATATTTTTAGACTTAGGCTTAATAACGTGGCGTTAGAGGGTGAAAACTCAAAATAGCCCTCGAACGGCCCCGTGGGTGGCACCAACACCTCCCACGGGACCAATATAACTCATAGGAACTAGCCTCATAGTCGCGGGTCTCCCGGTTTGAGAATACGACGGTATTTTGCATATTTCTAGACTTAAACAACACATGGCGTTAGAGGGTGAAAACTCGAAACATCCCCCGAACGTCCCCGTGGGTGGCACAAACACCTCCCACGGGACCAATGTAACTCATAGGAACTGACCACACAGCTGCACGACTCCCGATTTGAAAATACGACGGTAATTTGCATGTTTCTTGACTTAAGCTTAAAAATATGGCATTAGAGGGTGAAAACTAGAAACAGCCCCCAAACCTTCTTGTGGGTGGCACCAACACCTCCCACGGGACCAATGTCACTCGTAGGAACTGACCACGTAGCCGCGGGACGCCCGGTTTAAGAATACAATAGGAATTTGTATATTTCTAGACTTAGGCTTAAAAACATGGTGTTAGAGGGTGAAAACTCGAAACAACCCCCGAACGTTCCCGTGGGTGGCACCAACACCTCCCACGGGACCAATATAACTCATAGGAACTGACCTCTCAACCGCGGGTCTCCCAATTTGAGAATATGATGGTAATATGCATATTTCTAGACTGAAGCAAAACATGGCATTAGAGGGTGAAAACTCGAAACAGGCCCCGAACGGCCTCGTGGGTGGCACCAACACCTCCCACGGGCCCAATGTAACTCCTAGGAGCTGACCCCGCAGCCGGGGGTCTCCCAGTTTGAGAATTTGACAGTAATTGGCATACTTCTAAACTTAAGCAAAACATGGCGTTAGAGGGTGAAAACTCGAAACAGCCCCCAAACGGCCCCGTGGGTGGCACCAGTACCTCCCACGGGACCAATGTAACTCGTAGGAACTGAACCCGCAGCCGCGAGTCTCCCGATTTGAGAATACGACGGTAATTTGCATATTTATAGACTTAAGTAAAACATGGCGCTAGAGGGGCAAAACTCGAAGCAGCCCTCGAACGGCCCCTTGGGTGGCATCAACACCTCCAACGGGACCAATGGAACTCGTAGGAACTAAATCTGCAGCCGCGGGTCTCCCCGTTTGAGAATATAACTGTAATTTGCATATTTATAGACCTAAGCAAAACATGGTGTTAGAGGGTGAAAACTTGAAATAGCCCCCGAACGACCCCGTGGGTGTCACCAACACCTCCCAAGGGACCAATGTAACTCGTACGAACTGACCCCGTAGCCGCGGGACTCCTGATTTGAGAATACCATGATAATTTTCATATTTCTTGACTTAGGCTTAAAAAATGGTGTTAGCGGGTGAAAACTCGAAACAACCCCCGAACGTCCCTGTGAGTGGCACCAACGCCTCCCATGGGACCAATGTAACTAGTAGGAAAAGACCCCACAGCCGCGGGTCTCCCGGTTTGAGAGTACGACGGTAATTTTCATATTTCTAGACTTAGGCTTAAAAACATGACGTTAGAGGGCGAAAACTCGAAACAACCCCCGAACGGCCCCGTGGGTGGCACCAACACCTTCCACGGGACCAATGTAACTCGTAGGAACTGACCCCACAACCGCGGGTCTGTCGGTTTGAGAGTACGATGGTAATTTGCATATTTCTTGACTTAGGCTTAAAAACATGGCGTTAGAGGGTGAAAAATCGAAACAGCCCCCGAACGGCCCCGTGGGTGGCACCAACACCTCCCACGGGACCAATGTAATTCGTAGGAACTTACCCCACAGCCGCGAGTGTCCCTGTTTGAGAGTACGATGGTAATTTGAATATTTTTAGACTTAGGCTTAAAAACATGGCGTTAGAGGGTGAAAACTCGAAACAGCCCCCGAACGGCCCCTTGGGTGGCACCAACACCTCCCACGGGACCAATGTAACTCGTAGGAACTGACCTCATAGTCGCGGGTCTCCCGGTTTGAGAATACGTCGGTATTTTGCATATTTCTAGACTTAAACAACACATGGCGTTAGAGGATGAAAACACGAAACAGCCCTCGAACGGCCCCGTGGCTGGCGCCAACACCTCCCATGGGACCAATGTAACTCGTAGTAACTGACCCCGTAATCGCGGGACTCTCGGTTTGAAAATACGATAGTAATTTCCATATTTCTAGACTTAGGTTTAAAAACATGGCGTTAGAGGGTGAAAACTCGAAACATCCCCCGAACGTCCCCGTGGGTGGCACAAACACCTCCCACGGGACCAATGTAACTCATAGGAACTGACCACGCAGCTGCACGACTCCCGATTTGAAAATACGACGGTAATTTGCATATTTCTTGACTTAAGCTTAAAAATATGGCATTAGAGGGTGAAAACTAGAAACAGCCCCCGAACCTTCCTGTGGGTGGCACCAACACCTCCCACGGGACCAATGTAACTCGTAGGAACTGACCACGCAGCCGCGGGACGTCCGGTTTGAGAATACAATAGGAATTTGTATATTTCTAGACTTAGGCTTAAAAACATGGTGTTTAAGGGTGAAAACTCGAAACAACCCCGGAACGTTCCCGTGGGTGGCACCAACACCTCCCACGGGACCAATATAACTCGTAGGAACTGACCCCGCAACCGCGGGTCTCCCGATTTGAGAATATGATGGTAATATGCATATTTCTAGACTTAAGTAAAACATGGCGTTAGAGGGTGAAAACTCGAAACAGGCCCCGAACGGCCTCGTGGGTGGCACCAACACCTCCCACGGGCCCAATGTAACTCCTAGGAACTGACCCCGCAGCCGCGGGTCTCCCAGTTTGATAATTCGACAGTAATTGGCATACTTCTAAACCTAGGCTTAAAACATGGCGTTAGAGGGTGAAAACTTGAAACAGCCCCCAAACGTTCCTGTGGGTGGAACAAACACCTCCCACAGGACCAATGTAACTCATAGGAACTGACCACGTAGCCGCGCGACTCCCGATTTGAAAATACGATAAGCTTAAAAACATGGCGTTAGAGGGTGAATACTCGAAACAGCTCCTGAACGTCCCTGTGGGTGGCACCAACACCTCCCACGGGCCCAATGTAACTCGTAGGAACTGACCACGCAGTCGCGGGACTCCCGGTTTGAGAATACGACGGTAATTTGTATACTTCTAGACTTAGGCTTAAAAACATTGCGTTAGAGGGTGAAAACGCGAAACAGCCCCCGAACGTCCCCGTGGGTGGCACCAACACGTCCCACGGGACCAATATAACTTGTAGGAATTGACACAGCAGCTGCGGGTCTCCCGATTTGAGAATAGGACAGTAATTGGCATATTTATAGACTTAAGCAAAACATGGCGTTAGAGGGTGAAAACTCGAAACAGGCCCGGAACGGCCCCGTGGGTGGCACCAACACCGCCCACGGGACCAATGTAACTCATAGGAACTGACCATGCAGCTGCACGACTCCCAATTTGAAAATACGACGGTAATTTGCATATTTCTTGACTTAAGCTAAAAAATATGGCATTAGAGGATGAAAACTAGAAAAATCCGCCGAACCTTCCTGTGGGTGGCACCAACACCTCCCACGGGACCAATGTAACTCGTAGGAACTGACCACGCAGCCGCGGGACGTCCGGTTTGAGAATACAATAGGAATTTGTATATTTCTAGACTTAGGCTTAAAAACATGGTGTTAGAGGGTGAAAACTCGAAACAACCCCCGAACGTTCCCGTGGGTGGCACCAACACCTCCCACGGGACCAATATAACTCGTAGGAACTGACCCCTCAACCGCGGGTCTCCTTATTTGAGAATACGATGGTATTATGCATATTTCTAGACTTAAGCAAAACATGGCGTTAGAGGGTGAAAACTCGAAATAGCCCCCGAACGACCCCGTGGGTGGCACCAGTACCTCCCACGGGACCAATGTAACTCGTAGGAACTGAACCCGCAGCTACGGGGCTCCCGGTTTGAGAATATGACGATAATTTGCATCTTTCTTGACGTAGGCCTAAAAACATGGCGTTAGAGGGTGAAAACTCAAAACAGCCCCCGAATGTCCCCGTGGGTGGAACCAACACCTCCCACGGGACCAATGTAACTCGTAGGAACTGAACCCACAACCGCGGGTATGCCGGTTTGAGTACGACGATAACTTTCATATTTCTAGACTTAGGCTTAAAAAGATGGCGTTAGAGTGTGAAAACTCGAAACAGCCCCCGAACGGCCCCGTGGCACCAACACCTCCCACGGGACCAATGTAACTCGTAGGAACTTACCCCACAGCCGCGGGTGTCCCTGTTTGAGATTACGACGGTAATTTGAATATTTTTAGACTTAGGCTTAAAAACATGGCGTTAGAGGGTGAAAACTCGAAACAGCCCCCGAACGGCCCCTTGGGTGGCACCAACACCTCCCACGGGACCAATGGAACCCGTAGGAACTGACCTCATAGTCGCGGGTCTCCCGGTTTGAGAATACGATGGTATTTTGCATATTTCTAGACTTAAACAACACATGGCGTTAGATGATGAAAACTCAAAATAGGCCCCGAACGGCCCCGTTGCTGGCACCAACACCTCTCATGGGACCAATGTAACTCGTAGTAACTGACCCCGCAGCCGCGGGACTCCCGGTTTGAGAATACGATAGTAATTTCCATATTTCTAGACTTACATTTAACAACATGGCGTTAGAGGTTGAAAACTCAAAACAGCCCCCCGAACGTCCCTGTGGGTGGCACAAACACCTCCCACGGGACCAATGTAACTCATAGGAAATGACCACTCAGCTGCACGACTCCCAATGTGAAAATACGACGGTAATTTGCGTATTTCTTGACTTAAGCTTAAAAATATGGCGTTAGAGGGTGAAAAATAGAAACAGCCCCCGAACGTTCCTGTGGGTGGCACCAATACCTCTCACGGGACCAATGTAACTCGTAGGAACTGACCACGCAGCCGCGGGACGACCGGTTTGAGAATACAATAAGAATTTGTATATTTCTAGACTTAGGCTTAAAAACATGGTGTTTGAATGTGAAAACTCAAAAGAACCCCCGAACGTTCTCGTGGGTGGCACCAACACCTCCCACGGGACCAATATAACTCGTAGGAACTGACCCCACAATCGCGGGTCTCCCGATTTGAGAATACGATGGTAATTTGCATACTTCTGGACTTAAACAAAACAAGGAGTCAGAGGGTGAAAAATCGAAACATCCCCCAAACGTCCCCGTGGATGGCACCAACACCTCCCATGGGACCAATGTAACTCGTAGTAAATGACCCCGCAGCCGCGGGACTCCCGGTTTGAGAATACGATAGTAATTGGCATATTTCTAGACCTAGGCTTAAAAACATGGCGTTAGAGGGTGAAAACTCGAAACAACCACCGAAACGCCCCATGTGTGGCACCAACACCTCCCACGAGACCAGTGTAACTCGTAGGCACTGACCACGCAGCCGCGGGTCTCCCGGTTTCAGAATAAAACAGTAATTTGCATATTTCGAGACATAGGCTTAAAAAATGGTGTTAGAAGGTGAAAACTCGAAGCAGTCCCCGAACGGCCCCGTGGGTGGCACCAGCACCTCTTACGGGACAAATGTAACACGTAGGAACTGACCCCGCAGCCGCGGGTCTCCCAGTTTGAGAATTCGACAGTAATTTGCACACTTCTAGACTTAAGCAAAACATGGCGTTAGAGGGTGAAAACTCGAAACAGCCCTCGAACGGCCTCGTGGGTGGCACCAATACCTCCCACGAGACCAATGTAACTTGTAGGGACTGAACCCGCAGCTGCGGGGCTCCCGGTTTGAGAATATGATGATAATTTGCATATTTCTTGACGTAGGCTTAAAAACATGGTGTTAGAGGGTGACAACTCGAAACAGCCCCCGAACGTCCCCGTGGGTGGAACCAACACCTCCCACGGGACCAATGTAACTCGTAGGAACTGACCCCACAACCACGGGTCTCCCGATTGAGAATACGACGGTAATTTGCATGTTTCTAGACTTAAGTAAAACGTGGCGCTAGAGGGGCAAAACTCGAAGCAGCCCTCGAACGGCCCCTTGGGTGGCATCAACACCTCCCACAGGACCAATGGAACTCGTAGGAACTAAATCTGCAGCCATGGGTCTCCCAGTTTGAGAATATGACTGTAATTTGCATATTTATAGACCTAAGCAAAACATGGTGTTAGAGGGTGAAAACTCGAAATAGCCCCCGAACGACCCCGTGGGTGGCACCAACATCTCCCAAGGGACCAATGTAACTCGTACGAACTGACCCCGTAGCCGCGGGACTCCCAATTTGAGAATACGATGATAATTTGCATATTTCTTGACTTAGGCTTAAAAAATGGTATTAGCGGGTGAAAACTCGAAACAGCCCCCGAACTTCCCCGTGAGTGGCACCAACGCCTCCCACGGGACCATTGTAACTAGTAGGAACTGACCCCACAGCCGCGGGTCTCCCGATTTGAGAGTACGACGGTAATTTGCATATTTCTAGACTTAGGCTTAAAAACATAACGTTAGAGGGTGAAAACTCGAAACAACCCCCGGACGGCCCCGTGGGTGGTACCAACACCTTCCACGGGACCAATGTAACTAGTAGGAACTGACCCCACAACCGCGGGTCTGCCGGTTTGAGAGTACGACGGTAATTTGCATATTTCAAGACTTAGGCTTAAAAACATGGCGTTAGAGGGTGAAAACTCGAAACAGCCCCCGAACGGCCCCGTGGGTGGCACCAACACCTCCCACGGGACCAATGTAACCCGTAAGAACTGACCTCATAGTCGTGGGTCTCCCGGTTTGAGAATACGATGGTATTTTGCATATTTCTAGACTTAAACAACACATGGCGTTAGATGATGAAAACTCGAAATAGCCCCCGAACGGCCCCGTGGCTGGCACCAACACCTCCCATGGGACCAATGTAACTCGTAGTAACTGACCCCGCTGCCACGGGACTCCCGGTTTGAGAATACGATAGTAATTTCCATATTTCTAGACTTACGTTTAACAACATGGCGTTAGAGGTTGAAAACTCAAAACAGCCCCCGAACGTCCCTGTGGGTGGCACAAACACCTCCCACGGGACCAATGTAACTCATAGGAAATGACCACGCAGCTGCACGACACCCAATGTGAAAATACGACGGTAATTTGCGTATTTCTTGACTTAAGCTTAAAAATATGGCGTTAGAGGGTGAAAACTAGAAACAGCCCCCGAACGTTCCTGTGGGTGGCGACAACACCTCCCACGGGACCAATGTAACTCGTGAGAACTGACCACGCAGTCGCGGGACGCCCAGTTTAAGAATACAATAAGAATTTGTATATTTATAGACTTAGGCTTAAAAACATGGTGTTTGAGGGTGAAAACTCGAAACAACCCCCGAACGTTCTCGTGGGTGGCACCAGCACCTCCCACGGGACCAATATAACTCGTAGGAACTGACCCTGCAACCGCGGGTCTCCCGATTTGAGAATACGATGGTAATTTGCATATTTCTGGACTTAAACAAAACATGGCGTCAGAGGGTGAAAACTCGAAACATCCCCTAAACGTCCCCGTGGATGGCACCAACACCTCCCTTGGGACCAATGTAACTCGTAGTAAATGACCCCGCAGCCGCGGGACTCCCGGTTTGAGAATACGATAGTAATTTGCATATTTCTAGACCTAGGCTTAAAAACATGGCGTTAGAGGGTGAAAACTCGAAACAACCACCGAAACGCCCCATGTGTGGCACCAACACCTCCCACGAGACCAGTGTAACTCGTAGGCACTGACCACGCAGTCGCGGGTCTCCCGGTTTCAGAATACGACAGTAATTTGCATATTTCGAGACTTAGGCTTAAAAAATGGTGTTAGAAGGTGAAAACTTGAAACAGTCCCCGAACGGCCCCGTGGGTGGCACCAGCACCTCTTATGTGATAAATGTAACTCGTAGGAACTGACCCCGCAGCCGCGGGTCTCCCAGTTTGAGAATTCGACAGCAATTTGCATACTTCTAGACTTAAGCAAAACATGGCGTTAGAGGGTGAAAACTCGAAACAGCCCCCGAACGGCCCCGTGGCTGGCACCAGTACCTCCCACGAGACCAATGTAACTCGTAGGAACTGCACCCGCAGCTGCGGGGCTCCCGGTTGGAGAATATGATGATAATTTGCATATTTCTTGACGTAGGCTTAAAAACATAGTGTTAGAGGGTGACAACTCGAAACAGCCCCCGAACGTCCCCGTGGGTGGAACCAATACCTCCCACGGGACCAATGTAACTCGTAGTAACTGACCCCACAACCGCGGGTCAGCCGGTTTGAGAGTACGACGGTAACTTTCATATTTCTAGACTTAGGCTTAAAAACATGGCGTTAGAGGGTGAAAACTAGAAACAGCCCCCGAACGTCCCTGTGGGTGGCACCAACACCTCCCACAGAACCAATGTAACTCGTAGGAACTGACCCGCAACCGCGGGTCTCCCGATTTGAGAATACGATGGTAATTTGCATGTTTTTAGACTTAAGTAAAACATGGCGCTAGAGGGGCAAAACTCGAAACAGCCCCCGAACGGCCCCTTGGGTGGCATCAAAACCTCCCAAGGGACCAATGTAACTCGTAGGAACTGAACCTGCAGCCGCGGGTCTCCCGGTTTGAGAATATGAATGTAATTTGTATATTTATAGACCTAAGCAAAACATGGTGTTAGAGGGTGAAAACTCGAAATAGCCCCCGAACGACCCCGTGGGTGGCACCAACACCTCCCAAGAGACCAATGTAACTCGTACGAACTGAGCCCGTAGCCGCGGGACTCCCGATTTGAAAATACGATGATAATTTGCATATTTCTTGACTTAGGCTTAAAAAATGGTATTAGCGGGTGAAAACTCGAAACAGCCCCTGAACTTCCCCGTGAGTGGCACCAACGCCTCCCACGGGACCAATGTAACTAGTAGGAACTGACCCCACAGCTGCGGGTCTCCCGGTTTGAGAGTACGACGGTAATTTGCATATTTCTAGACTTAGGCATAAAAACATGACGTTGGAGGGTGAAAACTCGAAACAACCCCCGAACGGCCCCGTGGGTGGCACCAACACCTTCCACGGGACCAATGTAACTCGTAGGAACTGACCCCACAACCGCGGGTCTGCCGGTTTGAGAGTACGACGGTAATTTTCATATTTCTAGACTTAGGCTTAAAAACATGGCGTTAGAGGGTGAAAACTCGAAACAGCCCCCGAACGGCCCCGTGGGTGGCACCAACACCTCCCACGGGACCAATGTAACTCGTAGGAACTTACCCCACAGCCGCGGGTGTCCCTGTTTGAGAGTACGAGGGTAATTTGAATATTTTAAGAGTTAGGCTTAAAAATATTGCGTTAGAGGGTGAAAACTCGAAACAGCCCCCGAACGGCCCCGTGGGTGGGACCAACACCTCCCACGGGACCAATGTAACTCGTAGGAACTGACCTCATAGTCGCGGGTCTCCCGGTTTGAGAATACGACGGTAATTTGCATATTTCTTGACATAAACAAATCATGGCGTCAGAGGGTGAAAACTCGAAACATCCGCCAAACGGCCCCGTGGATGGCACCAACACCTCCCATGGGACCAATGTAACTCGTAGTGAATGACCCCGCAGCCGCGAGACTCCCGGTTTGAGAATACGATAGTAATTTGCATATTTCTAGACCTAGGCTTAAAAACATGGCGTTAGAGGGTGAAAACTCGAAACAGCCCCCGAAACGCCCCATGTGTGGCAACAACACCTCCCACGAGACCAGTGTAACTCGTAGGCACATACCACACAGCCGCGGATCTCCCGGTTTGAGAATACGACAGTGATTTGCATATTTCGAGACATAGGCTTAAAAAATGGTGTTAGAAGGTGAAACCTCGAAACAGTCCCCGAACGGCCCCGTGGGTGGCACCAGCACCTCTTACGGGACAAATGTAACTCGTAGGAACTGACCCCGTAGCCGCGGGTCTCCCAGTTTGAGAATTCGACAGTAATTTGCATACTTCTAGACTTAAGCAAAACATGGCGTTAGAGGGTGAAAACTCGAAACAGCCCCCGAACAGCCCCGTGGGTGGCACCAGTACCTCCCACGAGAACAATGTAACTCGTAGGAACTGAACCCGCAGCTGCGGGGATCCCGGTTTGAGAATATGATGATAATTTGCATATTTCTTGACGTAGGCTTAAAAACATGGCGTTAGAGGGTAAAAACTCGAAACAGCCCCCGAACGTCCCCGCGGGTGGAACCAACACCTCCCACGGGACCAATGTAACTCGTAGGAACTGACCCCACAACCGCGGGTCTGCCGGTTTGAGAGTAAGACGGTAACTTTCATATTTCTAGACTTAGGCTTAAAAACATGGCGTTAGAGGGTGAAAACTAGAAACAGCCCCCGAACGTCCCCGTGGGTGGCACCAACACCTCCCACGGGACCAATGTAACTAGTAGGAACTGACCCGCAACCGCGGGTCTCCCGATTTGAGAATACGACGATAATTTGCATGTTTCTAGACTTAAGTAAAACAGGGCGCTAGAGGGGCAAAACTCAAAACAGCCCCCGAACGGCCCCTTGGGTGGCATCAACACCTCCCACGGGACCAATGTAACTCGTAGGAACTGCACCTGCAGCCGCGGGTCTCCCGGTTTGAGAATATGACTATAATTTGTATATTTATAGACCAGCAAAACATGGTGTTTGAGGGTGAAAACTCGAAATAGCCCCCGAACGACCCCGTGGGTGGCACCAACACCTCCCAAGGGACTAATGTAACTCGTACGAACTGAGCCCGTAGCCGCGGGACTCCCGATTTGAGAATACGATGATAATTTGCATATTTCTTGACTTCGGATTAAAAACATGGTATTAGCGGGTGAAAACTCGAAACTGCCCCCGAACTTCCCCGTGAGTGGCACCAACGCCTCCCACGGGACCAATGTAACTAGTAGGAACTGACCCCACGTCCGCGGGTCTCCCGGTTTGAGAGTACAATGGTAATTTGCATATTTCTAGACTTAGGCTTAAAAACATGACGTTGGAGGGTGAAAACTCGAAACAACCCCCGAACGGCCCCGTGGGTGGCACCAACGCCTCCCACGGGACCAATGTAACTCGTAGGAACTCACCCCACAACCGCGGGTCTGCCGGTTTGAGAGTACGACGGTAATTTGCATATTTCTAGACTTAGGCTTAAAAACATGGCGTTAGAGGGTGAAAACTCGAAACAACCCCCGAACGGCCCCGTGGGTGGCACCAACACCTCCCACGGGACCAATGTAACTCGTAGGAACTTACCCCACAGCCGCGGGTGTCCCTGTTTGAGAGTACGACGGTAATTTGAATATTTTAAGACTTAGGCTTAAAAACATGGCGTTAGAGGGTGAAAATTCGAAACAGCCCCCGAACTGCCCCGTGGGTGGCACCAACACCTCCCATGGGACCAATGAAACTCGTAGGAACTGACCTCATAGTCACGGGTCTCCCGGTTTGAGAATACGATGGTAATTTGAATATTTCTGGACTTGAAGAAAACATGGCGTTAGAGAATGAAAACTCGAAACAGCCCCCGAACGGCCCCGTGGATGGCACCAACACCTCCCATGGGACCAATGTAACTCGTAGTAAATGACCCCGCAGCCGTGGGACTCCCGGTTTGAGAATACGATAGTAATTTGCATATTTCTAGACCTAGGCTTAAAAACATGGCGTTAGAGGGTGAAAACTTGAAACAGCCCCCGAACGTCCCCGTGGGTGGCACCAACACCTCCCACGGGATCAATGTAACTCGTAGGAACTGACCACGCAGCCACGGGACTCCCGATTTGAGAATACGATGATAATTGGCATATTCTTAGAATTAGGCTGAAAAACATGGCTTTAGCGGGTGAAAACTCGAAACAGCCCCCGAACGGCCCCGTGGATGGCACCAACACCTCCCACGGGACCAATGTAACTCGTAAGAACTGACCCCGCAGCCACGGGTCTCCCAATTTGAGAATACGACTGTAATTTGCATATTTCTAGACTTAAGTAAAACATGGCGCTAGAAGGGGAAAACTCGATACAGCCCCCGAACGGCCCCATAGGTGGCAACAACACCTCCCACGGGACCAATGTAACTTGTAAGAACTGAACCCGTAGCCGCGGGTCTCCCGGTTTGAGAATACAACGGTAATTTGCATATTTGTAGACCTAAGCAAAACATGGCGTTAGAGGATGAAAACTCGAAACAGCCCCCGAACGGCCCCGTAGGTGGCACCAACATCTTCCAAGGGACCAATGTAACTCGTACGAACTGACGCCGCAGCCGCGGGACTCCCGGTTTGAGAATACGATGATAATTTGCATATTTCTTCACTTAGGCTTAAAAAATTGTATTAGCGGGTGAAAACTCGAAATAGCCTCCGAACTTCCCCGTGAGTGGCATCAACACCTCCAACGGGACCAATGTAACTAGTAGGAACGGACCCCACATCCGCAGGTCTTCCGGTTTGATAGTACGACGGTAATTTGAGTATTTCTAGACTTAGGCTTAAAAACATGACGTTAGAGGGTGAAAACTCGAAACACCCCCGAATGGCCCCGTGGGTGGCACCAACACCATCCACGGGACCATTGTAACTAGTAGGAACTTACACCACAGCCGTGGGTGTCCCTGTTGGAGAGTACGACTGTAATTTGAATATTTTTAGACTTAGGCTTAAAAACATGGCGTTAGAGGGTGAAAACTCGAAACAACCCCCGAACGTCCCCATGAGTGGCACCAACACCTTCCACGGGACCAATGTAACTCGTAGGAACTTACCCCACAGCCGCGGGTGTCCCTGTTTGAGAGTACGACGATAATTTGAATATTTTTAGACTTAGGCTTAAAAACATGGCGTTAGAGGGTGAAAACTCGAAATAGCCCCCGAACGGCCCCGTGGGTGGCTCCAACACCTCCCACGCGACCAATGTAACTCGTAGGAACTGACCTCATAGTCGCGGGTCTCCCGGTTTGAGAATAGGACGATAATTTGCATATTTTTGAACTTAAACAAAACATGGCGTTAGAGGATGAAAACTCGAAACAGCCCCCGAACGGCCCCGTGGCTGGCACCAACACCTCCAATGGGACCAATGTAACTCGTAGGAACTGACCACGCAGCCGCGGGATGCTCGGTTTGAGAATACAACAAGAATTCATATATTTCTAGACTTAGGCTTAAAAACATGGCGTTTGAGGGTGAAAACTTGAAACAACCCCAAACGTCCCCGTGGGTGGCTCCAACACCTCCCACGGGACCAATGTAACTAGTAGGAACTGACCCCACAGCCGCGAGTCTCCCAGTTTGAGAGTACGACATTAATTTTCATATTTCTAGACTTAGGCTTAAAAACATGACGTTAGAGGGTGAAAACTCGAAACAGCCCCCGAACGGCCCCGTGGGTTGCACCAACACCTTCCACGGGACCAATGAAACTCGTACGAACTGACCCCGCAGCCGCGGGATTCCCAGTTTGAGAATACGATGATAATTTGTATATTTCTTTACTTAGGCTTAAAAAATGGTATTAGCATGTGAAAACTCGAAACACCCCCGAACTTCCCCGTTAGTGGCACCAACACTCCCACGAGACCAATGTAACTCGTAGGAACTGACTCCACAGCCGCGGGTCTCCCAGTTTGAGAGTATGATGGTAATTTTCATATATTTAGAATTAGGATTATAACATGGCGTTAGAGGGTGAAAACTCAAAACAACCCTCTAACGTCCCCGTGGGTGGCACCAACACCTCCCATTGGACCAATGTAACTCATAGGGACTGACCTCGCAGCGGCGGGTCTCCCAGTTTGAGAATATGATGGTAATTTGTATATTTCTATACTTAAGAAAAACATGGCGTTAGAGGGTGAAAACCCGAAATAGCCCCCGAACGGCACCGTGGGTGGCACCAACACCTCCTACGGGACTAATGTAACTCGTAGGAACTGAACCCGCAGCTGGGGGACTCCCGGTTTGAGAATACGATGGTAATTTACATATTTCTTTACTTAGGCTTAAAAACAAGGCGTTAGAGGGTGAAAACTCGAAACAGCCCTCGAACGTCCCTGTGGGTGGCACCAACACCTCCCACGGGACCAATGTAACTCGTAGGAACTGACCCCGCAGCCGCGGGTCTCCTGATTTGAGAATACGATGGTAATTTGCATACTTATAGACTTAAGTAAAACATGGCGTTAGAGGGGGAAAACTCGAAACAGCCCCTGAACGGCCCCTTGGGTGGCACCAACTCATCCCACGGGACCAATGTAACTTGTAGGAACTGAACCCGCAGCCACGGGTCCCCCGGTTTGAGAATATGACGGTAATTTGTATATTTATAGACCTAAGCAAAACATGGCGTTAGAGGGTGAAAACTCGAAATAGCCCCCGAACGGTCCCGTGGGTGGCACCAACACCTCCCAAGGGACCAATGTAACTCGTACGAACTGACCCCGCAGCCGTGGGACTCCCGGTTTGAAAATACGATAATAATTTGCATATTTCTTTACTTAGGCTTAAAAAATGGTATTAGCGGATGAAAACTCAAAACAGCCCCCGAACTTCCCCGTGAGTGGCACCAACACCTTCCACGGGACCAATGTAACTAGTAGGAACTGACCCCACAGCCGTGGGTCTCCCGGTTTGAGAGTACGATGGTAATTTGCATATTTCTAGAC
Source organism: Sambucus nigra (assembly GCA_949130495.1). Classification (NCBI taxonomy): domain Eukaryota; kingdom Viridiplantae; phylum Streptophyta; class Magnoliopsida; order Dipsacales; family Adoxaceae; genus Sambucus; species Sambucus nigra. Next base: position 489,199,742 of record OX422220.1, on the reverse strand, counting down.
TTAGGCTTAAAAACATGACGTTAGAGGGTGAAAACTCGAAACAGCCCCCGAACGGCCCCGTGGGTGGGACCAACACCTTCCACGGGACCAATGTAACTCGTACGAACTGACCCCGTAGTCGCGGGACTCCCGATTTGAGAATATGATGATAATTTGCATATTTCTTTACCTAGGGTTAAAAAATGGTATTAGCGGGTGAAAACTCGAAACAGTCCCCGAACTTCCCCATGAGTGGCACCAACACCTCCCACGGGACCAATGTAACTCGTAGGAACTGAGCCCACAGCTGCGGGTCTCCCAGTTTGAGAGTATGACAGTAATTTGCATACATCTAGAATTAGGCTTAAAAACATGGCGTTAGAGGGTGAAAACTCAAAACAGCCCCCGAACGTCCCCGTGGGTGGCACCAACACCTCCTATGGGACCAATGTAACTCGTAGGGACTGGCCTCGCAGCCGCGGGTCTCCCAGTTTGAGAATACGATGGTAATTTGTATATTTCTTAACTTAAGAAAAACATGGCGTTAGAGGGTGAAAACCTGAAACAGCCCCCGAACGGAACCGTGGGTGGCACCAACACCTCCCACGGGACCAATGTAACTCGTAGGAACTGTACCCGCAGCTGCGGGACTCCCGGTTTGAGAATATGATGGTAATTTTCATATTTCTTGACTTAGGCTTAAAAACATGGCGTTAGAGGGTGAAAACTCGAAGCAACCCCCGAACGTTCCCGTGGGTGGAACCAACACGTCCCACGGGACCAATGTAACTCGTAGGAACTGACCACGCAGCCGCGAGACTCCCGATTTGAGAATACGATGATAATTGGCATATTCTTAGAATTAGGCTTAAAAACCTGGCTTTAGCCGGTAAAAACCCGAAACAGCCCCCAAATGGACCCGTGGGTGGAACCAACACCTCCCACGGGACCAATATAACTCGTAGGAACTGACCTCGCAGCCGCAGGTCTCCCGGTTTGAGAATATGGTGATAATTGGCATATTCTTAGAATAAGGCTTAAAAACCTGGCTTTAGCGGGTGAAAACCCGAAACAGCCCCCAAATGGAGCGTGGGTGGAACCAACACCTCCCACGGGACCAATATAACTCGTAGGAACTAACCTCGCAGCCGCGGGACTCCCGGTTTGAGAATACTTCAGTAATTTGCATATTTCTAGACATAAGCAAAACATGGCGTTAGAGGGTGAAAACTCAAAATAGCCCATGAACGTCCCCAGGGGTGGCACCAATACCTCCTACGGGACCAATGTAACTCGTAGGAACTGACCCCACAGCCGTGGGTCTCCCAGTTTGAGAGTACGATGGTAATTTGCATATTTCTAGACTTAGGCTAAAAAACATGGTGTTAGAGGGTGAAAACTTGAAAAGTCCCCCAACGTCCCCGTGGGTGGCACCAACACCTCCCACGGAACCAATGTAACTCGTAGTATCTGACTCCATAGCCGCGGGACTCCCGGTTTGAGAGTACGATGGTAATTTGCATATTTCTAGACTTATGCTTAAAAACATGACGTTAGAGGGTGAAAACTCGTAACAGCCTCCGAACGCCCCAATGTTTGGCACCAACACCTCCCACGGGACCAATGTAACTCGTAGGAACTGACCCCACAGCCGCGGGTCTCCCGGTTTGAGAGTACGATGGTAATTTGCATATTTCTAGACTTAGGCTTAAAAACATTACGTTAGAGGGTGAAAACTCGAAACAGCCCCCGAACGGCCCCGTGGTTGGCACCAACACCTCCCAAGGGACCAATGTAACTAGTACGAACTGACCCCGCAGCCGCGGGACTCCCGATTTGAGAATACGATGATAATTTGCATATTTCTTGACTTAGGCTTAAAAACACGGTATTAGCGGGTGAAAACTCGAAACAACCCCCGAACTTCCCCATGAGTGGCACCAACACCTCCCACGGGACCAATGTAACTAGTAGGAACTGACCCCACAACCGCGGGTCTCCCGATTTCAGAGTACGACGATAATTTGCATATTTCTAGACTTAGGCTGAAAAACATGACGTTAGACGGTGAAAACTCGAAACCGCCCCCGAACGGCCCCGTGGGTGGAACTAACACCTTCGACGGGACCAATGTAACTCGTAGGAACTGACCCCACAACCGCGGGTCTGTCGGTTTGAGAGTACGACAGTAATTTGCATATTTCTAGACTTAGGCTTGAAAACATGACGTTAGAGGGAGAAAACTCAAAACAGCCCCCGAACGGCCCCGTTGATGGCCCCAACACCTCCCACGGGACCAATGTAACTCGTAGGAACTTACCCCACAGCCGCGGGTCTCCTGGTTTGAGAGTATGACGGTAATTTGCATATATCTAGAATTAATCTTAAAAACATGGCGTTAGAGGGTGAAAAATTCAAAACAGCCCCCGAACGTCCCCGTGGGTGGCACCAACACCTCCCACGGGACTAATGTAACTCGTAGTGACTGACCTCGCAGCCGCGGGTCTCCCCGTTTAAGAATACGATGGTAATTTGTATATTTCTAGACTTAGGCAAAACATGGTGTTAGAGGGTGAAATCCTGAAACAGCCCTCGAACGGCACCGTGGGGGGCACCAACACCTCCCACTAGACCAATGTAACTTGTAGGAACTGAACCCGCAGCTGCGGGACTCCCGATTTGAGAATACGATGGTAATTTTCATATTTCTCTACTTGGGCTTAAAAATATGGCGTTATAGGGTGAAAACTCGAAATAGCCCCTGAACGTCCCCGTGGGTGGCACCAACACCTCCCACGGAACCAATGTAACTCGTAGGAACTGACCACGCAGCCGCGGGACTCCCAATTTTTGAATACGATGATCATTGGCATATTCTTAGAATTAGGCTTAAAAGCATGGCTTTAGCGGGTGAAAACCCAAAACAGCCCCCAAATGGCCCCGTGGGTGGAACCAACACCTCCCACGGGGACCAATGTAACTCGTAGGAACTGGCCTCGTAGCCGCGGGTCTCCCGGTTTGAGAATACTTCAGTAATTTGCAAATTTCTAGACATAAGCAAAACATGGCGTTAGAGGGTGAAAACTCAAAATAGCCCGTGAACCTCCCCGTGGGTGGCACCAACACCTCCTACGGGACCAATCTAACTCGTAGGAGCAGACCCCACAGCCGTGGTTCTCCCAGTTTGAGAGTATGATGGTAATTGACATATTTCTAGACTTAGGCTTAAAAACATGGTGTTAGAGGGTGGAAACTTGAAAAGTCCCCCAACGTCCCCGTGGGTGGCACCAACACCTCCCACGGAACCAATGTAACTCGTAGTATCTGACTCCATAGCCGCGGGACTCCCGGTTTGAGAGTACGATGGTAATTTGCATATTTCTAGACTTATGCTTAAAAACATGACGTTAGAGGGTGAAAACTCGTAACAGCCTCCGAACGCCCCAATGGTTGGCACCAACACCTCCCACGGGACCAATGTAACTCGTAGGAACTGACCCCACAGCCGCGGGTCTCCCGGTTTGAGAGTACGATGGTAATTTGCATATTTCTAGACTTAGGCTTAAAAACATTACGTTAGAGGGTGAAAACTCGAAACATCCCCCGAACGGCCCCGTGGTTGGCACCAACACCTCCCAAGGGACCAATGTAACTAGTACGAACTGACCCCGCAGCCGCGGGACTCCCGATTTGAGAATACGATGATAATTTGCATATTTCTTGACTTAGGCTTAAAAACACGGTATTAGCGGGTGAAAACTCGAAACAACCCCCGAACTTCCCCATGAGTGGCACCAACACCTCCCACGGGACCAATGTAACTAGTAGGAACTGACCCCACAACCGCGGGTCTCCCGATTTCAGAGTACGACGATAATTTGCATATTTCTAGACTTACGCTGAAAAACATGACGTTAGACGGTGAAAACTCGAAACCGCCCCCGAACGGCCCCGTGGGTGGAACTAACACCTTCGACGAGACCAATGTAACTCGTAGGAACTGACCCCACAACCGCGGGTCTGTCGGTTTGAGAGTACGACAGTAATTTGCATATTTCTAGACTTAGGCTTGAAAACATGACGTTAGAGGGAGAAAACTCAAAACAGCCCCCGAACGGCCCCGTTGATGGCCCCAACACCTCCCACGGGACCAATGTAACTCGTAGGAACTTACCCCACAGCCGCGGGTCTCCTGGTTTGAGAGTATGACGGTAATTTGCATATATCTACAATTAATCTTAAAAACATGGCGTTAGAGGGTGAAAAATTCAAAACAGCCCCCGAACGTCCCCGTGGGTGGCACCAACACCTCCCACGGGACTAATGTAACTCGTAGTGACTGACCTCGCAGCCGCGGGTCTCCCCGTTTAAGAATACGATGGTAATTTGTATATTTCTAGACTTAGGCAAAACATGGTGTTAGAGGGTGAAATCCTGAAACAGCCCTCGAACGGCACCGTGGGGGGCACCAACACCTCCCACTAGACCAATGTAACTTGTAGGAACTGAACCCGCAGCTGCGGGACTCCCGGTTTGAGAATACGATGGTAATTTTCATATTTCTCTACTTGGGCTTAAAAATATGGCGTTATAGGGTGAAAACTCGAAATAGCCCCTGAACGTCCCCGTGGGTGGCACCAACACCTCCCACGGGACCAATGTAACTCGTAGGAACTGACCACGCAGCCGCGGGACTCCCGATTTTTGAATACGATGATCATTGGCATATTCTTAGAATTAGGCTTAAAAGCATGGCTTTAGCGGGTGAAAACCCAAAACAGCCCCCAAATGGCCCCGTGGGTGGAACCAACACCTCCCACGGGGACCAATGTAACTTGTAGGAACTGGCCTCGTAGCCGCGGGTCTCCCGGTTTGAGAATACTTCAGTAATTTGCAAATTTCTAGACATAAGCAAAACATGGCGTTAGAGGGTGAAAACTCAAAATAGCCCGTGAACCTCCCCGTGGGTGGCACCAACACCTCCTACGGGACCAATCTAACTCGTAGGAGCAGACCCCACTGCCGTGGTTCTCCCAGTTTGAGAGTATGATGGTAATTGACATATTTCTAGACTTAGGCTTAAAAACATGGTGTTAGAGGGAGAAAACTCGAAAAGCCCCCCAACGTCCCCATGGGTGGCACCAACACCTCCCACGGGACCAATGTAACTCGTACGAACTGAATCCACAGCCGCGGGACTCTCGTTTTGAGAGTACGATGGTAATTTGCATATTTCTAGACTTAGGCTTAAAAACATGACGTTAGAGGGTGAAAACTCGTAACAGCCCCCGAACGGCCCCGTGGGTGGCACCAATGCCTCCCACGGGACAAATGGAACTCATAGGAACTGAACCCGCAGCCGCGGGTCTCCCGGTTTGAGAATACAACGGTAATTTTAATATTTTTAGACTTAAGCAAAACAAGGCGTTAGAGGGTGAAAACTCGAAACAGCCCCCGAACGTCCCCGTGGGTGGCACTAACACCTCCCACGGGACCATTATAACTCGTAGGAACTGACCCCGTAGCCGTGGGACTCCCGTTTTGAGAATACGATGCTAATTTGCATATTTCTTGACTTAGGCTTAAAAACATGAAGTTAGAGGGGGAAAACTCGAAACAACCCCCCGAACGCCCCAATGGGTGGCACCAACACCTCCCACGGGACCAATGTAACTCGTAGGAACTGACCCCACAGCCGCGGGTCTCCCGGTTTGAGAGTACGACGGTAATTTGTATATTTCTAGACTTAGGCTTAAAAACATGACGTTAGAGGTTGAAAACTCGAAACAGCCCCCGAACGACACCATGGGTGGCACCAACACCTCCCAAGGGGCCATGTAACTCGTACGAACTGACCCCGCAGCTGCGGGACTCTCGATTTGAGAATACGATGATAATTTGCATATTTCTTGACTTAGGCATAAAAATAATGTATTAGCGGGTGAAAACTCGAAACATCCCCCGAACTTCCCCGTGAGTGGCACCAACACCTCCCACGGGACAAATGTGACTAGTAGGAACTGACCCCACGGTCGCGGGTCTCCCAGTTTGAAAGTACGACGGTAATTTGCATATTTCTAGACTTAGGCTTAAAAACATGACGTTAGAGGGTGAAAACTTGAAACAACACTCGAACGGCCCCGTGGGTGGCACCAACACCTTCCACGGGACCAATGTAACTCGTAGGAACTGACCCCGCAAGCGCGGGTCTGCTGGTTTGAGAGTACGACGGTAATTTGCATATTTCTAAACTTAGGCTTAAAAACATGACGTTAGAGGGCGAAAACTCGAAACAGCTCCAGAACGGCCCCGTGGGTGGCACCAACACCTCCCACGGGACCAATGTAACTCGTAGGAACTAACCACACAGCCACGGGTCTCCCAGTTTGAGAGTATGATGGTAATTTGCATATTTCTAGAATTAGGCTTAGAAACATGACGTTAGAGGGTGAAAACTCGTAACAACCCCCGAACAGCCCCGTGGGTGGCACCAACGCCTCCCACAGGACCAATGTAACTCATAGGAACTGACCCCGCAGCCGCGGGTCTCCCGGTTTGAGAATACAACGGTAATTTGTGTATTTCTAGACTTAAGCAAAACATAGCGTTAGAGGGTGAAAACTCGAAATAGCCCCTGAACGTCCCCGTGGGTGGAACCAACACGTCCCACGGGACCAATGTAACTCGTAGGAACTGACCCCACAGCCGCGGGTCTGCCGATTTGAGAGTATGACTGTAACTTCCATATTTCTGGACTTAGGCTTAAAAACATGACGTTAGAGGGTGAAATCTCGAAACAGCCCCCGAACGTCCCCGTGGGTGGCACCACCCACGGGACCAATGTAACTCGTAGGAACTGACCCCGCAGCCGCGGGTCTCCCGATTTGAGAATACAACGGTAATTTGCATATTTCTAGACTTAAGTAAAACATGGCGCTAGAGGGGAAAAACTCGAAACAGCCCCCGAACGGCCCCTTGGGTGGCATCAACACCTCCCACGGGACCAATGTAACTCGTAGGAACTGAACCTGCAGTCGTGGGTCTCTCGGTTTGAGAATATGACTATAATTTGCATATTTATAGACCTAAGAAAAACATGGTGTTAGAGGGTGAAAACTCGAAATAGCCCTCGAACGGCCCTGTGGGTGGCACCAACACCTCCCAAGGGACCAATGTAACTCGTACGAACTGACCCCGTAGCCGCGGGACTCCCGATTTGAGAATACGATGATAATTTTCATATTTCTTGACTTAGGCTTAAAAACATGGTATTAGCGGTTGAAAACTCGAAACAGCCCCCGAACATCCCCGTGAGTGGCACCAACGCCTCCCACGGGACCAAAGTAACAAGTAGGAACAGACCCCACAGCCGCGGGTCTCCTGGTTTGAGAGTACGATGGTAATTTGCATATTTCTAGACTTAGGCTTGAAAACATGACGTTAGAGGGTGAAAACTCGAAACAACCCCCGAACGGCCCCGTGGGTGGCACCAACACCTTCTACGGGACCAATGTAACTTGTAGGAACTGACCCCCAACCGCGGGTCTGCCGGTTTGAGAGTACGACGGTAATTTACATATTTCTAGACTTAGGCTTAAAAACATGACGTTAGAGGGTGAAAACTCGTAACAGCCCCCGAACGGCCCCGTGGGTGGCACCAACGCCTCCCACGGGACCAATGTAACTCAGAGGAACTGACCCCGCATCCGCGGTTCTCCCGGTTTGAGAATACAACGGTAATTTGCATATTTATAGACTTAAGCCAAACATGGCGTTAGAGGGTGAAAACTCGAAACATCCCCCGAACGTCCCCGTGGGTGGGACCAACACCTCCCACGGGACTAATGTAACTCGTAGGAACTGACCCCGCAGCCGTGGGACTCCCAGTTTAAGAATACGATGCTAATTTGCATATTTCTTGAACTAGGTTTAAAAACATGAAGTTAGAGGGTGAAAACTCGAAACAGCCCCCGAACGCCCCAATGTTTGGCACTAATACCTCCCACGGGACCAATGTAACTCGTAGGAACTCACCCCACAGCCGCGGGTCTCCCAGTTTGAGAGTACGATGGTAATTTGCCTATATCTAGACTTAGTCTTAAGAACATGACGTTAGAGGGTGAAAACTCGAAATAGCTCCCGAACGGCCCCGTGGGTGGCACCAACACCTCCCAAGGGACCAATGTAACTCGTACGAACTGACCCCGCAGCCGCGGGACTCCCAATTTGAGAATACAATGATAATTTGCATATTTCTTAACTTAGGCTTAAAAACATGGTATTAGCGAGTGAAAACTCGAAACAGCCCCCGAACTTTCCAGTGAGTGGCACCAACACCTCCCACAGGACTAATGTAACTAGTAGGAACTGACCCGACAGCCGCGGGTCTCCCTATTTCAGAGTACGATGGTAATTATCATATTTCTAGACTTAGGCATAAAAACATGACGTTAGAGGGTCAAAACTCGAAACAGACCCTGAACGGCCTCGTGGGTGGCACCAACCCCTCCTAAGGGACCAATGTAACTCGTACGAACTGACTCCGCAGCCGCGGGACTCCCAGTTTGAGAATACGATGATAATTTGCATCTTTCTTTACTTAGGCTTAAAAATTGGTATTAACGGGTGAAAACACGAAACAGCCCCCGAACTTCCCCGTGAGTGGTACCAACACCTCCCACAGGACCAATGTAACTAGTAGGAACTGACCCCACAACCGCGGGTCTCTCGGTTTGAGAGTACGACGGTAATTTTCATATTTCTAGACTTATGCTTAAAAACGTGACGTTAGACGGTGAAAACTCAAAACAGCCCCCGAACGGTCCCGTGGGTGGCACTAACACCTTCCACGGGACCAATGTAACTCGTAGGAACTGACCCCACAACTGCGGGTTTGCCGGTTTGAGAGTACGACAGTAATTTGCATATTTTTAGACTTAGCCTTAAAGACATGACGTTTGAGGGTGCAAAACTCAAAACAACCCCCGAACAGCCCCGTGGATGGCACCAACACCTCCCACGGGATCAATGTAACTCGTAGGAACTGACCCCATAGCCACGGGTCTCCTGGTTTGAGAGTATGACGGTAATTTGCATATATCTAGAATTAGGCTTAAAAACATGGCGTTAGAGGGTGAAAACTCAAAACAGCCCCCGAACGTCCCCCTGGGTGGCACCAACACCTCCCACGGGACAAATGTAACTCGTAGGGACTGACCTCGCAGCCGCGGGTCTCCTAGTTTGAGAATACGACAGTAATTTGTATATTTTCATACTTAAGCAAAACATGGTGTTAGAGGGTGAAAACCTGAAACAACCCTCGAACGGCACCGTGGGTGGCTCCAACACCTCCCACGGGACCAATATAACTCGTAGGAACTGAACCCGCAGCTGCGGGACTCCCGGTGTGAGAATACGATGGTAATTTGCATATTTCTCTCCTTAGGCTTAAAAATATGGCATTAGAGGGTGAAAACTTGAAATAGCCTCCGAACGTCCCCGTGGGTGGCACCAACACCTCCCACGGGACCAATGTAACTCCTAGGAACTGGCCACGCAGCCGCGGGACTCCCGATTTGTGAATACGATGATCATTGGGATATTCTTAGATTTAGGCTTAAAAGCATGGCTTTAGCAGGTGAAAACCCGAAATAGCCCCAAAATGGCCCCGTTGGTGGAACCAACACCTCCCACGGGACCAATGTAACTCATAGGAACTGACCTCGCAGCCGCGGGTCTCCCGGTTTGAGAATACTTCAGTAATTTGCATATTTCTAGACATAAGCAAAACATGGCGTTAGAGGGTGAAAACTCAAAATAGCCCGTGAATGTCCCGGTGGGTGGCACCAAAACCTCCTACGGGACCAATCTAACTCGTAGGAACTGACCCCACAGCCGTGGGTCTCCCAGTTTGAGAGTACGATGGTAATTTGCATATTACTAGACTTAGGCTTAAAAACATGGTGTTAGAGGGTGAAAATTCGAAAAGCCCCCCAACGTCCCCGTTGGTGGCACCAACACCTCCCACGGGACCAATGTAACTCATAGGAACTGACCCCGCAACCGCGGGTCTCCCGGTTTGAGAATACAACGGTAATTTGCATATTTTTAGAATTAAGCAAAATAAGGCGTTAGAGGGTCAAAACTCGAAACAGCCCCCGAACATCCCCGTGGGTGGCACCAACACCTCCCACGAGACCAATGTAACTCGTAGGAACTGACCCCGCAGTCGCGGGACTCCCGGTTTGAGAATACGATGCTCATTTGTATATTTCTTGACTTAGGCTTAAAAACATGAAGTTAGATGGTGAAAACTCGAAACAGCCCCCGAACGCCCCAATGGGTGGCACCAACACCTCCCACGAGACCAATGTAACTCGTAGGAACTGACCCCACAGCCGCGGGTCTCCCGGTTTGAGAGTACGATGGTAATTTGTATATTTCTAGACTTAGGCTTAAAAACATGACGTTAGAGGGTGAAAACTCAAAACAGCCCCCGAACGACCCCGTGGGTGGAACCAACCCCTCCCAAGGGACCAATGTAACTCGTAAGAACTGACCCCGCAGCAGCGGGACTCTAGATTTGAGAATACGATGATAATTTTCAAATTTCTTGACTTAGGCTTAAAAACATGGTATTAGCGGGTGAAAACTCGAAACAGCCCCCGAACTTTCCGGTGAGTGGCACCAACACCTCCCACGGGACAAATGTAACTAGTAGAAACTGACCCCACAGTCGCGGGTCTCCCGGTTTGAAAGTACGACGGTAATTTGCATATTTCTAGCACAAGCGCGGGTCTGACGGTTTGAGAGTACGAGGTAATTTGCATATTTCTAGACTTAGGCTTAAAAACATGACGTTAGAAGGTGAAAACTCGAAACAGCTCCCGAACGGCCCCGTGGGTGGAACCAACACCTCCCACGGGACCAATGTAACTCGTAGGAACTGACCCCACAAGCGTGGGTCTGCCGGTTTGAGAGTACGACGGTAATTTGCATATTTCTAGACTTAGGCTTAAAAACATGACGTTTGAGGGTGAAAACTCGAAACAGCCCCCGAACGGCCCCGTGGGTGGCACCAACACCTCCCACGGGACCAATGTAACTCATAGGAACTGACCCCACAGCCGCGGGTCTCCCGGTTTGAGAGTACGACGGTAATTTGCATATTACTAGAATTAGGCTTAAAAACATGGCGTTAGAGGGTGAAAACTCGTAACAACTTCCGAACTGCCCCGTGGGTGGCACCAACGCCTCCCACGGGAACAATGTAACTCATAGGAACTGACCCCACAGCCGCGAGTCTCCCGGTTTGAGAATACAACGGTCATTTGTGTATTTCTAGACTTAAGCAAAATATGGCGTTAGAGGCTGAAAACTCGAAACAGCCCCTGAACGTCCCCGTGGGTGGAACCAACACGTCCCACGGGACCAATGTAACTCGTAGGAACCGACCCCACAGCCGCGGGTCTGCCGGTTTGAGAGTACGACAATAACTTGCATATTTCTAGACTTAGGCTTAAAAACATGGTGTTAGAGGGTGAAAACTCGAAACAGCCCCCGAACGTCCCTGTGGGTGGCGTGAAACACCTCCCACGGGACCAATGTAACTCATAGGAACTGACCCCGCAGCCACGGGTCTCCCGATTTGAGAATACGACGGTAATTTTCATATTTCTAGACTTAAGTAAAACATGGGGCTAGAGGGGGAAAACTCGAAACAGCCCCCGAACGGCCCCTTGGGTGGCATCAACACCTCCCACGGGACCAATGTAACTCGTAGGAACTGAACCTGCAGCCCCGGGTCTCCCGGTTTGAGAATATGACAGTAATTTTCATATATATAGACCTAAGCAAAAGATAGTGTTAGAGGGTGAAAACTCGAAATAGCCCCGGAACGGCCCCATGGGTGGCACCAACACCTCCCAAGGAACCAATGTAACTCGTACGAACTGACCTCGTAGCCGCGGGACTCCCGATTTGAGAATACGATGATAATTTGCATATTTCTTGTCTTAGGCTTAAAACATGGTATTAGCGGGTGAAAACTCGAAACAGCCCCCGAACTTCCCCGTGAGTGGCACCAACGCCTCCCACGGGACCAATGTAACTAGTAGCAACTGACCCCACAGCCGCGGGTCTCCCGGTTTGAGAGTACGATGGTAATTTGCATATTTCTAGACTTAGGCGTAAAAACATGACGTTAGAGGGTGAAAACTCGAAACAACCCCCGAACGGCCCCGTGGGTGGCACCAACACCTTCCACGGGACCAATGTAACTCATCGGAACTGACCCCACAACCGCAGGTCTTCCGATTTGACAGTACGATGGTAATTTGCATATTTCTAGACATAGGCTTAAAAAATGGCGTTAGAGGGTGAAAACTCGAAACAGCCCCTGAACGGCCCCGTGGGTGGCACCAACACCTCCCACGGGACCAATGTAACTTGTAGGAACTGACCCCACAGCCGCGGGTCTCCCAGTTTGAGAGTATGATCGTAATTTGCATATATCTAGAATTAGGCTTAAAAACATGGTGTTAGAGGGTGAAAACTCAAAACAGCCCCCGAACGTCCCCGTGGGTGGCACCAACACCTCCCACGGGACCAATGTAACTCGTAGGGACTGACCTCGCAGCCGCGGGTCTTCAAGTTTGAGAATACGATGGTAATTTGTATATTGTTAGACTTAAGCAAAACATGGCGTTAGAGGGTGAAAACTCGAAATAGCCCCCGAACGGCACCGTGGTGGCACCAACACCTCCCACGGGACCAATGTAACTCGTAGGAACTGAACCCGCAGCTGCGGGACTCCCGATTTGAGAATACGATGGTAATTTGCATATATCTTGACTTAGGCTTAAAAACATTGCGTTAGAGGGTGAAAACTCGAAACAACCCCCGAACGTTCCCGTGGGTGGCACCAACACCTCCCACGGCACCAATGTAACTCGTAGGAACTGACCACACAGCCGCGGGACTCCCGATTTGAGAATACGATGATAATTGGCATATTCTTAGAATTAGGCTTAAAAACATGGCTTTAGCGGGTAAAAATCCGAAACAGACCCCAAATGGCCCCGTGGGTGGAACCAACACATCCCACGGGACCAATGTAACTGGTAGGAACTGAACTCGCAGCCGTGGGTGTCCCGGTTTGAGAATACTTCAGTAATTTGCATATTTCTAGACATAAGCAAAACATGGCGTTAGAGGGAGAAAACTCAAAATAGCCCGTGAACGTCCTCGTGGGTGGCAACAACACCTCCTACGGGACTAATGTAACCCGTAGGAACTGACCCCACAGCCGTGGGTCTCCCAATTTGAGAGTACGACGGTAATTTGCATATTTATAGACTTAGGCATAAAAACATAGTGTTAGAGGGTGAAAACTAAAAAAGCCCCCCAACATCCCTCTGGGTGGAACCAACACCTCCCACGGGACCAATGTAACTCGTAGGAACTGACTCCACAGCCGCGGGACTCCCGGTTTGAGAGTACGATGGTAATTTGCATATTTCTAGACTTAGGCTTAAAAACATGACGTTAGAGGGTCAAAACTCGTAACAGCCCCCGAACGGCCCCGTGGGTGGCACCAACGCCTCCCACGGGACCAATGTAACTCATAGGAACTGACCCCGCAGCCGCGGGTCTCCCGGTTTGAGAATACAATGGTAATTTGCGTATTTCTAGACTTAAGCAAAAAATGGCGTTAGAGGGTGAAAACTCGAAACCGCCCCCGAACGTCCCCGTGGGTAGAACCAACACCTCCCACGGGACCAATGTAACTCGTAGGAACTGACCCCACAGCCGCGGGTCTACCGGTTTGAGAGTACGACGGTAACTTGCATAGTTCTAGACTTAGGTTTAAAAACATGGCGTTAGAGGGTGAAAACTCGAAATAGCCCCCGAACGTCCCCGTGGGTGGCACCAACACCTCCCACGGGACCAATGTAACTCGTAGGAACTGGCCACGCAGCCGCGGGACTCCCGATTTGTGAATACGATGATCATTGGGATATTCTTAGATTTAGGCTTAAAAGCATGGCTTTAGCGGGTGAAAACCCGAAATAGCCCCAAAATGGCCCCGTGGGTGGAACCAACACCTCCCACGGGACCAATGTAACTCATAGGAACTGACCTCGCAGCCGCGGGTCTCCCGGTTTGAGAATACTTCAGTAATTTGCATATTTCTAGACATAAGCAAAACATGGCGTTAGAGGGTGAAAACTCAAAATAGCCCGTGAATGTCCCGGTGGGTGGCACCAAAACCTCCTACGGGACCAATCTAACTCGTAGGAACTGACCCCACAGCCGTGGGTCTCCCAGTTTGAGAGTACGATGGTAATTTGCATATTTCTAGACTTAGGCTTAAAAACATGGTGTTAGAGGGTGAAAATTTGAAAAGCCCCCCAACGTCCCCGTTGGTGGCACCAACACCTCCCACGGGACCAATGTAACTCATAGGAACTGACCCCGCAACCACGGGTCTCCCGGTTTGAGAATACAACGGTAATTTGCATATTTTTAGAATTAAGCAAAATAAGGCGTTAGAGGGTGAAAACTCGAAACAGCCCCCGAACATCCCCGTGGGTGGCACCAACACCTCCCACGGGACCAATGTAACTCGTAGGATCTGACCCCGCAGTCGCGGGACTCCCGGTTTGAGAATACGATGCTCATTTCTAAATTTCTTGACTTAGGCTTAAAAACATGAAGTTAGATGGTGAAAACTCGAAACAGCCACCGAACGCCCCAATGGGTGGCACCAACACCTCCCACGGGACCAATGTAACTCGTAGGAACTGACCCCACAGCCGCTGGTCTCCCGGTTTGAGAGTACGATGGTAATTTGTATATTTCTAGACTTAGGCTTAAAAATATGACGTTAGAGGGTGAAAACTCAAAACAGCCCCCGAACGACCCCGTGGGTGGCACCAACCCCTCCCAAGGGACCAATGTAACTCGTAAGAACTAACCCCGCAGCAGCGGGACTCTAGATTCGAGAATACGATGATAATTTGCATATTTCTTGACTTAGGCTTAAAAACATGGTATTAGCGGGTGAAAACTCGAAACAGCCCCCGAACTTTCCCGTGAGTGGCACCAACACCTCCCACGGGACAAATGTAACTAGTAGAAACTGACCCCACAGTCGCGGGTCTCCCGGTTTGAAAGTACGACAGTAATTTGCATATTTCTAGCACAAGCGCGGGTCTGCCGGTTTGAGAGTACGACGGTAATTTGCATATTTCTAGACTTAGGCTTAAAAACATGACGTTAGAAGGTGAAAACTCGAAACAGCCCCCGAACGGCCCCGTGGGTGGCACCAACACCTCCCACAGGACCAATGTAACTCGTAGGAACTGACCCCACAAGCGGGGGTCTGCCGGTTTGAGAGTACGACGGTAATTTGCATATTTCTAGACTAAGGCTTAAAAACATGACGTTAGAGGGTGAAAACTCGAAACAGCCCCCGAACGGCCCCGTGGGTGGCACCAACACCTCCCACGGGACCAATGTAACTCATAGGAACTGACCCCATAGCCGCGGGTCTCCCGGTTTCAGAGTATGACGGTAATTTGCATATTACTAGAATTAGGCTTAAAAACATAGCGTTAGAGGGTGAAAACTCGTAACAGCTTCCGAACTGCCCCGTGGGTGGCACCAACGCCTCCCACGGGAACAATGTAACTCATAGGAACTGACCCTGCAGCCGCGAGTCTCCCGATTTGAGAATATAACGGTCATTTGTGTATTTCTAGACTTAAGCAAAACATGGCGTTAGAGGCTGAAAACTCGAAACAGCCCCTGAACGTCCAGGTGGGTGGTACCAACACGTCCCACGGGACCAATGTAACTCGTAGGAACCGACCCCACAGCCGCGGGTCTGCCGGTTTGAGAGTACGATAATAACTTGCATATTTCTAGACTTAGGCTTAAAAACATGAAGTTAGATGGTGAAAACTCGAAACAGCCCCCGAACTTCCCCGTGAGTGGCACCAACGCCTCCCACGGGACCAATGTAACTAGTAGCAACTGACCCCGCAGCCGCGGGTCTCCCGGTTTGAGAGTACGATGGTAATTTGTATATTTCTAGACTTAGGCGTAAAAACATGACGTTAGAGGGTGAAAACTCGAAACAACCCCCGAACGGCCCCGTGGGTGTCACCAACACCTTCCACGGGACCAATGTAACTCATCGGAACTGACCCCACAACCGCAGGTCTTCCGATTTGAGAGTACGATGGTAATTTTCATATTTCTAGACTTAGGCTTAAAAAATGGCGTTAGAGGGTGAAAACTCGAAACAGCCCCTGAACGGCCCCGTGGGTGGCACCAACACCTCCCACGGGACCAATGTAACTTGTAGGAACTGACCCCACAGCCGCGGGTCTCCCGGTTTGAGAGTATGATCGTAATTTGCATATATCTAGAATTAGGCTTAAAAACATGGTGTTAGAGGGTGAAAACTCAAAACAGCCCCCGAACGTCCCCGTGGGTGGCACCAACACCTCCCACGGGACCAATGTAACTCGTAGGGACTGACCTCGCAGCCGCGGGTCTTCCAGTTTGAGAATACGATGGTAATTTGTATATTGTTAGACTTAAGCAAAACATGGCGTTAGAGGGTGAAAACTCGAAATAGCCCCCGAACGGCACCGTGGTGGCACCAACACCTCCCACGGGACCAATGTAACTCGTAGGAACTGAACCCGTAGCTGCGGGACTCCCGGTTTGAGAATACGATGTTAATTTGCATATATCTTGACTTAGGCTTAAAAACATGGCGTTAGAGGGTGAAAACTCGAAACAACCCCCGAACGTTCCCGTGGGTGGCACCAACACCTCCCACGGCACCAATGTAACTCGTAGGAACTGACCACACAGCCGCGGGACTCCCGATTTGAGAATACGATGATAATTGGCATATTCTTAGAATTAGGCTTAAAAACATGGCTTTAGCGGGTAAAAATCCGAAACAGCCCCCAAATGGCCCCGTGGGTGGAACCAACACATCCCACGGGACCAATGTAACTGGTAGGAACTGAACTCGCAGCCGTGGGTGTCCCGGTTTGAGAATACTTCAGTAATTTGCATATTTCTAGACATAAGCAAAACATGGCGTTAGAGGGAGAAAACTCAAAATAGCCCGTGAACGTCCTCGTGGGTGGCACCAACACCTCCTACGGGACTAATGTAACCCGTAGGAACTGACCCCACAGCCGTGGGTCTCCCAATTTGAGAGTACGACGGTAATTTGCATATTTATAGACTTAGGCATAAAAACATAGTGTTAGAGGCTGAAAACTAAAAAAGCCCCCCAACATCCCTCTAGGTGGAACCAACACCTCCCACGGGACCAATGTAACTCGTAGGAACTGACTCCACAGCCTGGGGACTCCCGGTTTGAGAGTACGATGGTAATTTGCATATTTCTAGACTTAGGCTTAAAAACATGACGTTAGAGGGTCAAAACTCGTAACAGCCCCCGAACGGCCCCGTGGGTGGCACCAACGCCTCCCACGGGACCAATGTAACTCATAGGAACTGACCCCGCAGCCGCGGGTCTCCCGGTTTGAGAATACAATGGTAATTTGCGTATTTCTAGACTTAAGCAAAAAATGGCGTTAGAGGGTGAAAACTCGAAACCGCCCCCGAACGTCCCCGTGGGTGGAACCAACACCTCCCACAGGACCAATGTAACTCGTAGGAACTGACCCCACAGCCGCGGGTCTACCGGTTTGAGAGTACGACGGTAACTTGCATAGTTCTAGACTTAGGTTTAAAAACATGGCGTTAGAGGGTGAAAACTCGAAATAGCCCCTGAACGTCCCCGTGGGTGGCACCAACACCTCCCACGGGACCAATGTAACTCGTAGGAACTGGCCACGCAGTCGCGGGACTCCCGATTTGTGAATACGATGATCATTGGGATATTCTTAGATTTAGGCTTAAAAGCATGGCTTTAGCGGGTGAAAACCCGAAATAGCCCCAAAATGGCCCCGTGGGTGGCACCAACACCTCCCACGGGACCAATGTAACTCGTAGGAACTGACCCCACAGCCGCTGGTCTCCCGGTTTGAGAGTACGATGGTAATTTGTATATTTCTAGACTTAGGCTTAAAAATATGACGTTAGAGGGTGAAAACTCAAAACAGCCCCCGAACGACCCCGTGGGTGGCACCAACCCCTCCCAAGGGACCAATGTAACTCGTAAGAACTAACCCCGCAGCAGCGGGACTCTAGATTCGAGAATACGATGATAATTTGCATATTTCTTGACTTAGGCTTAAAAACATGGTATTAGCGGGTGAAAACTCGAAACAGCCCCCGAACTTTCCCGTGAGTGGCACCAACACCTCCCACGGGACAAATGTAACTAGTAGAAACTGACCCCACAGTCGCGGGTCTCCCGGTTTGAAAGTACGACAGTAATTTGCATATTTCTAGCACAAGCGCGGGTCTGCCGGTTTGAGAGTACGACGGTAATTTGCATATTTCTAGACTTAGGCTTAAAAACATGACGTTAGAAGGTGAAAACTCGAAACAGCCCCCGAACGGCCCCGTGGGTGGCACCAACACCTCCCACAGGACCAATGTAACTCGTAGGAACTGACCCCACAAGCGGGGGTCTGCCGGTTTGAGAGTACGACGGTAATTTGCATATTTCTAGACTAAGGCTTAAAAACATGACGTTAGAGGGTGAAAACTCGAAACAGCCCCCGAACGGCCCCGTGGGTGGCACCAACACCTCCCACGGGACCAATGTAACTCATAGGAACTGACCCCATAGCCGCGGGTCTCCCGGTTTGAGAGTATGACGGTAATTTGCATATTACTAGAATTAGGCTTAAAAACATAGCGTTAGAGGGTGAAAACTCGTAACAGCTTCCGAACTGCCCCGTGGGTGGCACCAACGCCTCCCACGGGAACAATGTAACTCATAGGAACTGACCCTGCAGCCGCGAGTCTCCCGATTTGAGAATATAACGGTCATTTGTGTATTTCTAGACTTAAGCAAAACATGGCGTTAGAGGCTGAAAACTCGAAACAGCCCCTGAACGTCCAGGTGGGTGGTACCAACACGTCCCACGGGACCAATGTAACTCGTAGGAACCGACCCCACAGCCGCGGGTCTGCCGGTTTGAGAGTACGACAATAACTTGCATATTTCTAGACTTAGGCTTAAAAACATGAAGTTAGATGGTGAAAACTCGAAACAGCCCCCGAACTTCCCCGTGAGTGGCACCAACGCCTCCCACGGGACCAATGTAACTAGTAGCAACTGACCCCGCAGCCGCGGGTCTCCCGGTTTGAGAGTACGATGGTAATTTGTATATTTCTAGACTTAGGCGTAAAAACATGACGTTAGAGGGTGAAAACTCGAAACAACCCCCGAACGGCCCCGTGGGTGTCACCAACACCTTCCACGGGACCAATGTAACTCATCGGAACTGACCCCACAACCGCAGGTCTTCCGATTTGAGAGTACGATGGTAATTTTCATATTTCTAGACTTAGGCTTAAAAAATGGCGTTAGAGGGTGAAAACTCGAAACAGCCCCTGAACGGCCCCGTGGGTGGCACCAACACCTCCCACGGGACCAATGTAACTTGTAGGAACTGACCCCACAGCCGCGGGTCTCCCGGTTTGAGAGTATGATCGTAATTTGCATATATCTAGAATTAGGCTTAAAAACATGGTGTTAGAGGGTGAAAACTCAAAACAGCCCCCGAACGTCCCCGTGGGTGGCACCAACACCTCCCACGGGACCAATGTAACTCGTAGGGACTGACCTCGCAGCCGCGGGTCTTCCAGTTTGAGAATACGATGGTAATTTGTATATTGTTAGACTTAAGCAAAACATGGCGTTAGAGGGTGAAAACTCGAAATAGCCCCCGAACGGCACCGTGGTGGCACCAACACCTCCCACGGGACCAATGTAACTCGTAGGAACTGAACCCGTAGCTGCGGGACTCCCGGTTTGAGAATACGATGTTAATTTGCATATATCTTGACTTAGGCTTAAAAACATGGCGTTAGAGGGTGAAAACTCGAAACAACCCCCGAACGTTCCCGTGGGTGGCACCAACACCTCCCACGGCACCAATGTAACTCGTAGGAACTGACCACACAGCCGCGGGACTCCCGATTTGAGAATACGATGATAATTGGCATATTCTTAGAATTAGGCTTAAAAACATGGCTTTAGCGGGTAAAAATCCGAAACAGCCCCCAAATGGCCCCGTGGGTGGAACCAACACATCCCACGGGACCAATGTAACTGGTAGGAACTGAACTCGCAGCCGTGGGTGTCCCGGTTTGAGAATACTTCAGTAATTTGCATATTTCTAGACATAAGCAAAACATGGCGTTAGAGGGAGAAAACTCAAAATAGCCCGTGAACGTCCTCGTGGGTGGCACCAACACCTCCTACGGGACTAATGTAACCCGTAGGAACTGACCCCACAGCCGTGGGTCTCCCAATTTGAGAGTACGACGGTAATTTGCATATTTATAGACTTAGGCATAAAAACATAGTGTTAGAGGCTGAAAACTAAAAAAGCCCCCCAACATCCCTCTAGGTGGAACCAACACCTCCCACGGGACCAATGTAACTCGTAGGAACTGACTCCACAGCCGCGGGACTCCCGGTTTGAGAGTACGATGGTAATTTGCATATTTCTAGACTTAGGCTTAAAAACATGACGTTAGAGGGTCAAAACTCGTAACAGCCCCCGAACGGCCCCGTGGGTGGCACCAACGCCTCCCACGGGACCAATGTAACTCATAGGAACTGACCCCGCAGCCGCGGGTCTCCCGGTTTGAGAATACAATGGTAATTTGCGTATTTCTAGACTTAAGCAAAAAATGGCGTTAGAGGGTGAAAACTCGAAACCGCCCCCGAACGTCCCCGTGGGTGGAACCAACACCTCCCACAGGACCAATGTAACTCGTAGGAACTGACCCCACAGCCGCGGGTCTACCGGTTTGAGAGTACGACGGTAACTTGCATAGTTCTAGACTTAGGTTTAAAAACATGGCGTTAGAGGGTGAAAACTCGAAATAGCCCCCGAACGTCCCCGTGGGTGGCACCAACACCTCCCACGGGACCAATGTAACTCGTAGGAACTGGCCACGCAGCCGCGGGACTCCCGATTTGTGAATACGATGATCATTGGGATATTCTTAGATTTAGGCTTAAAAGCATGGCTTTAGCGGGTGAAAACCCGAAATAGCCCCAAAATGGCCCCGTGGGTGGAACCAACACCTCCCACGGGACTAATGTAACTCATAGGAACTGACCTTTCAGCCGCGGGTCTCCCGGTTTGAGAATACTTCAGTAATTTGCATATTTCTAGACATAAGCAAAACATGGCGTTAGAGGGTGAAAACTCAAAATAGCCCGTGAATGTCCCGGTGGGTGGCACCAAAACCTCCTACGGGACCAATCTAACTCGTAGGAACTGACCCCACAGCCGTGGGTCTCCCAGTTTGAGAGTACGATGGTAATTTGCATATTTCTAGACTTAGGCTTAAAAATATGGTGTTAGAGGGTGAAAATTCGAAAAGCCCCCCAACGTCCCCGTTGGTGGCACCAACACCTCCCACGGGACCAATGTAACTCATAGGAACTGACCCCGCAACCACGGGTCTCCCGGTTTGAGAATACAACGGTAATTTGCATATTTTTAGAATTAAGCAAAATAAGGCGTTAGAGGGTGAAAACTCGAAACAGCCCCCGAACATCCCCGTGGGTGGCACTAACACCTCCCACGGGACCAATGTAACTCGTAGGAACTGACCCCGCAGTCGCGGGACTCCCGGTTTGAGAATACGATGCTCATTTCTAAATTTCTTGACTTAGGCTTAAAAACATGAAGTTAGATGGTGAAAACTCAAAACAGCCACCGAACGCCCCAATGGGTGGCACCAACACCTCCCACGGGACCAATGTAACTCGTAAGAACTGACCCCACAGCCGCTGGTCTCCCGGTTTGAGAGTACGATGGTAATTTGTATATTTCTAGACTTAGGCTTAAAAATATGACGTTAGAGGGTGAAAACTCAAAACAGCCCCCGAACGACCCCGTGGGTGGCACCAACCCCTCCCAAGGGACCAATGTAACTCGTAAGAACTAACCCCGCAGCAGCGGGACTCTAGATTTGAGAATACGATGATAATTTGCATATTTCTTGACTTAGGCTTAAAAACATGGTATTAGCGGGTGAAAACTCGAAACAGCCCCCGAACTTTCCCGTGAGTGGCACCAACACCTCCCACGGGACAAATGTAACTAGTAGAAACTGACCCCACAGTCGCGGGTCTCCCGGTTTGAAAGTACGACAGTAATTTGCATATTTCTAGCACAAGCGCGGGTCTGCCGGTTTGAGAGTACGACGGTAATTTGCATATTTCTAGACTTAGGCTTAAAAACATGACGTTAGAAGGTGAAAACTCGAAACATCCCCCGAACGGCCCCGTGGGTGGCACCAACACCTCCCACGGGACCAATGTAACTCGTAGGAACTGACCCCACAAGCGGGGGTCTGCCGGTTTGAGAGTACGACGGTAATTTGCATATTTCTAGACTTAGGCTTAAAAACATGACGTTAGAGGGTGAAAACTCGAAACAGCCCCCGAACGGCCCCGTGGGTGGCACCAACACCTCCCACGGGACCAATGTAACTCATAGGAACTGACCCCATAGCCGCGGGTCTCCCGGTTTGAGAGTATGACGGTAATTTGCATATTACTAGAATTAGGCTTAAAAACATAGCGTTAGAGGGTGAAAACTCGTAACAGCTTTCGAACTTCCCCGTGGGTGGCACCAACGCCTCCCACGGGAACAATGTAACTCATAGGAACTGACCCTGCAGCCGCGAGTCTCCCGATTTGAGAATATAACGGTCATTTGTGTATTTCTAGACTTAAGAAAAACATGGCGTTAGAGGCTGAAAACTCGAAACAGCCCCTGAACGTCCAGGTGGGTGGAACCAACACGTCCCACGGGACCAATGTAACTCGTAGGAACCGACCCCACAGCCGCGGGTCTTCCGGTTTGAGAGTACGACAATAACTTGCATATTTCTAGACTTAGGCTTAAAAACATGGCGTTAGAGGGTGAAAACTCGAAACAGCCCCCGAACGTCCCTGTGGGTGGCGTCAAACACCTCCCACGGGACCAATGTAACTCATAGGAACTGACCCCGCAGCCGCGGGTCTCCCGATTTGAGAATACGACGGTAATTTCCATGTTTCAAGACTTAAGTAAAACATGGCGCTAGAGGGGGAAAACTCGAAACAGCCCCCGAACGGCCCCTTGGGTGGCATCAACACCTCCCACGGGACCAATGTAACTCGTAGGAACTGAACCTGCAGCCCCGGGTCTCTCGGTTTGAGAATATGACTGTAATTTTCATATTTATAGACCTAAGCAAAACATAGTGTTTGAGGGTGAAAACTCGAAATAGCCCCGGAACGGCCCCATGGGTGGCACCAACACCTCCCAAGGAACCAATGTAACTCGTACGAACTGACCTCGTAGCCGCGGGACTCCCGATTTGAGAATACGATGATAATTTGCATATTTCTTGACTTAGGCTTAAAAACATGGTATTAGCGGGTGAAAACTCGAAACAGCCCCCGAACTTTCCCGTGAGTGGCACCAACACCTCCCACGGGACAAATGTAACTAGTAGAAACTGACCCCACAGTCGCGGGTCTCCCGGTTTGAAAGTACGACAGTAATTTGCATATTTCTAGCACAAGCGCGGGTCTGCCGGTTTGAGAGTACGACGGTAATTTGCATATTTCTAGACTTAGGCTTAAAAACATGACGTTAGAAGGTGAAAACTCGAAACAGCCCCTGAACGGCCCCGTGGGTGGCACCAACACCTCCCACGGGACCAATGTAACTCGTAGGAACTGACCCCACAAGCGGGGGTCTGCCGGTTTGAGAGTACGACGGTAATTTGCATATTTCTAGACTTAGGCTTAAAAACATGACGTTAGAGGGTGAAAACTCGAAACAGCCCCCGAACGGCCCCGTGGGTGACACCAACACCTCCCACGGGACCAATGTAACTCATAGGAACTGACCCCATAGCCGCGGGTCTCCCGGTTTGAGAGTATGACGGTAATTTGCATATTACTAGAATTAGGCTTAAAAACATAGCGTTAGAGGGTGAAAACTCGTAACAGCTTTCGAACTGCCCCGTGGGTGGCACCAACGCCTCCCACGGGAACAATGTAACTCATAGGAACTGACCCTGCAGCCGCGAGTCTCCCGGTTTGAGAATATAACGGTCATTTGTGTATTTCTAGACTTAAGCAAAACATGGCGTTAGAGGCTGAAAACTCGAAACAGCCCCTGAACGTCCAGGTGGGTGGAACCAACACGTCCCACGGGACCAATGTAACTCGTAGGAACCGACCCCACAGCCGCGGGTCTGCCGGTTTGAGAGTACGACAATAACTTGCATATTTCTAGACTTAGGCTTAAAAACATGGCGTTAGAGGGTGAAAACTCGAAACAGCCCCCGAACGTCCCTGTGGGTGGCGTCAAACACCTCCCACGGGACCAATGTAACTCATAGGAACTGACCCCGCAGCCGCGGGTCTCCCGATTTGAGAATACGACGGTAATTTCCATATTTCTAGACTTAAGTAAAACATGGCGCTAGAGGCTGAAAACTCGAAACAGCCCCTGAACGTCCAGGTGGGTGGAACCAACACGTCCCACGGGACCAATGTAACTCGTTGGAACCGACCCCACAGTCGCGGGTCTGCCGGTTTGAGAGTACGACAATAACTTGCATATTTCTAGACGTAGGCTTAAAAACATGGCGTTAGAGGGTGAAAACTCGAAACAGCCCCCGAACGTCCCTGTGGGTGGCGTCAAACACCTCCCACGGGACCAATGTAACTCATAGGAACTGACCCCGCAGCCGCGGGTCTCCCGATTTGAGAATACGACGGTAATTTCCATATTTCTAGACTTAAGTAAAACATGGCGCTAGAGGGGGAAAACTCGAAACAGCCCCCGAACGGCCCCTTGGGTGGCATTAACACCTCCCACGGGACCAATGTAACTCGTAGGAACTGAACCTGTAGCCCCGGGTCTCTCGGTTTGAGAATATGACTGTAATTTTCATATTTATAGACCTAAGCAAAACATAGTGTTAGAGGGTGAAAACTCGAAATAGCCCCGGAACGGCCCCATGGGTGGCACCAACACCTCCCAAGGAACCAATGTAACTCGTACGAACTGACCTCGTAGCCGCGGGACTCCCGATTTGAGAATACGATGATAATTTGCATATTTCTTGACTTAGGCTTAAAACGTGGTATTAGCAGGTGAAAACTCGAAACAGCCCCCGAACTTCCCCGTGAGTGGCACCAACGCCTCCCACGGGACCAATGTAACTAGTAGCAACTGACCCCACAGCCGCGGGTCTCCCGGTTTGAGAGTACGATGGTAATTTGCATATTTCTAGACTTAGGCTTAAAAACATGACGTTAGAGGGTGAAAACTCGAAACAACCCCCGAACGGCCCCGTGGGTGGCACCAACACCTTCCACGGGACCAATGTAACTCATTGGAACTGACCCCACAACCGCAGGTCTGCCGATTTGAGAGTACGATGGTAATTTGCATATTTCTAGACTTAGGCTTAAAAAATGGCGTTAGAGGGTGAAAACTCGAAACAACCCCCGAACGGCCCCGTGGGTGGCACCAACACATCCCACGGGACCAATGTAACTCGTAGGAACTGACCCCACAGCCGCGGGTCTCCCAGTTTGAGAGTATGATCGTAATTTGCATATATCTAGAATTAGGCTTAAAAACATGGTGTTAGAGGGTGAAAACTCAAAACAGCCTCCGAACGTCCCCGTGGGTGGCAGCAACACCTCCCACGGGACCAATGTAACTCGTAGGGACTGACCTCGCAGCCGCGGGTCTTCTAGTTTGAGAATACGATGGTAATTTGTATAGTGTTAGACTTAAGCAAAACATGGCGTTAGAGGGTGAAAACTCAAAATAGCCCCCGAACGGCACCGTGGGTGGCACCAACACCTCCCACGGGACCAATGTAACTCGTAGGAACTGAACCCGCAGCTGCGGGACTCCCGGTTTGAGAATATGATGGTAATTTGCATATATCTTGACTTAGGCTTAAAAACATGACGTTAGAGGGTGAAAACTCGAAACAACCCCCGAACGTCCCCGTGGGTGGCACCAACACCTCCCACGGCACCAATGTAACTCGTAGGAACTGACCACACAGCCGCGGGACTCCCGATTTGAGAATACGATTATAATTGGCATATTCTTAGAATTAGGCTTAAAACATGGCTTTAGCGGGTAAAAATCCGAAACAACCCCCAAATGGCCCCGTGGGTGGAACCAACACATCCCACGGGACCAATGTAACTCGTAGGAACTGAACTCGCAGCCGTGGGTGTCCCGGTTTGAGAATACTTCAGTAATTTGCATATTTCTAGACATAAGCAAAACATGGCGTTAGAGGGAGAAAACTCAAAATAGCCCGTGAACGTCCTCGTGGGTGGCACCAACACCTCCTACGGGGCTAATGTAACCCGTAGGAACTGACCCCATAGCCGTGGGTCTCCCAATTTGAGAGTACGACGGTAATTTGCATATTTCTAGACTTAGGCTTAAAAACATAGTGTTAGAGGGTGAAAACTAGAAAAGCCCCCCAACATCCCTCTGGGTGGAACCAACACCTCCCACGGGACCAATGTAACTCGTAGGAACTGACTCCACAGCCGCGGGACTCCCGGTTTGAGAGTACGATGGTAATTTGCATATTTCTAGACTTAGGTTTAAAAACATGACGTTAGAGGGTGAAAACTCGTAACACCCCCCGAACGGCCCCGTGGGTGGCACCAACGCCTCCCACGGGACCAATGTAACTCATAGGAACTGACCCCGCAGCCGCGGGTCTCCCGGTTTGAGAATACAATGGTAATTTGCGTATTTCTAGACTTAAGCAAAAAATGGCGTTAGAGGGTGAAAACTCGAAACCGCCCCCGAACGTCCCCGTGGGTGGAACCAACACCTCCCACGGGACCAATGTAACTCGTAGGAACTGACCCCACAGGCGCGGGTCTACCGGTTTGAGAGTACGACGGTAACTTGCATAGTTCTAGACTTAGGTTTAAAAACATGGCGTTAGAGGGTGAAAACTCGAAACAGCCCTCGAACGTCCCCGTGGGTGGCACCAACACCTCCCACGGGACCAATGTAACTCGTAGGAACTGAACCCGCAGCCGCGGGTCTCCCGATTTGAGAATACGACGGTAATTTGCATATTTCTAGACTTAAGTAAAACATGGCACTAGAGGGGGAAAACTCGAAACAGCCCTCGAACGGCCCCTTGGGTGGCATCAACACCTCCCATGGGACCAATGTAACTCGTAGGAACCGAACCTGCAGCCGCGGGTCTCTCGGTTTGAGAATATGAATTTAATTTGCATATTTATAGACCTAAGCTAAACATGGCGTTAGAGGGTGAAAACTCAAAATAGCCCCCGAACGGCCCCGTGGGTGGCACCAACACCTTCCACGGGACCAATGTAACTCGTAAGAACTGACCCCACAAGCGGGGGTCTGCCGGTTTGACAGTACGACGATAATTTACATATTTCTAGACTTGGGCTTAAAAACATGGTGTTAGAGGGGGAAAACTCGAAACGGCCCCTTAACGGCCCCGTGGGTGGCACCAACACCTCCCACGGGACCAATGTAACTCGTACGAACTGACCCCACAGCCGCGGGTCTCCCGGTTTGAGAGTATGACGGTAATTTGCATATATCTAGAATTAAGCTTAAAAACATTGAGTTAGAGGGTGAAAACTCAAAACAGCCCCCGAACGTCCCCGTGGGTGGCACCAACACCTCCCACAGGACCAATGTAACTCGTAGGGACTGACCTTGCAGCCACGGGTCTTCTAGTTTGAGAATACGATGGTAATTTGTATATTTCTAGACTTAAGCAAAACATGGCGTTAGAGGGTGAAAACTCGAAACAGCCCCCGAACGGCACTGTGGGTGGCACCAACATCTCCCACGGGACCAATGTAACTCGTAGGAACTGAACCCGCAGCTGCGGGACTCCCGGTTTGAGAATACGATGGTAATTTGCATATTTCTTGACTTTGGTTTAAAAACATGGCGTTAGAGGGTGAAAACTCGAAACAACCCCCGAACGTCCCCGTGAGTGGCACCAACACCTCCCCCGGGACCAATGTAACTCGTAGGAACTGACCACGCAGCCGCGGGACTCCTGAAACAGCCCCCAAATGGCCCCCTGGGTGGAACCAACGCATCCCACAGGACCAATGTAACTCGTAGGAACTGAACTCGCAGTCGTGGGTCTCCCGGTTTGAGAATACGTCAGTAATTTAAATATTTCTAGACATAAGCAAAACATTACGTTAGAGGGTGAAAACTCAAAATAGCCCGTGAACGTCCCCGTGGGTGGCACCAACACCTCCTACGGGACTAATGTAACTCGTAGGATCTGACCCCACAGCCGTGGGTCTTCAAATTTGAGAGTACGATGGTAATTTGCATATTTCTAGACTTAGTCTTAAAAACATTGTGTTAGAGGATGAAAACTCGAAAACCCCCCCAACGTCCCCGTGGGTGGCACCAATACCTCCCACGGGACCAATGTAACTCGTAGGAACTGACTCCATAGCCGCGGGACTCCCGGTTTGAGAGTACGATGGTAATTTGCATATTTCTAGACTTAGGCTTAAAAACATGACGTTAGAGGGTGAAAACTCGTAACATCCCCCGAACGTCCCCGTGGGTGGCACCAACGCCTCCTAGGGGACCAATATAACTCATAGGAACTGACCCCGCAGCCACGGGACTCCTGGTTTGAGAATACAACAGTAATTTGAGTATTTCTAGACTTAAGCAAAACATGGCGTTAGAGGGTGAAAACTCGAAACGGTCCCCGAACATCCCCGTGGGTGGCACCAACACCTCCCACGGGACCAATGCAACTCGTAGGAACTGACCCCGCAGCCGCGGACCTCCCGGTTTGAGAATACGATGCTAATTTGCATATTTCTTGACTTAGGTTTAAAAACATGACGTTAGAGGGTGAAAACTCGTAACAGCCCCCGAACGGCCCCGTGGGTGGAACCAACGCCTCCCACGGGACCAATGTAACTCATAGGAACTGACCCCGCAACCGCGGGTCTCCCGGTTTCAGAGTAGGGTGGTAATTTGCATATTTCTATACTTAGGCTTAAAAACATGACGTTAGAGGGTGAAAACTCGAAACATCCCCCGAACGGCCCCGTGGGTGGCACCAACACCTCCCAAGGGACCAATGTAACTCGTACGAACTGACCCCACAGCCGTCGGACTCCCGATTTGAGAATACGATGATAATTTGCATATTTCTTCACTTAGGCTCAAAAACATGGTATTAGCGGGTGAAAACTCGAAACAACCCCCGAACTTCCCCGTGAGTGACACCAACACCTCCCACAGGACCAATGTAACTAGTAGGAACTGACCCCACAGCCGCGGGTCTCCCGGTTTGAGACTATGACGGTAATTTGCATATTTCTAGACTTAAGCAAAACATGGTGTTACAGGGTGAAAACTCGAAACAGCCTCTGAACGGCCCCGTGGGTGGCACCAACACCTCCCATGGGACCAATGTAACTCGTAGGAACTGACCCTGCAGCTGAGGGACTCCTGGTTTGAGAATACGATGATAATTTGCATATTTCTTGACTTAGTCTTAAAAACATGGCGTTAGAGGGTGAAAACTCGAAAGACCCCCGAACGTTCCCGTGGGTGGCACCAACACCTCCCACGGGACCCGTGTAACTGGTTGGAACTGACCCCACCGCCGCGGGTCTCCCGGTTTGAGAGTACAACGGTAATTTGTATATTTGTAAAGTTAGGCTTAAAAACATGGCGTTAGAGGGTGAAAAGTCAAAACAGCCCCCGAACGTCCCCGTGTGTGGCACCAACACCTCCCACGGGACTAATGTAACTCGTAGGGACTGACCTCGCAGCCGCGGGTCTCCCAGTTTGAGAATACGATGGTAATTTGTATATTTCTAGACTTAAGCAAAATATGACGTTAGAGGGTGAAAACTCGAAACTGCCCCCGAACGGTCCCGTGGGTGGCACTAACACTCCCACAGGATCAATGTAACTCGTAGGAACTGACCACGCTGTCGCGAGACTCCTGGTTTGAGAATACGACGATAATTTGAATATTTCAACTTGGTTACTAATAATTTTAACTCATATATGCTATTTTTCAGCTTGATTAAATTTTTTATAAAATTACTTGGTTACTGATATTTTTTTATGTATCCTATCATTTGTAGGATTTTTGCACATGGAACAAACGAAGGAGGCAATGGTCTACAACCTGAAGATTGTTTATATGTTGTCGACATTCAGGATTTTGTTTTTTGTGTTACAGCCGTGCGGGCTTTTCTTGTTTAGTTTTATGGTCGTGTGGGATTTTATAATTTGATTGTTGAATTTTATGGCCGTGCGAGCTTTATAATAAGTACGTTTTACATTTACATGTTTTGGAATGTCAAGAAAATAGAGGAAACTCTGCCCAATTTTTTTTTGGTCTGTGAATTATTAAGACCTGTAATATTTATAAGTATATATATATATATATATATATATATATATATTTGTTTATTAACACGTTCTCGATTCGCAGTTTGTGATTGGACCCCCAATTTTAGGTGCACTCACAGGACCCCCAATTTTAGGATTGGACCAAAAAAATACATTTTTTTTAAATTGTAGTTAAATATGGTCATGGACTTTGTCTGGGCCGCAACCATTTTTTTTATATTTTTGGTCACAGCTATGGGTCACGACCAAAGTCCCCGACCATTGTTTTCCTTTTTTTCGTCGCAGTTGTGGGTCACGGACTTGGGCCGCGACCATTTTTTTTATTTTTTTTGTCACGGTTGTTGGTCGCGGACTTTGACCGCGACCAATTTGTCACGGTTGTGGGTCACGGATGAGGACCGCGAGCAATTTTTTGTTATATTTTTTTTCACAGTCGTAAGTCGCGGACTTTGGTCGCGACCAATTTGTCACGGTTGTGGGTCACGGATGAGGGTCGCGACCCATCACGACAGGGGTCACGGCCCAAGTACGCGACCATCTACCGTGACCCCTTTCGGCCGTAACCGTTTTTTGGTCACGGACTTGGGCCGCGACCCACGAAAATGGTCACGCCCGAATTGGTCACCGCCCAAGTCCGCGACCCACAGTTTTGGTCAGGGATTTTGGCCGTGACCAATCTCCAGTTTTGGTGTAGTGAGTGACTCGGGTAGGGGATGAAGCACAGAAGCTAAAATTGACACTATTCTTTACCTGTTATATCACTGACTCCATATTTTGGACCTTTTTATTATGAATAGCTGATAATGATTATCATTGGGAGGCATTGCCCATTAAAGACTTACTATTTTATGTCCCCCCTTTCCTTATAATTTCATCCACAGTTAATTTATCCTCATCATCAGAATCCTTCTCTTCCTCTTCCCCTCTATTGCATTTGGGAGGAAAACTGGGAGGATCAAGTGCATCATTATTTTCCTTTTCTTTCTTTTAACTAAGTTCCATCATAATCTTCCTATAATTAAAACAAGATTCTTGGTTTCTAACAGGCTCAATTGTAGATTTCCCGAAAAATGTAATTGTCTCAACCACTTCAAGTATCGAGTTGTAACATCAGCCTCAAAGAGTCGCGGTGGGAAATACAATTTTGCGTCTACAATCGGCCTTTTGTAATTTCCCCATGCAATTTCGGGAGTGGTGTTTAATCGCGATACATGGCCAGGAAGATCTTGATCCATGCCAAACTGCATGGAGACTCGATGTGGGAGGTACTGTTATATATTAAAACTCTCCAATTCTTCATCTACACTAGAATTACCTGATACCCACTCTCCTTTTCTTTATAAAACTTATAAGAAAAATATCTATTTAGAGTCATAGCATAAGGCCGCCAATGAAAATGCTCTGCCGCAGAGTCTATAATCTAGACGGGTTTGACCCAAGCAGTCTAGATTTATCCGTATCCATTTTTGACTCGCCCATTTTCCACTTCTATTCTAATGATACATCAACCTTTAAATTTCTTTTAATTCGAACTATACCACGCCTACCATTAAATAATAATAATAACTAATCAATTTTTAAGGGTTTTGAGCATATGTGATAAGGAAAAAAAATGTTTCCTTCTATGATAGATATGGAGGGCTTCAACTCTTTATGTATTTTTAAGACTATATGTACATATCTCAATTTTTCATTATTTTTTAAAAATCCATAAGCTCGCTTTTGATTGTTATGTTTTTCAATAGGTACTAGCCAAAGCGTAATTTCGAAGGAGATTTTTCTAGTATTATCACACGTTATGACGATGACCTATGACAGACTACTTTAGAACTTTGCCTCTCAAGCTCTATTCGTTGTCTTATATTGTTGATATGTTAATTTAGTTTCTTTGGTTGATGTATTCCAGAACCCATTTGGTGTTGCACTTTTAATTTATTTCGTTAATGTATTAAAAAAAACCAAGTTGATGTTGTGATTTTTTTATTGTTCAAATTTTTCCAGTTGGTGTTATGATTTTTTATTATTCAAATGTTGATAATTCATGTATTATTATCCTATATATTTTCCCAACACGAACAACACCATATACACATGAACACGACCCAAAATCATGTTTATTAACTAAATCATACGATCCCTTGAGAACACAACATGATTGATTAATAATTTTTACACCTAATTACACGCGATAGTACACGACACCACAAAAGAAACAAAATGGATAACATGACACAAGACATATAATACAAGTAAAAAAGATGAACAACTTAACACATCATGATTACAACATTTACATGATTTAGTCTAAAAAATTCATGACACGTACACGACATAGAATGCCAATTTATTTCATGTCACTGTATAACATCTAAAATTGGCATTGCCCCTCTTTTTTTATTATTTCTTTTTTTAAACAGAGGATTGGAATGTTCATCCTGTGTTTAGTTATAACTTTTGATATTGAAATCAAGATCAACATTGAAATAAATTGGCGTTTTTAATTTAAAAGAAAATACTTGTCCGAGTTTCTAAAAAATGTAATTGATATAACTTGCCAAAAGTTGTAATTGACATTTTCCCGTACCCCATTATAACTTATCTTTTTCTGTTTTTTAAGAACTTTCAACCTTTGGTTGGCACTAGAAAAATATGCTTAAATCTTAGAACTTACCACTAAGTTGCTATATAAGAAATCTATTGATATGTGAATAAGCAGGTCACCATTTTTAGTTCACGAGGTGTAAAGAGTTTCAAATGACGATTTATTATCAAGGAAAATGTTAATATGTGACCTAAGGGCACATGTTTTGAGCGTCAAAATATCAAGTTTGAAAGCCCCACGTGACTATTTGTACCCTATTAATTGTGTGTACTATTTTTGGGTTCTAAGTGTATGCTCTTATGGCATATGTTATCAAAACCCTGTTAAAAATAGGTGGCAAGGCTTCATGTAACAAGGCTAAGAAGATCCTAGATGAATAGTTATTGTGTCATTTGGTTGGGGATTATCATTTTCATTAAATCATTAATGACTACTAAAGGTTAATTTACTTTTATAATGTACATTGACTCTAATATAACACATTTTAATGCATATAAATCATTTATGTTGATTTTTTTTTTTATTTCTTAATTATGGTCGATAGTGTATATAGATGAAACTCTGTCTAATTTTTTTGAATTTTTTACAGTAATTTATGTTAAATGGATTTTTTTGACTTACATTATGCATGTGTCAATACATAAAGAAAAGTATTCGTTGTGCTTTTAGGAAAATTGACCATGATTGGTAGTATAATACATAACTTTTATGACTTGACCACGGTTGATACTTTTAAAAATTATCGCAGTGCCTTCAAGCACGGGCATACCCTTGTGTATATATATATATATATATATAAATAAATAAACACTAATCCATTAGGCTATCCAACGAATCGTAGTTATGTCCATACATCATGAAAATTATCGATGCAGTTCAGTGCTTCTAGTACAACATACACATTCAAACTTGCCTCATCATGATGATTAGAACACCCTCATAATCACATAATGTCTTTCTCTCCTGAAGTCGACAGTATATGTCTTGGTTCCCACTACTCATTTTGGGGCCGACACCTAACTTCATGTTTCTAAAGCATAATAAGTTTGACATAAGTTTGTATCCCAAATAAATACATCTTGAACTAAAACACTGATTTTAAACTATAAAATAAACCAAAATTCAGTGTCAAGGGCATATATCCAGTAAATGAAAACAAAAATAAATGTTAATGTCTCAATATCTTAGTTGATCTAGTTTTTTTCAAAAGTCCCTATTAAGCTCAACAAGAGTACAGATGTAACATGTAAAGTTCACCAATGAAAAATACAAAAAGTATTTAATTGGCATAAAACACAAATTCATAACTCCAGACATAACAACAAATTCAGGAGATTAAGTGAAAATTGTTAACTTTTAAGATTGTCTTAAAAAATCTTTGAAAACAAATAAGAAAAATATAAGCAAAATTAATTATGAAGAACTTTGTGTTGTTTGATAGATCTCTTGAACTAATATTGTGTTCATCACACATCAAATGTATATAGTGCGCATGTTCAAAAAGAATTCATTAAAGTAATGTTAAAAAAAATTATCAGGATATAGTCGCAATGACAATGCGTGATAAGATTTCTCATGTCTTTCACTAGTATTTATGATTTCAAGAACCAAAAGCACAACTAGGATTTTTGAACAACTACACCGATTCATTGATTCCATGGAAGCAGTTTAAGTCGTATATACACCGATTAAGGTTCCAATCAAATCTTGTAGAGAAACAATAGTAGAAAACACCCAAAAAATAACACTACTTCATACACAATCAGATTCGTAAATATACCAACAGCAAAATCAGGATTAGTTTAGTAGAAACTAAAAAATAATGATTTTTCACTAGAACACCAGTTATAAAAAATGTGTGCTGAGAGTAAGATCAAATTCACAATTTGAAATACCGTGAGATACAAAAACACACACATGCATATGTGTGTGTGGGGGGGGGGGGGGGTGTATAAAATAAGGAGTATAATATGTTTACTATTTAATAAGTCGACAACTTAATCAGAGGTGGAGATTAAATGTAGGGATTTGAATCTAATGGTTATATAGGATGCCACGTAAGGGAGATAATATGTTGGGAAATATTATAATTTTCAAGTGACAACTCTCACGTCCAATCAGTCTCATATCTCGAGATATTAGAAAACTGAGCTAAAACACTATTGAAGGAGCTGTTACACGACACCTTAATTCAAATCTCATAGAACAAACCATCTTTCTCTTTACCAAATGCAACTTCAACCACTCTCTCAAACCTCCGTCATATACTGGATCTCAATGTTAACTTCAACTTCAACTTCAACGTTTGTTCGTAGACTACATTTCATCTTGGAAAGAGTGTGAGTAATGGGTTTTTATGTAGGCCCGTGCAAGTCATAATGTTCTCTCAAGGGTCTTTTATGGGTTTCGTATATTTTCATTGTTGATTTCATTATTGTTCTCATATTGTTTAAATCAGGTCTTGGTTTCATTATCTTTCACGAACTACCTTTTTTTCATTTTTTATATATATGATATTATTTTTTGTGTAGATCTGGCCATTATTCCATCTCTGATTAGGTTTTCGATGGGCTTCACGTTGGGATGGTAATGGGTTTTCATCATCGTTTGGTGGATTACAATAGGATTTCGAGTTTTTTATCTTTTATTTTAAAACCCTCGAACGCTAATATGCCCAATAAAATTTGCATTGCAATTTTCTTTGTTTTGTAGATCTAAAATTGTTTTAACTTTCGTCTTATCTATATTGTGTTTCTTTCTGGCAGATCTGATTTTTTGGCATCTCTCTATCAGAAAGGTACACACTCTCTCTAAATATTTTAGATTTTGATTTCGAGTTTTTAGATTTTTTGTAAGGGTTTTAGAACTAAGTTGTTAACATAATCTAAATATCATATTTGGTTTGTAGTTTTTTTTGTAAGTTTTTTTTATGTATCAATTATGATTTACGAGTTTATTTTTACGGGTTTTCATCATATTTGGTTTTTACATTTTTTTTATTCATTTGGTTAGGTGTTACTCATGTGTAGCGTGATAACCTTATGCGATTTAGTTAGTTTGTTTACATGTTTTATTTTGATGATTTGACACGTCTTATCTTTTGTAGGTGCAAACATATGCACGTGTTCAATCCAAAATAAACCTTTACTTAAGGTATGTTTATTAAGAACTTTTTCATCCCATTATATGTTTTATAAAATGACTAGAAAAATCTTTCTATTTGGAAAATGCTTGAATTTGGGGAAAAATGCTCGAGGTTGACTTGGTTTTGATGAGGGTTACGCTTATTTAAGAGTTTTGTACTCTCTCTCCGGAGTTTTTCTCTGTTTTTATATGATCTTTTTTTTAATCAATGTTATATTCTTTTTAGTGCCATGCTTATAGATCCGGACCAGATCTAGAACTTTTCGACCTATTTTTGGCGCTCGATTTTGGTCTTTTCCGATGCCTGTCTCACAGAATGGGCTTTATGTTTGTTCATATTTAACGCAATGTAGGAAGAATGATGATTCCCATTAAGGTATATTTAACGCAATGTAGGAAGAATGATGATTCCCATGAAGGTATATTTTAAAATGAAAAATTCTAAGATTTCTGCATTCAAGGTTTGTCAGATACATTCAAAAGCAACGAGAGTGAGTTTGTATGTTCTTTGCTCAGATGAAAGATGAAATAGGGAACAAATAACTTCCCTGGCTCTTATGTTGATTCCCATGAAGGTATACTATTTTTTAAGTTGATTTCCACCATAATTTTATTACTATTTAATTACTGTGAATATGTTGGAATTATGTATATTAAATTTGGTTTATTCGTTTGCATCACGTGCATGTAGGAGCTAAGTTGTCAAAACTGGAACATTTGTGAATTTGATTTTTAAAGTATTAGAAGAGTATCATGTATATCAATGCAGGTAAGAATGTTAGCTAAATACATTGATGATAACTATTTTTGTTGACCAGATGATCGTAAATGTTAGATCAAGTGTGAGCTGGGATTATCAAAGAATTCTCATACACGCGCCTTCTTAAGACTCATTATCAGTTGTTGCAGCAATCGAGAATCTTGGGGTAAAACATTATTTTGCAGAACTGATAGGAGGTTTAACATCTTAGTTGTGTGACTGAACCTAAAATAAAGAGGGTACTGACATGTTATGGATGCGTCATACAAAAGGGTTTGCTACCCTGATATAGAATATATAAGACACAGATCATAATGTGAGAATAATGTAGTTCGTAGGTGGTTTGGGTATTGGTCATTCGAGTGTACTAGCTCTCCAAGTCAATACATGTACTCGGTAAATAAATAATCGCATACCCAATACTTTTCTTTGATATAGATAGTCTCTTGGACACATTTACATTCAAATATTTCTTACATTTAATAAAATTTCTTTTCGATACACATTTACATTCAAATATTTGGGAGATTGGACCTGTTGAGAATCATATATCTCCACAAATTGGAAGCTTGGTCCTGTTGGAATTGCAAATAGATCTTTATTATGAGCTAAGATATGTAAAGTTATATTTTTATGAAGCTTGGGCCTATTTAAACTGAAGTTTAATGGTTTTTGTTTGAACTCTTATTTGTTTTTTTGGTAGATTTGCAAGTTTAATGTTTGAATCACCACCGTTGTGGAAGATTCCCATGACTGAACCACCTCGGAACCTCAGAGAACCACCACCACAGGGTAAACATCCTTTTCCCTTCCATTTTATCACTCAATTTATTTATGCTTTATTAATGTGTTCAGAGTTAGATATTTGAAATTTATCTTTTCTTTCTTTAATTGTTATTTTTTCAGAGTATTGAGTAATTTGGCAAGAGAGAATCGACATATTTATCATTTGTATCATGCTTTAATTTCATGTAATTTTTCAGTAAGAGTTTAAATGTACATTATGCTATAATGCAGAGTAGTTTCCATTACAATAAGAGTTTATATTTCGTTCTGCTGTGATCAATGCTGGATTTCGTATCTCAGAAACTCATGTGAACCCCTTGGGGTTAAAATCAGATGCTCATATGAATGTCATTTGGGACATCATGCATTGTTGAGGTACTAATTTAAATAATTTAATTCATGCATTGTACATTTAGTAATATGGAATATCGGGTGTTTTACCGTATAAAATTAACGAAGAACGGGGAAAATTAGGGCATGGCTAATTCTTTAGCTTGCATGAAGAAAAGTTAAGTTTTAAAGAAGATGTGAAGGAAGAAAAGATGACTTACTCCCCGAGCCCAGTAGTCCATTTGCCTGAATCCGAAGAAATGATTGAGGATAAGCCAATCGCTCCTTCGATAATGAAGAGGAGCTGAAGAAAGATGATGAAGTCGAAAGTCAAAACTTGACTTACTGAGCCCAACATTAATTTTGGCCGAGTCCAAAGAAAGTATTGATGATAAGCAAAATTGTAAACTGCAAGAACAGTTCAGCCACTGTTTGGGGGTTTCAATTCTAATAATGCTGAGTTTGGTAGTGATGATAATAACACCCTGATTGACAAGCATAAGCACCCTCAACAATTGAGCCACGGGCCTAGAATCTCTCCGGAAAATCACTGCTTTGTAACACCTAATTTGGGTGTTAGTGATGTTCAGCCAGCAGTTCCTTCAATAACACAATTTGATTTTCATTAGACGATGCGAGGAGAAATCTGAGGTGCGAAGCTCAGATAGTGATGAGAAAGATATTTGATTATTTCACGGACAACGTGTTTGCTACTCTCAAAAGGAAAAAGGAGAATCTTGAATGGGATTTTGAGGTGGAAATGCTTTAAGAATTCACGAGGGATGATGAGAAGTTTGTTTGAATGCAGTATGTGCTATGTATCAACAACAACTCTCTAAGGAGACATCTATGAAGAATCCCATATCTTCCAACAGTCGAGGATTTAGCCCGTTTAATGCACTCAGGAGAACAGCTTTGGCCGAGTATCTTATTGATAGTGATCCACAATGCAAATTGAAAAAAAACTGTTTAAGAGGTTCAAGTATACGATCCAAAAGCTATTATATTATTGCTTTAATATTTGAGCATATTTTAGCCCCCGTCTTATATTACTGTATTAATACCACCACGTTTCATCTTTTCCAGCTAATCTCTTCCTTATCGCCCTTTCTTTTCAGCTACACAGATTATCATTGATGTCATTGTTGATTTCTTACCGTCTTTATTCAGGTACACATAGTAGATAATATGTTACAAGCCCATATTTGAACCTATACTACGTGATTTCAGGTCAATGCACGTGTCTCTTAATTGCATTACCCTTATATTTTGTTATAATTTTAAGGCATCGTCTCTCTCCACACGCGCACACACTTTTGAGGTTATATTTTGTTTATAGGGGAATTATTTTTTATTTAATTTGTTCTAATTCATTATATTTCGTTTTATTTTGTAGGTTTAATCGTTGCTCGCTCCTTGATTCCTTCTGTCACCTTCGAACACTTACTTGATAATGGGATAATTGCCTTGCCCTTTTCCATTATGGCACAAAACCCATATATATGTACTTATATGTATGACATTTCTATGCAGATTTCATATACAATATGTATATGGAATCTATGTGGTTGCAATTTATTTTTCAGTATATGCATTTCCCCTACACAACAATCTACAAAGTTCCAATTTCTTTTTCAGTGTATGACATTTTTTAGTCTAAAATATTGCATATATAATCTTTACAGTTTGTAAATTGCATATACAATCTTTTATATGTATATGGCATATAAAAGATTGTATTGCAACTGATGTACAATCTGCACAGTTGCAATGCACAATTTCATCTGATATACAATCTTGGCATTGGTTGTAAAGTGTACAAATTGTGGGTCCGAACAAAAAATGTAATATTAGTTTCATGTATGAGGTAAGTAGATGTACAATTTCTTTCTGCACTACATCATTGGATGAAGAAAAGTTGTGAAGGGTTAGTAACTACTTTTGTTGAAATATAACGAATGAGATTTCTTTTATGTTCATCCAGAATTTGAGTATCACCTTCTTGATCCCTTATGGGTGAAGGACGAAACGACGACTAAATGATGTTGATCATTGCAATGAATGCCTTCACCGCCTTATATCGTATAAGGTACACATGGTTGGTGGTGTACCGAGATTTTATTATTTATTCTATTTGATGTGTTCAGAAGTATTTGTTCAAATATTTTTGCCTTTTTTACTTTGTAATGTTGCCATCAATGTTCTGAATTAATGGATCCGTTTAAATTGTTGTTGGTGTATCGAGCTTTATTGATTTTAGGCATGATTTTTTTTATGTCTAGATATGAAATTAATGGTTTGAATTGACGTTGGGATATATTTAATGAATATCAATGTTCAGAATGAAGACTTTGTAAGAAAGTATAATCGATTATTATTTCAGTTTTTCATTGGTTATTTGAGCACCTAACGATTGAATTCAACATTTTGGTTAGCCAAATGAAATTTCAGTCAATACCAGTTTGGTTGGTATGGGTATGGCTTTTTGGTTCATACCAAACTACTTTTTTCATTCAAAGGAACAGTTTTTAACGATTGAATTGAGCAATTCAATGCCATGCCATACCAAAAATTAATGATTGAATTCTGCAATTCCAAATTCGTATTAAATTTTAGCAGTTTGGTATGGCATTTTTGTTGGGGAACTGAAATTTAGAAGTTTGGTATTGCATTTTGCTGGATTTGCTGAATTCAATCATTAAAAATTAATACGAATTTGGTATGGCAGTATTTTACGACACTTTGAATTAATTCCAATTCAAAGTTTATTGAATTCAATGCCATGCCATATAAAAAATTAATGCGAATTTGGTATTGCAGTTCGGTTGGTACGGTAGTTTGGTTTATTTCATTCAAATGAGCAGTTTGGTATGAAATTTTAGTTCGATTTGGTTTGGAATTTTGGTTGGGCAATTTGAGGTTTATTTCAGTTCACGTATTTAAAAATTACATTTTCTTTAGTTGGGTAACAAAAATTTTGTTGTTTTGTAATTATGTACTTTGGAAATTTTCGCGGTTTCGCAACTACCTACTTTGAAAATTTTCACCATGCCTTTAGGCACAGGCATTTCCCTAGTCTCTCTCTCTCTCTATCTCTCTCTCTCTCTATATATATATATATATATATATATATATATATATATATAGAGAGAGAGAGAGAGAGAGTACTGGGTTGGAGAAGATGGAAATTTCAAAATTGGTGGCCCTAGTAGTTAGATCCCAATTTACAACATCGATCTCCCGAAGTATAAAAAATCAATAATAAGTTTAGTATACACTATTAATGTAAAAATAACAATATAATTTAACGTATAATCCACATCTTGGCAATTTGTATAAGAGGTGAGGATCTCTATAAGAGTTAAAATTTTCATGTTTGAGACACTTTCCCTTTACAACGCAAATGAAAAGTAAAAAAATCTAAGTTCCAACTCATCATGTAAGTTGAA
This sequence comes from Sambucus nigra, assembly GCA_949130495.1. Classification (NCBI taxonomy): domain Eukaryota; kingdom Viridiplantae; phylum Streptophyta; class Magnoliopsida; order Dipsacales; family Adoxaceae; genus Sambucus; species Sambucus nigra. The sequence goes on along the minus strand of OX422220.1, from coordinate 489,158,021 downwards.
AATTTACGTTGGTACTCAAAACCTACCAATGCATTGTGAGAATTAGATTGAATAAAGACATTTTGGGTTAGTATGGTGCTAATGACGTGGAGTATATGTGCGCACAAATTAATATTTATCAAGATTGATATTTTGACGTAAATGCTACCAATGCACACAAGGGGAGTATATGTGCTTCATTAATTGTATGTATGTATAACACATAATGTACACAAAGTGGGAGAAATAGACATCTAAATAGACAGTTAAACTAATGAACTGCAAATTACATACTAAAACAAATCGAGATTGATATTTTCACATAGATGATACATAATATCATGATATTAACAAATTTCATGATTTAGTGACAAATATTCCAGAAAAGTATTCAACAAATAATTTAAGAATCAATATTTCACTTACTACCAATTGAGGCCTAACAACAATCACAAAGTTAGTGGTGTGGCAGCAAAGAGCCACATTAATTCTTCATTTTCTACCAAAGTAAGAAAAATTTAAACTAAAGAAAGCATAAGCCAAGTTTTATTTGACTTTCACATAAGAACCACAATTATACATTTGTATAAGATTGAGGCAAATTTATAAGTATGTAATTCAACAGTAACACTCATTTCATTTCATGACATGTGTAGTTCTACTTCAGAATACACAAAAAAAAAAAAAGCCTCACTGAGGAAACAACATATATTTATCATTTTGAATCTATTGTCAATAGTAATGTTGACCTATATCACTATTTTCAAATGCAAAAACACCCACTAAAAGACCAACTTGCACAATAACTGACCTTAATTTAAAGGAATCGTTGCTCCCTTAGTAATATGTATGTATGTATATATGTTGGTATGAACACTAAACATTAATAGACTCAAAAAGTACTCTCACAAATCAACCTCTAGATGTACTGACACAAAATCAAAAATCCAATTGAGCAAAACCATAATCATTACCAAAAAATTAAAAATTTCAAACCCTAAGCTAAACCCTAATTTTGGAAGAACTATCGCGGTTAGAAGCCAAACCATTACCAACATCTAATTTTGATGGAACCATCCCAACTAAAATCACACCTATGAAATACAACTAAGATAGTCATAGGAAATGTTAACTAATGTATATAATATAAATAAGAGGAGGAAGAATGATAGGAGCAGCATACCTTAAGATGACGCGAAACTAACCAGCGCAAATATAGAAATAAAATTTGGAGCCAAAACGCGATTGAGGAAACAAAAATACAAATGTGATTTAATGTTTGTGGATTGGGTTATGTTGTAAAAATAGGAGAAGCGTTGTTATAGGTATTGAATATGTATAGAATTAGCTATTTTGCAATGGTTTTGAACACTTGCATAGTTTGTAAGTGTTAATAACTGTTGTAAAATTCGCAAGTGTTTTAAACACTTATAAGTATCTTTTTATCTTCATGGAAAAATAGACAATTTGGTGTAGTGCCACATTGCTTATTGAGAGGTTTCATATTCGAACAAGCTTTCATACTCGAAAACGGTTGGAAAACTTAGGCCTTTTTAGTTGTTAATTTTTTTTCTATTATCTATTTGAAATGTTCATGAAAATATGGTAGAAAATTTGACCGTAAAATGAAATTTACACAAAGTTCAGGTTCATTATGTAATTATGAAAAATTTAATGCTCCAAATGCAATTTACAGAGAGTCAAGGGACCCAAATAGAAGTTATAAAAAATTTAGCGGGCAAAATATATTTCTAAAATATTTCTAGACACCAATGTATTTTTTTAAGACTAAGCAATTAAAATTTTATCTATCAAAAGATTATGGGTTCAAATAAAAGTTATCGAAAGTTCATGATCAAATATTATTTTTGAACATCTAAAAATTGATTAAAAAAAATTATTTAAGTCTTTTCAAAAAACTGGAAATTTTTCAAATTGATTTTCCAATTTTCTGGTTTGCCATTACGGTAAAAAACAGTAGAAAAAATATGAAGCATAACGGTATTTTCAACATCTAAGCACGTAATTAGGTACTTTATTGACATGCGTAGATTGCAACTTGTAGGGAGCTAAATATCTTTTGTGAATATAAAAGTTGTGTATGATGGACTTGGACATAAAATAGGGTCGTCTTTTCAAAAAATCATCTTTTTTTGTGAAAAGAGGAATATATTAATTAAGCAACCAAATTATCCATAAGGGTAAAAACAACCTGAAGGCGCGAGCTTTTCTAAAATCAAAGCTCTGATACCAATTTGTAAGTATGATTTCGTTTTTATGTAAACTATGATGCGGAAGCGTAAGATGCTTCACAAAATAAACAAATGCCAAATATTAATTATCTTAAACAAATTAAAATTACACCAAGTGAAGTAAAATTAATCAATTAATATATTCACTTAAACCAATTAATTAATCCAAGTCCTAGAATTTTGCCTAAGTCATGTTTATCAATATTAGCAAATTAGGCGAAACCAAATTTTAGCAAATGACTTGAATTAAAGAAACATTACCCAATATTTAATTTAGCACCAAATTAAATGAGTGTGATAATTTAAACCAAATTTTATCTTGAATTATTCTAAACATGCGTTCTACGTTATTTTGCAAGATAAAATAAATCAATCACACTACGCCGCGATGTACGAGGAAAAACCCAAGACGGGAAACAACCTCGGACGGCCCTAGCCACAAATCCACTAGATACGGAATTACAAGTAAAAGACAGAAAGACTTACAACACACGACTTGATCCCTTTCAAGCCTCCACTCTTCTTCTTGTAGATACCTCTTCCTAGCGGATAACCTTGGAACACCACCGCGGTCTCGGAATCCACCGATAGGACTTTATATGGTCACCGTCACCCGAGCAAGGAGCCTTTCTCCAAGTGGGTAGAATCGCAACAAAACGTCTTTTTCTTTGATGGATGTAGAAGCAAACCAAAACTTCTCTTTGAAACGGAAGAGATAAACCGGTGCCAAACTCCAAGCTATTGATATGTATATATGTGAACTTGGATAAACAATATGGGTGTAAAACTAGAGCGATAAAATATTTTCTCTTGAAAAATAGCACTCAAAACTTGAACATTTTCCTTAAACAATTTTAGCTCTCAAACTCTCTCTAAGAGATGGAATGGAATGGAAACGTTAGGAAAAGTTAGATTGGAAAATGTTATTCCCTCACATATTAAAGTCTGAAAAAGTTGGTTAAACACAAAGTGGGGAAGTGGGTGCAAAACTGCCAAAAAACTGCCAATAACTGTTCCCGCTTGGCATCTCGTTCGAACGACATTTCGTTCGAACGAAATTCTCGTTCGAACGAGACTTCTAACGACATTCCAGATTGAACTCGTTAGAATCTCGTTGGATATCTCGTTCGAACAGAAGGTTCGTTCGAACGACATGTCGAACGACATTTCATAGGCCTATACTGGAACCTCGTTGGCAAACTCGTTCGAATGACATCTGGTTCGAACGAAAAAACTCGTTCGAACGACATATCTAACGAACCACCAGAAAGTTTGAAAAATTCATTTTTAGCCCAGAAAACTTTATAAACATTTATTTAAAGTTTTAATTAATTCTTTCTTAAAACAAAACGCAGTTTTTATAAAACCTAACACCCAATAAACTTGTTCCAATCTCCTATATATATAATATTGCATTCATACCTTGGGAGCATGGAACCATAGTTGATGACGTAGAAACGAGGCACGCAAACCGGCATATTTGATGAAGCTTTATACTCTTTGCCGCTACGTCTTCAACAAAGACTTCATAGGCTTGAGAATATTACAATTAAATACTATCCTATGAATAAATGTTTTTGTCCGGAATTGAGACAAAACTATATATGGACTCAATTGGAAATTTGTGTCCTTACAAATCTCCCCCTTTGGCTATTCCGGGAAAAAAACCAAACAAAAATCCTAAAGGGCCGTCAAGCTCTACTAGACTCAAAACATAACCCACCCAAACTTGACTCAACCCAAGGATCAAACGCTTTGCCATTGAAAGATGCCGCTTTAGAAGAATTCCTGCACACTTAAGCAAACTATCAAACGCATAGGGAATATCAAAGTATTAAATGCAATTAAAATAAATACTCCCCACAATTAATTCTCCCCTTTATCAAAACAATCTACCAAAGAAGGTCGCGACTCCCCCTAAGTTAAATCTCCTAAATTAAGGTACGATTACAATAGGATTAGATACCATTTCTCCCCCTATCATTCTCCCTCTTTTTTGTTCAGGAATAGGCAAAGGATATAGAACTAATAAACACAGTGAAGCTTAAAGTGATAAGACGTGAAAACATATGAGCAACAAAAGCATAACTAATCCATTATAGATACTAAAAATGAAGTATAAGCATAGAAGGACTAGAAAGCAAGGCAAAGACAAACAAATATCATATATATATATAAACTAGAAATATACCAATGAAGCACTTGCATATATATATATAGATATAAACACACATATAACACAAAATACAATAAATTTGCAAACTCGTATGGCAAAAATGTGTCATATGGAAACGTAAGTGTTGGGGTGTGAACTATCAACAATTAAATTTAGACCCAAACACTTAATAAAAATTCACGGAGTTATCATTTGATTGCAAACTTTATCACATTTAAATATAACCTCATGTGACAATATGAAGATTGAACTCAATGAACAAACATACACAATGCATACAAGCCTCGCATGATGATGATTATACAAACCAAATAGAGTCATGACATTAAAGACAACTAGGATAAACGGACATTGTGCCAACCGTTGATATACCATCCAACCTCCCTCAATATGCATTTATATTAATTTTGAATGAATATATCAATCAAACATAGGCCTTGGCAATTATTTTTCTTTTTAATGCCATATTTTCTGTTTTTAGGCCTTTAGACCACGTATTTCTTTTAGGTCCATTCAAAAACGGTGGCTTACAATCGCAAAGGATAACTTAGTCCTTTCGGAGCCCTTCCTCGTGCACATTTTATTTATCATGTTTTTCATTTTTCACACAAATCTCACATGCAACGGATTTTGACATGCACTAGTCCTCCTAAGTCACAAATATGTAGATGACAAGATTGGTAGGAGAACACCTCACATAGCTCAAATATACATATGAAGTTAAAATTTCAAAAGTGCTCGTGCATGTGTGTATAGAGGCATATAAAAATAGAATCCATTTAAACAACACAAAATCCAACCACTCCATAAAACTATGGTAAAGAACATAATAAGGATTGATAATATAAACCAAAAGTTCTAGCCACGTGGGAGCGGAAAAGATGGAATTCAAACACAATAAAGTGTGTCAAACCAAAATACACACAACAAAAATCTTTTTGAGTTTTTGACATTTTTAACCAAAAATAATAAAAAATATATACTCAAAAGACAAACAAAAATCATTTGAATTTTTCATTAAACTTAAATTACCAAGAGATAAAATTCAAATGACAAACAAAAATCTTTTTGTATTTTTCATTTAATGCAAACAAAATGAAGGAAATATAATACAAAAGATAAACAAAAACCATTATTCTAGCATGTGATAAGCATGGAGCATAGACTAGAAAATGATTGAACAAACATACATTTAGCATGTGAATATAGCATGAAGTACAAACGCTAAAGTATGCAAACACTAACACATTCATCCTTTAGATTTAGCAAGGGAGGAAGCATGTGAAAGTAAATGAGAATCAAAAAATCTTGTATCTAGCGCGTTTAAAAGTGATTTCCTAACCCATATAGATTTATATTTAAAATGATGGGGATTGGGAAATAATGAAATGCTAGATAAAGATTTCCTTGGACTTCTTTTAAGATCAAAACAATATGACCTAAGGTGACCTTTCCTACCACAATCCAAGCATGTGTAAACACGAGGAATGTTATCTAAGGTGTGACCTTTTCTAAAGTCTTTGGACAAAATTGATCCTCTAAAACAAACTATGGTTTTAGCTTTATAAATGGAAGAATTTGAACAACATATGCTAGAGCCATTTAAACTACTACTAGAGTCTTGTAAATCGTTTTTCATTTTTAACATTTCGGACTCAAGTAAAAAATTAGACTCCTCAAATTTATGGGACTCCTTCTTTAAATTTTCAATAACACCTAGAAGGTTATCACGCTCCCCCTCAATGTGAGCAAACATGTCCCTAAGAGTCTTTTCTCGATTTTCACTCTCTTTCTTGGACTTTTCTAAAATATCAAAATTTGAATGTAAGTCCATGAGCTTTTCACAATAAATATCTTTTTGAGATAAGGAGATTTGCAAAGACTCAATGTGAGCTTTCAAACAAGAATTTTCATTTTCAAGAAATTTAATTCTTTTCACAAATCTCAAATTTAATTCCTTTAAATTTTCGTTACATTTATTAAGCCCATTTAATTCCTCTCGAAAATCAAAAATTTCATTTTCATTTAAATTGGACAAATTTTCATTAAGACGTCCCATCGAGAGAAAAAAAATAAGAGTGATAAAAAAATTTTAACCACCTAAAAGGTAAGGAAACACAGAAAGCCGAAAAAATGGATCTTTAACGCGATAACTTAGCGCTCCGGCTCTGATACCAATTTGAAGGCGCGAGCTTTTCTAAAATCAAGGCTCTGATACCAATTTGTAAGTATGATTTCGTTTTTATGTAAACTATGATGCGGAAGCGTAAGATGCTTCACAAAATAAACAAATGCCAAATATTAATTATCTTAAACAAATTAAAATTACACCAAGTGAAGTAAAATTAATCAATTAATATATTCACTTAAACCAATTAATTAATCCAAGTCCTAGAATTTGCCTAAGTCATGTTTATCAATATTAGCAAATTAGGCGAAACCAAATTTTAGCAAATGACTTGAATTAAAGAAACATTACCCAATATTTAATTTAGCACCAAATTAAATGAGTGTGATAATTTAAACCAAATTTTATCTTGAATTATTCTAAACATGCGTTCTACGTTATTTTGCAAGATAAAATAAATCAATCACACTACGCCGCGATGTACGAGGAAAAACCCAAGACGGAAAACAACATCGGACGGCCCTAGCCACAAATCCACTAGATACGGAATTACAAGTACAAGACAGAAAGACTTACAACACACGACTCGATCCCTTTCAAGCCTCGACGCTTCTTCTTGTAGACACCTCTTCCTAGAGGATAACCTTGGAACACCACCGCGATCTCGAAATCCACCGATAGGACTTTATATGGTCACCGTCACCCGAGCAAGGAGCCATTCTCCAAGTGGGTAGAATCGCAACAAAACGTCTTCTTCTTTGATGGATGTAGAAGCAAACCAAAACTTCTCTTTGAAACGGAAGAGATAAACTAGTGCCAAACTCCAAGAAATTGATATGTATATATGTGAACTTGGATAAACAATATGGGTGTAAAACTAGAGTGATAAAATACTCTTGAAAAATAGCACTCAAAACTTGAACATTTTCCTTAAACAATTTTAGCTCTCAAACTCTCTCTAAGAGATGGAATGGAATGGAAAAGTTAGGAAAAGTTAGATTGGAAAATATTCTTCCCGCACACATTAAAGTCTGAAAAGTTAGTTAAACACCAAGTGGGGAAGTGGGTGCAAAACTGCCAAAAAACAGCCAATAGTTGTTCTCGCGTGGCATCTCGTTCGAACGAAATTCTCGTTCGAACGAGACTTCTAACGACGTTCCAGATTGAACTCGTTAGAATCTCGTTGGATATCTCATTCGAACAGAAGGTTCATTCGAACGACTTCGAACGACATATCGAACGACATTTCATAGGCTTATACTGGAACCTCGTTGGCAAACTTGTTTGAACGACATCTGGTTTGAACGAAAAAACTCGTTCGAACGACATATCTAACTTACCACCAAAAAGTTTGAAAAATTCATTTTTAGCCCAGAAAACTTTATAAACATTTATTTAAAGTTTTAATTAATTCTTTCTTAAAACAAAATGCAGTTTTTATAAAACCTAACACCCAATAAACTTGTTCCAAGCTCCTATATATATAATATTGCATTCATACCTTGGGAGCATGGAACCATAGTTTATGATGTAGAAACGAGGCACGTAAACCAGCATATTTGATGAGGCTTTATACTCTTTGCTGCTACGTCTTCAACAAACACTTCATAGGCTTGAGAATATTACAATTAAATACTATCCTATGAATAAATGTTTTTGTCCGGAATTGAGCCAAAACTATATATGTACTCAATTGGAAATTTTTGTCCTTACAGAACCTCACATACAAGCATAAACCTAACAGAAACTCCACGTAGTGGAGGCAGTTACACTTCATTAGACCCCAACGCCTCAAACTAAAACTTGTTCTTGTCTTCATCAATAATCACTCTGAGCTGGTCCAAGGGCTCCATCAAAATGAAGAAGTCTTTCGCTCGAGACTTAGCATACTTGGCTAACCAGTCAGCACACCGATTGGCCTCTCTCGGAATGAGCTTAACATTGATGTTTAACTCCCTCTTTGTATCTCTACTGTTGAGGATAATAGCTGACTGTGGGTGATTTATCCCGTCCCCCTCATTGATCATGTCCACTGCCACTTTGAAATTTTATTCAAGGTTAATGCTCTTCCATCCCTTATCCCTAGCCAAGAGTAAGAGATAAAAGATGACTTCAAATTCAGCATGTAGTGGGAGGGAACCGATGATTTTTCTAAAGAAGCCCATGATCCATTCGCCCCTCCAATCTCTCACAATGCCTTCGAAAGATACCAATATGATGCTATTATCCCATCCTCAATTGGTATTTATCTTCAAGCTACCTGCACAAGGACACAACCTCATAGTCAGTGAAGAAATAGATGGCCCTCGATGCTTGTCAGGTTTAGTGTATGCACAGATAATCTCGTGTGTATAGTTTACACTAAACTTGGAAATCATAGTAGGCAGAGATGAAATATCCTCAAAGATTCGTAGATTCCTTGATTTCCAAAGGTGCCAAATAGTGGAGATAAGGAAGGTGTCATGTTTATTATTCATGTAACACCCCGCATAATTAAATACCGGGTGGCCAGTCCCATACCAAATTAAAACAGAATCTACAGTGGGCTCATTCTTAGCATCACTGTCGAAAACATTTACAACTCACCCAATACCCAATTAAGCTGGTGTTAAAAACTTTCCAAATTTTAATTTAACAAAATCCCTTTCCAATTTAAGAATAACACAACACATTTTATTCTACAACACAGATCACTAAATAAATAACTCAAAAGAATTTAAGTGCAACTGGAATAAACATTCCCAAATAATATAAATCCTTCAAAATAATCCCGACAATGTTAAACGTATTAAAAAGTCCCGAATACAATAGAATTTAACCTCAATAGAAAAGGTAACTGAATCCTTTGGGCTTCATGCCCTAACTAAGAATATTGTGAATCAAAAGATGATAAGCGTCTAAACAATACTTACATAGCTCCATAGCTCGTCATAATCAACTATGGTTGGCGTCCCTGTTGCTGGACACCTGATATAGAGATACAATAGAAGAGAAAATATGCAAGGAAATGGGTCAGAGCCCGAATGTGTAGATTATTTTTAAAACAGCAAGTATTTAACAAGTGCAATAAAGCATTTATTATGTACATGTTAGATCCAACTCTCACTTGCTATTCTCACCTCTCAACTAGAGTGCACACTTAACGTTTCCTATTAACCTCCTAGTTAATGGTTCCTCTTTTCTAGTCTCCATATTATAATTCCATTCCCATATCATAATCCCCGTATGTCCCATACCATACGTCACATTATTATTCATTTCTATATTTCTCCATTATGATTTAGTTTTCTCATTAAAATGAATCATTACTCATTAGTATAAATCATTTCTCATTAACATGAGTTATTACTCATTAATATAAATCATTTCTCATTAACATGAGTTAAGCTTTTCAATTCTATAAGCATAACCATTTATTAACTTAATTCCATAATCTTACACTATTCACCGTTATCTACAATTATCACCGTAGATAGATTTAACCATAATAAATATCCATTCGTTCATTTAATCCATTATATATGTATATATATATTTATATATATATATATATATATTTATATATATATATATATATATATATTCATATATAATACAGCACCCCGAGTCACAGCTGTGGTGCAATGCATTACTCTGCTATCATGTCCCATCATCGCATGTCGCTGAATAGGGGACTACAGGTTCGGTAAGATTCCAAGAACCCCAAACAACAAACAAATTGGAAGCGAACATAGTTCTCGTATCCATGGGTCACGTACATACCTACGTACCCACAGTCAGCGGACTTATCAACTCCCCAATAAGTCTTTTATAGACCTATGTTCTCGAGCGACAAATCAAAGATCCCATGGATTCATCAGGATATGACTGCCCTCACGCGTAAACCTCCCACCGATAGCAAGTAAGCTAGGTATGTCATACACATAATCATCAATCAATCAAATAGGTATTATCATACCTATAATATAATATCAATAAGGTAATTATCACTACCCAAAGATAATCCCCATACGTAGCATTATATCTCTTTTAAATTCCACGTATTAAAATATCATATCTTTACTTCATAATTTAATTATCCTCGCATCCTATAACATCTCTCCACTACCGACGTCGTTAAGGTTCATGTGCGGAACGTCTCTTAAAGCGAAATCCAAACAAGGAACCCCTCCAATACACTACTACTTAACTTTGTCGATCGAGGAGGTCCGAAAACTTAAACTATGCGATCGGGATAACCTCATAACCTCTTTCAACCAAATGTGTTCCAAACTCCCATTTCTATCTAGGAGCCATACCACTACGCTCTTATAATATAATTATTCTCGTATCCTAACATCACTCCACTCCCGACATCGTTAAGGTTCATGTGCGGAGCGTCTCGCAAAGCGAAATCCAAACAAGGAACCCCTCCATTACACTACTACTTAACTTTGTCGAGTGAGGAGGTTTGTCAACTTTAAATACGTGATTGGGATAACCTCTTACCCTAAGGCTACCCTCTCTCAATGTACAATATTCAACTAAGATTTTCCTCAACATATATTCAGTAAGAAGTCACTAATATCCTACTGGTCCATAACATTATTTCTCCCGAACTACTACGAGTTTAGTTCTCCTTTTTAATTACGGTTAAAACCGATAGTTTCAAATCTCTTATAAACACATTTTCTTACACTTAGGATTAAACCCTCTTGTAAACATAAGGATACCCAGGTGTTATATAAAATCACCCCTACTGGTCCTATCTTAAAACCTCATACATCACCATTTAGATTTTTAACAAATGAATCTAGCAACCGAAATTCCATTCAATATAATTTCCATCATTTAAATCACTCGAATCCAAATCAAATTTAATTCACATCTTATCAAGGGTTTACTGATATTTTCTAGGTCTCATAATCTCCAAATAATAATCACCAAAGATCCATAAAAGGTTTGGGATAAGAATCATCATTTAAAAAGAAACAACTTTACATAAACTGGGGAGGTCGATCGATCGAAGGCAGGGGTCGATCGATCGATCCCTCAGTTCCAGGCCTGCATTTTCTGCATTTTCTGCAACTACGGGTTTAACAAATTTTGATCATTTAAACCTTCATCTAAACATCCCAAATGACTTATAAACTTTACTTCATGATATATCAACATATATGAACGATTTCCAATACTCTAAACATCCTAGTATCATCAAAGGATTGGATTAAAAAGCATGTTTATCTCCTTATTCTCATGAATTTATTATCATAACATCTTCAAGAACATAACAATGGTTTCCATCATTTCTTCAACAGATTCATGACTAATTCGTGGATTATTATCATCCTAACACATGAGTTAAATTCCTATATCATTTCAGTTTTCCAGAAATCCATTTAATACTCCATTATTTCTTCCAAATAATAATAATCTTCTCTTTTCATATTATTCTAACATGGACAATATACAAACTGAATTTTCCATTATTAAACACTTGCCTTTAGTGTAGGTCTGATCCTTTGGTTTAGTTTATCTCAGTTGGTTGTCCCTTCTCCGGTCAAACTCCGGTGGTGGTTAGTGGTGGTGAACCTTGGTTCTTGTTCTTCTCCTTCCCAAGTGACTTTTCCTTTCCCAAGCACTCTCACACTCTCTCTAGGAAGGTGGCTGCTCTTATTTGTGAAGAGGAGATGAATAACTCCCATTCACTTAATCTAACAATACTTATAATAGTTCCAAATCCGAAACACTATTCATCCCCCCTAGAAAAATGACCAAAATGCCCTTTCGGGTTGTCTATTCATTCCCAAATGACCCGAGACTCAAAATTGACATCCAAATAGACTTTTCTGACTATTTCGAACCTTCCGGACGCAACGACGCAGTCGAAATGACTATTAGATCGATAGAAAATAAATTTTCTTTTTAATTTAATAAACTAGTCCCGACACGTCCCATACCGCGTCTGACTAAAAATATAAATTACCGAATTTATATCATACAGTCATATCAATGACATCACATTCATATATTACCTAAATATCTTTAAGTAATATTCAGAACCATCCATATTCATACCCACGGTCCGGATAAAACCCAAATGAATTAATTAATAAAAATCCAATTAATCCAATTATTTAAAATATAACCCATTTTAAAAGTCATTTAAAATTACGGGGTATTACATACTTCCCCCCTTATAACAGAATTTCGTCCCGAAATTCAAGAATATAAGTCATACAGGTAAGGTCAACTCCGAGTATAAATCTCACATCGCAAGAAATCAAAGATGTACCGCCCATACAATACATTAACACCCCGCCCATACAATACATTAACAAAGTCCCTATCGATGGTTATACGCCAAGCCTCACCATATAGTTTCAACTGAATCATATTTAGACTTTATCTAAACTTCTTTATACCGTCCTCGTATCAAACTTTGGGAAAAACTGAGCCTCACACATTGAACAAATAAATCCTAAAGTTCCAACTACTTACCTTTTCACAATTTGAAAATTACTACAATCCAATCTTCTAGGGCGCCCATACACCCTGTCGTACCGCTTTCAATATTAAAATTTTTCGCAAAGGTTATAAACTCATATACTAAAGACCTAACTTATTTCGACTTCCAACGGTTATTAGTTTCGTGAGTGGGGTGTCTCGCAAGCGAAATCCAAACAAGGAACCACCATGATACACTACTTCCTAAAGTAGTCGGTCATCCAAACTCCTAAGGTCCTTAGTTAATAATATATAAAAATTTTGGTTTAAAAAATATCAGGTTTATCGATTTTGAAAACAAAAATTTTGTTTTAACGATTTCAAATAGGGTCTACGCATCTACTCTCTTATAGAAGACAAGATGCAGACATATGCTCTCATATACCACAAGTCAATGCACGCCGATAGTCAAATTACACTTGGACATGCTCTAGGTAAGTAATCCCATGATACAAATCAAACCCACGTGATAACATGTAATATATATAGATGTCCCACACCCCTCAGTGAGTCTACGTAAATAACGATGCCATAGGCTAAGTTTAACAACCCTTCTTCCCTCACAATATCAATCACTACAAAAATCAATATGCTTCATACTTCCTTAGATAGGAAAACATACCCTCATTTGCAGGTGATGGTTGTTGAATCCCAATATTATAACTTTGCTCGATGAGTCAAGAAAAATTTTACCCCAAATTTTCAGTTCTAGTTAAATCACACTCCACTATATACCCAAGTCTTTCAATATATTGCCTTCATTAGGGAACATACACAATTCACTCATTTCAAGAACTTCTACTGATGACTCCTCATCAATTTTTCCATAATAGGGGTGACCTCGACTACGGTCATCATACTCGAACATACTTCATAACCTCCTAAGTACGATCTCTACTATCCATCCAATGGCCCTCATCGGCCATACTTCTTTGTTCGATCACTCCCGAACGAAAATAAGATTCACTGATATATACGGAATCTTACCAAAGAGATCAACAATCCTAAACATAGGGCTCTACATAAAAGAACGCTAAGCTGAAAACACAGTAAGCCGTACAGATCCTAAAGGACACTAGAACCTGATGCTCTGATACCACCTGTAACACCCCGCATAATTAAATACCGGGTGGCCAGTTCCATACCAAATTAAAACAGAATATACAGTTGGCTCATTCTTAGCATCACTGTCGAAAACATTTACAACTCACCCAATACCCAATTAAGCTGGTGTTAAAAACTTTCCAAATTTTAATTTAACAAAATTCCTTTCCAATTTAAGAATAACACAACACATTTTATTTTACAACACAGATCACTAAATAAATAACTCAAAAGAATTTAAGTGCAACTGGAATAAACATTTCCAAATAATATAAATCCTTTACAATAATCCCAACAATGTTAAACGTATTAAAAAGTCCCGAATACAATAGAATTTAACCTCAATAGAAAAGATAACTGAATCCTTTGGGCGACATGCCCTAACTAAGAATACTGTGAATCAAAAGATGATAAGCGTCTAAACAATACTTCCATAGCTCCATAGCTCGTCATAATCAACTATGGTTGGCGTCCCTGTTGCTGGACACCTGATATAGAGATACAATAGAAGAGAAAATATGCAAGGAAACGGGTCAGAGCCCGAATGTGTAGAGTATTTTTAAAACAGCAAGTATTTAACAAGTGCAATAAAGCATTTATTATGTACATGTTAGATCCAACTCTCACTTGCTATTCTCACCTCTCAACTAGAGTGCAGACTTAACGTTTCCTATTAACCTCCTAGTTAATGGTTCCTCTTTTCTAGTCTCCATATTATAATTCCATTCCCATATCATAATCCCCGTATGTCCCATACCATACGTAGCATTATTATTCATTTCTATATTTCTCCATTATGATTTAGTTTTCTCATTAACATGGATCATTACTCATTAGTATAAATCATTTCTCATTAACATGAGTTATTACTCATTAATATAAATCATTTCTCATTAACATGAGTTAAGCTTTTCAATTCTATAAGCATAACCATTTATTAACTTAATTCCATAATCTTACACTATTCACCGTTATCTACAATTATCACCGTAGATAGATTTAACCATAATAAATATCCATTCGTTCATTTAATCCATTATATATATATTCATATATAATACTTCACCCCGAGTCATAGTTGTGGTGCAATGCATTACTCTGCTATCATGTCCCATGATCGCATGTCGCTGAATAGGGGACTACAGGTTCGGTAAGATTTCACGAACCACAAACAACAAACAAATTGGAGGCGAACATAGTTCTCGTATCCATGGGTCACGCACATACCTACGTACCCACAGTCAGCGGACTTATCAACTCCCCGATAAGTCTTTCATAGACCTATGTTCTCGAGCGACAAATCAAAGATCCCATGGATTCATCAGGATATGACTGCCCTCACGCGTAAACCTCCCACCGATAGCAAGTAAGCTAGGTATGTCATACACATAATCATCAATCAATCAAATAGGTATTATCATACCTATAATATAATATCAATAAGGTAATTATCACTACCCTAAGATATTCCCCATACGTAGCATTATATCTCTTTTAAATTCCACGTATTAAAATATCATATCTTTACTTCATAATTTAATTATCCTCGCATCCTATAACATCTCTCCACTACCGACGTCGTTAAGGTTCATGCGCGGAACGTCTCTTAAAGTGAAATCCAAACAAGGAATCCCTCCAATACACTACTACTTAACTTTGTCGATCGAGGAGGTCCGAAAACTTAAACTATGCGATCGGGATAACCTCATAACCTCTTTCAACCAAATGTGTTCCAAACTCCCATTTCTATCTAGGAGCCATACCACTACGCTCTTATAATATAATTATTCTCGTATCCTAACATCACTCCACTCCCTACGTCGTTAAGGTTCATGTGCGGAGCATCTCACAAAGCGAAATCCAAACAAGGAACCCCTCCATTACACTACTACTTAACTTTGTTGAGCGAGGAGGTTTGTCAACTTTAAATACGTGATTGGGATAACCTCATACCCTAAGGCTACCCTCTCTCAATGTACAATATTCAACTAATATTTTCCTCAACATATATTCAGTAAGAAGTCACTAATATCCTACTGGTCCATAACATTATTTCTCCCGAACTACTACGAGTTTAGTTCTCCTTTTTAATTACGGTTAAAATCGATAGTTTCAAATCTCTTATAAACACATATTCTTACACTTAGGATTAAACCCTCTTGTAAACATAAGGATACCCAGGTGTTATATAAAATCACCCCTACTGGTCCTATCTTAAAACCTCATACATCAACATTTAGATTTTTAACAAATGAATCTAGCAACCGAAATTCCATTCTATATAATTTCCAACATTTAAATCACTCGAATCCAAATCAAATTTAATTCACATCTTATCAAGGGTTTACTGATATTTTCTAGGTCTCATAATATCCAAATAATAATCACCAAAGATCCATAAAAGGTTTGGGATAAGAATCATCATTTAAAAAGAAACAACTTTACATAAACTGGGGAGGTCGATCGATCGAAGGCAGGGGTCGATCGATCGATCCCTCAGTTCCAGGCCTGCATTTTCTGCATTTTCTGCAACTACGGGTTTAACAAATTTTGATCATTTAAACCTTCATCTAAACATCCCAAATGACTTATAAACTTTACTTCATGATATATCAACATATATGAACGATTTCCAATACTCTAAACATCCTAGTATCATCAAAGGATTGGATTAAAAAGCTTGTTTATCTCCTTATTCTCAGAAATTTATTATCATAACATCTTCAAGAACATAACAATGGTTTCCATCATTTCTTCAACAGATTCATGACTAATTCGTGGATTATTATCATCCTAACACATGATTTAAATTCCTATATCATTTCAGTTTTCCAGAAATCCATTTAATACTCCATTATTTCTTCCAAACAATAATAATCTTCTCTTTTCATATTATTCTAACATGGACAATATACAAACTGAATTTGCCACTATTAAACACTTTCCTTTAGTGTAGGTATGATCCTTTGGTGTAGTTTATCTCAGTTGGTTGTCCCTTCTCCGGTCAAACTCCGGTGGTGGTTGGTGGTGGTGAACCTTGGTTCTTGTTCTTCTCCTTCCCAAATGACTTTTCCTTTCCCAAGCACTCTCACACTCTCTCTAGGAAGGTGGCTGCTCTTATTTGTGAAGAGGAGATGAATAACTCCCATTCACTTAATCTAACAATACTTATAATAGTTCCAAATCCGAAACACTATTCATCCCCCCTAGAAAAATGACCAAAATGCCCTTTCGGGTTTTCTATTCATTCCCAAATGACCCGAGACTCAAAATTGACATCCAAATATACTTTTCTGACTATTTCGAACCTTACGGACGTAACGACGCAGTCGAAATGACTATTAGATCGATAGAAAATAAATTTTCTTTTTAATTTAATAAACTAGTCCCGACACGTCCCATACCGCGTTTGACTAAAAATATAAATTACCGAATTTATATCATACAGTCATATCAATGACATCACATTCATATATTACCTAAATATCTTTAAGTAATATTCAGAACCATCCATATTCATACCCAGAGTCCGGATAAAACCCAAATGAATTAATTGATAAAAATCCAATTAATCCAATTATTTAAAATATAACCCATTTTAAAAGTCATTTAAAATTACGGGGTATTACAATTCAAAACATTCATTGTGATCCATTCTCCGAGACACTCAATACCCTCACTATTCGGGATCACCCTTGGTCTCATAATCTCCCAAGTTTCGTTAGTAGTGGAGCACTTGCGAGACACATGCTCTATGTCCTCGAATCTACCGCACGTGTGGAATCCTAGGTCATTAATCATATTTCTAATCAAGCGATGTTGGTTAGTGAGGAGCTTTCTATGGAGGATGGTCCATAAAAATATTTTCAATTTTTAGGATATTTATTTCTTCCATATTTAACACCACTCGTTATGCCTCGGCACAGTAAGGTTTCTTCCCAGGGGGAGGTCATAGCACGAATTGATAGTAAATTTTCCATTCAGGTTTCTGTCAATTTTGGTGCTAATCCTAGGTAAGTCTGTATTAAGAATGACATTAGTTTTCGTGGGGTGGATCCAGTGGTGTATGGCATTCTGGTCCCAGCTACCTTATTCGTCAATAAAGACCTTCACTCTCGTGTCCTTCCCCACAATAATCCCTAGGTTAGGTTTAATAGGGTTGTCACCGCACCACCAATCATCCAAGAGACTAACGGCCTTCGCGTTTATGGTATTTTAATTAAGGGTCACCTTATTGTTAAAAATTCCTCTCCGGATGTAGGAGGCCTTATTATTCTTGGGCCAAGTTCTAGGATTGGGGTTTTGCGCATATTTATATTTGAGGATTTTGACTCAAAGCTTGCTATCTTCATTGACGAGTCTCCATCCTAGTTTGGATATGGTGGCCATGTTATTAAGAGAAGCCTTTCTGATCCACAGCCCTCCTAATCTCTTGGGTCGATAAACAATATTCCATTTCATGAGGTGGACTTTCTTTTTGGTCCCGTGGTCTCCCCAAAGAAAATTGTTATTTATCCTATCGATCTCTTTATAAATGCTAGAAGGGAAGGGGATAGTTTACGTGTTATTACTTAGTATGGCAGAGGTGGTGTCTTGGATGAGCGTGGCTCTTCGATCCATGGATAGGAGATTGGTCTTCCACCTGGCGAGTTTTCTCTTCGTTTTATCTACGATGTCGGAGATGGATTTCTTTCACACACGTCCCATAATAAGTGGGGTGCCCATGTACTTCCCCATATCGGTGGTTAAACTCATATCGCAAATGTGTGAAAGATCGAGGCCTTATCTTTTGGCTATATTGGGAGATATAAATATCTTAGACTTGGGGAACTTAATGGTTTTTCTGTAGAGGAGCAAAAATATTTCAGAGTCTCCATAACTGAATAGAAAATAGTGATGGAAGCCTTTGTGAAGAGGATTAAATCATCCACAAATAATAAATGAGAGATAATTGGGCCCTCGGATGGAATCCCTTCCATTCTTTACAGTAAAATTTCCTTCAGATACAGCAAGATAGGTATTCCATATATAGGATGAACAAGTAAGGGGAAAGAGGAACCCCTTGGCGAAGGCCCCTAGTAGGTCTGTGGAAAATCAAATAACTAAAGAAATTCGGAGTATGTCCAAGTTGAGTCATGAGATTTATGAATTTGATGTAAAGGGTTTCGATCATTACGTGTCCAATCCTAACTTGTTAGATTTGTGACATTTTTCAGGTCAACGGGATCTACTGGGGTCAGCGTGATGACTACGTATTATTTTTGTGATGCTGACAGTGAGCATAGAACCTTGTACATGCGCATAAAAACATACACATTCCATATTCCAATATAATAACGCAGACATATTCACACAAAATATTCATAAGTCAGAAAAGAAACAAAATATTCATTTTCTATAAATAACCTCATTTCAGTCTCATAAGAGAATATCAAACATTAAACAATTAGCCTTTTAGGGATAGAGATGGCCAATGGGGATACCTCCAAAAATGGGCGGGGATTTAGAGGCAATAAAGGGATGGTAAATCCACCAAAAAAGAAATCGGTGAGGAAGATGGTAGTTGCTTATATAGTGGTCTCAATTGTTTCTGTTATTAATAAGTTGAAGAACAAACCTAAAACCCACACTGTTGATGATAATTGGTCTTCCAATCCAATCTAATTCGTATTCCACGTACCCTATTACTTATATATTATATAGTATTTATACACCTATAGTTACAATTATGAGGATTACTAGGCTGACTCAAGAATTCTATTTAGTCTATGCGTGATGCAGACACAACATGTGTGTTTTGCAAAAATGATTCGAAAAACCAAGTGGGCCTAGAATTAGGCTGCATTTATATATCATTGTATCGTATTGTGAGTCTTGTGGGTTGTGAGTGTCGTTACTTACTGGGATTGGAATGTGTTTCATGATTTTCCAATTATGTTTGTACGTTTTTTTATGAATGAAACTCAATATAATAATTTTTGACATTTAGCGTTAATGTTATATTATGTGTCAAATTTATTAGAATAACTGTAATCATACATTTGAAGAAGCCTGAAGAAAGAATCATCTCCCATTTCCAAAGGTTCAAAGCAATTATAAGAAGAGAAGAAATAAGGTATCACTTTTAGTAGTTATGTTGGTGTGTATATAATGTGGGTGGGGCCATGGTCGAGTATAGCTCTCTTACCCTCCTTTCTTCCTGCTTTCCATCATTAAGCTAATGATTTACATTCATTCATAAACGTGTGTTAGTGCTTAGAAAAAAAATAAGAAATAAACTAAAATCGTTTAATGAGAGAAGTTTATATATGTACATATATATGTTATATGTGCATCTTGTTTATTGAAGAAGAATAGGAAAACAGTTTAATGAGAGAATTGAGAAAGAAAAGAAGAAAAAGAGAGAGGGATATGGAGATTGGTTTTTCTAAGGATATATATCTGAGGGTGCCCACTAATGTTGTTGAGATCACCACTGTGAAAGAAGAAACGGATATTGTAGAGAAAAGTAAAATGGTCATTGAGGAGGTGAATTATCATCATTTTCTCAAATCCTTCCTTGTCCTGTATAAACTTCAGCATTCTCACAAATCCATCAATATCCTCCCGGTCTTATCATTCTAATCAATCTTCCCATTTTCTCTCAAGAAGTTCTATTTTCAATTCTCATCTCCATTTCTAATTTTATTTTGAATAAAAATTATGGTAAAAAATTTCGGGGTCAAATGTAATTTATACGAAATTAATGACAATGATCAACACTTGATCACTATAATGAGATGTGGTTTGTTAATTATGTTCAGTAAAGGAAAGTGAACTATTAATTGATAAACATCTGACTTCTTTCTTATGGGGATCAACAAAAGAATTTGGAAAAAAAATCACTGGACTTCTTAAAATATAATTCACAATCCAGTAGAGGAAGGGGGCCTTTCAATGAGAAACCTGGGAGCAGTGTGTAACAACAAGTATTTTTTTAAGAATTAAAAATTAATTAATTCAGTTAAATTTAAATTACATGTGTGGCGCAATTTAATGAAAATGAAATATTATGGGTTTATTAAATTATTAATGAGAGAGGAATGATTAATGTTTATCGAATCGAAGTGTTAAGTGAATAATGGCTTCGAATTTGACGTCACAGATAGTGATAGTGATATGATAGTATTTTATCTCAACAGGGCATCGTGTGTTGACTAAATGAGGTCAAAATAGGAAATTATTTGTGAGTAACTCGGATGATGATTTTGAGGTCAGGGTTGAGTCCGGAAGGGACGAAATCATCAAAATAGTATACTTGGATGTATAGTTTGGATTTTGGGATAGTTTTAGACCAAATCGGCACACCGAGAGGGCATTTTGGTTATTTTATAGCCCAGGGTTAAGGGAGATACAAATTTGCAAAGGTAATATACACTTGTAGTGGTGTGATGCTAGGGTATATGGAATGGAAAACACTTGGAGGCCATTAGAGAGAAGAGGAAGAGTATTCTTGGAGCTTAGGAGAGAAATCTTAAAGAATTCATCCTTGTTCTTGCATCATAACCATATTTAGAGGCTAGATCAGAAGGGAATCATCATCAAGAACATGAAATCATATCACTCCTATACAAGGAAAGTGTTTATCTTGCATGATTTTATGAGTTATAATACGCATGCAATGTAGGTTTTTTTTATTTAATGTTAATTAATGATGGGAGTTTGATGAATAGAATTCATAAATTTGGGTAGGATTGCATGTATCAGTTCGGCCTCAGCATCAGTTCAGCCTCCGAATCAGTTTGACCTCCAAATGTGCGATTTAGCGTACGGTAAAAGTATAACGATAACCTAAGACTCCAATTAGTAGTATATAGAAGAATAAATAGTGAATTTACGTAAGGGATAGATGGGACCATTTGGGTAGTGCATAATACCCAAAAATATATGAAATAAATAAAATGTGGGAATTAATGAGTATGTTAAGTATGGGAATGATATATACTACGTACAGGCTTATATGATTGGGTTGTGTGTGTACCTACTGAAGTAATATATACATATATATAGGTTGTGTGAATACCTATAGATAAGATTTGATTACGTGTGTGAACATACTTACGTTTCCTCCTATTAGGAGGTTGCGCGCAGAGGGCGATCCCACCTTGACGATTCCAGTGAGGTCTGGATTAGTGCCCCAAACCATGGAACTTGGGGAGGCCCATTATGTGACGTGTATTAGTGGGACCAACGTGTCGTTTGGTATGTTAGGTATGTGCGTATCCCAAAGCCTTAGAACCATGTTTGCCTCCACCTTTATGTTGATTATTTTTTGGGTTCGAGGAGACATGTCGATCCAATAGTCCTTATTTGAGTACGAGAGGTACATCGACTTGATAGAAGAGTATGCCAGCATTACGAGGGGCCATTGTGAGCATGCTATATTTTTGTATATATGGATATATACTAGCGTGATATATCTACTTATGTAAAACAGTAGAATTGATAGATGATGTATATTTAAAAGAATTTAAGTAATGAAACTTAAATAATTGACTCAATAATGAAACAGTCATTAGTAAATTTATTTTTGAGACAGTAATATTGTGTCATATGGGTAAATACAAGGGAACGAGAGTTAGTGAGAATAGTTAAATACATTAGCTCGTTAGGAAAGGGATACTAGTTAGGTAGATTACATTAGGCGTGCACATTAGTTGAGAGGTGAGAATCTTAAGTGAGTGTACGGTGATAATACATGTGTGATAAATAACTGATCTAAATTATGATTTAAGTACTTGCAAACTATTTTCCAAATGTTTTACTTTGGCTCTGACCCGTGTTAAAAATATTTTTAAAACTTTTTTAGTGTCCAGCTACAGGGATGCCAAGCTTAGCGATCCTATCCAGAGTAACGTAGATGCAGCGGTGTGGAGGCTTGCAGGATATTTTCTTAGATGCTTCAGCTCATTCATTCTAGATAGAAGACTTTCCCTAGTAGCTCAGTTGAGTGTGTTGCCTTTGGATTTCTTTATTTCAGTATGCATCAGACACTATTAAGATTTTATTTAATTATTTCAGATTGTGGTTGAATTTTATACTTAGAGAACCGATGGTTTATTTGGTCTTTTTTATTGATATATTCGACATGTGATTGTTCAGACTATAATAATGTGGGTATTTTTTAGTTTGTTTAAAATTATTTACGCACATGGTCATATTAAAGGTAAAATTTGACACCAGCTAAATTTGACATATATGATTAGTAATTAAAAAGTTTTTGACCATGATGCTAAGAATAAAACCATTAATGATTCATATTTAATTTGATAGTAGACCTATCACCCATGATTAAAATAGGCGAGGTGTCATATATGTATCAGAGCGTCAGGTTATAGTGTCCATAGGATCTGTACAACTTTTTACGATTTCGACAATGTTTTTTTTCCTTAAAGCCCTACTAATTAGGATTGTTGCATTCATTATTACACAAATGAATTTCGTTATTCTGTTATTATAATTGTATTGACAGTGAAATCATACAATTAGAATCTATTTTTAGATGCCATTAAGAAGACGAGCGAAAAGAGTGGCATCTCAAAATAATGCAGGAGAGGCTCATCCAGAACCACTGGCACCACAGCCACGGGCAGCATCGGATACAGTGACAATAGCTGAGGTGTTGACGATAGTTGCACAAGCACTGAATGTAGAAATGACTCCCATGACATAACATTTTCCTCAGGTCCATCAGCCATCGCAACCAATTCGACCAGGGCTTCAGGCACACCCAGGACCAATAGAGTAGCAGAGGGTTAGGAAGTCTTTCTAGAAGGGCCACCCACCAGAGTTTAAGGGGAGTTCTTATGTGATTACGGCGTGTCAGTGGAAGAAAGAAATCTAGCGCCACTTACGTATGGTAGAATATAGTGAAGTACATAAATAGATGTTGGCTACTTTTAGGTTGGTTGGAGCAGCATTACAGTGGTGGGAGTCAGTGACCACCACTATAGAGAGGGATACCATGACTATTGTTGATTTTTGGGTGCGATTTGAACGTAATTTTTTTCCACTAGCCGTAGAGACTAGATGTGGAAGAAGTTCAGTGAGGTGACTAGGGGGAGCTTTCTATGGACGAATATGAGGAGGAGTTCACTTTTTTGGCTAATTTTGTACCAGATAAGTTGAACAATAAAGAAAGGAAGAAGGAGAAGTTGATGGATGGTTTAGCCTAGAGGATTAAGCAACACTTGATCGGAAATCCCTCATTCGTGACTTATATGGATGTCGTCAATAATGCACTATTACACATCCAGGGTCATCGCTTCCATATGAAGGGAAGCAAGAGAGGAGGTGAGCCCAGTGAGTAGGACAAGACATGAGGGAACGATCTTAGTGGGGCACCACAGTAGCATTAGTCAGGCAGACACCAGGGCAGGATTCCCGATAGGGAGATCATGCCAAGAGGTTCAGATCTGGGGGTTCTCGACCCCAGGGTGGTTATAGTCAGGGCCAGCAAGGTCCTAAACAGTAATAGGTTCCTCAAGGCTGCCAAGGCCATGTGAATAATAAGGGAGATCAGCTGGGTAGAGGCCAGCAGGGTCAATACCGTTTGGGAAATTAGGGCCAGTGACAGAGAAAATTTCTAGGTCAGTGGTTTATTTGTTGACAGGGGGTCCATAAGAGGAGGGATTTCTCATATGAGGGGAGATCTTCGCAGTAGAAGGGTGGGTGTAGGAGCAGCAGGCACATAGTCCACCTGCGGCACAAGCCCCACTCTCACCTCCATAGCAGGGATAGTTATAGTATGGGTGTTATAATAACGTCTGAGATACCGCCACATAGCAAGCCCCATAGGCACCACTAGTAGTAGTGGGTATTTTCCTATTCACGGGCTTACGGGTAGTGTTCTATTTGATACTAGGGCATCACATTCTTTTATAGCGGCTAGATTTGCACGAGTTGTCGGCCTATTAGAGATAGATGATAGTCTCCTTATGTGTGTGGAGTCACCGATGAGTAGTGGGTCGCTTTAGACACTCAATTTGTAGGGGTGTGGATGTCGATGTGGGTAGATTATGTTTAGCTGGAAATCTTCTTATATTGGATATGGAGGGATATGATGTTATCTTGGGGATGTATTGGTTAGATTGATATCGGGCGATGGTCAATTGTTTCGGGAGGACAATTGTATTCTCGATTCCAGGGCAGGAGATGTTCTTAGTGGCGATGCCTATGATTGAGGGAGGGTCGAGCACACATTTATATTCCATCAAGGATGAGACCTCACTAGAGGTAGTAGTTTAATTAGACTCGATTCTAGTTATGATGGAGTTTGATAATGTATATCAGGATATACCCGGGTTATCGCCTAGTTGGGAAATCGATTTTTTTATTGACTTAGCACTGAGTACGGTACGTATAGCTCGAGTGACTTATCGCATGGTCCCATCTGAGGTGTGAGAGTTAAGAGACCAGATTTAGTAGTTCTTGGGGAAGGGTTTTATTTGATGAAGTACTTCATCGTCAGGTTCACTGGTGTTATTTGTCAAGAATAAGGATGGTTCTCTTGAGTTGTGTATCGACTATAGAGAGTTGAATAAAGTTACGATCCGAAACAAGTATCTACTGCCTCGTATTGATGATCTATTCGACCAGCTGAGGGGAGCAGCTTACTTCTCCAAGATATATTTGAGTTTGGTTATAATCAGTTGCACATCAAAGAGTAGGACGTTACTAAGATTTCTTTTTGGATATGATATGGGTCTTATGAAATTAGGGTGATGCCATTTGGACTCACTAATGCACTAGGAGTGTTTATAGATATGATGAATCGGATTTTTTGAGAGTTCCTTGACCAGTTTTTGTTCCTGTTCATCGATGATATTCTAGTTTACTCTCTCGCGGAGGATGAGCATGCTGAGCACTTACGAAAGGTTGTACAGACACTTAGAGAACATCAGTTATATGCAAACTTTAGTAAATATGGGTTCTGCCTTCGGGAGGTGTAGTTTTCGGGCCACTTTGTGTCTGAAAAGGGTATTATTGTTGATTAGAGTAAGTTATTGGCGGAGAGGGAGTGGGGACAACCCATGACACCGACCGAGGTTCGTAACTTTCTGGGATTGATAAGATATTACCGGAGATTCGTTATGGGTTTCTCAAAGATTGTGGGTCCATTGAAAAATTTAACTCTCAAAGGAGTGTCGTTTATTTGGGACGACCATTATCTGTTATCTTTCGATAAGCTAAAAGATAATTAACCTCAGCACCCATACTTGCTCTGCCTAAGGGAGGAGTGTCATACTGTGTCTACACTGATCCATCCTTGCAGGGACTTATGGATGTATTACAGCAAGAGGAGAGGGCTATAAAGTATACGTCTCTCAAGCTTAATCACCATAAGAAGAATTACCCCATGCATGACTTGGAGTTTGCCGCAGTGGTATATGACTTAAGGATGTGGGGGCACTATTTGTTTGGGGAGTAGCAATTTACCTTATTCACAAAACATAAATCACTTTAGTATCCTTTGATGTAGAAAGATATGAATATAAGGTAGAAGATGTGGTTGGAGTTGGTAAAGGATTATCATCTTGATATTCAATATCATCCTAGGAAGGCTAATGTGGTGGAAGATGCGTTGAGCCGAAGTCATGCAGGAGAGCTAGCAAAAGTTTGGAAAGCGAAGTGGCGAGAGCTTCGGTGCGATGATGAGATTGCCATGTCTTTGTATGTTTGTATTAGCTATCACTGAGATCGTGAAGAGGGTAGTGAGAGCACAAGAAGGAGATTAGTATTATCAGTACAGAGTTTGCTAGTTATTAGATGATCGGGAAAAAGGGTACTCAATTAATTTAGATGGAGGTATGTGTTTTAATGGGAGACTTGTGGTTCCAGGGGATGATGATTTGAGACATGCAGTGATGTCCGAGGCTCATGGGTACATATTTGCAGTACATCCTGGTGGGGATAAGATGTACCAGGATATGTGCAGACAGTATTGGTGGTCGGGGATGAAATGAGACATGGCAGAGTTTGTCTCAAAGTGTATTATTTGTTAGCTAGTAAAGGTAGACCACCAGAGACCGACAGGAATGTTGCGGCCCCTTGAGATTCCCATGTGGAAATGCGAGTTTATTTCCATGGATTTTATCATTGGGTTATCGTTATCATAACGAGGTCATGATTACATATGGGTAATAGTGGATCGATTGACCAAGGTGGCTCATTTTCTTCCAATTCATACTGATTTTAAGACAAAGTAGTATGCACCGTTATTCATCGCTGAGATAGTACGATTACATGGGGTCCCGATAAACATTGTGTTAGATTTTTGTGTTCCATTTCTAGCAGAGTTTTCAGGAGGCGATGGGCACAAATTTACGATTGAGAAAAACGTATCACCCATAAATAGATGGGCAAACTGAGAGTGTTAATCAGATGCCTGAGGATATGTTGTGAATGTGTATACTTGATTTCAGTGGATGATGTGAACAGTATCTCCCTTTGGTGGAGTTTGCGTATAATAACTCCTACCAATTTACCATCGTCATGGAACTATTTAAGGCACTGTATGGGAGGCCTTGTCATTCTCCTACTTGCTGATTAGAGGTGTAGGATAGTAAATTATTAGGGCCAAAGATGATTCGAGAGACCACTGCCAAAATTGAGCTGATCTGAGGGTGCATCGGGATAGCTCAAGATAGATAAAAGAGGTACGACGATACAGACAGGAGGCACATTGATCTTAAGGTTGGCGACCAGGTGTTGGTGAAAGTGTCTCCTATGAAAGGAGTTATGAGGTTTGGCAATAAGGGGAAATTGGAACCGAGGTATATGGAACCGTTTTTCATCATCGAGAGGGTGGGACTAGTGACTTATAGACTAGAACTATCTGAGCACTTACAGCGGATTCATAACGTGTTCCACGTGTCATCACTGAAGAGGTACCATAGGAATGAGAGAGCTTTCTGGCATGTTCCATTAGAGGAGATCGACTTGCAGCTCGAAATCTCATATGAGGAGAGACCAGTGGTGATATTTGATCCTAGTGAGCATAAACTAAGGTCAAAGGTGGTACCCTTTCTTAGAGTTCAGTGGGGACACCATAACATAAACGAGTCGATATTGATTCAATAAGTTATATCCTCTATGCTTATATTCTCTCTGTTTGCTCTAAATCCTCCAAAGAGGACAATATCATAAATTGATAAAAATCTGAGTTCTTTCTTATGGGGATCAACACAAGAATTTGGGAAAAATGTCACTGGACTTCTTAAAATTTAATCTGCAATCCAATAGAGGAATGGGGCCTTTCATTCAAAAACCTGGGAGCAGTGTGCAACAACCCATATTTTTAAAGAATTAAAAATGAATTAATTCGGTTAAATTTAAATTTCATGTGTGACATAATTTACTGAAAATTAAATATTATGGCTTGATTAAATTATTAATTGAAGAGAAATGATCAATGTTTATCGAGTCAAAGTATTAAGTGAATCGTGGCTGCGAATTTTATGTCATAGCGAATGATAGTGACGTGAATGTATTTTATCTCAATAGGACGTCGTGTGTGGACTAAATGAGTTCAAAATAAGAAATTATATGTGATTAACTCGGATAATGATTTTGAGTTCAGGGTTGAGTCTGGAAGGGACAAAATAGTCAAAATAGTATACTTGTGTGTATAGTTTTGATTTCGGGATAGTTTTAGACCAAACTGGCATACCGACAGGGCATTTTGTTCATTCTATAGCCTGGGGTTAAGGGAGCTCTGAATTTTTAAAGGTTATATAAACTTGTAGTGGTGCGAGGCTAGGGTAAATTGAACATTTGGAGGTCATTAGAGAGGAGAGGAAGAGTATTCTTGGAGCTTTGGAGAGGATTCTTGGAGAATTCATCCTTGTTCTTGCATCACAACCATATTTAGAGGGTGGATAAGAAGGGAATCATCAACAAGAGTACGAAATCAGATCACTCTTATACAGGGCTACTGTTTATGTTGCATTATTTTATGAGTTATAATACCCATGTAGTGTTTGTTTTTTTTTATTTAATGTTAATTAATGATGTTCTTGGGAGTTTGATGAATAGAATTCATAATTTTGGGTAGGATTTCACATATGAGTTCGGTCTCAGCATCGGTTCAGCCCCTAAATCAGTTTGAGCTCCAAATGTGTTGTTTAGGTTATGGGAAGAGTATAACGATAACCCAAGACTCCAATTAGTAGTATAGACATGAATAACTAGTGGGTTTACGTAAGGGATAGATGGGACCCTTTGAGTAGTGCATGATACCCGAAAATATTTGAAATAAATAAAATGTGAGAATTAATGAGGACGTTAAGTACGCGAAAGATATATACTACATGAAGGCTTATATGATTGGGTTTTGTGTGTACCTACTGAAATAATATATATATATATATATATATATATATATATATATATATATATATATATATATATATATATATATATATATATATATATATATATATATATATATATATATATATATATATATATATAGGTTGTGTGAATACCTATAGATAAAATTTGATTATGTCTGTGAACATACCTACGCTGCTTGATATCAGGAGGTTGCGCTCAGAGAGCATAGAACTTAGGGCGGCCCATTATGTGGCGTGTATTAGTGGAATCGGAGTGTCGTTTGGGTACTTTAGGTATGTGCATATCTCAAAGGCTTAGAACCATGTTCGCCGCCACAGTTGTGATGATTGATTTTTGGTTCGAGGAAACATGTCGAACCAATAGTCCTTCTTTGAGTATGAGATGTATATGGACTTGATAGAAGATTATGACAGCATCACGAGGGGCCATTCAAGTGATTATTTGTTTGTGTATATATTATATGTGTGATGAATATATACCAGCGTGATATATCT
The DNA here is from genome assembly GCA_949130495.1 of Sambucus nigra. NCBI lineage: Eukaryota > Viridiplantae > Streptophyta > Magnoliopsida > Dipsacales > Adoxaceae > Sambucus > Sambucus nigra. Next base: position 489,128,006 of record OX422220.1, on the reverse strand, counting down.
ACTTATGTCAAACAATAGAATTGAGAGATGATGCATATAAAAAAGAATTTAAGTAGTGAAACTTTAATAATTGACTTAATAATGAAACGAGCATAAGTAAATTTATTATTGAGATTATAGTATTGTGTATTATAGATAAATGCAAGGGAATGAGACTTAATGAGAATAATCAAATACATTATCTAGTTAAGAAATGGATACTACTAGTTAGGTAGATAACGTTCGGCCTGCAAATTAGTTGAGAGGTGAGAATCTCAAATGAATGTACGTCGATAATAATAAATAATCGATTTAAATTGTGATTTAAATACCTACAAAATATTTTCCAAATATTTTACTTGGGCTCCGACCCATGTCAAAAATATTTTTAAAACCTTTTAGGTGTCCAGCCATAGGGACGCCAAACTTAGCGATCCTATCCTGAGTTGCGTAGCTGCAACAGTGTGGAGGCTTGCAGGAGATTTTCTTAGATGCTTCAGCTTATTCATTCAAGATTGGAGACTTTCCCTAGCAGTTCAGTTAGGCGTGTTGCCTTCAGATTATTTGTTTATTTCCGTATGCATTAAACTATATTGAGATTTTATTTAATTTTTTCAGATTGTGGTTGGATTTTATACTTAGAGAACCGATGGTTTATTCGATCTCATTTTTTGATACACTGGACATGTTATTGTTCAGACTATAATGATGTATGTATGGTTTAGTTTCTTAAAATTATTTACTCATGTGGTTATATAATAGATAAAATTTGACACCAGCTAACTTTGACATAGATGATTAGTAATTAAAAAGTTTTCAATAGTGATGCTAATAATGAAACCATTAATTATTCCTATTTAATTTGATAATTAACTGATCACCCAGGATTAAAATAGGCAGGGTGTCACACAGTGGCTAAGGCCTCCAACTTAGAGCTTGCATGGAAATTCAAGACTAGAGATTCTCTATGGGCTAGATTCATGAGACATAAATATAAAAGAGATCCTACTAATATAGGATCAATGGCATGCAGGAGAATTAGCAGTTTTTGAGATATTTTAGAGGATAATTATTTATCAGTGGATGGGTAGGATTTTTTCAAAAACTCAGTATAGTTTACTTAGTTTCTCTTTAGCCTATGATCTGGTTAGAAATGCTAATATCCAATCTTATTCCCATTCCCAAGTTTATGATAAGTTCATTCCCCCATATATTTCAATCCTTTCTTGGAGGATACTAAGTGATGCAATTCTAGTGGATATTAAAATCAAGGACTCAGGTTTCCAGCTTGTCTCAATTGGTAAATGTTTCTCAAGTGCTTCAGAATTAGTAAAACACCTCTTCCTAAAAGGTCCAATTGCCTCAAAGGTTTAGAATTTCTTTTTTCTCTTATGGGATTCTCCTGTTCTACAGAGTCAGTTCCTGTTCAATCATCTCATGGTGGTTAAAGGCTGGCTCTAATGAAGTCTCAAAGTGGCTTCATAAAGTCATTCCAATTTGCATTATGTGGGAAATCTGGTTGAGTAGAAATAAAGTTATTTTTTAGGAGAAGAAGATGTGTGCAAGTGGGATAATTTCAAATATTTCCTCCAAAATTAGAGATCTCTCCAAATAAATTTATTTCTCTTCAAAGTCCCCATCCTTTTTACTGGGAGCCTCTAAGTTAATTGAAATCAAATTTCCTCCATCAATCTCAGTTTCTTGGATTCTAACTTCTTTCTCTAGACCAAAGAGAGGAAGATTAAAGGATGGTTCTTTTACTTCCAATGGATATATGGGATTTGATGCTGTTCTTAGAGACGATGAAGGAACTTTAATTTGGGTTGTTGCTAATTGTGGTGTATATGGAACAAACAATATGGCAGAAGCTATGGCAATCAAAGGAGTCAAATTATGCAAAGAAAATAATCTGAAACTTTTAAATGTTGAATCTGATTCTCATTTTGTTATTAATAACCTGTCCCTATCATCATCTCTTGCCCCTTGGAAGAGAAGGAATATCATTAATGAAATTTTAATGTTGTCTAAGGATTTTCAGATCACTTTCTCCGATTGCTTTAGATAAGCAAACAAGGTGGCTGAACTCTTGGATAGATTTGGATATTTCAATAAAAACAAATGTTCTTTCTCTCAGATGTCAATCATTCCAAAAAATATTCAAGCTTCTATAGTGTTAGATAAATCTAGTCTTCCCTACATTAGGTATGTGAAGTAGATTTTCTAGTAGTCTTTTTCTCCTTTGTATGTCTCTTAAAGTTCTTAGTTTGGAAGCCTCCAAGGCGGGGCTTTTCTTTCTTTTATCTATAATAAAACCTTTCTTTTAAAAAAAAAGTAAAAAAATAAATATTCTGTATTATGTGTCGTGTCTCATTTTAATTGGACCGTGTTCATGTTTAGTAAAAAATAAGATTTTGTATCATGTCACTTTTATTTGTTTCGTTCGTGTTAGATAAAAAATAAAATTTCTTGTCGTGTCTTAATAATGATGTGTTCGTGTTAAGTAAAAAAATAAGATAATTTGTCGTGCCACTTTTATTTGGGTGTTGTTCATATTATATAAAAACGTGTTTGTGTTAAGACTTTAAGTCATGTGACGTCATCTTACGTTTTAATTAGATCATGTTCATATTTATATGTATTCAATATATATTAATACAAAAATAAATAAATAGGTATAGTCCATTATTCTATTTTGTCAAATAGTTCCTCGACACTTTTTAATTAACATTTAGTCCACATCTTTTTCTTTTACTAAAAAACTCCCTCACCATATTAAAATCTCGCAACACTCTCTCCTCTTATCTTAATCCATACACACTCGACCAAAAACATGAACCCTAAGTGTAAAATATGTACTTTAAATTAAAAATTGGAAAATAAACTTTAAACAAAAGAAATGATCTTTTTGATAAAATCCAAGTTTGATAATACGATATCTGACTTAACCCCTATTTTGAAAATAATTAGATATAACACTAATTTCATGCAAATCGACACATAGTTGGATTAAAATTGGTATTATGACTAATTATTTATAAAAACCAGGTATAAGTCAAATATCGTATTATCAAAATGTTATTTTGTCTAAAAGGTCACAAAAAATCTAAAACTAAATCTCGAAAAAAAAAAATAAACACACCCACATACCAAAAAAAAAAAAAAAAGGCCCTAAACAAAGCATAACTAAAAACAAACAAAAAAAAGGCAGCCAAAATGATTAGGCTACATTTCTATATCACTGTATCCTAGTTGTGAGTCTTGTGAGTTGTGAGTGTAGTCACTCACTGGGATTGGAATGTGTTGCACTGTTCTTCAATTCTGTTTGTACGTTACCCATGGAGCTCAATATAGTAATTTTCGAAATTTATCATCAATGGTATATTATGTATTCAATTTATTATGGAATCACTGTAATCTTATATTTGAATAAGGCTACTGGGTCTAACTGTAAACCCATGCACCTCATGCTCGAAGCTTGATAGTGAGGAGCAAATAAAAATTCCTCGTCAAAACCCAAAAAAAAAAATTGAAGAAAGAATCGTTTTCCATTTCCAACGGTTCAAAGATGTTAAAAGAAGACAATAAATAAGATATCATCTTTATTTCAGCTGTATTGGTGTGTACATACTATAGGTGGGGTAGAGCCATGGCTTTAGACCATGACCGAGCAGCTCTCTTATCCTCTTTTCTTCCTTTCTTTCATCAATAGGAGATAGTGTTTTACATTCAATTATATCAAAATACATTATTAATCACCCGAAAATTTATGAAAAATATATTTTTCATAACTACGAAACAAGGTATTAAACTTATATGCAAGTGCATCCAATGACAAAGGAATTCAGCTCCTAGAGTGCAATTTCCTCATGACTACTGTGTTCGTAAATATATTTTTCTTATTTTCTTTTTGATATTTCTCAAATTTCTTATTTTAATAACCTAAATTTGATTAATACTAATATAATTATAAACCATAGATTTCTCAAGATCTTTTTGTACAGACTTTAAATTACTAGAAACTCCTATGACTTGAACACCCCCCTCCACACATACAAATGTTATGCTAAAGTTATTTTTCAATTTTTCATTTTGATAAAAATATCATACATGGATACATTTTTCAATTTTCATGAAAAGAAAATTGATATATAAAATAAAAAAACAACCTTATTGTCGCTAGAAAGAGATAGGAATTTTCCTAATTATTATCGGCATGTCTAGATCGTTTTTGTGAATATTCAAAATGCGTATGAAAAGGAAAAATGTATCTGACCCAAAAACTCAGATGGGGAAAATGTGGTCCCCGAAATAAAAAGTTTGCTGCTAGTGAGATGGGGTATAAAAAAGTAGGTATTATAATGAAATTTTTTTATGTATAAAAAGTATAATACTGTTTTTATAACGCTGTTTTTAAAATAATGACTATTTTCTTATAAAAAGGGGAATATTGTTTTATAAATAACAATATTTGTTTCATATTTTGTTTTCACAACTTTTTTTAATATTTATTTTATAACAATTATATATATATATATATATATAGAGAGAGAGAGAGAGGCAGGCTCCTGTGCACACTAAGTTTGCACACTAAGTTTGCACATTACCTTTTATATATAGTAAAAAAAATATTTTTGAGTTGATTTTTTTTGTGTGATATTTAAACATTTCAAGGAACCCATATAAAAAAATCAGCTCCAAAAAACCTTTTTTGCTATTTTTAAAAAATCGGTCAAACTTTCGCAGTTTTTAAGCTCTTTAAAAACTGTGAAAGTTTGACCGATTTTTTAAAAATAGCAAAAATAGTTTTTTTGAGCTAATTTTTTTTATGTGAGTCCGTTGAAATGTTAAAATATCACATAAAAAAATTGGTGTGCGCCAGCACTAAGTTTGCACACTTTTAAAAGGTAATGTGCAAACTTAGTGTGCACAGGAGCCTGCCTCTCTCTATATATATATATATATATATATATATATATATATATATATATATATATATATATATAATTGTTTTCTTGATATTTATACTTTTTTTTACCAAACAGGTTTTTACAAAATGGATTTTTTTACAAAACATGTTTTTATCACTTTTATTTTAAAAAAGTAAATTTTTATATACAAAACAAAACGAAACAAAAAAACTGAATTTTTTTTTTGCCTTAAGTAAATGTGTGTTAAGCGCGCGCGCGCGTGTGTGTGTGTCTGTCTGCGAGCGAGAGAGAGAGAGAGTTAGTGGGTTTAAATGAGGGAAAATGAGGGCAAAATGGGTATTTGATAGTTTTTGTCAAAATTTAACGGATCGTTGGATGGAGTCCTTATTTTGAAATAATTTATATAGATTGAGGACTAACTTAAGGCAAACAAAAGATTATGGACCATTTAAAAACTCGAGTGATAGTTTAAGGACCAAAAACGTAATTTACTCATTTATTTATGCATAATCAAAGTTTTTATTCTTTATTTTTCTTTACAAATATAGTCCCTATTTTTCTAGCTAAGAATGAGATGTTTTATTAAAAAAAAAAAAAGATACTAAATCCGAGTCCTTTTAAGTAAGAATGTCACCAAACCTCCTATAATTAAAAATCCCGCCACCACTACTCTTTTGCTAAAGTGCAAATTTTTAGATCTATTTTTCACTTAATTTTTTATGTTTTAGCAATATATCTTCCATTGATTGAGCATACACCGAGTAACCACCAGCTTTCTCGAGAAAAGGATCGATCAGCTGTAAAAGATGCTGACGTTAAAAGTATTATCTAACACAAAGCAATATTCCTTTTGGACAAGATCCCATCCGTTCAAACTTTATATTATATATTGGGCAGTGCTTCTTGGCCATATGATAAGGTTTATTACCTTTTTACTATAATAATGTTTCTTCCATGTTTTAAAACAAATTTTAACCCATTCCTAATTAGTTGGGTCCCCATTAATTTGCTAATAGAAGTTTGCCAATAGAAAATTCCAAAAGAGGAGGCAACACTTAATGTCCCATGGGCTAAGGCTGAAACTATATATGCTGCATTTATCTGTGGAAGAAGATATGAGATTTATAAGGCAGAGACAACAACACATAACATCTCTCAGGAACAGACTCCTGGAGATTTAAATAGATTTTGAGCTTTCTGAGAGAGAGTTTAAAACAATCTATACACTTGAGAGAAGAATTTTTATTGTGGAAAGCGATTATTTTAAACACAAAATTGTATTCTCTAAGTGAAATCAAACTAGAGGTCCTGTAAAAGTAGCCCAACACTACAGCAAAATACGCCATTAGTAACACAATTTCACCATTACTAAATATATCAGTAACAAATTTTTTCTGTTAGAATAAAGGCGTGAGGCACGAAGCTAGTAATGGTAAAATTCTATTACTTATAGTAATGGAAAAAATTAGTAACGGTAAAATTCTATTACTAATAGTAATGAAAAAATAAGAATTAGTAACGGTTAAATTCTGTTACTAATAGTAACGGTAAAATTCACAATTAATAACGCTAAAGTGGTGTTACTAATAGTAACGAAAAATTCAGAATTAATAACGGTAAAATTCTGTTACTGATAGTAACAGAAAGATCAAAATTAGTAACGGTAAATTATGTTACTAATATTAGTACATATTTAAAAACATATATTATTCAAGGGCCCTACCCAACTCCAGAACCTCTGGCCAATTCCTTACCAATTACACCATTCCATATTACAAAATCGGGTTTCAAAATCATGTTTAGCATCGCTCTTTTTGAACACATAATCGAGGAGATCTTCTCCCCTATTCATTTTCTCTTCTGACTTGATTCATTCATTTCCAACACCACAGGAGCAAACTTCACGAGAACAAAATCAAAACCCATAACTCCTGACTTGATTCATTCATTTTCACCACCACAAGAGCAAACTGCACGAGAACAGATGTGAAAGAAAATAAAATGAATGCTTCTTCACGATGAGTAAGAAAAGCTACAGGGGAGAAAGAAGTGAAATAAAATCAAATAGATTTTTCATAAGCTACACCCATAAGAACATAAATAAAATAAAATATATTTATATGATACTATAGGTACCAAACTAAAGTTTCATTTTCATTTCCAAGAAAACGGTAAAATTGAATGCGTGTATAAACCACTACGGAAGTAAGATTCCTTTTATAGATGGCTATTCACCGATTTTGAACATTTCAAGTGTTACGAAATTCTTAGGTCTGCACTTCTATTATACTCCAGATGTATTACTTTTTAGATTATTAGGGCAAAATTCAAATTCAAAATTATTAATATAGGGGTTGTTGGCAAAATGCCTAGTAATTACTATTTATTTCGCACATTATATTAATGTGACCATATCATTCAAGTCTGTTACCAATATAAGAGCTTCAGCGACTCTCCGAGCAACATCAGTAGCTATTCCATCATGAACCTGCTTAAAATTCCTATATCTGTGCAGCACGAAAGATCCAAATATAAAACTGAAAAGAGTGAAACAAACAGACATAACTACAACTGAACATAATGCCCATTGACAATTTTACCACTAGTTTTCCAAATCTTACAGGGAAAAAACAAAAATATAGATAAAGTATAACATACTTATCCAAACGCTCGAGACCCGCAGCAGCCCTAAACTCGGAGCCCAACAACTCAATTAGTCCTTCCCATTGCTGCAGAATATACATACAGAACACATGTATGTTAAACAAACATAAGATATTGTGTGAGCTGAAAAACTATAACTGGAAGAGATTCAGCAGCCACAATAACTGAATTTTGTTATAAATAACTATAACTGGTGAGCATTAATTGTTAAAAATAACTATAAAATAAGAAGAAAACTGACATTATGTTGAGCTAAATGTAAAATCTAAGCTTAAATCTGATACTATCCTACACATGCAATAGCTTGTCTTGACAGTTAACTCAGTTCTAAATATGGGATAAAAGCTCAACATTTACTTTTTATAGACAGTAAGAAGAAAACATGTAGCATCACTCAAACGCAACTCTTAAAGAAAAATCAAAGCTTTACAAGAAAAATTCCAGTCATCGATCAAGAACACACTATAAACAAGCTTCGGTAACATAACATCATTTTGTCTCTAATACAACTGATTAACATGAACATATTTTATTTACAAAATTGAACAGTACAGAAATAAAATGTTCCATTCTCATACCTTTTGGAGATAGGATCCACAAGAACAACTTTCAGAGACCAAATCTCAGAAACCCATCATCAATTAACCCATCACAACAAACATAAAACCATACCCCATTTGAGCATATATTCCCCCCTCTATAACTAACCTTCCCATCATCATGTTTGCTAGCGTGGGATTCAATATTTGGTCTTCAAGCGAAATAGGCTGTCAGATCACTAATTTCCTCTTCGAGTATCCTCGTGTGCATTCATCGTGGGAAACCACTATTCTTCTTCTTTTTTACCAAGTAGTGATAGGAGAATTAAAATAAAGACCTTAATCATCGCACCTTAAGTTTGTTGAATCATAGCAGAACCCACTTGCACATAACTTTACTTATCGATATCATAAGTCAACATAACAACAAACAGAACAAATGGCCACATCCGCTCCATCCCTCTCAGCGTTACTCTATTTAGAAGATACAAATTCAGTTTAAAACAAAAAAATTTTTATTCCTAGATATCTACCTACACTTATGGCGCACATTAAATTCAATATTTTTTTCAAAAGAAGAATTTATAGTGGAGAACAATATAAGAACGTGTGTATCTCAAAACAATATAATTCTATTAAACATAAACTAAACAAGTTAAACATAAGAAATTTAAGGATAAAAAACGCTTGTACCTATGATATTTACAAAGTGGCACGACAAATGAGGCTTCTGCCTTTGGCTTCAACAACGTTCTACTGAGAGGAAGAAACACAAATAAATGAAGTAGATCAACATTTAATGGATAAATTGTGTGATCAGTTTTGTCCACACACAAGAAGACACACTGTGATAAAGCGAGGTTGTTGTTGCAAAGAAAAGAAATTAATTTGAATACCTTATAAGCACAACTGGCCCCCTCCACTAGCCCTCATACCTCCCACAATCTAAACAATCAAATTCAGTAAATGCTTTAATAGGCCATACTCAAGTCCCTACATCAAGAAACCAAATTAATGACATTTGTGATAGAAAGAAAAGAAAAATGAAGAATGAGAACTCAAAATTAAACATATGCTTACCTTTCCCTCCTCCTTTATCCGGGTTTGGGACCGAAAACGCTCATATAAATATTAGCATTGGCGAAGTTAAAAAGGGTTTTACAATAAAAAAAATAGTGAAAATTAATTCCAAATCAAATATAGTTAGATCCAAACAAAGTTCATAACAAAACATATTGCAAATTAAGTCCAAATAAAGATAACTGAAACAAAGTTCACAACAAACCCATAATGCAGACTAAGTCCACATATAAATAGCTCAAACAAAATTCACAGTATAAACTAAACATATTTGATCCAACAATCCATCCAAATCAAATATCCCCCCAATACTAGGTCAGCAAAAGTGAATTGGCTAACTTGATGAGCATCAAACAACCTAGCATCCGGCTTCATCACTTCCTCCACATATACTTTCCTCTCCCCGACCCCAACTCGCTTACCATGACATATATCCTTTGTTGCATTTGTCACGACATATCCCTTTGCCAATTCTTCATTATACCTATCAAGCAAGATGACTTTGGGATTGTTGGTAAGAGAAGGTGTGGTCACGCAAACATGACGAGAAACGGATGCAAAAAATTATCCAAATTTTGACAGAGACTCCTATAATGTAGACTTGTATTGGATGCATGCTCACTTATCGGTGTGATTGGTGGACCCTTTTCATTTTGAGCATTTAAGGCATCAACCAAACATCGTATAGCATCCTATGAAAAAAGGGATCAAACAATAGTAAGTTAATATCTATTATATCTATATAGGTCTTTTTAATAAATGAAATTATATAAAATACATATATACCATAATTTATGTGTTATATTCCTCAAATCTTCTATTGACGGAAGAGATGATATCTTCCTTCAATGCTTCCACATCATCATTTGCCTTCTTTCTTTGTTTAAGTTTGGCCTTTGCCACCCCTAAATGCATCATCTACTTCTTCAAAATTAGGGGACAAACTACACGAACTCCTCCCTTTTTCTCCTCCCCCAAAACCTCTATCAACTCATCATTCTCTATGCATTGGCTCTTTCTACTACCCTCTCCACTCTCGCTCTTTCTTTTCTCCACCGCATCCTTTACTTTATCCTATCAAATGATAGTTATAAATCAGAATGAGAAAATTTCATTAATAAGCGCAATAAATAATACTAAAAATACTGTTATTTTTATGTAAATACGCACATAGGAAATCTTATCATTGTTTAAGACATTCCCCATTTTTTCCTTGTGTCCCACAAGCCATGTGTCTACTCGCATTAATTCTTGTTCTGGGTTCAATTGAACCTACAATTTAAATATCACATGTTATACACAAAAGTAGTGCTGATAATTGAAAAATATTATGATACATACCATTTCATATTGCAAAGCAGCATAGGTGCGAAGCCCAAGTGTATGGGAATATTATAAATTGGTTCGATTCTTGGCATTTTGAATGTTCTGTGTCTTCTTTTTTGATATCCTTCTGTTCTCATAAAATAATCTTCATTTATTGGGATCAACACCTTCCGGTAGGACTCCAGGATGTCTTCGGTATGCAAAAAACATCTCATATTACTTTGTGTGTCCTAAACTTCTGCGCAAACCTTTTGTCCATCAGCGGGTGGGCCACCTTCGGTTCAACATCTAACTCAAATCCTACCATTAAAGCATTCCAAGCATCATATTTGTAATTCTTTGGCACAACTCTCCAATCTTCCTAACTAATCAGAATATAAGATCTAACAAGATCACCGACACGAGTGCTACATCTCCCACTCCACGGACTGACTACACTCCCATCCACTAGAACGGTGACTCTTATTTTACCATTTTGGGTCATATATTGTAATTGTTTGGCATTTTTATCCATTTCTTCTTGCTTCTTTTTATTTTCACTTGAGGTAAGTTTTTTCGAACCTCCATCGACTAATTCTTGCTACAGAGTGGATGATATTTGTTGCGGTGTTGGTGACGTTTGTTGTTTCGAACCACCACTTGCATTTGAAGCCATGGCGCCCAATATAGTTCTGCCAAAACAAAAAACATATGCCAACAATAGAAATAACAGTCATAAAATAATATGTATTGAATTATCATATTACTACACCATCAGCATATATATATATAAATCACAAGATGATATCATTAAACTCAAAAGTTGCTACTTTCAACGGTTAACATACCACCAATAAATTTATATATTAGCAACGGGGTAAAACAAAATGTAGTTATGTTGGCAAAACAAAACAGCTTTCAACGATTACAATATCCAAAAGAAAATATTAAAACAACTAAATGGAGTCGTATTTCTTGAGCAAAATTTCCAAGTGCGGTTGGTCTTCAAGAATAGATTGGAAGATTGTTGGTGTCTCTAAGTCATCCACTTGACTCGTCAATCTCTTTGGTGAATGTATAACAACCCACCAATTGGGATTTTTAAGATCTTTCGAATAGAATACTTGACTAGCCTCGGATGCAAGAATGGCAGGCTCATCATACTCATTATCAACGCTCTTAAACTTATAAAAATTTACCATCACTAAGTTGGAGTCCGTACAAAGCTTACAACCATTAGTCTTATCCTCCACTCTCACCCAATCACAATAAAATACCACCTACTTAAATAAAGTATAGTCCAGCTCAATAATTTGTTTGATAACTCCATACCACATAGTCCAAGTATTTGTGAAATTCTTATCACTTTTTCTATCTTGAAATTATGTCCATGCCTTCAAGCAAATGACGCTATCCTGTGTGACAATAGTATCGTCGTGATACTTAGGAGAGAATATGAAACCATTTACAGGATACTTTTTATATGTTTTATCCTTGAATTGTGGCCCTTGAAGTAACCACCACAATGTTTCATCCGTCTTCGTCTCTCCTGATTTTAGCAACTGTTTGATGGAAAAAAATCATAATTACTAAAATGTTTCAATTCTCATCATACTTAATGGAAAGATTAATAAAAATATTAGTATTTATAATCACCTTCGTGAATAACCAAGGGATAAAAGAAGTTTGTTTCTCCATGAGATGGATTTGGCATGTACTCTATGCAATATCTAACAGATTTAGCGACAACATAGGATTCTACAATGGAACCTTCAACATATCGCTTATTGCTGGGTATATCTTTGAAATCTTTCATCGTCCTATTTGTATAAGGTAGTAAAAATTAATAACAAGCATTAATAACTTAAATGGGGCATATTTTATTACATTAAAAGGTAAAAAAAATCACCTTTCGAACGGATACATACTATGACCGTCGGTTGGTCCACAAACCAGGGCTTCATCTGCTACATGCACAGTGAGGTGAATGCTAATATAAAAAAACGTAGGTGGAAAATATTTTTTCAACACGCACAATGCTTGAAAAACCATGTATTTGGATCTGTGGATATCTTGCCGAATTAGGAGCTTAGAGCACAACATGTTAAAGAACAAACTTAATTATTGGATTGCTCTTCTCAAATCTCGATGTTTTGGAAAGGCATGTTGGAGCAACACTGGTAGTAGATGTTCAATTATGACTTGATAATCATGCGACTTTAAAGAGTGAAAAGATGGGGGACTAAGACTTACTATATTTCTCAAATTAGAGGAAAAACTGGTAGGAAGCTTTAAGTCCTTCAAAATTTGACAGAATTGTCTTTTTTCTTCTTTATCCAAGATAAATGGTGTTGTTGGTTTTATTGTTTTTTCAGTGTGTCCATCAACTTGAAGCCATTGACCGTTGTGTATGCCCATACCCTTCATATCCAATCGCCCCTTTTCAGTATCCTTTATTTTATTATCATCAAGAATTGTGTTTATTAAATGCTATGCAACATTTTTTTCAATGTGCATCACATCAAGGACATGAAGGGTATGGTCAATATTCCAAATCAAAGAAAATAGATTTTTTATACCAAGCTTCTTTAACTTCAACATTATCACCCTCATTAGCATTATTAGACTTTCTCTTCTTAGCGCGAACTTTTGAGACTTTTCGAGGTACATACTTTATATTTCTTAACTTCTCCATAAGTGCATCTTCGTTTAATCGAACCGGGGGATGTCTAACTTCTTGTGTCCTAAGTCCCAAACCTCTACCACTCCTAAAAGGATGGTCATTTTTATGAAACTTATAATAGTTTGTGTAAACTATCTTCATGTTGTGTTCTAGCCGAATGGATGGAGTGTCATCGCCACAAATAGGACATGCTTTGTAACCATTTGTTTCTTCAATTCATCTACTAATGGTTGAAGAAAAACATCAACGTCTTGACCCGGTGCCTTTGTCCCAGGAATTAGTAAAGATAAAATTTGGAACTCACGCTTCAAGCACAAAGATGGTCCCACATTATAAGGCGCGATCATGACAAGCTAGCAACTATAACTACTAGACTGAATATCATGGGGATTGAACCCATTTGCTGCTATTGCAAGCCAAACATTGCGCCCTTCCTTGGAGAAATCGATCCATCTACTTTTTAACATTATCCATTGGGATTAATCACAAGGATGTCGCTGACAATCCCATGAACTTGTTGCCCGATGGTGCCATGTCATTTCACGCACTATCCAAGGTATAGTATACAATCTCACTAGCCTTGTAATTAAAGGGAAATGTCTCAACACTTTCATCGTTTCTTTGCATAACCTTTTCCCTTTCTTTGAGGTCACTGTGTATCTCGATTTCCCACACTGAGTACATTCCTCCAAATCTTGATTCTCTTTCCAGTATAAAATGCAGTTGCTAACGCAAGCATGAATGTAATTTTCTTTCATCCCTAGGTCTTTCATCATTCTCTTCATGTGTGGATATTTTTCTGGTAATATGTTTCCTATTAGAAGCCACTTATTTAAGACCGAGAAGAGAGGGGTCATACTATTTCCCAACCAACCAAACTACTTTTTTAAATTATGAAATTCCACAATTGCAGAGAGAGTAGTCTTAGGACCCTCACATGAAGGGTACAATTTCTCGATCGCTAATTCATTATATTGATTATACTTCTCATTGTCGACATACGATTTTTTAGAGAATCCTTCCTGATCGGGTTCTACACAATGTTGTTCGTTCACTCCGTAACATGCGTCAACTAAGTTTCGCAATCTTTCATTCTCATTGTTATCAACTTCATCAAGTCCTTCACAATTAATAGGTTCTACTACAGGAAATGTTAGGTTCGATGATATTGTTTTACCATGTAAAACCCACTTAGTATATGTCTTGCCTATACCATGAATTATCAAATGACCCTTGATATCCACCGGAGTGAAACGCTTCTTATTTCGGCATTAACACATGGACAAGGACAGGTCGAGAATTGATGGCCATTGTTTGCCATTGCAAAATTAAGAAAAGGCGCAACTCTATTTGTGTACACCTCACTTATTCTATTCCTCTAATTCATCCACTCTTTGTTCAATGTTTGTGACATTCTGCACTACACAAAAAATATGGTTTACACACAACTTATATGACATATACAAAAAATAGAATTATTGATAGACATAAGAAAAATCAGAGTTAGAACATGTAATTTTTTTTAGATGGGGTGAAACAAGAGGATGGTACCAATTTATTTTTTTTAGATGGGGGTGAAACAAGAGGATAGTACCAATTTCTTAATCGCTAATTTTTTTAGATGGGGGTGAAACAGTTAGAACATGTAATTGTTTTTAGACGAGAACATGTCTCCACAGTCTCCACAAATGATTCGTGTACATAACCAATAAGCCACAATGAAAATTCAAACAACCCCTGTGCCACTGTCTTAAACCATACAATGTGACTTCACTTAATAGTTAATAATACCTAAACGATACCACAATGAAAATCCAATTTATTACAAATGTTTAATTACTTTATATATCCAATCAAAACAATTATAGGGCTATTACTGTAAAAAATATATACCCACCATTTATATAAACACACAAACAAAATATATAAATAGATATAAACATAAAATCCCATAACCTCAAAACAATGCTAGAACATAAAGACAATCGAAGATGATATTTTTATCATCAATATAATTTGAGAAAGTTGGACTTTCTATCTTATATATTAGTTATCATTTAAAAATTACAAAATCTAAAAACAGGGTTCAATGAGAGAGATATTGAGTTCAAAGGGGAAAAATTACAAAATCTAAAATATTTATGAGTTGCTTCAAAAAACAACTCATTGGGGCATGTCTTTGTCTTGGCATAGTAAACAGGATAAAAAAAACAAACAACAAACGTATAACACAGGATCACATAAACAGCTAATGAAAATTAGGGCACAATATCAAAAAAATAAATCAATAAAACTCAGAATGATTGTAAGAGTAAAACGCAAAAAATCTATAAAATGAAAATTAGGGCACAATATCAACAAAATAACCCTCAAAATAACCAACTGAGAAAGCAACGTCGAAAATTAGTTTTTTTTTTGTGTGTGTTTTTCTTAAAGCAGTGTACATTCTTCCATTTTGAGGGTTACCAACAACTATCAATCCATTTTGAGGGTTACTAGTAATAAATCATGCAATCAAATATCACTATAGAAAGCAATACCTTATCATAATAGAAAGCAACTTCGAACCGACACATCTGTGAGATAGATACCAACAATCTTCCGTTTTGAGGGTTACCGCCAATACCTTTCTCACATGGTGTGTGTGTCTGATCGGTCATATCTGTGTGTGTATGTGTGTGTGTGTGTGTGTGTGTGTGTGTGAGAGAGAGAGAGAGAGAGAGATAGAGAGAGAGAGAGAGAGAGAGAGAGAGAGAGAGAGAGCAACAAAGGGAAGGGGGGTTTGGGCTTGTGTGTGTTTGAGTGGGATTTTGAGTTTTGGGGGTCGAAAAAAAATCTTAAAATATTCAATCAATATTAGTAACGCTTATATTAAGTTATTAACGGTGTTTTATTGTGATAAATAGTAATGATAAAATACTGTTAGTAATCTAAAAAATAGTCTGTTACTAAAAGAGTGTTTTGGTGTAGTGCAACTTGGGTGAACCATGTTAATTGTTGTGTTCTTCCAGTATATTTTCCTCCTTTGAGCTTTATATATATAACCTTATTTATCATAATTTTTGAAAAATACATTTTATCATCACCATTAATGCTGGTTACAACTCAGTTTTACTATAAACACCCAGGCGATAAGAGAAAGTAATATTATTCTCCCAACCCAGAGTCAAGTACGCTCTTACACATATTATAAATGCGGTATCAAACTATCTCAAAGACGCGATCTCTTACACACCCCATACAAACACACAAACATATATACCCACTATTCACAATTGAACCACGCCCACCCACTTATCACTAAAAATATGAGCCATGGATTATCCATCTACCCATTTGAAAATAGTATTCTCCATTGAAATGTCGAAAGAAAAGGAAGCATATTGATAGTTGTTATCACTCTCATGATTAAGAGATTTATATTTCCTGTAAGGCTCATACCTTTCATGATTTTGAGTTACCTAAACTCAAGCATGCATTTTTTAAAGGACGGAAAAAATTATCCCTCACCACTCATCTCCTTCATTCAAAATAAATGAGATACAAAACTATCACAAGTCGTGTCTTCCTTCACAAACCTACACAAGCACTAAAATGCATATACAAAACCGATCTACGAAAGGGTTTAATCCCACGTAATCTGGGTACTTAAGCGCAATAACGAGTCCTTCTCGTGAGAACTAGCTTATAAAATGTATCTCTCAATATCCTATCATAACACATTTACACCCGTCTCTGATATTACCTTTCGATCCTCCTCAAGAATCGAAAGAGATATCAAACTATCCCAAAGTTGAGATCTCTGGAACACTCACAAGTGTTCCAATGCCAACCCATCATACATATTAGCACACAATCATAAACAAGTTCTCTTCTGTACTTGCACCGGTTGAAGTGATGTTCCTACATATCTCACTAATACCATTTACTTCCTAAGCACATAGCTATGTTTAAGGGATTCTCAACCTAAGGTCTTTAAACTAGTTTTAAAAATAACTAAAAAGTAATCGAGTAATGTTAAGAGCAATAATAAGCACATAATTAAGGAAACATAAAAAATAAGTGGATGCATAATATCTTCCCCACTCGTAACCCAATTCCTGAACCCGCATTACAAGAATATCTAGGCCAACGGCAGACTCAATCCTACCTTAGGATTATACCAAAGGGGATAATCTGAATCATTTCTTTATTTTTGTATAAACAAAAATAGAGACTCTCAACAACCAATAAAAACCCTTATCGCACGGCACACATTTATGTCTAGGCCAAAAAATAAGGGTATGCGACTTAAACTCGACATGTCATCAAACATCTTCCAAGGAAAAGTCCTTTGACCCTAATCAAACCAATAACCAGACCTTGAGGATATGCAAAGGATCAAGGGAGAAGCACTATCGGGCAACCACCATTCAATAAAAAAGAGTTCCCATCATTGCATCACCGCTCAGGGCCCGCAACACCATAAGAATCCCGTTACATATCTCTTTCACTTTAGGCAGAAGACCGTTGAATCTCTTAGAAACTACACCAAGACACTGAAACAATATTTTTTCTAATATGATGATATAAATGAAATCGTCTATATAGCAACCTTCAACTCAATCCTAATCTAAGAGGATTTACTGATGAAATTCTTTAGAAAGTCAGGATGGTTGCCGACAAGTTAGCATTACCACTAGAGTTAGCCCGATTACATGATATTTTTCATGTTTTTATATTGAGATAGTATGTTGTAGATCCTTCACATTTATTGGTGGATAAGCCTATCGAGTTGAAGGAATACTTGAGCTATGTGGAAGAACCACTTGCTATTGTGGATAGAAAGGAACAAGTGTTGAGATCCAAGATGATCCCACTTGTGAAAGTTATATGGAGAATACATTCCATGGAAGAAGATATATAGGAGAGATAGGTTAGCATGAATCTACGTTATCAGTATTTATTTGATTTGAAAAGGCAAGGTATGTCAATTTTGCGGATAACATTTCCTAACGAGAGGAGTGTTGTGACAACCCGGATATAATTATGATAAATTATGTTTAAATCATGCTTACCGTGTGAGATATGGATAATGTGTTATTAATATATATAATTTTGGGTTATTATATTTAGTTTAATTCAACCTTCAAAAAAATCATGAAATACCGAATTGGTTACAAACATAAAATTTTGAAGTTTTCGGTAGGAATGTTCATGTTGGAGACTAGTTTTGATCCTTATATTATAACAATTGACTTGAGATAAAAAAACTATATAGTTGTAAATATTTGAATAAGGTTTATGACACAATAAATGGCCTGTTAAACGAAGGTCTGAGCAAGAAGTTAAACAGAACTTACAAAATAAGGTCAAATCTATTCATCCTTTAAGTGGTATTTTGTCTTATTAGTACACCATGTGTTATATTTTGATTGGTTGGAAGGGGAGACTGATTTGGCAGACTGAAACACCTTAAAATTAGCTCCTTCTTTAGAAAAATTCATCCATGATAGTGTTTGTCTTGAAGAGAGAGAATTGTCAAGCTTTAAAAGAGAAGTGCGAGGAGAATTTGGTGAAAAATCCATAGAAAATTACGTAAATGTCCCTTACGTAATTATTTTTATAAATCTTGTTATTTTTTTTGTATTGCTGATTGAAATGATAGAAAGTATCAATTATTTACTAAAATTTCATGACTTGATGTATACGTATTGGTAGATACATGTAGGTCCCCAAAAATATAACTTTCAACAAAAACTTTTGCTTGAGAGGAATTAAGTTAAGGATGAATGCAAACCAACTTTCTCTTCTTGAAAAACTCTTTTTTAATTTTATCAAACCAAGTTGTGAAATCAATTAACTTAACCAAATTTTATCTTGTTTAACCCTAAGCATGTAACTAGTGATTAAAGCAAGTAAAATAAAGTAAAGCAATACTCACAGCGCTGATGTACTAGGAAAAACCCAATCGGGAAAAAACCTCGGACGACCCAGGCCAGAGAATCACTATGACAATAAAATTACAAAGTTAGACGGTAGTCGTATACAATGACTCGATCCACCCACGAGACTTGATGCACCTTTGATCTTCTACCAATCTTCACAGTGCCCACGCATAAAGTAACCTTCTTCTATGATGATCGTTCACAACACGCACCTCCACGAGTGTCTAGGTATCCACCGATATGGCCTTGTGTCGTCTACGATGTTGAACACGAAAGTAACCTTCTTAAATTCTCCACTGTAAAACCCAGTAATGTTCAAGTGTTGAAAAAACCCAACTTGGTGCAGTAAAGATCAAATAAACATAACTTAATGAAAGGACTGGATCGGATCTTTGTAAACTTTAAGGATGTGTTTAAGACTTCAAAACCTTAGAAATCATGTGCAAATAGGTTTCGGGATCGTAAACTATTTTTCCAAAATGCACACCCCTCGAGGAAACTGAATACCTTTATTTATAATAAATTAAGGCGGTGTCAGAGTCTCGTTCGAAAGAAACTCTATGTCGTTCTAATGACATGCATTCTCGCTTGAACGACATCTCTTGTCGTTTGAACGACGTCGTTAGATAGAGTTCTAATGAAACCATTTTTAAAACTAAAGTTTTGTTAAAATCCAACTCTTATCCAACTCTAATCTGTCCTCATCTGATTAAAAGAAGTGTAAACATTTAAAACATTTCCTTTTAAAAATAACAACCTTATTTTTTTTGTAAAATAAAATTTTGAGTTTCATTAACATTATACATTTATACCTGTGTGATCTCGGAATGCAATAAAACCTTGAAGACTAATAATTGAACCAATTAAAGTTCTTTGTAGCTTTGTCGCAACGTCTTTAATTAAATTTTCGACAAGTCATAGTCTCGTAGTGGTCGGACAATAAAAGTCTACCTATGACTCAAACGTGTTTTATTTCGAGAATAAGTCAAAACTACATTAAGCCTCAATTGAAAATTTGGTCCTTACAAATCTTCCCATTTGACTATTCCGGGATAAAAATAATAGTGAAATGCCTAAGCTCGGTCGTCATGCCGTATGACGCCTAAAACCCATCCCAAAATAAAAAATACATCATCAGTACATGATAACATTCTTTAATAATGAACCGACAATCATGAAACTGCCTCTGAATGTCTGAATGTGATGTAGTCTTCAAGTCTCGAGTATCTTTAACCTACACACATGAAACAGACAAATACCGAGTGAAGTATGGAGGAACAAATGATATAAATCAATATGAAATATCAAATTCGAATCATTTGTTATGTTAGTAAACATGATACCAATATGTAAACATGATATATAAACCATCAAGCATAAAACTCACAAAACTCCTCCTACATCACAGACATTTCTCCCCCTTTTTATCTCGAATAGACAATCCGGGGAAAAGATAAACAAATCTAGCATGTGATTAGATACCAATTTGAATTAACTCATATTAGGCTAGATAATCATGGAACAACCAGCTAATAATAATTAAGCAATGTCAAATTCTTAGCTAGCAAACAATGAATCACACAAAAATATATCAATCTAAGTAGGTGTGATAAACGAACCAATGCAGCAAAATAAGTCAATAATCAAATTAAACTGCATAAACAGAAATCATGTACCAAAATATGAATCAATATGCAGCAGGTACTGAAACAGTTCAACCAGAAAAAGTCAAACTGGTCAAATAGGGCTGTCGTTCGAACGAACAAGGGATGTCGCTCGAATGAGAAGCGACATTGCTCGAACGAAACATCATGTCGTTAGAACGACATTATCAAACTTTTCACAGTTTCGCCAAAAAATTAAACTGTGTTGCCCAGTGAAGAAATATCCTGAAAGTTCTAACTGGAAGGGTCTCAAAACTGCGAAACAATAACAAAACAGAAGAAAACCTAAAAACTCAAAACAAACAAATAGGAGTAACATGCCAACATAGTATCGATGTGCCTAAATATGAACATGGAGTGTATGTGCATGAACTAAAACAAATGAATCATAATTCCAACATATCGAAACGATCAAGAAGCTCTATTCAATAATAATTTATCATCAAACTTTATCGTAGTCATATGTGACAATTAAAGTGTGAGCTTAATGAACTAAAAAAACATCATGCACACGAATCCAAAATTTTGACGATTCTACAAACAATAGCGTCATGACACGATTTTTCAACGTTAAAATTCTTTGTGTAAACCCGTTTAAATTTTTAATCCATCCAAACTCCTTAAAAAATATATCATAATTTATTTTGAATGAACTAAACTAATTTGGCCCATTTTTGGCATATGATTCTTTTTATTGCCTTATGATTTTTTCGGGCTCTTTTAAACGGTGGCTTTCACGATGATTCAATTTTATACTCTCGCAGCCCTTTCTCGTACACTCACCATATTTTCAATATAGGTTAAAATTCTCACAGGTAAATGGTTTTTACAGGCACACTTCCTCCATATGTCTACTTACGCATAGCTGACAAAATTGAGATAAGAATGCCTCACCAAATTTAAATATGCTAGAGTAGCCAAACATCCATATAAACTCGTGCATGTGTGCAAAGATGGCATATATACAAAGTCGAATTAAAACGCATATCAACTTCGAAACAACCCCATAATACAGTGGTTAAGATCAATCTAAGTATCGATAATAATGACCAAATGTCCTAGCCACATGGATAATCGAAGGAAGGGGCTCGAAGCACACCAATATGACACATCAAACATGTTAACTAAAAAAACAAAAACCGAAAATTCTTTTGGCTTTTTCAAAATATTTTGACTAAAATAAAAGCAAAATCTTTTTGTGTTTGTCTCAAAAATTTTATCAAAAACAAAATATTTTTGTATTTTTCAAATAAGATGCAATAAATGAAAAATATAATACAAATTGATAAACATGGTAATACACTCAACCTTTATATTTATCATTGGAAGAATCAAGTGCAACCAAATGAGAACCATGAAGCTTTATTCCTAAAGATACCAAATCCGAATTCCTAACCCAAGTAGGTTTATAATGACGCATGGCGGTGGGGGGAATCAGAGCAACTTTATTCCTAAACTTTCTAAAATTTTGAGGAGCATTTCTAAGGTCATAGAAAAAATTGCTAAGGTGACCTTTCCTACCACAAATCGTGCAAGTGTAGCGATGGTATGGAAAGTGACCTATATGTGGACCTTTTCTAACATTCATATGTGGCTCTTTCACATGTGCGTGGGGAATGGGAACACCACGATCATCAAAACCAATACCTCCCCTATCTCTCTTAATTTGGACGGTGCCTAGCATCCTATCCAACTTCTAACTTCTAGCCTCTAAGTTAAACTTAACTCTAGATGAGCCTCCCAAACTCTCCTCTAACTCCTGAATCCTAGACTCAAGTAGACGCCTAGACTTCTCAAACACTAGCACCTCCCTTTTTAAAACCTCCATCAAACCTTTAAGGGTGTCTCTCTCTTTTTTGACGTACACTAACTTCTCCCTAATCTTCTTCTCCCATGCCCTAAGATCCTCAATCAAACCATCATTATTTTCTACGGCATGCTCTTTCAACTTATCTTGCAATTTCGAGTTAGCCTTTTTCACCTTCACCCTCTCCTGAAACAACTCTCAAAATGCAACTTGCAACTCTCATACGTCGATCTCCTCATCCTCGCTCTCATCACCCTTGCCCTCTCGGGAAGCTCTCTCAATAGCCTCAAAAGTGTCATTCAAATGAGTATCCTCGTGAGAAGATAAACCGTTGTTGCTCACATGACATGGCATAAATGCAACAAAGTTACGCTCAATGGGAAAATCCTTTCACTACAAGAAAACTAATTTCTTTCGGCACTTTTTCTCTGTATTATTCAAAAATGCTGAGAATTTTTTTTTACCAGCATTTATTTACAAGTATTGAAAATTCACAGCATTTATATTGATGTGTCGCATAAATAAAGCATTTTTTAATCAATAATAAAATAAATATGGTATTTTTTAGGCATTTCATAACTAATGCCACTAAAATTGTGAAAAAAGCACATCCCCTAACTATTTGACGGGTGTTTGTTTTTTCTTAAAAAAAATTCCCACGTTTCCTCTTTTAACCTACCACGTCAATGCTCTCTCCTATCACGCCTCATCTTCTCAAGAAGAATCTTCACAATTCTAATCCTTCCCAAACCTCTTTCCGCTCAATTATTTTGTCCTAATAATCCTCAATCCTCTTTACTAGTGTGTCACTTTCTTGGTTGGGACCATTGTTGTTGCATTTTTTTCTTTGAAGACTTTTTTGGACCTATTCTTCTCGGGTAAGTTGCGTATTTTTTTTTTATTTTTATTGGATATGTTCGTCTTCGTTTTATTGGACTTGTTCGTTTGCGTTTTTTTTCTTGGACCTGCTCGACTTTCTTGTACCTGCGTCACTTTATTAGGATCATTGTTGTTTTTTTATTTATTTCGTTATGTGTGTGTGTGTGTGTGTGCGTGTGTGTGTGTGTGTGTGTGTGTGTGTGTATATATATCATAAATCAATAATATATATTGGACCTGTTCTTCTTGGTTTATATATATATCATGAATCAATAATGTTTTGACATCTTTTTTCTTTTGTTATTGTTTATTATTTAAAAATTAAATTGTGTTGATGCCACATGTATATAGCATGAATCAAAAACACAAATTAAGGGGTGAAAAAAATAAATTGTGTTGATGCCAGATATAAAAATTAAACTCCTTCTCACTCTCTCTCTCTCTCTCTCTCTCTCTCTCTCTCTCTATATATATATATATATATATATATATATATATATATCATGGAAATTTGAATACTCAACTGTGTTGATGCCATATCGGATACCAACTGTGTGTTTATCTAATCTTTGATTGATATGTTCTCGAAATGTATTATACACGTATCTTTTAATTTATTGTTTTCCCCGGTTCACATACTCGAGACCTTGAGAACATGGGTATTCGAAAAGCATTGCACCACTAGATCTTACCAAATAACAAAGTATATTTACCACCAACATGCTTCACAATGAGTAAAAGTGATAAAGACACATTTTGTAAGGTTTTAATGAATATCAAAGTCCCAGATGGTTTTGCATCTAATATTTCACGACGTGTAAACATTAAAGAGTGTAATATTTTTGGACTTAAGAGCCACGATAATCATATCATAATACAACAACTACTCCCGCTAGGAGTACAAAAATCATTGCCTATGAATGTACCAAGGTCTTTGATTGAATTACATAATTTATATCGGCAACTCTATTCAAAAAGAAAATCTTCCCCTCAAATTTTTTCGATGTTATGGAGCATTTAGCTATCCATTTAGTTGAGGAGGCAATGATTGCTAGACCAGTACATTTTTTATGGATGTATCCCATCGAGAGGTACGTTTTGTCTATGAATTATGTTTGTGTCACCTAAATTAATGCATATGAATACTAAGATAATTTTTTTACAATGATGAACAGGTTTTTAATCACACTAAAAGGATATGTTCGTAACCGAAGTCGTCCAGAAGGTTCAATTGCTGAAGGATACCTAGCAGAGGAATGCACGACATTATGTGTGAGGTACCTGGGTGATGTTGAGGGTATGTTAAATCAACCTTTATGAAATGATGAAGCCGGTGACAACTCAAGTTTAATAGGTCGTACATTAGGTAAAAGTAGCATTTATGCTTGATGACACTTCATTTTCACAAGCACATCGGTACGTGTTATTCGACTCCGACGTAGTGAAGCCTTTTCGCGAGTAAGATCACATTTGAATGAATTTTAAACTTTATGTAATTAAATATCACTCTACGTTATTCAATTTATACATACATGTTTTACAGGAAGCATATAACAATGCTAAATCAGGAGAGACCTCGTGTACGACACTAAGAAATTAACCGCATTCGTAACAAAACATTTCACTAGTGGTTTTGTGATCATGTAAGTCATCTTTTTATTTATATGTAACCACATTGTAATATCTTAATAACAAAATTAATTTTTACACCAATTTTTTATTACTCAATCATATGAAAAAATGTAGGTACAAAATCTAAATGAGGGTGAGGTGTCAAAGGAAGTTGCAATTTTGGCTTTCAGGCCTCTCCTAATGGGCTAGGCAATACACGGGATATATTATAAATGGGTTTGGGTTTCACACAAAGCAGTGTGAGAGAAGATTGAATACTCAAAATAGTGGAGTTATGCTTGATGCCACCACCGAATGTTTTGCAAGCGCAAGGGACAAATGACCTATTTCGGGGGATGTAACATATTATGGAGTATTAACAAATATATTTGAATTGAGTTATTAGAATGATTTAAAGTTTGTGCTATTCAAGTATGATTGTGTTGATACCCATTCGGGGACGACAAAGGATGATTTTGAGTTCACATTAGTGAACTTCAAACATTCACTATACAAGCATAATCGATTGCCAGATGAACCGTTTATATTAGCATCCCAGGTTAAACAAATTTGGTGTGTGCGAAACCTGATTAAAGAAGATTGGCAAAGTATCGGGAGGATGACACCGGGAGATTTGTATGACATTTATGGTAAAGATATATAAGGAGATGACACAATAGATGAAGAAGTTGAGCCATACAATATCCAACAACTCGATGACACTCTAATAAACCATGATGGGGATATTACATGGGTTAGGGTTAGTGTGGAGGGAACAACTATTGACAACATACTTGATATAGATGGCGGTGATGATATCCATGTTGATATTGATGAGGATTGTAGTGATGAGGATGTTTCTAATACTTATGAACATGATTCCAAAACGGACTAGGAAGCGAACGAGAGTGATATAGATCATTAACAGTTTGAAAAACATTATTGAATTGTTCTTTATTCCAAATTTTAATTTTTATTTTAGAATCTTTAACTCAATGAAAAATTTGTTCTTTGGGGGGGCATGAATTTTAGTAGACAATGTTTCTTCAATTATGTCTTTTACATTCGTTTTAATACACCACATTGAGAGGAATTTAAAAGGTCTAGGACACTGATCTATAGTACTCTTAATAGAAAGAAGCAAAGGACTGTGATCAAAGAAGGTCTTATGTAAATGGGAGATGGTAATTGTAGGGAACAAGTCCAACCATTGGCTATTTGCTAATCCTCTATCTAACCTACAGAAAATGGTACCATCTATCCTATTGTTAGTCCATGTGAATTTAGATCCAATGTAACCTAGATCAATTAAAGCACATGATGTGATCATATCATTAAAGTCCTCTATAGCATAAAAATCAAAATGATTTCCCCTTACTTTTTATTCTTCTTTAGCTACTACATTGAAGTCTCCTATTATAAGACATGGAATTGATGTAATTTGGGAAGTTAAATGTTTTTAATCATTCTATAAAAACCTTCTTTCAATAGTTGTGCACTCGGAATATATTAAAACCAAGAAGATTGATGTATTTAAAAATTCGATATCAATTTTCAGACAAAGCAATTAATCAGTTTTTAAACTTATAGTTGTTTTGATATCATTCTGCCATAGCAACCAGATCTTGTTGGACTGATTGAAGACAAAATTTGGAAAATTCCACTTGAGTTGATATTTTAAAATCGTGTCTATACTTACTTTGGGATCTAAAACAGAAACGGCTGGTAATTAATATTTCCTAATAAGATTTTTAATAATTATATATTTATTTGTAATGAGGCTTGTTTGATCTCCTCTATTATTTATATAAATAATAATGTTATATTCTTCCTTTTAGGTATATGGATTTAGTGTGAATGGACATGTTCATCATAAATGCCTCTCAGTGATTGGAAAGTAGATACGATTAAGTCTTTATTAAGTTTGACAAACATAGCAAGGTATACAATTATTATACAAGTTTTGTTTACATGATAGTCTTGCTCCATTAATATAAGGAAATACTTGTTCTAAATTATTTTAAAAGTACAATTGAAAGGAAAAGAACCATGCCAAATCTAGTTATTGTCACTAGACACAAATTTTTCCTCAATCACATTCGATTTCTTGTTGTTCTTCTTTTTGGTTATTTCTTGTGCTTGGTAATAGACTGAGACTAATGGTTTTAGTTATTTAATAATTGAGTATGTATAACTGAATCAATGATTTATAGAAATATAAAAGTTAACACATAAATGAGTATGTATAACAATCTAATAGTTAATATAGTTAGATTCAAGGATAGATAATCTCGTGTCGGTCAGTCGACATTTGATAAGGAATCTCACGTTGGTCGGCTATACATATTTCTTTAGCTACCACTATTCCGTCCTTAATGTCACTTCCTTTAACCTCATTGTTTTTTAAATCCCAATTGATTGATTGTGTTATTAAGTTTCGTGTTGGCAACAAATTATTTATGAAGATATACCTTCATATTGTATGCATTGTCTAAAAATTAGGTCATGAACAGGAAAATTGTCGGTTAATGCAACAAGTGCTTTCAAAAGAAATAATCAATAAAGAAGTACCAGGGGTAAAAGAAGATATTAAACCTTCTTTTCATTTTTCATAAATGTCTGCTGCTTGAGTAGCTTATTCAACTTATCATATTATTTCTTAATTTCTTGAACCTGCTTAAAGAAATTGTCCAAGCCCGATTCTCATGAATTTATTGGACATTGTCTTCTTATTTAAATATCTCCAACTCTATAAGCTTGATCTCGAGTAATCATAAATGAATCCATCAGAGGTCGTTCAAAGAGCTAAACAGAGATCCCTGGAAGAATGTTCTCTACCTGTGTGCTTTTATGTTCAAACAGCTACACACAAATCGGTAATAGTGATTTTTAAAGGCCATATATATATAGATCCCACAATTTCCTCATGTAGCAGCAATTATACACATCCTTTTTATAAAAATACCAAAATTGAATATGTGTTCATCAGTTTGTGTACTGATAAAAATCTACATCAGTATGAAGTAGATTGCATCCATTTTGATGATTATTTTAGGACATCTACTGATGAAAATCCTAATATTTGTTAATGATAAGTGTACAATAAATGCAACTGTTTTGTAAGAGGCCTCTTTCTCCTTTAAGGCAACAAATGAGAACAAATATCAAATACTTGAAGCTTTTATTGGCCATATACTCGTTGACCAACACCCTATCTTCTCCTTTAAGGCAACAAATCAAATGTCGAACACGATTACAGTGTTGTAGTTTGAAATTGTTTGTTGTAGTTTGGAAATCAAAAGAATTTCATTCTTAAATTCTTGAAGACCCTTTCCTGAATTCCTTGAAAACCTCTTTACTGCTATCTTTTGTCCCATTGAAATCTTACCCTACATTGTTTTCGATATATTAAGTCTTCTTTATATAGACTAGCATATGCCCGTGCCTGAAGGCACAACGAAAAATTTCCAAAGTACTTAATCACAAAACGAGAAAAAAAATTAAGTGCGTAATCTCAAAAAGTCAAAATTTTCCAAACTTTACATATAAATATTGCCAATTAGACTGATACGGAGATAAACACATAGCCTACAAAATCAATAACTAACATAACATGTAGCCCCCAAATCATCCCCCAAAATAAATGTACCCCCAAAACCATTATCTTAGATCCGTATATTAGTTATTCAAGTATTGAATCTGGAAAAAAATCCTCTTCAAATATTCAATCTACAAAAGAAGCTGAAGAAAAAAAGTCATTTTCAAGTGTTGAATTTGAAAAAAATCACATAAAAACATATTTAAACCTAAAAACATATGTTAATCTCCCTTCTTTTCTTTATATCTGAACCTAAAAATAGATGTCAACGGAATAATTGATTTAAAAAAAAAGCATACAAATTCGCAACAGTGAGATGAAAACTGCATACATAGATTAAACTCGAAAAGAAAAAATCCAAAAGCAAACTTTATAAAAAAAAAACGAAATCAACTGTGAGATGAAAACTCAACTCTATTATCACCCTGGAGGTGTCTTTTTGCGCAAATCCACACGGATAACACCTCTATATTTTTTCAGGGAGTATTTAGTATGGATTAAAGTAGATTTTTATTGTCAGGAGAAATAACTCTACTGGTTGTTTGCGTGTTTTATCATCGCACCCCATTTATTACTTATTTAGCCCAAGCATTAATAATCTTCTCATCCAGTTTGTGGTTGAATTTGTTCGTAGTTGGGGAGTGTGATAGTTGGATGTGGTACACATGAACAATGTTATTTGATTTCTAAAATATGTTCCAATTTATATTTTGGGCGTGTACTACTTATTGTATGGCGAGGATCAGTGGAACTAGAGTGAAAAGAATAATCAAGTGAACATGAAACATTTGGCAATTTGAAACTATTGAAGTTTTATGATAATTGATGGGGACAAATAATAAAAAGAAGCTAATTGAATGTGTTTATAGCACGTGTATGATATGTATGCGAACTTGGGTAGTACTCACAATCAGTATGGGTTCTATTTTTTAACAACAATTCTCCCAATAATGTGTTGGTCCAATCATATATTAATACTCCATATTGTACTTTGTGTTCTCCTTTATTAGCGATAAGATGCCCATTTCTTATCATATGAGGGATCTATGGTTTTTCGAGTTGGATTGCTTGATCACGTGCGTTGATTTTTTGGCACTGATGTATTTTCCATTATAGAGCTCCCCTATCCTTTGCACTATTGTCTTCGACACAACTCTGGAAAGTGTGGTGTATATGATTTCTTTATGTTGTTATGCACTGTCCTGTTGCTAAGCCAGTTATTAAACCCGGGTTTATACTCGTCCCGATACCAAACCACCCTTTGCATAATTAAAAGGGGAGAGGGATTTATACCAGGCCATAAAGATGACTTGCGATAGTAAGTGATAAAGGAGGCTTGCTCCACCAACTGATCTTAGTAATCCTAACATCGATTGGCCAACATTTGATAAACAATATCACGTCGTCCAGTCAACATTTGATCCTAAACATCTGTTGATCCTAAAAGTCGGTGAACTGACATCTGATAAAGAATTAAGTGTCGATCAGATACGTCACATTCATGACTTCTGTGAATTTTTCTAAAAATTCAAATGAATTCATGACTTCTATGAACTTTTCATGACTTCTATCCACTTTAGTGCATTCGCGATTGTGAGCTATGTTCAGTACTCTCATTGATTACTTTATATAGATATCATGTTTTCAAATATTAAGTTAGAAACATTTTTAAATCTTTCAAGTTGTTACTTCTATAGTATTTCATATGCAATCATATTACTTCCGTGCTCGAAAGGAATTGAGAAATAAGGGGGTAAGCCAAGAAAAAATCATTCGAGTGGATATGAAATTCATATTTTCTTTCTTAGGATAGGGACATTTTATATAGATGATTTCTATCAGATGATGAGTGTGCCCTCCTGATTTCTTTGGTAAAACTTTCTTTCCTCTCCCCATTCATAATCTAATAGTTGTACACAAAGTCATATGTTTGTCTCTATTTATTTAGAAGATGAGGTTTGTTTGGTATAGTAACTTATGAGATTTTCGGAATGCATTTTGAGAACTTTTGTGTATCTTTTATTGGAAATATTATTTATTAAATCTATTTTGTTGCTATGGAAGTCTATAGATTATGTATTTAGACTATTATACTGCTAATATGACTATAATTGTACATATTTATTTCATTGTTGGGTATCTTATCAGAGATATAAAACATAATTGAGGAATTATCATATACATGCAAATAATTAGCTGAAGTTACACTGTTAATTGACTATGTACACAGGTTTCCTTCTACATCTTAGTTAAGATCCTATATAAATTTTCTAAACACATCCATACAAACTCCTATAATTTATCTACAAACATAAATAAGAAATGACCACAACAGGTTAAGTATCATAATAGGTTATACTTTTTTGAATATAGTTACTGTCTAAAATTTATTAAAAAGTATTAACACATTTATGATTTATGTACAAACCTCTTTGTATATTAACAAGCACTAGATGATTGTGTGATAACATAGATAAATATGGTGTAATAAATGCCCGTCTAGACAGGGGCTTGATTAATGTTTAGTAGTCTTCCCAATTTTCAAATTCTACTATCCAACACCTGGACAAGTCTACCGTAGATCATGCCACTTTCTGTTGAATGTGAAAACATATTAGAAAATTATTAAATAACCCGTGTCCCCGAGGAGTACGTGTCGCCATATCCGGATCAAGTACTCAAAAATGTATTAGAAGATGTTTTAGCCTTTTTAAGTTGTCGGCGAGACCGAAACTCGATGTCCCAGGTGTGTAAGTCTTGGTACAGAGCTGAGGCGCTTACTAGATCAGAGCTTGTTATTAGGAAATGTTATTCGGTGTCACGTGTCCTGGATAGGTTTCACTGTGTCGTGTCGGTGTCACTGAAGGGGAAGCCAAGGTTTGTAGATTTTAGTTTGTGGTCGTTGGACTGGGGTGCGCCCTTCACGTCATGTGTGAGTGCTATGGCGGGGGTTATCTTACGCTGCAGAAGCTTTATTTGTAGAGGATGCTAGTTACGAATGATGATCTAGCACTTGCGGCTCACTCATTTCCTTGTTTTAAGGAGCTAGTGTTGTTTTGTTGTGATGAGTTTGGGACTAGTGGTCTTGCTATGGTCACTAGCCATTGCAGGAAACTACAAGTGCTTAATTTGACTGAGGAGGAGGTTACAGATGATGAACAGGATTGGATTTCTTATTTTCCCGAGGGTGTAACTTGTCTAGAGTCTCTGACATTTGACTGTGTGGAATGCCCTATTAATTTTGAGGCATTGGAGCGGCTGATAGCGAGGTCGCCTTCATTGAAGAAGCTTAGGTTGAACCAATATGTTTCCATCAGTCAGCTTTACCGGTTGATGGTTCGAACCCCTCAATTAACACACCTGGGGACAGGCTCATTTAGACCCTCAAAAAATGTTCAACAGGGTGACCATCCAGATTATGGTTCTGCTTTCGCTGCTTGCAGATCATTAGTTTATCTTTCTGGGTTTAGGGAAATTGTACCAGAGCATCTGCACGCCATCCATCCAGTATGTGCTAATCTCACCTCGTTGAATTTTATCTATGCCAACATCAACACTGAACAACTCAAACCAGTCATTCTCCAATGCCATAAGCTCCAAATTTTCTGGGTATTTGATTCAATATGTGATGAAGGACTCCAGGTAGTGGCTGCAATATGTAAGGATCTTTGCGAGCTTCAGGTTTTCTCTATTGACGCCACTGAGAATAACAGGGGGCCCTTTTCTGACGTGGGTCTCCTTGCGATTTTTGAGAGGTGCAAAAGATTACAGTCCATTCTATATTTCTGTCAGCAGATAACCAATGCAGCTGTGATAGCCATGTCGAAGAACTGTCCCAATCATGTGGTGTTTCTTCTCTGCATAATTGGGCGATATCGACATGACCGTATTACTAGAGAACCAATGGACGAGGGTTTCGAATCCATCATGAAGAACTGTAAGAAGCTCACTCGCCTTACTGTCTCTGGTTTGCTTACTGATAGGGCTTTCAGTTATATTGGATAATATGGGAAACTGGTGTGAACATTGTCGGTTGCTTTTGTCGGACACAGTGACTTGGGGTTGAAATATGTGCTTGAGGGGTGCTCTAAGTTAATGAAACTACAGATTAGAGATAGACCTTTTGTAGATTCAACCTTCTATGCTGGTTTGCATCACTATTACAATATGAGGTTTGTTTGGATGTCAACTTGTAAAGTTACTCGCCAGAGTTGTAAAGAGATTGTGCGGCAAATGCCCCTTTCGGTAATGGAGGTTTTTAGTAGGGATAAGCTTGTAGATGGAGTGGAGAAGGATGATTTTGTTGATACATTTTATATGTATCGATCTCTTGAAGGGACGAGGACTGATGCGCTAAATTTTGTGAAGATCCTGTGATTTGTAAGAGGGAAAGATATTCAACTGCTTTTATGGTGAGCTTATAAGCAAATGATAAAACACTTTTCGGTGGGCAAAGTGAAATACGCTGGGTAGCTTTATCTAGCCTATGGGAAGGACTTGTGCAAAGATGTGTGAACCACTTCTATGCGGGGCCTCATGGCATATTCGATTCGAGATTTTATGCTTTTCTTGGATCTCATATTGGTAAATTCACACAAAAAATTTGAGCGTTAAGAAAGAATTTGGTATCTTGTGATTAAGACTCTTAACAAGATTTTTACGTGTCATTGTATGTGAAGTTACCAATGTGAGATTCTAGAAAGTGCAAAAAAATCTAGTTGTACCAGAATTCAAAGCAAAACAAGTTTGCTTGAGTGTGTTGGTTATTTGAGGTGGTTACTAGAAGTGGGGTTAATTTACAGGATGGATATCTTGAAATGGTATGGGACCATCCACCATTGTTGTATTGGTAGGAATTGAGAATTTATGTTTATTTCTGCTTTCATATTTATTTCATAAGAGGGCTTCGAAGACAGTAAAGGAGTTGTTGAGGTGCATTATTTCAGTGATGAAGAAATGAGGGAATTTGGAGCTTTTCTTCTTCGATGCCCAAGGGTAGAGGTTCAGATTATATTCTGTTTTCTATAGAGTTGAGTAATGCTTATTTTCGTTCAAATGTTAGTTTTAAGAAATTTAAGCTGTAGAAGGTGAGGACTAATGCCCAGAATGATACATCATTCTTCTTTTAATCTTTATTTTTTCTTCATCTTGTCAATTCCTAGAAATGTTTGTGTTTCTTTGCAAAAAAAAAATAAAAATAGCCTTCTTCGCAGGTCTTGGCCTTCCTAAGAGCTGGTCCAATATTGCCTGGGCCATTTTGACCAAAAATATCCCCCCAACAAGGTAGCCTGTTGTAACACCCCTTATTTTTGTGTATTTAAGATTTAATTAATTTGAGAATTTAAAATTACTTATGCGACGTAATTTTAATTGAATTAAGTATGGAAAAATATTTTTAAATATTAATCGGGGAGTGAATGATTAATATTTGGGGAAATTTATTTACTAAGTGAATAGTAATAATTCATTTACGTCATTTCGGGTATTAATAACAGGGTGTACTTATCTCAGCCGGGAGTCGCTATAGACTAATTTGGTGTGAGATAAGGATTTTTATAAATTAATTTAGATGCCAATTCTGAGTGTATGGTTGATTCCAGATGGGCCGAGATAGTCGAAAAAGTGTACCCGGGGATAGTAAACGGGTCACGAGACATTTTTAGGCATAGCCGGGCCCACACGGGGGCATTTGGGTCACTTGGGCTTGGCCCATTAGGCAAAAAACCAGATTTAGCATAATTAAACAATTATAAGAAAAAGGGAAATGGATGAATTGAGTTTAGAAAATACTTAGTGGGTTAGGAAACCCTAAGAAGCAGTTAAAGGCAAAATTGGGGGACTAAGTAAAGAGCCAAAACAAAAGAGTTCATATTCAACCTTTGGAATTCACAATCGCAAATCAGACCCTACGAATCATAAGGAAAGTGTTTAACTTGCTGTATCATTAAATTTACTTTTCGATTCATATTTATGTGATGTGAATAATTCAATTTTGTTTTGGGATTTAAAGGGTATAAACAAGGTTTTTTTTTTAAACCAATATTCTGATTTCTAAATTGTGTAAGGAATTCATGTGTAATCTGAGAGTAGTATATATACATATCCGGTATGATGTAATTCGGATGAACTAGAAACGAATTTGAGGCAATGATTTGATGTTTAAAGGGGTTAAAGGTTAAATCGAATTTTTTGCCAAATTTATGAAAACAGTAGAGGACGGAAATTAAATGATGTTTGAGGACTTTATGGGGGTCTCTGAGGAGGTTTTTGGTGTATTTTATTTATGAGAAGACTTGGATTTGTTGGTAGAAGAAGTTAGGGTTTGTAGATTTGTGTCCATGCCTGAAACAGACAACTCGGAGAAGACAATGACCTGTTCGATCGATCGATCGATCGAAGGTCGAAAATTTCTAGTAGTTCGGCCAGTTTGTATATATAAGGGAAATTAAAATTAAATCTTTTCCTATACCTTATGAAATGAGAAATAGATATGGGGGTACAATCAAATTAATTGGGAGGAAAAATTAATTAGGATTTGAAGAAAATTATGTGTGTCACACCATGGTTAAATTTTGGGAATAATATTTCAAAATAATTAAATACGGATTGAGTGGGCAAGTCCGGGGTTATTGGTTGAGCGATACAAAGATGTTAAATTTATTTAGAATGAAGGCTAAATAATTTGGAGTCGAGAATTCAGACTTCGATATTGTTTATTTCGGGCCACGGGAGTAAGTCTGAATATATTAGTTGGGGGGGCACCAAAAGTAATTTAATTCATTAATGTGTAAATTAATTAATAATTAGAGTTAGACCATAAACTCTTAATAATTTGAATAGGCTTGTGTTACGGACTTAGTACACGGGATAGCCGGGATAGTTTGTTTTAATTATATATATATATATATATATATATATATATATATATATATATATATATATATATATATATATATATATATATATGCGGTGTGCGATAGTATATATATATGGTGTGTGCATTAATATCAGTGGCTAGATATTGTTATTACATATACTCTAGTGCTATAGGGGGAGCTTGCTCGTAGTGGGTGAATACTCTATCTTGAGGAGTAGGGCGAGTATATTCCCATGTCATAACGTCCGTTATATGGGTGAGGGGAATCTCACTTTCAGGAAATGATTATGACCGCCTCTAATTTTTACGTATTATCCAAGTTAGTGAGAAATTCTGACTTGGGGTAACTAGGTTATGTGAATATGCCTAGTGGGATAGCACTTTAGAGAATTTACATCCGGTAAGTTATTACTCAGGTGGATGTTCAATATTAATTATTATTCCAGCATGTGTTGTGAATGTTGTAATACAACTATACGTATATAATGAGGTAAATAATTATATACGGGTAAATTAATGCAGGTTGTGAATTGTATTATACATATAATGGGTGTGAAAGTCATATGATTTTAAAAAGGGAAATGATTAATTAAGTTAATGTTAATAATAACATAGAAATCATAATTTTGGCACACTCGGTTAGAGTAGGGTGGTTGCAAGGGGTTATATAAATTATCTAGTCATGATATAAATAACTAGGTAAATTAATTAAGGCGTTTGTAGTGCACATTAGAGAAGGGATGAGGATATTCTCAAGAGAGTGCGGCACTAACTAAAATATGGAGAGCATGCATACTTACTTATTACTGCAAGTTAATAATTTGCTAAATCTTTTTCAAATATTTTGGGTACTAACCCTTGCTATAAAAACTTTTAACAACCTTTTAGGTGTCCAGCCACAGGGACGCCAGGCTTGACTCATTCCAGGAAGCGTTGCTGTAGCATATGTGGATGTTGCAGGAGTTTGATAAATACCTCATTCCTTTCATTTCTAGTGTAGAAATTTCCAAGAAGTTATTCGAGCATGTTGCTCCTTGTTTTATCCAGTACTTATGTTAGACTTGTAGAGATTTATTTTTTTGTCTTTACTTCTGTTGGATTTTGAACCGATGGTTTATTCGGTCTGTTAATTAATTGTGAATTGTTGAATTCAGTTATTTGTGATTGTCATATTATTTTGTTTCCGCATGAGTATTTCATTTAAGTTAATGAAAGATAAAAATTGGCACCAGTCTAATTTTCTCACTTAGGTGGTTAGTAATTAAAAAGGCGACAGTGATGCTAAGAATGAACCAACTGAGAAACCTATTCTAATTTAATTTAGGACTGATCACCCAGGGTTAATTAGGCTGGGTGTCACAGATGGTATCAGAGCATCAGGTTCAAGTGTCCTTAGGATCTGTGCGGCTTACTACATTTCAGCGTAACTTTCGGTTGTTATAGAGCCCTACTATTAGGACTGTTGATTCATTTTTTTCCGCTTATGAGATATCGTATTTATGCTATTTGTTTTTGTATAAATTGTGTAATTATACGATTCGATCTATTTTCAAATGCCACCGAAGAGGCAAAGAGCAGAGAGGGCTGAGGCTAGGTATGAGCTCAGGGAGGCTCGTCAGGGGCCATAGGTACCGCCACCCCACCCCCACCCGAGTTGATCTCCATTACTCAGGTGGTAGTGATAGTGGCCCAGGAAGTTCAGACAGTGATGCAGGCTATGGTAGCTCATTTTCCACAGTCCCAGGCACCATCTCCAGTGGCACCAGCAGATCAGGCTCCAGTGGGGCCACCGTCTCGGCAGCGAGTTAGGGAGACCTTTCAGAAGGGTCACCCACCTGAGTTTCGAGGTAGCACCGATGTAGTAGAGGCTTGTGACTAGAAGAAGAATATTCAGTGCCATCTATGCATGCTGGAGTGTAACAATGTGTAGAAACCGATGCTTGCTACCTTTCGTCTATCGGGGGCAGCCTTACAGTGGTGGGAGTCAGTTATCACCGTTGAGGAGCGAGATTTGATGTTGATATCTGAATTCTAGGTGCGATTCGACCGCAAATACTTCCCACCAGCGGTAGAGGCTGAGATGAGGAAGAAGTTCAGTGAGTTAGTACAGGGTGACTGGTCAGTGGTAGACTATGAGGAAGAGTTCACCCGTTTGGCAAACTTTGTGCCAAATGAGGTGAGCGATGAGGAGCGAAAGAAATCAAGATTTATGGATGGCTTAGCCTAGATGATCAGGCAGCATTTGATTGGGAATCCGGCGTTAGTGACTTATACAGATGTCGTTAATGCCGCACTTGCACATGGCCAAGATCATGGCTTATATGCGGAGGGGAGCAAAAGAGTAGGGGAGACGAGTCAACAGGGCAAGGTAGTTACCGATAGTGACACGAGTAGTACTCAGCAGCAGACTAGCAGTCAATAGGGGAATCAGGCTAAGAAATTTAGGCCTGGTGGGTTTCGATCGGGAGGACAGGGGTTTAGGCAAGGGAAACCGGGCCCAAATCAGCAGCAGGAGGTTCCTCAGGGCCGTCAGGGCCAAGGGAACAATGGGGGAGGCCAGACGGTCCAGCCACGTCAGGGCCAATGATAGGGGTACGATCAGAAATGTTTTTTTGTCTGTGGACAGCCAGGACACTTCAAGAGGGAGTGCCCGCAGAGGGGAATAGGTCATCAGCAGGGTGCCCAACAGGGGCAGATGCTCCCATTAGCACCAACTCCACCCGCCCCACTGCAATAGGGGTAAATGCACTAAGGGCGTGTGCATAATGTCCGGGATGTTCCCAATCCTCCAGCACAGTAGGCGCTGCCAGCAATTGAGGGTATGTTCCTTATTCATGGTCATTTGGGTAGTATTATTTTTAACACGGGAGCATCGTATTCATTCATTAAATTAAATTTTGCTAAATGGGATGGATTACTAGAGACCGCAGGTAGCCTTCGTATGTGTGTAGAATCGCCAGTAGGCAGCGGGGCTTTAATTCACTCAATTTATCGAGGGGTGGATATTTTAATCGAGAGGCTTAGTTTAGCAGCAGACTTCTTAGTGTTAGTTATGGAGGGGTACGATGCCATCCTGGGTATGGATTGGTTGGCAAGTTATCGGGCGATTTTGGATTGTTACGAGAGGACAATCATGTTCTCCATTCCGGGACAGGAGATGTTCTTAATAGCGATGTCGTTACCTGAGGGAGGGTCGCGCACCCACTTGTATTACATCGAGGAGGAAACCTCACAAGAGGTGGTGGTTCCGTTGGACTCAATCCCAGTAGTAAGGGACTTTAAGGATGTGTTCCAGGAAATATTAGGGTTGCCACCCAGCAGGGAAATCGAATTTGTAATCGATTTAGCATCGGGGATGAGGCTGATTTCTCGAGCACCTAACCATATAGCCCCTTTAGAGATGCGTGAGTTGAGAGAGCAGATTCAGTAACTCCTGGGTTAGGGTTTCATTCGGCCGAGTACATCGCCATGGGGTGCACCAGTGTTGTTTGTAAAGAAGCGGGATGGCTCACTTTGGTTGTGCGTGGAATACAGGGAGCTGAACAAGGTGACGATAAGGAATAAGTATCCGTTACCTAGGATTGATGATTTATTTGACCAATTGAGAGGGACGTCTTACTTCTCCAAGGTCGACTTGAGGTCAGGGTATCATCAACTGGGTATCTTAGAGGAGGATGTTCCTAAGACTGCTTTCCTGTTGCGGTATGGATCTTACAAGTTCAAAGTGATGACATTCGGGCTCACCAATGCACCAGTAGTGTTCATGCACCTCATGAACAGGGTTTTCAGGGAGTATCTCGATGAATTTGCCATCGTGTTCATTTACTGATTTACTCGCCACTGAGGACGAGCACGCAGAGTATCTGCGTATGGTTCTATAGACACTGCGGGATCACCAACTCTATGCCAAATTTGAGAAGTGTGGATTTTAGCTGCGGGAGGTGCAGTTTCTTGGTCACGTAGTGTCAGATCGGGGTATTGTTATGGATCCGAGTAAGGTGTTGATGGTGAGGGAGTGGGGACAACCCACGACACCAACCAAGGTGCGCAGTTTTCTGGGATTGGTCGGTTATTACAGGTGGTTCATTAAAGGATTCTCAAAAATCGCGGGCCCTTTGACGAATCTGACTCCAAAAGGAGTGCCTTTCACTTGGAGTGATCATTATCAATTAGCGTTCGAAGAGCTAAAGGAAAAGTTGACATCTGCACCCGTACTTACTTTGCCGAAGTCAAGACTAGAGTATCGGGTTTATATTGACGCATCCCTACAGGGACTTGGTGGTGTGCTTCAGCAGGAGGAAAGGGCTATAGCTTATGCGTCCGGAAAGCTAAAGTCCCATGAGAGGAATTACCCCACTCACGACTTGGAGCTAGCAGCAGTCATTTTTGCTTCGAGGATATGGAGACATTATCTTCTAGGAGAGCAGTTCACTTTATTCACGGATCACAAGTCACTTCAGTATCTCTTCACACAGAAGGATCTGAAAATGAGGCAGAGGCGGTGGCTAGAATTCGTGAAGGACTACCATTTTTATATTCATTATCATCCTGGTAAGGCTAATGTGGTAGCAGACGCATTGAGCCAGAGACTGACTGGGGAAATATCATAAGTCTGGAAAGAGAAGTGGAGAGAGCTTCGATATGAGGATGATGTAGCCAGGGCCTGCATGTCAGCATTATCCATCACACCTGAGATCATTATGCGTGTGGTGAGGGCTTAGGTAGAAGATCAGATCTGCACGAATAGGGTGAGCCAGTTGTTAGTTAAGGGAGCATAGGGTTAATCTATCAGCTCAGAAGGAGGCATACGCCTTAATAGGAGGTCAATTGTGCCAGCGAATGAGGAGTTGAGGCACGCTATTATGACAGAGTCCCATGGTTCGATATTTGCGGTACATCCCGACGGGGATAAAATGCACCAGGGTATGAGGAGGCAGTATTGGTGGGCAGGAATGAAACGGTACATAGCAGAGTTTGTTTCGAAATATGCCACCTGTCAGCTTGTGAAAGTTGACCATTAGAGACCATCAGGGATGCTACAACCGCTAGGGATTCCCATGTGGAAGTGGGAAAGCATCTCAATGGACTTCATTATAGGGTTACCTGCATCACAGAGGGGTCATGATTCCATATGGGTCATTCTGGATCGTTTGACCAAGGTGGCCCACTTATTTTCGGTCCGCATAGATTTTGAGACGATGCGTTATGCGCAGCTATTCATAGTGGGGATTGTTAAGCTGCACGGGGTGCCGATAAGTATTGTGTCTGACAGAGACAAAATTTGTGTGGACCACTTTTGGCATAGATTTCAGGAGGCCATGGGCATGGAGTTACATCTGAGTGCAGTCTATTACCCACATATCGATGGGCAGACTGAGAGAGTCAATCAGATGCTGGAAGACATACTCAGGATGTGCATTTTAGACTTTGGGGGAGGATGGGAGAGATATCTTCCTTTGGTAGAGTTCACGTATAACAAATCTTACCAATTCACAATCGGCATGTCACCATTCAAAGCACTATACGGGAGACCTTATCGTTCACCCGCTTGTTGATTAGAGGTGGGGGCAATAAGCTATTGGGGCTGGAGATTATCCAAGAGACGTCTGCCAAGATATAGTTGATCCGAGGGCGGATTCGGATAGCTCAGGATGGGTAGAAGAGTTATGCTGATGCTTCATGGAGACATGTGGAGTTAGAGGTTGGGGACTAGGTATTAGTCCAGGTGTCCCCTATGAAAGGGGTGATGAGGTTCGGCAAGAAGGGTAAGTTAGCACCGAGGTACGTGGGACCTTTTCCTATTATTGAGAGGGTGGGGCAGGTAGCGTATAGACTGGGATTGCCGGAGCATCTTCAGCGAATACACGACGTGTTCCATATGGCCTCGCTGAAGAAATATAGAAGGAAAGAGATGGCCTTCTGGCTCATTACACTCGAGGAAATTGATTTACAGCCATACATCTCATATGAGGAGAGATCGGTGGCTATTCTGGACCGTAGTGAGCGGAAGTTATGATCCAAGGTTGTTCCACTAGTTAGAGTACAGTGGGGTCATCACAACGTTGACGAGTCTAACTGGGAGCGAGAGGAGGATATGCGGGAACAATATCCAGAGATTTTCACCACAGGTACGACCTAATTTCGGGGACGAAATTCCTTTGTAAGGGGGGAAGTATGTACCACCCCGTATTTTTGTGCATTTAATATTTAATTAATTCGGGAATTTAAAATTACTTGTGTGTCGTAATTTTAATTGAATTAAGTATGGAAAAATATTTTTAAATATTAATTGGGGAGTGAATGGTTAATACTTAGGGAAATTTATTTACTAAGTGAATAGTAATAATTTATTTACGTCATTTTGGGTATTAATGACGGGGTGCGTACTTATCTCAGTCGGGAGTCGGTATAGACTAATTTGGGTGTGAGATAAGGATTTTTATAAATTAATTCGGATGCCAATTCTGAGTGTACGGTTGAGTCCGGATGGACTGAGATAGTCGAAAAAGTGTACCCTCACTACACCAAATCTGTCGAATTATCACGGTCATTGACCTTGACAAGTTGGACTTGTCAAGGTCAATGACCGTGACAATTCTAGGAGTGACAAATTTTTTTGTCACGGACTTGTCACGGTTGTGACACCCCGACTAATTAAATACCGGGTAGCTACTCCTTTATTAAATCAATACAAAATGCCAAGTTGGTTCAGTTAATAGCATCACTGTCGAAAACATTTTTAATAATTACTAACCACCTAGTGTTTAAAAAGTAAGTTGCCAAATTTTAAGTTAAGTCTGATTAACATGCAGTAAAAGAATAATTAGAGAATAACAACCATTCACCATAATGAAGTAATGAATAACCAACAAAGTAAATATAACTCCGGAGGAAAACTCCTAACAACAATCCCACAACTGAAAAATAATACTACAAGTCTGAATCCTGAATAATTACATGCCAAAAGTCTGAATAACTGAAATAAATGAAAAGTCTCTAAAAGGAATGGGCGACATGCCCTACAACTGATAAACTGCTGAATATAGAGTCAAAGTAGATGAAGCGTCTACAAGCAAAGTCCTGTAACTTCCACAATCAGCTACAGCTCGTCACCTGAATGAGAATTCTAAGCATGGTGTCCTTGTGGCTGGGCACCTAAAAATGGTTTTTACAAAAATAGATTTGAAAGCAAATGGGTCAGAGCCCGAAAGTGGAAATCATTTTGAAAACAACAAGTGTTCTAATAGCATTAAAACATTAAATGCGAAATACATGTTAGGACGTGCACTCACATGAAATTCTCACCTCTCGACTACATGTGCACTCCTAACGTACTATACCCATCTACATGACATACATAACTAACCAAACCGTAATAAGTTCTACCCCTTACTACTCGATTCCCATATTACATTCTAGTGTTATCAAATAAATAGAGGGTTTTACTTAAACTCAGATTCTCAATTTGTAATACAATTCACTATCGGTTAACCCGTTATGTTTTCTCAAAACATTACCATAATTATTTCACAATAACAACATGAAGGTTCCCATTAATTAAGTGTATATTATTCACATCATAAATATACAATACAAGCACCCCGAGACTAGCTGCGGTGCACACATACTCTGCTATCCATCCCGGTACATCACGTACATAAGGATCACATATTTCGAATCTCTTAGGAATAGTTCTCAGATAACAACATCACAAATAATGGAGGCGAACACAGTCACATCACATGGGTCACGCACATACCTGCGCTCCCACGATCAGCAGACTTATTAACATCCCAATAAGTCCTTCTCTGACCTATGTTCATCGAGATAACCAGTCTAAATCCGGGCAACACAAGGATTAGAGGGCCCTAAGAGAACGCAAACCTCCCGTAATAGCAAGTATGGTAGTTATGTCATACACATAAAATCAATACATATACTAAGTATGCACACGTCTTAGTAATCTCCATAATATATTTTGGTGGTACACTTCTCATTCTCGTACCGACATATAATACTACACAATTTATATGTTCCCGGATAATATAATAAATTAGGTCGTCAAGTTCTCGCACCGTAATAGACGCTCACGTCCTACTCCATATTTACCCTTAGGTTCAAACTACACTTCTAGGTTTGACTCCACATTATATCCCA
This sequence comes from Sambucus nigra, assembly GCA_949130495.1. NCBI lineage: Eukaryota > Viridiplantae > Streptophyta > Magnoliopsida > Dipsacales > Adoxaceae > Sambucus > Sambucus nigra. Next base: position 489,084,308 of record OX422220.1, on the reverse strand, counting down.
AACATCCCAAATATACCAATTAATCATCAAGGGAAGGTTATCTCTATGTATACACAAGGTTACGGGACACTCGGGATCAAAACAGGCTAAAAAGCCTAAACTGTCAACTCGTTCGAAGTCTCGTTCGAACGAGGCTGTTCGAACGAGAGTTCGTTCGAACGAACTGGGCTATCTAACGAGATCTCGTTCGAATGAGATTATCGAACGAACTTCACCCTCGTTAGAAGTCAAAGGTCAACTCGTTAGAAGCTCGTTCGAACGAGCTCGTTCGAACGACCTGGGCAGGTCTTCTAACGAGTGGCCAGTTTCGAGCCCAGAAATCCTTATTTCATTTTAAGGTTCATAATTCATACTAAACACTCATAGGTCATAATCAAACGTTTATATAGGGCTAACTCATCTTAAACATCATCAAATCTTCAAATCTCTTCATTTATCCCCAAATTATATGAACATGAACCCTAACATTTATAAATCATCAATGAACCTACTAAAATCCGTTTTTGTTTCATCCAAGATATTATTAACATCAGAATAATCACCTATATATAATTCTACATGCAATTCCTCATCAATATGTAAGATTCTATTTCCAATTTAATGGGTTTTTCATAACTCCCAAGAACAATGCAATTTAATTGAATATCCTACGCATGGAAGAAGCATTCTCTATAAAAACGAAATTAAATCACTTGCCTTATTGGAATCTCTGAATTTGATGACGAATTTCTGAAGTGTTCTCTCTCTCTCTCTGCAGAATTCCTTCTCTCTCTCTCAACAAGCTTTTCTTCTCAAGGTGTTAATGGTGGCTAGGGTTTGTGCTTTAGAAATTCTTTTGGAACAAGTTTTAATAACTTTCGTAGCCTATTTGGGTATTAGTGGGCTTAGTGGGTTAATGCCAAATTAGATATTAATTCCCAATTTTCGTAGTTTTTAATTCCCCAAAATCCAAAATTACCAAATTACCCTTATACGTTGCCGGTATGGCCTAAAAATGCCACGGGACCCAAACCAAACCCTCGGCTAGTGTTTTCTAACTATTTCGACCCTTCCGGACGCGTTGGCGCACTCAAAACGACCATACGGTTTATAGAAATAAAATTCACTTTTTAATTATCATAATTATATACCATGACGCGACTGTCACACGCGTCTCAACAAAATTTCCAAATTGCTGTATTTCAATCTCACGACAAATTTCATAATTCAAAATTCATAATCATATATGCACATATAATCAAATACCAACTCACATCTCGCTAGTATTTTAACCCGGATTAATTACCAATTAATACGCATTTAATTCAATTAATCCCATAAATAAATATCACAAAAATACGGGGTATTACAACGGTCAATGACCGTGACAAGTTCGTTAGACTTGTCACGGTTATGTCACGGTCCTTGAACTTGACAAGTTTTGTCACGGTTCAGGACCGTGACAAACCCGTGAAAATGTTTAAAAAATTGTCACGGTCAAGGACCGTGACCAGTCCGTGACAATTATCCTTTGTCACGGGCTTATCACGGTCAATGACCGTGATAATTTTGGGCAGAATTGAAAAAATATCTGCTGGGCAGTTTGGCCACTGCCACTGCCCAGCAGTATATTTGTACCTATTATAGTAACGTTTTACCTGTTCAAACATTATATATCCAGAGAAAATAGAGATAGTGCAAATATACATTCAAAATAGAGAGAATATGCATCACCATATAATTCAAATATAATTCAAATGTAATAATTTAAAACAATTCAATTCAAACTTAAATCAATATCACTAAATCTCTGGGGTATGGTTAACGTTGAGGAGGTGAGTAGGCCACACGATATACGAAATAACTCATCCACTAATATAGGCCATGCCGCATTGTTCGCACAACCATAATTGGGAGTTGTCCTTCCCGAGCATCACATGCGTGACGAGCACCCTGGACTCGATGTCTTGAAGCTCACGTCCATGAACTAGTGCACCCTGGACGATATTCGGGTCTCTCAACCCCCGCCCTATCCGATGGCCATTAAATATGTCCATTATAAACACGCTCGGCCAACCAAGTGTCGACATCGGTATATTGAAGGGAGTCAAATAGGGAAGTGTATCATCAAAGTCCGCAAGTGTCGGCGATGAAGCAGCGAGGTCAACATCCTCATCCTCATCCTCCCACACCTCCTCCTTCCGCACCGCCTTCTCCTTCCCTTTACCCTTATGATTTTCGCCCAACGAACGCTTTACGAATGAGTACGTATCTTGGACTATCGCCTCCAAATAGGACAGCTTCGCGTCATGTGAATCCACCGTTCGAGCCAACCCGGTGTCGCTCGTCTCCAATCTGATGATCCTAGATTTGGCCACCCACGAGCTCACCCCCTTGTCCTCCCCTTGCGATCAGAGCCAAGCACTTGGCTGAGTGCGTCTGTGGACAAAGATGCCTTGTCGGCATCAAACTACGACTCGTGCACTTCCTTAAGCTTTGCCTGAAACGACAAAAAGCACATGATTAGTAAAATAAGTAAATTAAAAAATTATAACGTAATTAACAAAAAGTATATTATCGGATGGATTACTTACAATCATGGTCGCGACGCTTGGGTACACCTCCTTGTCCTTCCCCTTCTTCGTCCGAAGAGCCATATAAGTATCGAGCCTATGTGTCCTACCCCTAGGGCCACTCCCTGTGCCCTGAAATAAAATAAAATAAAATTAGTATCGGCCCCGCAAAGTAAAATAATGCAGAATAATATATTTTATGTAGTTATAAAAAAATTAAATCTTACCACCATCCTATGTTCCACCTCGGTGTAAGACGTTTGACCGGAGTAGTGCACGACCGTCTTTTTTGCCCGGTTTTCCCTTCCTGATTGGTGAGATGCCAATTGTCGCTCCCCGATCTCATTATCAATGAACCGTTGCCATTGTGCCAATGAGATCGTCTCCTTCGGCGGGACGGATTCACGCCATTGGATAATGGACTCTCGTGTCTTTTCAAAGTACCGGGTCCGCATATTTTTCTTCCACGTCTTGTGTTACTCCCTCAAATGCTCCAAGACGGAATCGCGTAGCTTTGGATCCAGGTTGAATTGTTCCTGTCCAACAAATACAATATTAGTTGAAAATAAATATAAATATAAATATAAAATGATATTGAGATCGAAATTGAAATTGAAATTGAAATATTCATATAAATATATTACATCTAGTGCCACCCAAACAACTAACTTTAGCTCATATGGCACCTCCTTCCAACTAATGTACCCCGGGCCGATTATCGTCTTTACCAGCTCGAGGGATCTCGCTAATACCCCCGACTTGTTCTCGATGGGCATCCCTAATTTGCCATATTTGGGGAGACTAGGGGACGAGGAGCCCTCATCGCCTCCGCTACCACCGAGCCCAGACAACATCATCATAACTACCATCATCATCCTCGCGTTAATACCTAAAGGAGACATTTGCTGTAAAAAAATAGTTATTAGTACATATCCAAATGAATTAAAAGAAGACATGCAAATATGTACAATTGCTACAAACAAAAATGAATTGTTACTATTAAACACCTCCCCCCCACCCACCCATACCTTCCCCCTCCCCCCCCATCCTGCCCCACCCCAACCCCCACCCTGCCCCACCTCCTCCCCACCCCCCATGCCACCCCCACCCATCACACGTGCACACACACAATTAACATCTTACATGAGTTAGCACCATAATCGGAATCCTTAAGGGTCTATGTAAAGTTATGCAAAATTAATCTTTATTTTTAGGGTTAATAAAATATGTGTCCCTTAAGTTTGGTGGTGGGTCCCTAATGTTTTAATTTACCCAATCGATCCCTCAAATTATCATATTATTTTAATTTTGCCCAAATTTTAACATAAAATTAACTCCTCTAATGAACTTCGCACATGTCACTCACGTTAGGAACCTCATTAAGACTGAACCAACTTTAGGGGACAATTTTACATAAATCACTATCTAATGTAATTTTAATGATATTTTTCATATTTTAATTTTATTACAATTAAAATAGAGATTTTTTCAAATTTCAAATTCATATTTATAATTAAATAACAACAACAACAACAACAACAACAACAACAACAACAACAACAACAACAACAACAACGACGACAACAACGACAACAACAACAACAACAACAACAACAATAATAATAATAATAATAATAATAATAATAATAATAATAATAATAATAATAATAATAATAATAATCCCACCCCCTACCCCCACCCTACCCCAACCCCCTCCCCACCTCACACCCACCACACACCCACACACACACATACACACACACACGCACAGCCCCCCAACCCTGCCCCACCCCTACCCCCACCCCTCCCCACCCCCCTAATTCTTACAACAAGATACTCAATATTATAGAAATATACCTCATATATTGCAAGCATCTGCACAATTAATTTTATGTAAAGAATGCAAGGTACATGTGTGGTGGTTATTATTGGTTATTATTGAGACTAACATGTCACTTCTTTCATATTTGCCTTGTACTTATTGATGCACAATGTATACATGTCTCATGATAATATAGAGCAGAGTATATTTTCTCCACAATTAACATCTTATATGAGTTAGCACCATAATCGGAATCCTTAAGAGTGTATGTTATGTTATGCAAAAGGAATCTTTATTTTTAGGGTTAATAAAATGTGTGTCCCTTAAGTTTGGTGGTGGGTGCCTGATGTTTTAATTTTCCCAATCGAGCCCTCAAATTGTCATATTGTTTTAATTTTGTCCAAATTTTAACATAAAATTAACTCCTATAATGAACTTGGCACATGCCACTCACGGTAGGAGCCTAATTAAGACGGAACCAACTTTAGGGGACAGTTTTACATAAATAACTATCTAATGTAATTTTAATGAAATTTTTTCATATTTTAATTTTATTACAATTAAAATAGAGATTTTTTCAAATTTCAAATTCATATTTATAATTTATTAATTAACAACAACAACAACAACAACAACAACAACAACAACAACAACAACAACAACAACAACAATAATAATAATAATAATAATAATAATAATAATAATAATAATAATAATAATAATAATAATAATAATAATAATAATAATAATCACACCCCCTACCCCCTCCCTACCCCACACCCACCATCCATGCACACACACATATGCACACACACACATGCACAACCCCCCCACCCTGCCCTACCCCCTACCCCCACATCTCCCCACCCCCTCCCCACTCCCTAATTCTAATATAATCAATATTAAAGAAATATACCTCATATATTGCAAGCCTCTGCACAATTAATTTTATATAAAGAATGCAAGGTAACATGTGTGGGGGTTATTATTGGTTATTAGTAAGACTAACATGTCACTTATTTCATATTTGTCTTGCACTTTTTGATGCACAATTTATACATGTCTCATGATAATATAGAGAAGAGTATATTTTCTCCACAATTAACATCTTACATGAGTTAGAACCATAATCGGAATCCTAAACAGTGTTTGTATAGTTATGCAAAAGGATTCTTTGTTTTTAGGGTTAATAAAATATGTGTCCCTTAAGTTTGGTGGTGGGTCCCTGATGTTTTAATTTTCCCAATCGAGCCCTCAAATTATCATATTATTTTAATTTTTTTCCAAATTTTAACGTAAAATTAACTCCTCTAATGAACTTGGCACATGTCACTCACGTTAGGAACCTAATTAAGACTGAACCAACTTTAGGGGATAGTTTTATATAAATCACTATCTAATGTTATTTTAATGACATTTTTTCATATTTTAATTTTATTACAATTAAAATAGAGATTTTTTAAAATTTCAAATTCAGATTTATAATTAATTAACAACAACAACATCATCAACAACAACAACAACAACAACAACAACAACAACAACAACAACAACAACAACAACAACAACAATAATAATAATAATAATAATAATAATAATAATAATAATAATAATAATAATAATAATAATCACACCCCCAACCCCCTCCCTGCCCCAACCCCCTCCCCACCCCACACACACCACACATATACACACACACACACATGCACAGCCCCCCACCCTGCCCACCCCCTACCCCCCCACCTCCGCACCCCCCTAATTCTTAGAATAAGATACTCAATAGTATAGAAATATACCTCACATATTGCAAGCATATGCACAATTAATTTTATGTAAATAATTCAAGGTAACATGTGTGGTGGTTATTATTGGTTATTATTAAGACTAACATGTCCCTTCTTTCATATTCGTCTTGTACTTATTGATTCACAATGTATACATGTCTCATGATAATATATAGCAGAGTATATTTTCTCCACAATTAACATCTTACATGAGTTAGCACCATAATCGGAATCCTTAAGAGTGTATGTAAAGTTATGCAAAAGGAATCTTTATTTTTAGGGTTAATAAAATATGTGTCCCTTAAGTTTGGTGGTGGGTCCCTAATGTTTTAATTTTCCCAATCGATCCCTCAAATTATCATATTATTTTAATTTTGCCCAAATTTTAACATAAAATTAACTCCTCTAATGAACTTGGCACATGTCACTCACGTTAGGAACCTAATTAAGACTGAACCAACTTTAGGGGACAATTTTACATAAATCACTATCTAATGTAATTTTAATGATATTTTTCATATTTTAATTTTATTACAATTAAAATAGAGATTTTTTCAAATTTCAAATTCATATTTATAATTAATTAACAACAACAACAACAACAACAATAATAATAATCCCACCCCCTACCCCCACCCTACCCCAACCCCCTCCCCACCTCACACCCACCACACACCCACACACACACATACACACACACACGCACAGCCCCCCAACCCTGCCCCACCCCTACCCCCACCCCTCCACACCCACCTAATTCTTACAACAAGATACTCAATATTATAGAAATATACCTCATATATTGCAAGCATCTGCACAATTAATTTTATGTAAAGAATGCAAGGTACATGTGTGGTGGTTATTATTGGTTATTATTGAGACTAACATGTCACTTCTTTCATATTTGCCTTGTACTTATTGATGCACAATGTATACATGTCTCATGATAATATAGAGGAGAGTATATTTTCTCCACAATTAACATCTTATATGAGTTAGCACCATAATCGGAATCCTTAAGAGTGTATGTTATGTTATGCAAAAGGAATCTTTATTTTTAGGGTTAATAAAATTTGTGTCCCTTAAGTTTGGTGGTGGGTGCCTGATGTTTTAATTTTCCCAATCGAGCCCTCAAATTATCATATTGTTTTAATTTTGTCCAAATTTTAACATAAAATTAACTCCTCTAATGAACTTGGCACATGCCACTCACGGTAGGAGCCTAATTAAGACGGAACCAACTTTAGGGGACAGTTTTACATAAATAACTATCTAATGTAATTTTAATGAATTTTTTTCATATTTTAATTTTATTACAATTAAAATAGAGATTTTTTCAAATTTCAAATTCATATTTATAATTTATTAATTAACAACAACAATAACAACAACAACAACAACAACAACAATAATAATAATAATAATAATAATAATTATAATAGTAATAATAATAATAATCACACCCCCTACCCCCTCACATCCCCACACCCACCACACATGCACACACACATATGCACACACACACATGCACAACCCCCCCACCCTGCCCTACCCCCTACCCCCACATCTCCCCACCCCCTCCCCACCCCCTAATTCTAAGATACTCAATATTAAAGAAAGATACCTCATATATTGCAAGCCTCTGCACAATTAATTTTATATAAAGAATGCAAGGTAACATGTGTGGGGGTTATTATTGGTTATTATTAAGACTAACATGTCACTTATTTCATATTTGTCTTGCACTTTTTGATGCACAATTTATACATGTCTCATGATAATATAGAGAAGAGTATATTTTCTCCACAATTAACATCTTACATGAGTTAGAACCATAATTGGAACCCTAAACAGTGTTTGTATTGTTATGCAAAAGGAATCTTTGTTTTTAGGATTAATAAAACATGTGTCCCTTAAGTTTGGTGGTGGGTCCCTGATGTTTTAATTTTCCCAATCGAGACCTCAAATTATCATATTATTTTAATTTTTTTCCAAATTTTAACGTAAAATTAACTCCTCTAATGAACTTGGCACATGTCACTCACGTTAGGAACCTAATTAAGACTGAACCAACTTTAGGGGATAGTTTTATATAAATCACTATCTAATGTAATTTTAATGACATTTTTTCATATTTTAATTTTATTACAATTAAAATAGAGATTTTTTTAAATTTCAAATTCATATTTATAATTAATTAACAACAACAACATCATCATCAACAACAACAACAACAACAACAACAACAACAACAACAACAACAACAACAATAATAATAATAATAATAATCACACCCCCAACCCCCTCCCTACCCCAACCCCCTCCCCACCCCACACCCACCACACATATACACACACACACACACATGCACAGCCCCCCACCCTGCCCACCCCCTACCCCCCCACCTCCGCACCCCCTAATTCTTAGAATAAGATACTCAATATTATAGAAATATACCTCACATATTGCAAGCATCTGCACAATTAATTTTATGTAAAGAATGCAAGGTATAATGTGTGGTGGTTATTATTGGTTATTATTAAGACTAACATGTCCCTTCTTTCATATTCGTCTTGTACTTATTGATGCACAATGTATACATGTCTCATGATAATATATAGCAGAGTATATTTTCTCCACAATTAACATCTTACATGAGTTAGCACCATAATCGGAATCCTTAAGAGTGTATGTAAAGTTATGCAAAAGGAATCTTTATTTTTAGGGTTAATAAAATATGTGTCCCTTAAGTTTGGTGCTGGGTCCCTGATGTTTTAATTTTCCTAATCGAGCCCTCAGATTATCATGTTATTTTTATTTTTTCCAAATTTTAACATAAAATTAACTCCTCTAATGAACTTGGCACATGTCACTCACGTTAGGAACCTAATTAAGACTGAACCAACTTTAAGGGACAGTTTTATATAAATCACTATCTAATGTAATTTTAATGGCATTTTTTTATATTTTAATTTTATTACAATTAAAATAGAGATTTTTTCAAATTTCAAATTCATATTTATAATTAATTAACAACAACAACAACAACAACAACAACAACAACAACAACAACAACAACAACAACAACAACAACAACAACAACAACAACAACAATAATAATAATAATAATAATAATAATAATAATAATAATAATAATAATAATAATAATAATAATAATAATAATAATAATAATAATAATAATAATAATAATAATAATAATAGTCTCACAACCTACCCCCTCCTCACCCCACACCCACCCCACACGCACACACACACACACACACACATTCACAGCCCCCCTGCCCCACCCCTACCCCTACCCCCACCCCTCCCCACCCCCCTAATTCTTACAACAAGATACTCAGTATTATAGAAATATACCTCATATATTGCAAGCATCTTCACAATTAATTTTATGTAAAGAATGCAAGGTAACATGTGTGGTGGTTATTATTGGTTATTATTAAGACTAAGAGGTCACTTCTTTCATATTTGTCTTGTACTTATTGATGCACAATGTATACACGTCTCATGATATTATAGAGTACAGTATATTTTCTACACAATTAACATCTTACATGAGTTAGCACCATAATCGGAATCCTTAATAATAATAATTCCACCCCCTGCCCCCACCCTTCCCCCAACCCCCTCCCCACCCCACATGCACACACACATACACACACATCCCCCCACCCTGCCCCACCGCCCTCCCCACCCACCACACACGCACACATACACACACACACACACACATATACACACACACATAGATATATACACACACACACACACACACACACATATAAATATATATATATATATATATATATATATATATATATATATATGGAAGGGAGAGAGACAGAGAGAGAGAGTAGATGCAGCGTAGAGAGAGAGAAAAAAGGAGGGAAGAAACGACGGGGGAAAAAAGAAGGGGAAATGATTTTTTACTACGACATTTATCACGGTCATGTCACGGTCATTGACCGTGACAAATATAATTGTCACTGTCGTGTCACAGTCATTGACCGTGGCAATACTTTATCATGATCTTGTCATGGTCAATGATCGTGACACAAAACGCGTGTTTTGTGTCATGGTCATTGATCGTGACAAGCCTAAGCGCTGGAAGGGTGAAAATTTACCCATTTTGGTGTAGTGTCGGGGGTAGTAAATGGGTCATGGGACGTTTTTAGGCATAGTCGGGCCCACACGAGGGCATTTGGGTCACTTGGGCTTGGCCCATTAGGAAACAATGGGATTTAGTCTAATTAAAAAATTATAAGAAAAAGGGGAATGGCTGAATTGAGTTTAGAAAATACTTAGTGGGTTAGGAAACCCTCTAAGAAGCGGATAAAGGCAAAAGTGGGGGACTAAGGAAAGAGCCAAAATAAAGGAGTTCGTCTTCAACCCGTGGAATTCACAACCGCAAATCAGACCCTACGAATCATAAGGCAAGTAGTTAACTTGCTGTAGCATTAAATTTTCTTTTCGATTCATATTTATGTGATGTGAATAATTCAAATTCGTTTTGGGATTTAAAGGGTATAAACATGTTTTTTTTTTGTAAACCAATATTCTGATTTCTAAATTGTGTAAGGAATTCATGTGTAATCTGAAAGTAGTATATATACATATCTGGTAGGATGTAATCTGGATGACCTAGAAATGAATTTGAGGCAAGGATTTGATGTTTAAAGGGGTTGAAGGTCAAATCGATTTTTTTCCAAATTTATGAAAATAGTAGAGGACGGAAATTAAATGATGTTTGAGGACTTTATGGGGGTCTCTCCGGAGGTTTTTGGTGTACTTTATTTATGAGAAGACTTGGATTTTCTAGTAGAAGAAGTTAGGGTTTGTAGATTTGTGTCCATGGCTGAAACAAACGACTCGGAGAAGACAATGACCTGCTCGATCGATCGATCGAGGGTTGGGGATCGATCGATCGAAGGCCGAAAATTTCTAGCAGTTCGACCAGTTTGTATATGTAAGGGAAATTAAATTTAAACCTTTGTCTATACCTTATGAAATGAGAAATAGATATGGGGGTACAATCAAATTAATTGGGAGGGAAAATTAATTAGGATTTGAAGGAAATTATGTGTGTCACACCATTGTTAAATTTTGGGAATAATATTTCAAAATAATTAAATACGGATTGAGTGGGCAAGTCCGTGGTTATTGGTTTAGCGACACCAAGACGTTAAATTTATTTAGAATGAAGGCTAAATAATATGGAGTCGAGAATTTAGACTTGGATATTGTTTATTTCGGTCCACAGGAGTAAGTCCGAATATATTGGTTGGGGGTGACACCAAAAGTAATTTAATTAATAAATGTGTGAATTAATTAATAATTAGAGTTGGACCATAAACTCTTAGTAATTTGAATAGGCTTGTGTTACGGACTTAGTACACGGGATAGCCGGGATAGTTTATTTTAATTATATATATATATATATATAGTGTGCATTATTATCAGTGGCTAGATATTATTATTACATATACTCTAGTGCTATAGGGGGAGGTTGCGCCTAGTGGGTGAATCCCCTAGCTTGAGGAGTAGGGCAATTATATTCTCAGGTCATAACGTCCGGATATGGGTGAGGGACATCTCACTTTCAGGGAAGGAATATGACCGCCTCCAATTTTTATGTATTATCCAAGTTGGTGAGAAATTCTGACTTGGGGTAACTAGGTTATGTGAATATGCCTAGTGGATAGCACTTTAGAGAATTTACATCCGGTAAGTTATTACTCGGGAGGATGTTCAATATTAATTATTATTCCATCATGTTTGTGAATGTTGTAATATAATTATACGTATATAGTGAGGTAAATAATTATATACGGGTAAATTAATACAGACCGTGAATTGTATTATACATATAATGGGTGTGAAAGTTATATGATTTTAAAAAGGGAAATGATTAATTAAGTTAATGTTAATAATAACTTAGAAATCATAATTTTGTCACATTCGGTTAGAGTAGGGTGGTTGCAAGGGGTTATAAATTATCTAGTCATGAGATAAATAACTAGGTAAATTAGTTAAGGCGTTAGTAGTGCACATTAGAGAAGGGGTGAGGATATTCTCAAGAGGCACTAACTAAAATATGGAGAGCATGCATATTTACTTATTACTGCAAGTTAATCATTTGCTAAATCTTTTCCAAATATTTTGGGTACTAACCCTTGCTATAAAAACTTTTAAAAACCTTTTAGGTGTCCAGCCACAGGGACGTCAGGCTTGACTCATTCCAGGAACCGTTACTGCAGTATATGTGGATGTTGCGGGAGTTTGATAGATGCCTCATTCCTTTCATTTCTAGTGTAGAAATATCTTAGCAGTTATTCGAGCATGTTGCTCCCTGTTTTATCCAGTACTTATGTCAGACTTGTTGAGATTTATTTGCTTGTCTTTACTTCTGTAGGATTTTGAACCGATGGTTTATTCGGTCAGTTAATTAATTGTGAATGGTTGAATTCAGTTATTTGTGATTGTCATATTATTTTATTTCCGCATGAGTCTTTCATTTTAAGTTAATGAAAGATAAAAATTGGCACCAGTCTAATTTTCTCACTTAGGTGGTTAGTAATTAAAAAGGCGACAGTGATGCTAAGAATGAACCAACTGAGAAACTTGTTCTAATTTAATTTAGGACTGATCACCTAGGGTTAATTAGGCGGGGTGTCACACCTATATCAAATAGGCCTCGGGAATTTTGACCCAAAATAATCCTTGGACACTTCATACCATTGTGACATTGGATACCAATTTCACTGTATACCACTATGACATTTTATACCAACTTCAGTTTTCTAACTTTTCTAAAAAGAATTACTCTCTCTCTAAATTTTCTCTCTAAATGGGGTTGCAGGTCCCGACCCTGATGGATTTATGGCCAGATTTTCACTAGTTGTTTGGATTTGTTTATTTGCATTGTTTTCTTGGGGATTTTAGGTATACTTGACAATGGGTTGTTGGTTTATTTGGTTGTATATAGTCTTAAAATTTTTGGGATCTCTTAAAAATAAATAAAATTCTATCGATTTTTTTTTCAGAAATATATGGTTGATGACATATTCATTTTTTTGTAGAAAGAATCATCAAAGAAGAAGAATCTCCATCAACTTCGACAAAGGGTCTCAAATAATGCAATCCTAAAATTGTAAACTTTATTACTTTCGGACTTTCAAAAGTGGTTGTGGCATGTGGATTCATTGTGAGCAAGGTCCCTTCAACAAAAGTAGGGGGTACGCCAGTGGGTGAAGACTTTTGGGAAGTATATATTGAAAAAATATTTGTAACAAATGAACCATTGCCTAGACCTAATGGAAACAAGTCCACAATTGGAGATGCATATCATTCAACCGTAGCGTGGCATATTGTTAATGGGCTAATTTTTAATTTTATTTTTTTAAGTAAAATACTAAAGAATAAGTATCAATGACTAACGATTGACGTTTTTTATTTATAGGTCGAAGAGGATGTTTGACTTTGATGGACAAGGATCGTACATTATAAAAAAATTTTGTTTCACTTCATGTTTCCTCTCTTTTTCTTATTGGACAAGTAGTACATTTTATTTTGTGGATGGATAATTGTTCCAAGCATAATTATGTTTATTTATGATGAATCCTATTGGTTTTACTTTAATCACGTTTTAATTTGATTATTGTCCTCTTAATTTAATGTTATGGTAGTGTATTTTCACATAAATACGATACTTCTTATAAATGATTTTTTTAACACTTGTTCCCAGTCATATATTGTAAAATAATATCAACATTTTGTTTAATGCCGCTATTATCATTCTCGGTATTTTTTTAGTGCCGTCAAAAGCGTGTTGAACATTTAATAGGTGTTGCAAAAGGTTATTCTCAACATTTTTTAATGCCGCAAAAATGTTATTACCAGCATTAATATAAATGCTTAAAAATGCCTCTAACTTTTTGCGGCATTTTTTAAAATGTCGTTGTTCTTTTACCACATTGGCTACCGCACTTGTGGAAATGCTGCCAAAAATGCCGCTAAATTTTCGCGGCATTTTTTAAAATGCCGTTGTTCTTTTACCACATTGGTTATTATCTCACTTTGGAAATGCCGCAAAATGTGTTAGTGGCATTTTTAGTGCTTTTCTTGGCATTTAATTTATGCCGGGAAAAATCATTATTCTTGTACCTCTTCTGGTTCACTATCACTTAAGTTGGCATGATATGCAATTGGTTGCTTTCCCTCTTTCTTGAGTCTAGTGGGACACTCCTTAACTTTGTGACCATACCCCCTCACACCCGAAACACCTATCAGACTCATCTCTCTGAGGTTTCTCACTTTTATCCCCAGGAGTGGAGTCTCCCGTATTCTTGAATTTCTCAAACTTTTTGGCATCTTTCGATTACTTATGAATTTGAAGAAACTTCTTAAACTTTCTTGCCAACAAGATGACATCCTCCAAGTCAAAATCAGAGTCGTCATTCGAAACTTTAATCTCCTCCTTCAGGGTTTTCAAAGCAATGCCCTTTTCTTTCTTTGGCACTTACTTGGAGGTAAACATATCGAGTTCATAGGTTTGTAAGTCACATACGACCTCGTATAGTTTTGACGAGTTAAGCATACCAAGGGAATTCATAACGGTCACTTTAGCATCAAACCTACTTGGCAACGATCGCAAAATTTTCTTAATCACTCGGTCATCAAGAATCTTCTCACCTAGGTTAAACGCCGCATTAACAACAGTGGACAACCTAGTGTAAAACCCATCAAACGTCTCACTCTCTAACATCTTGATCGTCTCAAACTGTGTCATGAGATTTTGCAACTTAGACACCTTAATCCTGCTCGTTCCCTCGTGAGTGAGTGCAAGTGTATCCCAAGAATCTTTCGAAGTTTCACACGTCATGATACGATTATACTCTTCAGGTGTGACATGTGGGGAAATATTGTGCAGACCTTTAGAGTTATATCGTGCAAGCCTATGTTCAGTCTTAATCCTTGACTCAACGGGCTTCAAACTATTGACCCACCCTCTCGTGTGACAGGTGGTGACCAACCGTTTTCAACAGCTAACCAGACACGCTCATCAATAGATTTTAAAGTATTTGTCATCCGCATTTTCCATTAAGCATAATTAGTGCCATCAAAAACAGGACTGCGAAAGTTATCATAACCACCAAGATTCATCCTTACAAGCAAAAAGGGATCAAACACAATAAAAATGTATTTCTATCTCTGATACCAATTTGTAGGTCTCCAAAAATATAACTTTCAACAAAAACTTTTGCTTGAGTGGAATTAAGTTAAGGATGAATGCAAACTAACTTTCTCTTCTTGAAAAACTCTTTTTCAATTTTATCAAATCAAATTGTAAAACCAACAAACTTAACCAAATTTTATTTTGTTTAACCCTAAGCATGCAACTAGTGATTAAAGAAAGTAAAATAAAGTAAATCAATACTCACAACGCTGATGTACAAGGAAAAACCCAATCGAAAAAAAACCTCAGACGGCCCAGGTCAAATAATCACTATGACAATGTAATTACAAAGTCATATGGTAGTATTATACAATAACTCCATCTACCCACGAGACTTGACATTCCTCTCATCTTCTACCAATCTTCATAGTGCCCATGCAGAAAGTAACCTTCTTCTATGATGCTCTTTCAAAACACGCACCTCCACAAGTGTCTCGGTATCCACTAATACAGCCTTGTGTCGTCTACGATGTTGAACACGAAAGTAACCTTCTTCACTTCTCAACCAAAAAACCCAGCAATGTTCAAGGGTTGAACAAACCCAACTTGGTACAATAAAGATCACGTAAAAATAACTTAATGAAAAGCTCGGATCTTTGTAAACTCTAAGGATCTGTTTAAGCCTTTAAAACCTTAGAAAACATTTGCAAACAGGTTTCTGGATCGTAAACTATTTTTCCAGAATGCACACCCCTCAAGGAAACAGAACACCTTTATTTATAATAAATTAAGGCGGTGTCCGAGCCTCGTTCGAACAAAACTCTATGTCATTCGAATGGCATGAGTTCTCGCTCAAACGATATCTCTTGTCGTTTAAATGACGTTGTCAGATAGAGTTCTAATGAAACCATTTTTAAAACCAGAGTTTTGTTAAAATCCAACTCTTATCCAACTCTAATCCGTCCTCATCTGATTAAAACAAAGCGTAAATATTTAAAACATTTCCTTTTAAAAATAACATCCTTATTTTTTTGTAAAATAAAATTCCAAGTTTCATTAACATTATGCAATCGTACCTTTGTGATCTCGGAATGCAACAAAACCTTGAAGACGAGAAATTTCACTGATTAAACTTCGGCATGATTAATTTTTTGTAGCTTTGCCGCATCATCTTCAATTAAATCTTCGGCAAGTCATAGTCTCGTAGTGATCGGACAATAAAAATCTACCTATGACTCAAACGTGTTTTGTTCCGAGAATAAGTCAAAACTACATTAAGACTCAATTGTAAATTTGGTCCTTACAGTACAAGTTTGAAGAAAGTCGAAGGCGTAAATCCTTTAATTTGCCTTGTTTAGAGACCTTTTGTGTTCAAACTTTCATAAGTTTTTGTATACTTACTAGAATTGAGATATTCTACTTGGATATGAAACTAGACTTATATATAGAAAGTATATCCAAAAATTACAATTCTAATCATTGTGGCCAGACATCGGTGATGGTGTTGATATATAGTTGTTGTCCTTAGGATTTGTGCTTACATATATAACCTCAGTTTGGTGTGCCATTTGTTATAGCAAATGAATTCTAAAAATTATGGAACTTTAATTTTGCATTATTCAATATGTTTGTGGAAAATGAATGGAAGATAATATAAAGTTATGAAGTAAAAAAAATATGAAAATTCTTGGAAGTTTACTGTATACTAGAGGAGGTTATATGCCAGATTTTCTATCTAGTAAAGAAATGGGATATCCTAGTCTATGAAACTTCAAATGATGCGTCGTCTTTTGTATGAGAAGCCTAATATGACAAGGATTTAATTATTAAGAAGAAATTAAATTATTTTTGGGATATGATTTGGATATGTCAAAAATCTTAACATGAATTTAGATGGAACTTCATTTATGACAAATGATTTGAATGGAATCATATGTTTCTTATGAGTTGAGTTTAGTTAACTTTAAGTTGTTCTTTGGATTGCTAATATTCTTATGATGATACTAATTTTGTAAGAATGATAGGAAGGGAAGAAGAATTGGTTGAACAAGCGTCAAATAAAGGCTTAGAAAAAACCCATTATGTGACCAAGGTGAGTGTACTTATGATTGTTTCATCTATAGATATGAAAATAATATGATGCATATGAATATAACTCTAAGGTGAGTGTACTTACATATATAGATGTACTAATTTTGTAAGAATGATAGGAAGCGAAGAAGAAATGATTGAACAAGGGTAAAATAAAGGCTTAGGAAAAACCCATTAAGTGACCAAGGTGAGTGTACTTATGATTGTTTCATAATTGATATGAATATAACATGTAATTTATTGACATGCGTACGTTGCAACTTGTAGGAAACTAAATGGCTTTTGTGAATATGCAAGTTGTGTGTGATGGAGTTCGACATAAAATAAGGTTTGTCTTTTAAAATCTCCATTGTGGAAATTCAAAGGGTGTTGATTGCACTCCAAAAAATTTCCCAAAACACCACATTTTTTTTACTATTCTACCCAGCAAAATCTCACCGCTAACCTTGACCGTGATACTCATTTTCAGGGATAACCATGACCATAGTATCCCTTTTATGGCAAACCTTGGCCATGATACCATCTTTACGACTAATTTTGGTCGTGGTACCCATTCACGGCTAATCTTGACCGTAGTACTAATTTTTACAGCTAATCTTAATTGTAGTATCCATTTTAAGGTTAATTTTTGTGGTGTTGATTTGCATAATATTAAGAAGATAAAAAATATTTTTTTTATAATATTTTAAAGTAAGTAATGTTTCGAAGAATTTTTGAAATGCGAATATAACCACTCAAAATCAAATAACTAAAAAAATTCGGAGTATGTCGAAGTTGAGTCATGAGATTTGTGACTGTGACAACAACGGGTTCGATCCTTACGTGTCCAACCATAACTTGTTAGTTTTGTATCCACTGGGGTCAGCGTGATGATAACATATTATTTTTGTGACGCATATAGTGAGTTGGTACATGCACATAAAGACACATACATTCCAATATAATCACACAAAATATTCATAAACTCGAAAAATAAACAGCATATTCATTTCTATAAATAACCCCATTTAGCCTCCTAGGAGGACATCAAACATCAAACAATTAGCCTTTTAGGGAGAGAGATGACCATGGGGATACCTCCAAAAATGGGCATAGATTTAGAGGCAATAGAGGGATGGTAAATCCACCAAAAAAGAAATGTATGAAGAAGTTGATAGTTGCTTACGTAGTGGTCTCAATTGCTTCCGCTATTAATAAGATCAAAAACAAGCCCAAAACCCACACTGTTGATGATCATTGGTCTTCATAGCCAATCTAATTGGCATCCCACGTGTATTGGTCCAATGGTCTTCCTAGCCAATCTAATTGGTATCCCATGTGTACTGTTACTTCTATACTATATAGTATATATACAGGTATAGTTACATTGATGAGTAATTATACCTCAACTCAAAATTTGGTTTCATTATGTGCGACACACTAAGTAATTTTATACTTAGTAACCCGTAGATACGGATCAATGCAGGCACAGTATTTCATCATGTCGCAAAAATGAGTTAATTTTTTTGGTTAGCTTATAATTATTCTACATTTATATATCATTGTCTAGTAGTTGCAAGTATTGACTGTAGTCAGTCACTGGGATCGGAATGTGTTGCAATAAAATAATTTTCGAAATTTATCATCAATGTTATATTATGTGTTCAATTTATTAGGGAATCACTATAATCTTATATTTGAAGAAGCTTGAAGAAATAATCCTCTTCAAATTTGCAAAGGTTCAAAGGTATTAAAAGAAAAGAAGAAAGAAGGTATCACTTTTAGTAGTTCTGTTGGTGGGTACATAATGTGTGTGGGGATCACCCTCCATTCTTCCCTTTTTCCATCATTAAGCTAGCGTTTTACATTCATGCATAAACGCGTGTTAGTGTTTAGAATAAAATAAAAAATTCAATAATAAGTTTAGTGTACATTACTAATACAAAAATAACAATATAATTTAAGGTATAATCCACATCTTGCTCGTTGAATAAGAGATGGGGATTTCTATAAAAGTTAAATTTTCATGTTTGAGATACTTACCTTTTGCAACCCAAATAAAAGGTAAATATAAATCTAAGTTTTAAGTTCAACTCATGACGTAATTTGAAAATCTACATTGGCATTGAAAACATACCATTGCATTTTGACAATTAGATTGAATAAAGATATTTTGGGTTAGTATGGTGCTAATGAAGTGGAGTATATTTGCGCATAAAGTAATATTTATCAAGATTTATATTTTGATGTAAACTCCACCGAGTATATGTGCTTCATTAATTGTAAGTTTGTAAAACAAATAATGCACACAAAGTGGCAGTTAAAGAACTCTAAATAGACAATTAAACCACAAATTACATACAAAAACAAATCGGGATTGATATTTGCACACATATGATACATAATTTCATGATATTAAAAAATTTCATGATTTAGTGACAAATATCCCAAAAACAATATTCAACAAATAATTCAAGAATTAATATTTCACTAACTACCAATTGATACCTAACAAAAATAACAAAGTTAGCGGTGTGGCAGCAAAGAGCCACATTAATTTTTCATTTGCCCACCTGTGACACCCCGACTAATTAAATACCGGGTAGCTACTCCTTTATTCAAATTAATACAAAATGTCAAGTTGGTTTAGTTCATAGCATCTAATATTTAAAAAGTGAGTTGTCAATTTTAATTAAATCTGATTAACATGCAATAAGTTAGATTATGAAATGCTAACATAACGACCACAACATAGTCACAATAGAATAACTATGGAATAATAATGAATTTGGAGGAATACTCCTCTAAATAATCCGAATACTGAATACAACCAAATACAAAGTCTGAATCACTAATTAATTACAACCCAAAATCTGAAATAAAACTGAGTAAGATGTCTCAAAAAGAAAAGAGGCGACATGCCCAACAGATGAGAAAATCTAAAAATAGAGTCAGGATAGGAAGTGGAGGCATCTACTATCGAGGTCCTGTAACTTCCATAGCAGCTACAGCACGTCACTTGAATGGAACTCCTATGCTTGGTGTCCTTGTGGCTCGGCACCTAAAAAGTTTTTACAAGAAAATAGATTTGAAAGAAAACGGGTCAGAGCCCGATTGTGAAAACAGTTTAAAATATAGCAAGTGTTTAATATTATTAAACAGTGAATATAAAATACATGATAGTGTGTGCACTCACATGAGTTCCTCACCTCTCAACTAATTGTGCACACCTACCGTACCCGTACCCGTTCTAGTTATTCCCATATCTAACTAGTCCAATGTGCAATCTATCATTACTATATGATTAACGATTCAAATTTCGACATCTTAATTTAAACAGAGAGTTTTTTTTTTTACTTTTCTTCTTAGTTCTCAAAATTAGTAATACTAATCACTAGGGATTTTCCATTTTTAACTCTACCAAAATATTGCTAATATTCACACTTGCATTTATACATGACAGTTCATTTCAATTAACAGTATATTGTTCTCATCATAAATATACAATACTGGCACCCCGAGGCTAAGCTACGGTGCACATATACTCTGCTATTAAATCCCGGTACATCACATACATAAGGACCACATATTTCCAATATCTCAGGAATCGTTTCGACAAGTAACAAACACACATAATGGAGGCGAACATAGTTCACATCACATGGGTCACACACATACCTAGGCTCCCATGATCAGCAGACTTATTAACTTCTCAATAAGTCCTTCTCTGACCTATGTCCTCGAGGTACCAATCTAAATCCCCCCCGTAGGCACACAAAGATTAGATGGCCCTGATCGAACGCCAACCTCCCATGATAACAAGTATGGTGGGTATGTTATACACAGATAACCACATATACTAAGCATTCACACATCTTAGATATCATAAAATATTAATAGAGGTATATTTCTCGTCCTTATACCGTCATTTAATGTTGTACGTTTACAAGTCCCCGATTAATATACATTAAAGTTGTCAACTCTTCTCACGTCGTAATTTTAGGTACTCGTTTCCTAACCCATAAATGTCATCCGATTTACTAAGAAATTCTAAGTTTTAACTCCTCAACGTAATCCAATATCACAACTATACCCACTAGTCAATAAGGGAAGGTTAGTACTCCATTAAATAAGTCCACGGGAAGTTTGAAATAAAATCAGGCCTAAAAAGGCCATTTTGTCAACTCGTTAGAAATCTCGTTCGAACGAGGTCGTTCGAAAGAGTGTCATTCGAACGAATGGCTTCAAAGGAACTACTAACTCGTTAGAAGGGATACTGTCATCTCGTTAGAAACTCGTTCGAACGAGGTCGTTCGAACCACCTGGGAAGGTCTTCTAACGAGATGGCAGACTATACCCAGAAATCTTCCAATTCGTTTTTCTTCATTCTTCTCTTCTCTAAATCCACCCTAAGGCCATCCAAATTAAGTTTTAATGTTTGTAAACTATTTTTAGTCACCCTAGGTCATTCCTTAACATACTTTTGGGGTCAAATCTTACAAATCAATATGCCAAAATCATAAATCCCCAATTCTTGTCCCATACCCTATGAACTTGAACCCATAATTTAATTTCATAAAAAGACTCCTTATTAATCCATTTTCAGATCATCAAAAGTTATGTTTTGTGTATTGAATTCGTCCATAAGCATTCTACATGTAATTCCTATCTTAAAATCATAAGTTTCACCATAATCCCATTGGTTTTCATCAAACTTTCTAGGCAATTAAAGTTTCTACACTAAACATGGAGGAAGTATTCAATGAAAATTAATAACATTAAATGACTTGCCTTAGATTTTTTCTTCAAATTTGTTGTCGGTGTTTCAAGGTTGATTCTTCCCTCTCTCTGGTCACAATCTCTTCCAAAAATGGTGATGGGGAGATGGTTTAGTCTGGAACCTCTATTAACCTCTCTCAAAAACCTCCGTAGCCCACTCCCTAACTTTTTGGCTGATAATGGACTTAGTGGCCCTTTTAATAATATCTAAATTACCTCTAAAATTCGTGGATTTTAATCCCTTAATTTTTAAAATTACCAAAATACCCTTCTAGGTTGCCGGTTTTGCCTAAAAATGCCTCGGGACCCAAACTAAAACCCCGACTAGTGTTTTCTGACTATTTCGACCCTTCCGGACACGTTGGCGCACTCAAAATGATCATTCGGTTGACAAAAATATAATTCACTTTTTAATATAAATAAATTCGTTCCTGACGCGACTCACACGCGCGTCCAAACTAAATTTTCCAAATTATCGTATTTTTGCCTCGCGACAATTTTAATATTTTCAATACTCATATATTACCATATATACCCAGAAATATTCAATTTTAACATCGTAATCAAATACCAACTCACATCTCGCTAGTATTTATATCCGGATTAATTTCCAATTGATTCTCATTTAATTCAATTAATCCCTTAAATTAAAATCAATAAAATTACGGGGTATTACAATTAAGACTCATTTCATATCGTGACAAATGTAGTTCTACTTCAAAATACACAACAAAAACTAAGCCTCACCGAGGAAACAATAGATATTTATCATTTTGAAGCTATTGTCAATAGTAATGTTGATCCCTAACACTATTTTCAAATGCAGAAACACCACTAGAAGACCAACGTGCACACTAACTAGCCTTGATTTAAAGGAATCGCTACTCCCTTACTAATATGTATGTATATATAAATGTTG
This sequence comes from Sambucus nigra, assembly GCA_949130495.1. Classification (NCBI taxonomy): domain Eukaryota; kingdom Viridiplantae; phylum Streptophyta; class Magnoliopsida; order Dipsacales; family Adoxaceae; genus Sambucus; species Sambucus nigra. Next base: position 489,061,183 of record OX422220.1, on the reverse strand, counting down.
GTATGAAGACTAAACATTAATCGACTCAAAAAGTACTCTCTCAAATCAACCTCTAAATGTATGGATACAAAATCAAAAATTTAATTAAGCAAAACCATAACCATGGCCAAAAAATTAATTATTTCAAACCCTAAACCAAATTCTAATTTTGAAAGAACAGTCCCAGTGAAAAGCCTAACCATAACCAAACCCTAATTTTGAAAGAACCATCCTAATTAAAATCACACCTCCCAAATACAACTAAAATAGTCATAAGAAATATTAACTCATGTAAATAAGATAAATGAGAGGAGGAAAAAGGATAGGAGCTGCATACTGTAAGATGAAGCAATAATCTGGTACGATAAAACGAAACTAACCAGCACAAAGAAAGAAAAAAAATTGGATCCAAAACGCGATTGAGGAAAAAATTAATGCGAATGTGATTTAACATTTGTGGATTGGGTTATGTTGTAAAAATGGGAGAAGTGTTGATTGAGGCATTGAATATGTATAGAATTAGCTCATTTGCAATGGTTTCGAACACTTGAATAGTTTGTAAGTGTTAATAACCGTTGTAAATTTTACAAGTGTTTTGAACACTTAGAAATATTTTTTTATGTGCGCTGCAAAATAGGCAATTCGGTGTAGTGCGTCCTTGCTTAATGAGAAATGTCATATTTGAACAAGCTTACGTACTCGAAAACGGTTGGAAAACTTAGAGCTTGTTTAGTTGTGAAATATTGTTTTCTATTTTCTATTTCAAATGTTCATAGAAAATTTGGTTGTGAAATGTAATTTAAACAAAGTTCAAGTTCATAATGTAATTATAAAAAATTTAATGCTCCAAATACAATTTACAGAGAGTCAAGGGACCCAAATAGAAGTTATAGAAAATTTAAGGGCCAAAATATAATTCTAAAATATTTCTAGACAACAATGTGTTTTTTTAAAACTAAAAAATTAAAATGTAATTTATCAAAAAATTATGGGCTCAAATAAAAGTTATAGAAAAATCATGATCAAATATAATTTTTGATGTTCTAAAAATTGGTAATTTTTTTTTTGTGAAAGTGCCTTTCGAAAATTGGAAACAACCAAACAGTACTTTTCAATTTTCTAGTTTGCCATTACGGTAAAAAAAAAGGTTTTTATAGAATTAGGGTCTATTGTAATATGTATTTTGAAAATAGGACAACAAATATTTCATTTATAATTTTAGTCCCTATTTTTAAATAAAGCCGCTGGCGCGGATCCATATCCATAAAACGTTAACCAATCACACTGTGCCATATCAACGAATAATTTGAAAATAGGGACTAAAAATGGAAACATAATGTTTGTTATCCTATATCCATAACCAATATTATTTTATAGAGAATTAAGGTAAATGTCATGTTCCTTCCTATATTTGTATTTTTAGGATAATACTTTTTAAGTTTATAAATCTAGCACTGTGGTACAATAACAAAGGTTCCTTTAGAATTAGGAGTTTTTTTTTTTTTTTTGCACCAGCGACATCATTTTTCATGGTGTTTTTAGTACAGAGAATAAATTTATAAAATTTTGTAGAGCTTCTTATTTTTATACACTTTAAGAATTATAACGCCCTTTTCCTAAAACTTTCATTATTTTAAATTCTAAAAGTCCATAATCAAAGAAAAAAAAATTTGTTGAAAAAATATAAAACATAACATTATTTATAGCAACTACACAGGTAATTACGTACTTTATTGACACGCGTACGTTGCAACTTGTAGGCAGCTAAATGACTTTGAATAATGTTAGGCTACCCGGGTGTTAACCCCGGGCTAGCACAGGGATGCCCTTTCCTTTTTATTTTTTTTTATTTATTTTTATTTTTGATTTCTCATGTAAAATGAGTTAAAAACAATTATAAAAAACAATTTTTTATTAGAATAGTTTATTTGTTTTTTTCAATTATTTTTTTTTAAACTCATTTTATCCCTCAAACACCCATTTACTCAATATTCTTTTATTTTTAAAGGTCTGCGCTAGCGGTACCCGTTATTTTTAAACATTTTTTTTATTTTACAAAATTTGAAATAATTTTAGTATTTCTGCATTAAAAAACTAATCTAATAATTATTTTTAACTCATTTAGTCCCTCAAACACCTATTTACGTAATATTCTCTTATTTTTAAAGCTCCGCGCCAGCGGCACTCGTTATTTTTAAACTTTTTTTTTTAATTTTACAACATTTAAAATAATTTTTGTATTTTTGCATTAAAAAACTAATCTAACAAAAAATTATGTTTTTAATTATTTTCAACTCATTTAGTCCCTCAAACACCCATTTACCCAATATTCTCTTATTTTTAAAGCTCCGCGCCAGCGACACTCGTTATTTTTAAACTTTTTTTTTTTAATTTTACAACATTTAAAATAATTTTTGTATTTTTGCATTAAAAAACTAATCTAACAAAAAATTATGTTTTTAATTATTTTCAACTCATTTAGTCCCTCAAACACCCATTTACCCAATATTCTCTTGTTTTTAAAGGTCCGCGCCAGCGGCACTCGTTATTTTTAAACTTTTTTTTTAATTTTACAACATTTAAATTTTTTTTTGTATTTTTGCATTAAAAAACTAATCTAATAAAAAATTATGTTTTTAATTATTTTCAACTTATTTATCCCTCAAACACTCATTTACCCAATATTCTCTTGTTTTTAAAGATCCGTGCCAGCGGCACTCGTTATTTTTAAACTTTTTTTTTTAATTTTACAACATTTAAAATAATTTTTGTACTTTTGCATTAAAAAACTACTCTAATAAAAAATTATGTTTTTAATTATTTTCAACTTATTTAGTACCTCAAACACCCATTTACCCAATATTATCTTTTTTTTAAAGGTCCGCGCCAGCGACACCCCTTATTTTTAAACTTAATTTTTAAAATTTAAAACAGTTTAAAATTGTAAAGAAAAAGTTTTTTTTTATATTAAACTAACTTTTATTTTTTTTAAACAGTTTTTTTCAAAAAAAATATATATTAAAATATTGTTTTTTGAGGATACAATTTTTCAAATTTATAAAAAAAATTCTTTTTTTATAAAATAATTTTTTTCTAAATAAAAAAAAAAGTTAAATAACCTTATTAAAAATTATTTTATATTTTTTAAAAAAAAAAATATAAAAATACAGTGAATGAAAAGCAGCCAACAAAGCGCCTGGTACTAACTTGGTGATAAGTATACCAGGACTCAATGACTTTTGTGAATATGCAAGTTGGGTATGATGGAATGTTTGTGCCTTTATGTGCATGTACTAACTCACTGTCTGCGTCACAAAAATAACACTTAATCATCACACTGACGCCAGTTGATCCCCTTGACCCAAAACTAACAAGTTGGGGTTGGACACGTAAGGGTCGAACCTCTCGATGACGTCAAAGTCACAAGTCTCACGAATCAACGTGGACATAGTCCGAATTTCTTTAGTTATTTGAAAAGTACAACTGAGTTTTTGAAAGAAAAGGCTTTTTTTTTTATGTGATGATTAAGTGTTACTTTTGTGACGCAGATAGTGAGGTAGTACATGCACATAAAGGCGCAAACATTCCAATATAATCCCATTTCAGCCTCATAAGGACATCAAACATCAAACATCAAACAATTAGCCTTTTCGGGAGAGAGATGGCCGATCGAGATACCTCCAAAAATGGGCTGGGATTTAGAGGCAATAGAGGGATGGTAAATCCACCAAAAAAGAAGTCTGTGAAGAAGATGATAGTTGCTTACATAGTGGTTTCAATTGCTTCTGCTATTAACAAGTGCAAGGACAAGCCCAAAATCCATCCCGCTGATGATTATTGGTCTTCCTAGCCAATCTAATTGGTATCCCATGTCAACTGTTACTTCTATACTATATACTATATACCAACCCGACTCAAGATTTCGACTCATTTTGTGTTTCCACTCATTCTGTGTGTCGATGCAGACAAGGCACATGTGTTTTGCAAAAATGATGTGAAAAACTGAGTTCGGCCTAGAATTATGCTACATTTATATATCATTGTATCATTGTAACTGCAGTCACTCGCTGGGATTCGAATGTGTTGCACTGTTCTCCTATTGTGTTTGTACTTGCATATGGAGCTCAATATTATAATTTTTTAAATTTATCATCAATGTTATATTATGTGTTCAATTTATTATGGAATCACTGTATTCGTATATTTGAAGAAGCTTGAATAAAGAACCCTCTTCACTTTTAGTAGCTGTGTTGGTATGTAGAAAATATTATAATTTTCTATATTATAATAAATTGAACACGAGGCGGCTGGAATTCGGGTTTGAGATGGAGATGGGTTGGATGTTTAATGATGGGTGTCGGGTTGCTGCCCGTGTAGGTTAGGTAGAGGTTTGATGGGTAAACGGGTATGGTGCTTTTTGGTTTTTGCCGGTGGCCGGCCGGAAATTGGTATTTGTTTGGGCAGGAGGTGAACTCGGGTTGAGGGGTCGAAATGGGTATGGGGAAGAAGGTGAAGTCGGGTATGGATAGGATAGCCGGGTCGAGTACATAGCAGGGTGCTGGGTACCCGGGTATGAGTGGTCGCCGGCGGGTTTATTGGGTCTCCGGCAGGAGGTTTAAAAGGTGGATGTGGGTGATGGGTATGGAAATGAATTTAGGTGTGGTTATGGAGTTTGGAGAGAAAAAATAATGAGAGGTAGAAGATGGGAGAGGTGAGAGGAGTATTTGAGTGTGGGGGGGGTGTATGGGTATTGGTGGGTGGGGGTGTTTTGTTTGTACCTAGCAAAAAAAGCTATGTATTTACGGGGGTATGGTGTTTTGTTTGCTACATTTATATATGGAGCTCAGTATTATAATTATCGAAATTTATCATCAATGTTATATTATGAGTTCAATTTATTATGGAATCACTGTATTCGTATATTTGAAGAAGCTTGAATAAAGAACCCTCGTCACTTATAGTAGCTGTGGTCACTAGAAAGGGAAAGGAATTTTCGTAATTATTATGGGTATGTCTACATCGCTTTTAGTGAATATTCAAAATGTGTATGAAAAGGATTGAATAGGAAAAATGTATTCGACCTAAAATAAAAATTATATTTGTACAAAGGATTCTGTACAGAATCATCTATACAGACTGGCGTATCGTATTTTTATTGGTTCGTGATTTAAGTGGGTCTAAATACAAACCAATACAAATACGACATGTCAGTCTATACAGATGATTTTGTATGAATCCTCCGTACGTGTAGAATCACTCGATCCAAAAACTCAGATGGGGAAGATGTGGTCCCCGAAATAAAAAGGTTGCTGCTAGTGAGATGGGGTGCGCAGAGCATACCTGAGTAGGCACTTGTTAGCAGATATAAACATATTATCACAGAGACATAATTTCACTTGTTTCATTAATTTTTAAAATCAATTAATACTAAAAATATTTTTCTCCATCTTCAAATACAATTATTTTAGGCACACCCTTAGATGGAAAAACTGTTTTTATTAAAAACAAGTAAGATACTATTTTTTTTTTATAATTACTCTTTTATGTAAAAAAGTAGATATTATAATTAAATTTTTTTATATATAAAATGTATAATACTGTTTTTTTTTAATAATTATTCTTTTCTTATAAAAAGGTAAATATTGTTTTATAAATAACAATATTTGTTTAATATTTGGTTTTCACAACTTTTTTTAATATTTATTTTATAAATAACAATTTTATAACAGTTATATATATATATATATATATATATATATATACACAAAAAAAATGAATTTTTTTATTTTTAAAAAATCTTATCATTAAAATTTAATGTGTGTTAAGTGTGTATGTTTGTGGGTTAGTGAGTGAGAGAGAGAGAGAGAGAGAGAGAGAGAGAGAGAGAGAGAGTTAGTGGGTTTAAATGAGGAAAATTGAGGGCAAAATGGGTATTTTATAATTTTTTTATTGTCAAAATTTAATGGATCATTGGATGGAGTCTCTATTTTGAAATAATTTATATAGTTTGAGGAATAACTTGAGGCAAACAAAAGATTAGGGACCATTTAAGAACTGGAGTAACAGTTTAAGGAATAAAAGCGTAATTTACTCTTTTATTTATACCTTAGCAAAGTTTTTATGCTTTATTTTTCTTTATAAATATAGTCCTTATTTTTTTCGCCGCTAAGAATGAGATGTTTTATTAAGAAAAGAAAAAAAAAGATATTAAATCTGAGTTCTTTCAAACATTGGAGTAAGAATGTCACCAAACCTCCAATAATTAAAACTCCCACCATCACTACTCTTTTACTAGAGTGAAAATTTTTATATAACTTTCTACTTAATTTTTGATGTTTTAGCAATACATCTTCCATCGATTCAGCATACCACGAGTAACCACTAGATTTCTCGAGAAAAGTGCTGATGAGTTGTAAAAGGTGTTGACGTCGAGAGGTATTATTTGACATAAAGCAATATTCCTTTTGGATAAGATCCCATGCGTTCAGACTTTCTATTCTATATTGGGCAGTGCGCCTGGGTCATATGATAAAGTTTATTATCTTTTTGCTATAATAATGCTTCATCCATGTTTTAAGACCCATTCCTAATTAGTTGGTTCCCTATTAATCTGCTAATAGAAGTTTGACAATAGAAGATTCCAAAAGAGGAGGAAACACTTAAGGCCCCATGGGCTAAGGCTGAAACTATATATGCTGCGTTTATGTATGGAAGAAGATATGATATTTATAAGGCAGATACATCAACACACAACATTTCTGAGACACATACTCTTGGAGATTTAAATATACTCTGAGCTTCTTGAGAGAGAGTTTAAAACAATCTATATACTTAAGAGGAGAATTTTTATTATGGAGAGTGAGTTCTTTTAGACACAAATTTTCATTCTCTAAGTGAAATATAACTAGAGCTCCTATGGAAGTAGCCCAAGTTGGGTGAACCACGATAGTTGTTGTGTTCTTCGAGTATATTTTCCTTGTTTGAGATTATTATCTATATATCTAATCTTGTTTATCATCATTTTTGAAAAATACATTTTATCATCACCATTAATACCGGTTACGACTCAGTTTTACTATAAACACCCAGATAACAAAAGAAGATACTATTCTTCTCCCAGCCAGGAGTGAAGCACCTTCTTACACTACTATAAACTAGATATCAAACTATCTCAAAGACGCGATCTCTTGCGCACCCCATACAAACACACAAACATGTATACTCAATATACACAATCGAACCACGTCCACCCACTTATCACTGAAAGTACGAGCCATGGATTATCCATCAACCCATTTGAAAATAGTATTCTCCATTGAAATGTAAAAAAAAAGTAAGCATATTCGTAGTTATTAACACTCTTGTGATTAAGAACTTTATACTACATGTATGGCTCATACCTTTCATGATTATGACTTACCTGAAGTGAGTATGTAACCACTGAAACAACTACGATCATCCTAAAATCAAACATGCATTTTTTAAAAGATGAAAAAAAGTTATCCATCACCCCTCATCTCCTTCATTCAAAATCAATGAGATATAAAAATATCTCAAGTCATGGCTTCCTGCACAAACCTACACAAATTCTCAAAGACATATACAAAACCGATCTATGTAGTAATCCCAAGTCTTCTGGGTACTTAAGCACAATATCGAGTCCTTCTCATGAGAACTACCTTATAAAATGTATCTTTCGATATACTGTCATAACACATTTGCACCTGAAGGGATTCTCAACCTAAGGTCTTTAAACCAGTTCTAAAATTAACTAAAAAGTATCGACTAATGTTAATAGCAATAATAAGCACATAATTAAAGAAACATAAATAATAAGTGTGTGATTAATATCTTCCCCACCCTTAACCTGATTCCCGAACCCATATTACAAGAATATCTAGGCCAATCGCAGACTCAAACCTGCCTTAGGATTATACCAATAGGGCTAATCAGAATATTTTCTTTATTTTTGTATAAGTAAAAATGGAGACTCTTAACAACCAATAAAAACCCTTAACGCACGGAACACACTTAGGAATAGGCCTAAAACCAAGGGTATGCGACTCAAACTCGACATGTCGTTAAACATCTTCTAGGAGAAAAGTCCTTTGACCCTAATCGAACCAATAAAACGACCTTGAGGATATACGAAGGATCGAGGGAGAAGCACTATCGGGCAACCACCATATAATGAAAAAGAGTTATCCCCAGTGCATCACCTCTCAAAGGACGCAACACCACAAGAAGCTAGTTAACTATCTCCTTCACTTCACGCACACTACAAGAAAAATATCAATTCGTGAAAATTTTATTAGTGGATAATCATTTATTTGCACTAAAACGTATATTTTGTTACAAAATTTATGTTTGCCACTAAAAGATAACGTATTAGTGGCATTAAATTAAAATCGCCACTAATTTTGCCACTAGATGTAAAGAGGGAAGAATTAGACATTTAGAGGGAGCACAAAATTCCAATTAGTTGCAAACTTAAAATATTTACCATTAATGTAGGTTTATTAGTAGCAAATATATTGATTTGCTACAAAAAAAATTCTATGAGGCACTAAAATTTGTTTGCTACTAAACAAAAAAATAACGCACGGTTCATCCCCTCCATGATTTACCCCCAAAAAATCCCTCCTTCATCTTGTCCCAAAATCAGTTCCCCCAAATCCACGTTCATCTCCCCAAACCCTCAAAATTCTCCAAACAGATTCATGCCCAGATCGAATAATGTTATTCTATAAGCGTTCTTCGATTACACTAGTAAGATTGAGGCTTTTTCGAAAATTTTCAACTTTCCTCATGTCTCCACTCTTCGATTACACTGGTTAGATCTAAGATCCTACACCCTTTTGTTTTTTCTTTCAATTTGTGACTTATATGATGAAAATATATATAACCATGATTGGAAAAATACTAATATATATATATATATATATACAGTCATACTCTTGTGCGGAGTAGTCCTCATTTTAAGAATGCGGACTGGATATTTGTCACCTAGCGGTGAGCCCAGAAAAGAGAGAGTGTGCCTATAATTTATGCGATAATTTATAGGTGCACCGTTAGGTGACACATGTTCGGTGCGCTTTTTTAAAATGCGAACTAGTCCGCACAAGAGCATTATATATATATATATATATATATATATATATATATATATATATATATATATATATATATATATATGTGTGTGTGTGTGTGTGTGTGTGTGTGTGTGTGTGTGTGTGTGTGTAGAACCTTTGTAAGGAAATATTCATTACCTATGTCTGTTGTTTCTTGTGTATATTTACACAAAACTGTGTAAGGAAACATTATTTTTGAAATTAAACTGTGATTGGTACAAAAACTGGAGAAGGAAGAGCATATTAAAGGTATTTTGATAGTGTTTTTTCAAATAAGGAGTTTAATAGCTATTTTTTCCTCTGATTTGTTGAGAGGTAACGTTACTTTTGAATTTGGTTTAGACTTGAGATTCAGAGATAACAAAGCTAGGCTTGGTATAGGAAAATATAGAGATTGATATGATCTGAAATCTTCAATAAAAAACTAATAGAACATAGAGATCTATAAACTCTTCTATTGTTTCTCTTACAATTTTTGTTCAATTCGTTTTACATGGCCGGATTTGATGTTATGTTGTTACAGTTCGAAAATCATCATATAATCAGGTACTTTTTTTTCTTTTTCTTGGTCTATCTCTTTTTTTATATCAGATATCTAATTGTAAGGAAACAAATTTCCAATTGAGTCCTTTGTTGTTTTGGCTCAATTCCAGATAAAAACGTTTGAGTCATAGGATAGAGTTCTTGACCATCCTTCAAGCCTATGACATACTAAAGTTGAAGAAGTAGAGGCCAAGTTTAAAGCTTCATTAAAATGCCGAGTTTACTGTGCCTCATTTCTACGTCAACAACATTTGTTCCATTTACTCCAAAGGTATGAATCCATTACATATTTATATAGGAGCTTGGAACAATTTGTATTGGGTGTAAGTTTTGTTTAAACAGTTTTTTATTTTCAGAAAGTTACTTTAAAACTTTAAAATAAAGTTTCTCGGCTAGAATAGAATTTTTAAACATTCTGAAAGTTCGTTCGAAATTGTAGTTCGAACGAGTTTGCCAACGAGATTTCTCCTTGACCACTGGAACTTCCTTAGAAGGGTCGTTCGAACGAAACTTCGTTCGAACGAGATTTGCGGCGGGAAATTAAAATGGCAGTTTTGGGCAAGTTTTGATAGTCTTTCCCACTACTTTTCCCCAATATCTTTTGACAGATTTATCAAGTACGGGAACCAACTTTGGAAAACCAACTTTTTCATACCTTTCCATCTCCAAGAGAGAGTTTGAGAGAAAAATTAAAAGAAGAAAAGGTTCATGTTTTGAGTGTCTATTTTTTCAAGAAAAAATTCATTAAACACTCTTGTTTTCACCCATATTGTTTATTCCATGTTTCAATATATATATATATATATATATATATATATATATATATATCATTACTTTGAGTGCTTGGCAGCAGTTTATCTCTACACCTTGAAGAAGAGAAGTTCTGGTTTACTTCTACATCCCTCAAAGAAGAAGTCTCGTTGTTTTGCTGCGGCATTCTCACATGGTGAAAGGCACCATGTGTGGTTGACGGTGTACCTAAAGTCTCATTGGTGAATTTCAGGTTGTCGACTAGGAGGAGGTGTTTATAAGAAGATGCGTCAAGGCTTGAAAGGGGTCGAGTCGATGAAGTAAGTCATCTGTCTTGTAATTGTAGAACTATACTTAGTGAACTTAAGGCTAGGGTCGTCCCAGGTTTTTTCCCGTTGTGGGTTTTTTCTCGTATATCGCGGCTTAGTGATTCATGATTTATTTTATCTTTTGCAAAACTCACCTTGAACGCATGCTTAGGTAAAAAGATAAAATTGGTTTAAATCACTACTCATCTTTAATTTGGTGCTAATTTAATTTGGGTAATGTTTATGTTAATTTAATTCAAGCCATCTCTTAATTTGATAAAATTGGTTTGGCCTAGTTTAGGAATATTGAAAATATAACTTAGGCAAATTTCTAGGACTGGGTTTGAATTACGTTGTTAAAGTAAAAAATTCTTTTGTTGATTAATTTAATTTAATTTCACTTTGAACTTTGTTTTATTTTAATTTGGAAAGAAATTAAAATTGGTAAATTTGTTTTTAATTGAACCATCTTGCTTCCGCATCTCTTTAAAAAGGAAATTACTTTTTGTGTAGTAAGATTTTAAAATTGGGGGTCCTTCGCATTTATCAAATTGGTATCCGAGCGGGATCGCTAAATTATTGCGTTTAAGATCCTTTAAATATTTTTGCTAAAAATGAAATTTTCCCAGTTTTCCAAATTTCCTATTTTCGATGGTTCTAATTACGCGTATTGGAAAGTGCGAATGAAATCGGCCATAAAATCTATCGATGAGAGAGTTTGGATGTATGTTGTTAATGGGTGGTCCCCACCTACACATTTAGTAGATAATGCACGTGTTTCCAAACCCGTAGATAGATGGAGTGAGAATGAATTTAAACTTGCTAACTAATTCCTGAGGTTTAAATGCCCTTTTTAGCGCTGTCACACCGGATGAATTCCGACGCATTATGACGTGTCAAACCGCTAAAGAAGCTTGGGATATTTTACAACTCACTCATGAAAGTACTAGTGTCGTTAAAGCTTCGAAACTCCAAAACCTCACCACTCAATTTGAAACCATCAAAATGAATGAAAAAGAAACTTTTGATGAATTTTATGCTAGACTTTTCGATATTGTTAATTCATCTTTTAATTTAGGAGAGAAAATATCCTACAACCGGGTTGTAAAGAAAATTTTAAGGCCCCTACCCGATAGATTTATTTCAAAAGTGATCGTTTTAAATTCTTTACCCACTTTAGCCTCTACGAAATTAAAAGAGATCGTAGGTGATTTAAAAACCTATGAACCAGACATGTTTTCCTCTAAAACTGAAAAGAAAATAGATAAGGGCGTTTCTTTGAAAGCCCGAAAGGAGGAAAAATAAGTAGTAGAGAGTGAAAGTGATAGTGACTCGAAAAATATGGCTATATTTGCTAGAAAGTTTCTAAATTTTCTTAAATTGAACAAAGATAAATTTAAAAATGATTTTAAGAAATTTGAAAAATCTATGCATGAAAAAGCCGAGAAGATCCCTAAAACTATTAATGAAAATTTAAATAGGGACGAGTCAAATAGGTGTTATGGTTGTGAAGGGTATGTACATAGGCTAAAAGAGTGTCCCACTAAACTAAGAGAGAGGTTAAGCAACCAATTTCTTTTAATGCAACCCTTAGTGATAGTGACAATGAAGAGGGAACCGATTCCTCCTCTAAGCCAAACATTGTGGCTTTTATGGCTTGTCATGTGAGTGATAGTGAGCACTCTTCTATTAATGAAATTTTAACACATGACACTTCCAAGGTCAAAGTTTATGATTCCCTTATTTTTGATGGTAGTGAGAATGGACAAGAAAGAGAGAGTGAAAGTGAAAATGAGGTTGATGTGAGAACTTCAAAATGCTTTTCAAGAACTATATGAAGAATCTATTAAATTAAAAAGAGCAAATTTGAAGTTAAAAGCAAGTTTAAGAGAGCGTGTCAAGGTCGTTGATGATAGTGTGTTGGCTGAAGACCTTAGGACACGTGAGAGAGATCTTCGTGAGAAGATTGAATATTTAGAAGGCGAGAGAGATAGTCTTAAGGGTCTAATGGAATCCTTGAAAATGGAGCTTCTTGTATTTGAAGAACGCAATATTTTATTACAGTATAACATTTTAGAATTACAAAATAAATTAAAAGACTCTAGTAAAGTCAAATTTGATTTGGAGTGTCGTTCGGAGAAATTAGATGAAATTTTAGGAACTGTCTAAATTAAAAATTACACTTGTGGTTTAGGCTTTGATACTTGTAATGAACCTACTCATAAAGACAAAATCCATGTTTAGGATAATCTCCTAGGAAAGCCTTTAGAGATCAATCCTTAGGTACAAATTTTCAACGTATTTTTACTTGTGCTCATTGTCGTCGAAAAGATCATCTTAGAAAATTTTGTTTTGATCTTAAACGAGGTCCTAGAAAATCCCAACGTAAGGCAAATAAGGTAGCGAAGATTCCTACACCCCGAGATCATCATTCATCATTAGTTTGGGTTAGGAGATCCGACTTGGTCGCTTTGCAAAATAGGATTTTTGATTCTCATTTACTTTCACATGCTTTCTCCCTTGCAAAATCTAAAGGTTGAATGTGTTAGTTTTCTTTGCATACTTTAGCTTGTGTGCTTCATGATTATATCATTATGCTAATTGTATGCGTGTTTTAATCATTTTCTAGTCTATGCTCCATGCTTAATCACATGTTAGAATAATAATTTTTGTCTATCTTTTGTATCATATTTCTTTCATTTTAGTTTCTTTAAATGAAAAAATACAAAAATATTTTTGTTTATCATTTTTGTTTCATCTTTTAGTAATTTAGGCTTAATGAAAAATACAAATGATTTTTGTGTGTCTTTTGAGTAAATATTTCTACTTTTGTTCAAAAATTTCAAAAACTCAAAAAGATTTTTATTTTGTGTGTATTTTAGTTTGACACACTCTATGTGGCATACACTTGTGTTAGAATCCCATCTTTTTGGCTCTCATGTGTCTATAACTTTTGGTTTAGATTGTCAATCCTTATTATGTTCTTTACCATGCTTACATGGAGTAGTTGGATTTTGTGTTGATATAATGGATTCTATTTTTATATGCCTCTATTCACACATGGATGGGATCTTTTGAAATTTAACCGTCTCATGTTATATTTGAGCTTTGTGAGGTGTTCTCCTACCAATCTTGTCATCTACATACTTGTGACCTAGGAGGACTAGTGCATGTCAAAATCCGTTGCATGTAATATTTGTGAGAAATAAAAAATATTATATATAAATGTGCACGGGGAAGGGCTCCGAAAGGAATTATTATCCTTTGCGAATAGTAAGCCACCGTTTTAAATAGACCTAAAAGAAATACGTGGTCCAAAGGCCTAAAAGAAAATATGGCATTAAAAAGAAAAATAATTGCCAAGGCCTGTTTTATTGATATATTCATTCAAATAATATATGCGTATTGAAGAAGATTGGATGGTATATCAACGGTTTACACAATGTTCGTTTATCCTAGTAATACTTTTAATGTCATGACTCTATTGGTTTGTAGAATCATCAAAAGTCTATGCTTGTATGCATTGTGTATGTTTGTTCATTGAGTTCAATTTATATTTTCACATGAGGTTATATTTAAATGTGATGATGTTTGCAATCAATTGAGAACTCCGTGAACATGTTTTAAGTGATTGGGTCTAAATTTAATTGTTACTAGTTCACACCCAATACTTCCGTTTCCATATGACACATTTTTGCCATACGAGTGTGAAAAGCTTATTTTATTTTGTGTCCTGTGTGGTATTTATACCTAGTATATTGTGACAACCCTCTCCAAATAATAACGGGCGGCCAGCCCTATACTATAACAAATCAGGTATCTCAGATGGCACAGTCTCAACATCAACCGACAATACACCATAATATAAGGCTAACTACCCGAAACCATTAAAAGTGAATTGCCAAAAATTTAAAACTTTTATTAAACACCAACGAAAACCAACCATGCAACCAACAACTAACAATACAACATTTAACTATGATGAGAGATACAACAAACTCTATAATATGTAAATAATGAATGCAAGAGTACAACAAATGGTACAAAGTAAATTATCCGAATATGCTGTCGGGTCTCAAACAATACAAATAATCTGAGAAGGGAAAATAAATATAAAAGTGTTAATCTACAACACTTGATTCAAAACTCAATATACAAACTGAATCCTAAACTAGATATATCAAAGATAGGAATCGTCTAAACAAGATGACGAAACAGTCTGCTACTGCCGCAGCTTCACGAATACACTGGATGGATAAACATCAATGGTGTCCTTGCGGAGGAACACCTAAAGTAATACAATATATATACATGGAGGGAGAAAATATAAACGGGTCAGAGCCCGAGTGGAAAACATTTTATAGCAAGTGCATTAAAATGCATAATAATTATAAATGGATTATTATATGAATTAATGGAATCGTCCTCTACATAATAATCCAACTCACCTCTCAACTAGAGCACGCAACTTAACGTATGCACGTGATCTCTAAATGAATGCCCAAATCTAATTAGGCAAATCAATCTAGCTAGATCCCAAAGTAATTACTTGATTAAGATCATCTAACTTATCTCGTAATCTACATTTAACTAAATTCCATTTAAAATGTTACGTTACATTTAATGTTGTAGTTCTCTTTATATTTGTTCATTTTGAAGATATAAAGCTTGCATAACCATCCTCATAACAACATCATCACAATACATCAACATTCTCTTACTAGAATTTCATATATTCTAGTTATGCCCTCATTTAGCATGTAATCATATATATATATATATATGTGAGTTATTAGCATCAAGTTCTAAGGACTAAACTTCTCCCGGTTCTCAATACTGCACTATGTTTCATGCGTGGGACGTCTCGCCGAGGCAAAATCCAAACAAGGAACCCCTCCGTTACACTACTTCTGATAGTATTAATCTTCGAGATTCATTATTCCCTCAATGCATGATGCATGTAACCCAAATTCTTATTCCTCCAATTTTAATTAATTTATATTCCCAATTCTCAACAGTACACGGCGTTTCATGCGTGGAACGGCTTGTCGAAGTGAAATCCAAACAAGGAACCCCCCATTACACAACTCTTGGCACTATCGATCGTCAGGATAGGTGATATAGATATAAATATGAGCATTAAGGACTAACTTCTCCCCAATTTCCAACATTACATTGCGGTTCGTGTGTGGGACGTCCCGTAGAGGCGAAATCCAAACAAGGAACCCCCCCAATACACTAATTCTGGCAATGTCGTTCGTCGAGGTCCATAATGCCCTCCATAGTCAAGTACAAGCACAATCAACAATATCATAACCATCTAACCGAGCTATAACTCGAGGACGCATGCTCACATGATATCATCTTCCAGTAGCCCATCCACGTAGCAAACTGGGGCCACCTGATGGGGTTCAACGGCACCCACCTCGTGATCAACTCACAAACACAACATCCCGAGAAGCGGTCATAGCTCTGAACCGGCAAGTGAGAACGACACATACCCACGACTTCTCACCCCCCACAGGAATGCATATATATATATATATATATATATATCATAATAATCACATGGACGACTATGACCTGGAGAATATCCACACCCTGCTCTTTGAGCCAGGATGCTCACCCTCAACGCACACAACTTCCCAATGATAGCAAGGAGGGGGTATGCTTCGCTATATATATATATATATATACCATCATATAAGGTATACATACATCATCACATCATATAAAGATATACCATCATATAAGGTACATCTGTCACATGTTTTTCATATTTATTATACGCTCTTAAGTGCAATAAGATAAATGTCATTGTTTAGTTTATTTCCCTCTTGATATACTAATCGTCAATTCTCACACATCTTCCCCACTTAGTATACGCTATACTATTTCTCGCTTGAAGCTCACATGTCGCTTCTATTTATGAATTGTCTCTCAATTCTATTTGTGTTAAGGATATTCTTTATACCCTAATGCACTTCAATGAGCATTTCTCATTGTGTGAGACATCTCCCAATTCAATCATCAAAAAGGATATTTCTATATCCGTATGCTCAGTAACTAGCATTTATAATTCTCCACCATAATAGGGTTCAATTCATTTTATGAACCTTTAAAGTTATCCCATTTGGGATTGGATCCTAAGAACCATTATCTCTAAATTTATTTTCATTATTTTATATGAATATAATAATTGTCTCCAAATAGAGTCTCCAATCAAGTTGGGCTTCCCCACTTAGAAAATAACAAAATCTCTAATCGATATTCCTCAATTTAAGTCTACATGACTCCAGTAATTTATTTTACGGGAAACACTCTAAAAGTCTCCAAAACATACTCCAAATAACTCCTATAGAGGTTCCCAATCAATAGCCTCGAACAAAACGGAATGAAATTCTCCCTAGAAAAACATCCCTCGAAAAGCCCTATTTCTGAATCGATACGGGCCAATTTCGAATCGATTCGGCCCAACGAATCGATTCGGCCTCCAAGGTGAATTGATTCGGGTCCTCAGACCTGGGATTCTATCTCAGGCCAAATCGATTCGGCTGGGGTCCGAATCGATTTGGTCACTCAGACATGGGCACCTGCATATTTCCGAATCGATTCGGTAAGAGACCGAATCGATTCGTCCCTTCAGAACTCTCGAAAATGGCTACTTTTTAGTAAGCCAAAAATCCCAAAATTGATTTTAATCATCTTCGCTTCATTTCTCTTCAACCTAATCACATATATGTCATCAATATTCATCCTAGAATACATATAAACTAATTTCTATCATCAAACCCAAGATCTACTTAAAAAATATAAGATTATACCCAAAAGTTAGGTTTTGATAAACTAAACCTAAAACCCATAAATTTAATCCACAAATCATGAAATAAATGGAACACAACAATTATTTAGCAAGTTTAATCACTTGCCTAGGGTTCGTAGGGTCTGATCCATCCTCAAAATTGCGTAGATGCCAGAAAAACTCCACTTTCTCTCTCTTTTCTCCTTCTTTCTCTTCTTCTTTCTTCTTCTCTCTTTCTTTCTTTCTTTCTATTTCTCTTTCTCTATGTGGAGAATAAATCTCCCGTAGGCTTAATAAGCCTATTCTCCTAATGTACACATCTTTAAATGATAATACGCACTTTAAATGACTCGGTATCTTTAATTCGAGTCGAACGTACTTAAAATATTTCGAAACCTAAATAGACCCCAAATACAGTCATTTTGATTTTCTCGACCCTTCCGGACACAACTACACCCTCAGAATCACCATTCGACACACTTTCTAACGACTTCAAATTTTGACCTCAATTGCCAATTTAATAATTCTTCAATAAAATAATATTTATTTCTCTAAAAATAAATAAATCATCGTCTCCAAGACCTCGGGTTGTTACAAACTTTCGCACTTACAAAAATTTCGTCCTCGAAATTTAGCTAAGCCTAATTCTCCAAAGCTCAACTAGTTCCTATCTCCAAATCTCTAACTACCCACGGCGAATTTTATTTTAACTTATTTTAAGTTGTATTAAAATCAATCCATTTACCACTAGGGCACCCATACACCCTTTATTTGAGCCTTTTTCTCGCACCAATCATAATGAGGCTTCATTTACCTCTAAAGTTCCACAATTCCACAGACATATAATTATACTAGCGTTTTAATAGTGCAAAAATTTTGAATGGTCCAAAGAGATAACTCCTCTCAATTCCTGACATTCGCCACTATCGTGCGGGGACGTCTCGCAAAAGCGAAATCCAAACAAGGAACCATTCCAATACACTACTATGTAGCGACGTCGGGGATTGAGAGTTTGTTAAACCCTGCCTAGAGTTTGATGTATACCTTATATGATGGTATATAAATATATATATATAGTGAAGCATACCCCCTCCTTGCTATCATTGGGAAGTTGCGTGCGTTGAGGGTGAGCATCCTGGCTCAAAGAGCAGGGTGTGGATATTCCCCAGGTCATAGTCGTCCATGTGATTAGTATGCAATATATATACACATTCTTTTTGGGGGTGAGAAGTCGTGGGTATGTGTCATTCTCACTTGCCGGTTCGGAGCTATGACCGCTTTCCGGGACGTTGTGTGCGTGAGTTGATCACGAGGAGGGTGCCATTGAACCCCACCAGGTGGCCCCAGTTTGCTACGTGGACATACTACTAGAAGATGATAGCGTGTGAGCCTGCGTCCTCGAGTTATAGCTCGGTGGGATGGTTATGATATTGTTGATTTTGCTTGTACTTGAGTATTGAGGGCATAATCGACCTTGACGACCGACATTGCTAGAATTAGTATATCGGGGGAGTTCCTTATTTGGATTTCGCCACGGCGAGACGTCCCACGCACGAACTGCAGTGTAATGTTAGAAATTAGGGAGAAGTTAGTCCTTAATGCTCATGTTTATATCTATATCACATATCCCGACGATCGACAGTGCCAGGAGTAGTGTAATGGGGGGGTTCCTTATTTGGATTTCGCTTCGACGAGACGTTCCACGCATAAAACGCATTGTACTGTTGAGAATTGGGAATATAAATTAATTAAAATTGGAGTAATAAGAATTTAGGTTACATGCATCATGTATTGAGGGCATAATGAATCTAGAAGATCAATACTATCAGAAGTAATGTAACGGGGGGGGGGGGGGATCCTTATTTGGATTTTGCCTCGGCGAGACGTACCACACACGAAACATAGTGCAGTATTGAGAACTGGGAGAAGTTTAGTCCTTAGCACTTGATGCTAATAACTCACATATATCTATGATTACATGCCAAATGAGGGAATAACTAGAATATATGACATTATAGTAAGAGAATGTTGATGTACTGTGATGATGTTGTTATGAGGATGGTTATGCAAACTTTATATGTTCAAAATGAACAAATATAAAGAGAACTATAACATTAAATGTAACGTAACGTTTTAAATGGAATTTAGTTAAGTGTAGATTACGAGATAAGTTAGATGATCTTAATCAAGTAATTACTTTGGGATCTAGCTAGATTTATTTGCCTAATTAGATTTGGGCATTCATTTGGAGATCACGTGCATACGTTAAGTTGTGCACTCTAGTTGAGAGGTGAGTTGGATTATTATGGAGAGGACGATTCCATTAAATCATGTAATAATGCATTTATAATTATTATGCATTTTAATGCACTTGCTATAAAATGTTTTCCACTCGGGCTCTGACCCGTTTATATTTTCTCCCTCCATATATATATATATATATATATATATATATATATATATATATATATATTGTATTACTTTAGGTGTTCCTCCGCAAGGACGCCATTGATGTTTATCCATCCAGTGTATTCATGAAGCTGCGGCAGTAGCGGACTGTTGCGGCATCTTGTTTAGACGATTCTTATATTTTATCAAGGTAATTTTTAATTAGGGCTTTTATCAAGGTAATTTTTAATTAGTGCTTCGTTGAATATTTGGTGAATACTAAAAAATATTTAATTGTATTTAAGTAATTATTTGATGAATACTAAAAAATAACCCCAAAAAAATTCGGGTTGGGGGCTCCTGCCCCCGAACCCCCAGAAATCACCGCTAAGGTAGTCCGCCCCGGCGTGAAATCCTGGTTCCGCCACTGCTCATTTCCACTCTATTTTTCATCAAAATTGATAAGTCTTCTAGGTTAAGAAAACAATTTGTTTATGTAGTTGGATACTATATCCATTAACAATGTGTGACAGGAGAAATCAAAGGTAAAATTTTGGGGCATACACCAAATAGTCTCTCGAATTTTTTTAATGCATGTTTAGTCCAAGCCTTTTTATTTTGCACCAAAAAGTCATTCACCGTGCCAAAGAATCTTTACCATGTCGCTGGCGTGGACCTTTAAAGATAAGAGAATAAGGGACTTTTTGGTACAAAATAAAAAATTTGGACTAAATGTGTATTAAAAAAAATGTTTGAGGGACTTTTTGGTCCTAAAATTTTTGTCCCCAGTGATTGGGTTGTCGTCCCACATTAACATTAAAAATTACCATTAAAAGGCTAAAAACTCGCAATCCTAATGGCGAGTTGTGGCTGAGGGTATAGTGTATGTTAGCTCTTTAGTGAGCTCGGAAGTCCGGTAGGAAAATTCTAGTGGAATTTTTCGAGTAGCTTTTACATCAGAAGCTTGAGATTTTTCTTTCTCACTGCTGACAATCAATGAAAGCAAGTCACTAGGCCCACCAGATGAGAGATTCTCAGTCAGCCTCTTTTCGGTGTCTTCACGAAACCAGTGAGCAAATTTGGATGTTGTGGCTCAACGCGTCATAATGTTTAATATCGCGAGGCTCCACAAAACTTGAGGGACCACCTGTGTTTACAGTTAAAGCACTGCAAAAAAGATTTTCCAGAATTTATGTTGGATTGTTGGAATGGGATTTCGGCAATTTCCATTCCATTTTCAGTCTTTTTCAATTGAAATTGATATTGTATACGCGAGTTGACGGACATGTTGGAGCATCCAAACGAAGCACATTTAGTAGAGAGCGAGCGAACATCAAGCTACGGTTTTGACGAGCAGCAAGCACTCATCACTTTCTTCACCGTAAGTTATATGATTTCATCATTATCTAATGCATCGTCCAATCCAAGATGCTCCTTAGAAACTTCTAAACCATATGTTAAGTTCACTATATTTTCACTCTTATTTAGAAATGCAGCATGAATACTCTTACCATCAGCTGCTCAATCAAACCCATGATGATCTTACTTCAACTAAATTTTCTTCGATTTGAAATGCAAAATGTTGATATCCCAAACACAGTCTTACTTCAACTAACCTCATCACTTCATTCTCATCTGTGTTTTCCTGGTCTTCGATAATGTATTCTTTATAATTGATATTTGAGTCGTATCACTTCACGTTTTAAACAAAATTTTCTTAAATTTGAAATAAAAAAGTGGTGTCCAATACTCACCCTTACTTGCACCAACACAATTTCTTCAATATGTTATGCACGTCCAAATATCCTTAACCGACTTTTACTGAACAAAGATTGTTTTCAAATGATGCAGTGATTTGATGTGAAACTAATTGATGTCAACCGAACTAGTAAGGTTACAAAGGTAATTCCACCTCTGCATTGGACATCCCATTTTTTTTTCTATTTTTTTTGCCCTCAGATGGACATCTTCATGAAATTTAATTTGAATCTGATATAGGGAGGACAAGTGATTAAGTACAATGCTATGTTAGCCTGTGTAAACTATCACGGTTTAGTTGGTTTTGTAAAAGAAAAAGGGACAGCAGTCCCTATTTCCCTTCAGAAGGTATTTTATATTGTTCCGTTTTCAGTTAAATGATTTTTGTAAGGATTGTGCTTTTACATATGATTGAGAGGCTCTGGTAGTTATATAATATATATATATTTGATAAATAAAAGATATTATAAAAATGTTTAGGATATCCTAAATTTTTGTGCTTTCTCTCTCTCTCTGACACACACACATACACACACTCACACGCATTTTCTTCATGTGTCTGCATCCTTTGATATCCTTGGAATGATTCTCATTGATATTTCTTGGATATTTGTTAACACTTACCGAGTTTCCCTTAAATTTAAGTTACTGATTGATTTTACAATAGGCAGATGAGAAATGCTTTCAGAATCTCCACTACGTAGAACAACACGAGGAGCCTACAATTGCACATGCAGTTCAAACATCATATAAGAAAACCAAGGTTGTCCCAAAAAATTTTTTAGTTCCTTTTATTTACTTGATCATTGTTTCTTTCCATTACAAAGGCTTAACCTTCAACTTATATATATATATATATATCTTTGGCTTTCCCGAACTCAAACCGGTATGAAAGCAGGAAGAATTGTCCAAACTATCTTACATTTGTCTAGTTTTAAAAATGTCAAGTCTAAGGAAAAAGCCAAATACTCTAGTTTTTTTTTTATATTTTTAAATTTTTAGTTTATTATTATTATTATTATTATTATTATTATTATTATTATATATATATTTTTTTTTTTACCTATCCTCTTGTTTTTCTTAAACATTACTGTTGTGTTCTAACCTCAAATCTTCTTGTAGGTTGTCGGCTTAAAGAATCCTCATAACATTGTTAAGGCTATTTTAAGGCTCTAAATGCGGTTATAGTGGGGCGATGTTCTCAATGTAATTGTTGCTCTATTAAGTGGTTCCATATGAGTTCGCTTTTCTTATCTGTTGAGCTAACTAGTTGGGATTGTGTCACTTGAGCCGAAACGTGTAAGAGAACGTGTTTTCTTAGTAATTATCTTTTGAAAATTATTTAAATGATAACATATTCAGTGCTTTTTTCTACCTCTTAATGATTAATCTAAATCAATTCAAAGCTTAGCGGTGTTAAATGTTATTTTTCCTAAGTATTTTACGACACTAGAGGTCATATTACCGGAAATCGATAATTAGTGAACATGTCGGGTATTTGTAAATATCGAATAATCATAGGAGATGAACTTAAACCCGAATAAAATTTTCAAATTGTTATTTCAGACTTCACATTGAGATTTGAAAAAACCCACCTTAATATGACTTTTTCGATTTTCAGGTCTTTGGGGCAGGCCTCTCCTAGTATGAGTGCATTTCTAGCGGGTCAAGCTGCAATATACAAGATGTTCGAGACGATAAAGAGGAAACTAAAGATTGATGCATACGATATGAAGGGAAAGAAAGCAGACGACATTCGCGGGGATATAGGATACATGATCATCCGTCTCATTTCTATTTCTTTTGTATTTATTATTTTTGTGAACGATGAAATGATTTATGTAATTGATGTATTTTACTTGATATGTGGAATAGTTCAAATATTGATTATCACAATGATTATACAATATTATACATATATTTTGTGAAGCAATGAATCATAAAGTTCTTACTAGATTGCCTTAATTATCTAAAATATTAAATATGAAAATTGAACGCATTTAGTATTATTGGTTATTTATTTTATGCATAAAATATGAATATTAGATGCAATAACTATTAGTGGAGGCCATAATTTGTTAAAAAAAAAAATACTTTTAGTGGCAAATCTGAATTGCCACAAAACTAACTTGACCTTGAGCAAAAATTTAGTTTTGGTAGCTGTGGCCATCCCCGATCCTCGTCGTGGGCGGGCGCGTGAAGGAGGATCCTCGGGTCCCGTGCGTCCCTCTCGGGAGCGCTTCGACCGGCGACGTTTGAGATGAGGTGTAAAAATGTAGAGAGATTTAGAGTTTCCAGTCTATTTTACTCAAAACAGAAAAAAGAAAAAGGAGAAGCCATCCCGAAGAACGGTATCCAAAGACATACTGGTGCATACGAAACCAAAATTATTCGAGAAGGGTTCGGAGGCTAAGTTACGAAATGGGAAGGTGTTAGGCACCCATTCCGCCCTTTCGGTCTCTCATGGATGTTTGCTATTTTCCTTTTTTATTTTCCCCGTGATATGTGTGCATGTGTATATATATAGTGGAGATAGGAATCCTCGACTTGTATCATGGGAGAGATAAAGTGAGTCATCCGTAGGAAGGTATAAAAATAATATTAAAAAATAAGATTTACATGATTACTCTTACGTTGATCATTATAATGGAACGATAACGCATATGGACTCATACGTCACTAAGAACAAGTATACAAAATATAAGAAAATTGGATTTAGAGAAGATAGAAAATGAGAGAGAAAGTGAGAATAGGACTCGAGTCTCGAGTTTTACCCCAAGACGCCTACGTAGCCTATAAAGGCATCAAAGTCCACGTAGTTCGCATACAAAACGAGGGGTAGGATTTATTCCATAAATCCAAATGGGGGATCTCTTATTTGTGAGTGTGTGTGTGTAGAAAAAGTGTCTTAGTTGTGAGAAAAGTGTGAGAAAAATATGAGAATCCTTATTTGGAATTTATGAGCAAACCCTCTTTTTCTTATTTTTTGGGTTTTATTTATATGAAAATAAGAGATATGAAATAATACTAAATAAAAAGTATATGAGAATGTGTGAGATGAGATAATAAAAGTGCTAGGTAATAAAACAAGTTATTGCGAATTTAAGAGAATTTGAAGAGAAAGTTGAGAAAGTTGGACCTTCTTGAAGATCTTGAGCTTGAATGTTGGAGAGCAGCCCTTGCACTTGGATGACGATGGAGAGTGGATAATTCACCAAGTTTGATGAAAAGGATGATGAAAAGTGGAAGTTAGAAAGGGATTTGGATGTTGAAATCGCGCTGTCTTCGAGAGAGGTTTTTGGGATTCGCTGAGAGCGATTTTTATGAGATCTGGGCTCCATTTGCAAATGAGGCTGTTGATGTAAAAAACTAGATTGCTCTAATTATTCAATCACAGATAAATAAATAAGACAAAGATTTTTAAAGTGGTTCGGCTAGGAATAAAGCCTACGTCCACTGTTATGTTATTGCTGAGTGTTTGTGGAATTCTTGATTACAAGTTCTCTCAAGAAATTCCGGTCCCTTTGAATGAGGATGATACATGGTATTTATAGCCTTGAGTCTGTACACGAAAGGTTCGATACATTAAATGATATACATGTGAAAGGGTAATACATTTAATGCAGAGTGCGTGCCAAGAATATAAGCATTCAATGAATATATGAGCTGTTGATTATCTGGCAATTAATGATACGACCGAGATGCAGCTCGGACCGCCATAGCTGTTCGCTGATCAGGAGTTCCTCGGTGTGATAGAGTTCCTCGGTGTGCTAGAGTTCCTCGGTGTGTTTTCTTTGCTCGGAAAGGGGCATGGTTGGTCGGGAAATGATCTTCCTCGTTGCTATTGTGCCACGTAGATTGACACGTGTCTTCGTATTATTCGTCCGCATCAACATATTAATTTTGGTATCAACAGAAGCCCCCAATGTTTCATATTTTGATCTTTGAGGAGTATGGAACATTCTTTCTCGGTATATGGCAATATTAAATGTCCTTCCTGGGTTTCAGGAACATTGTATTCAAATTTCCTTCTTATTTCGCAGTTTCCGCCTTTTTTTATAAGCGCTTCGATCTTCGTGCAATTTTTGTCCTTTTAGCCGCCGGAAGTTCAGTAATTTCTTTTTGGTAATCATTTCTTTCGCTGCTTCCCAATGCAAAGTATTTAAACTTCTTTGGTAACCATACCGTCGTCTACGTTTTCCATTTTCTGCATTCAAGTTTTCTATTCTCTTCTTCTCTTGTGCGTTCATCCTTGTTTCCGTTCGTTGTCAACACACATCCTTTCTTTCTGTAAGATCTTCTTCCTTTCTTCTGTATCTCTTTTATTCAATATGGTTTATATTGTGGAGTCTGTTGAGAAATTCCGTTCTGATTTTTCCATTCCTTCGTGGGTAATTCTAGAGGTTCTTTCTGAGCCTTTAGATTACTTTCGATTGGCTGAGGGACATTGGTTCCCCAGTCTTTTTGTTGCTGAATGCGGTTTTTCCTTTCCACCAAACCCATTATGTCTTGAGTTTTGTCAATATTTTGATCTTGTTCCTGCAAAAATAGCCCCCAATTCATGGAGAATAATTAATAGGGTGCACAAATTAAATCTAACTCATGGGATTCGTATTGGGATCCCTGAAATTATGTTTTGTTATAAATGGGCTGTTCTAGATAATATTTATTATTTAAAAACTAGGTATTTGAATAGGGATCTTGTAGTTAATCTCCCTGACTCAAATAGGGATTATTTTGAGCATGGGTTGATCATAAAAAATTGGCAACATGCGCCTTTGTCTGGGAATGAAGTATACAACGGTCCCAGATGCCCCCCATACGGCAATGGGATAGGTTTATTTTTCATTTTATTTTACTTATGAAATTATGCTTTCATCATGTTTGACAAAATGTATGACTGATATCTCGACATGTATTTATTTGCAGTTGATAGCAAAAGAAAAACTCCAAAAGAATCAGAAGTGAATATTAAACATCTGAAACTTATCTGGGGTTTGCATAAGACGATTGCTGACGAGCATATTAGATCTGCTTCATATTTACTACAGTATAAGAGTTACACAACCTCTTATACTGCTCGCCCTGTTGAACCAGCTTCAACACCAGAAAGTTCATCTTCAGATTCTCATATTCCCTTATCTCAGAGAATGGGCAAGAAGAGAGCTCCTCCTGCTCTATTTGGTGAAATTTCTTCTGCTGTTGGAGCCCAGAAAGGCAAAATTGATGTCCCAGAGGGGACTAAAAAAGTAGATGCTGGTTCCTCCAAAGTTGCCGAGAAGCCCCCAGTGGCCCCGAGCAAGAAAAATGCTCCCAGGGAAGTAATTACACTCTCTCCGACCAAGACTTCTTCCTTGGTTGATGCTGCTGACCCTCCTTTGAAGAGATTGAGGAAGTCATCCTCAGTTAATCTTGCTGGAACTGCATGTTCTCTACCCGCTGGTGGTAGTAGTGTTTCAAAAATCATTCTTCCGAGTTCTTCAATGAGCTCAGTTATACCCGAGGTTCTTGGGGTTGATGAAAAAATTCCTAGGGATACACTGACATCCCTAGCTGCTCGTCATCTTTCTTCAGTAAATTTCTCATACCTTTGGTCTTTCTTTCTTTTTTTTGAATTCTTGTATTTGTGTTGACTCTATTGTTTTTCTTATCTTTCAGCTGGTGAACTGCTTCAATACCATCGTGAAGAAAGATCAAGTTATTAAAGCTTCTAGTTCCTCGTCCGATGTTGACGATGCTTTGTTGGGTTTAGCCCAATCTGTGAAGGAATCTCGCCAACAGTACATCGAGGAGAAAACTGTTTGGGAGAAAAAGTTGGCTGTGGCTGAGGCTGATAAGATGAGGATGGCGGAAGCCTCCAAGAATTTGGAGGAGAAAGTTAAAGTTTTGGAGGTTAAACATCAGGATTCTGATGATAAGTTGAAAAGGGCAGAGGAAGAATTATCTACTCTGCGAGATATCAAAGTCAAGAAAGAGGAATTGGAGGTGAAGCTCTCCTCGGAGAAGTCGAGGAGAAAAGTTGCAATCAAGAAACATTTCAGTGTTGGTTGGGAGAAAGGATGGGAGAGAGGGATAGCTGCAATGACATCCCAAGTTCAATATGGGGAGTTGAAATACTTCCATGATGGCTGGGTAGCTGCTCTGCAAGAGCTAAAGGTCCAAGACGATTCTGAGCTATTCCAACGGCATCTCCCTGGTCCTCTTCCACCAATTGTGGAAGAAGAAGAAGATGAGCCTGTCTCAGATGAGTCTTCTATGGCTATGGGCGATCAAGTTTCTGCCTCTCAACCCTCTGCCACCGAGGACGTTTCTTCCATGCATCCTCCTCCCGAGAAGATTCCTGCTGATCAAACCGTTGTTACCACCGAGCAACCGAGCTCCTCGTCCCAGCCTCCCGAGAAAGTCTTGGGAGACAAGGAAAAGGTGTGAAGTTGTTCGGTATCATTTCTGTATTTCCTTGTAATCGAACAATGTAACTTTTTGATGATCTAATAAAATACATCTTTGCTCATCTCTGTTGTTGATAACTTGTTTTTGTTGATTGTTGTCTTTTTCTCGTCTTTAGTTTGTTGCTAGAATGGAATTGATCTCTTCACATGATACTGAGCTGATGCAGCAATGTCATCAATACTACAAGGCTGGTCATACAGACCTTAGTACATCGGAAATTGCTGATATCTTAGGTCATGGTGCCTCAGAACAGGCAATTGAAGCTTATCAGTACTTGAAAGCTTTACTCGACCGAGCAGTGGCCAACAATGTCGCTTACTATGAGTTGATTGAAGAGCTTCATGGTTCCTTAGAGGATCTTCAAAATCAACACAACGAATCAATGGCTTCGTTGCATAAGGATTATGAAAATAGATACCAGAAGCTCTCTTCAGAAACAGGCCACAAGAAGATCATTGCTGGGTATGACGTTAGGGAGAGAACCCTAAAAGGTGAAGTTGAAGCTTGTAGGCAGATTGCCGAGATCCTGGAACAGGAAAATAATAATCTGCAGAAAAAGTTGGCTCAATATGAATCTGCTGCTTCATCTTCCACTGCGTTAGTACCAGCTACTGATGAAGGTGTCTCGTTCTTAGAAGTTGAAAATGCCAGATTAAGGCAAGAGCTGGAGGACTTAAGAAGATCTGCCATTTCTGGAACTGCTCGGGGACGAGGAAGAGGCTCAGACAAAATGTTGAAGAGGCTCGCACTCAGTCTACTCTGGAAACTCAAGCATTCCAGTTGAAAGTAAAAGACCGTGCTCTGACTGAGATGTCCAATAAAAATCTGTCTCTGGAAGATCAGCTTACATCGATGAAATCTGCCTTACACAATAAGGATCTTTTTGCCAAAAGCCTTCATGAACAATTGGATAGATTAACCTTCCAATTCCATAAACAGCCAAGGGAATTCTGGATGGCAGGATACAATGAAGCCCTTGTTCACCTGGATGCTCGTATTGAACATGCCAACAATGAAGGTTACAAGCAAGGATGGTTAAATGCAATGGGGGTGTTAAAGTTGGAGCAAGGGCATTTTTTATGGGACTATCATGCTCCATCATTATTAGACCTGCCTGTACCACCTTTCAAATTGGATATGGCATGGATCCCAGCTCGTTCCATTCCTCGCAGCCTAATTTCAAAATACCTGGGTGATTATAGCCTTCATTCCCAAGTTGAATTATCTCGTCCTGAGCATCTTTTGGATACACCTTCTGTTATGAACGTCAGAATGCTCAGAGATGTTAATTTCATCAATTCTCCCCTTTGCCTAGAAGATCCTCCTGCCGGCGAGGAACCTGTTTCTAAAGCACAGGGCAAAAAACCAATAGAATAGTAATATCCATGTAACAATTTAGTACATTCTTGTAACTTATAATTTATTCTAGATTAATGAAAAGATTTTCATTTTCTGTTTGCCAATTTTGTTAGTCTTGTGTTTATCAAACACCTTTATATTTGTACATATATATCTATGTATCTGTTAAAAAGATAACAATATTATTGTTCAATAAGCAACTTAATAAAAAGTTACAAGTATTAGTAATGTTTCTCGATCACTTAATAACAAAGTAATGAGTAAAAATGTTTAAACTGTTTCCAACCAACCAGGGTGGGTGAAATAATGTTTGTCGACCAATTACAGTTGATGGGTTTTTATCCCCGACCAACTATACTTGGTGTATTTTTTGAATATTTTGTTCTTCAAAGAACTCATTGTAATAATATTACCTCCCGACCATCATAAGTTGTAATATGAGAGTATATTTTTATCTTACCAACCGTAGTTGATCATGCTGGTGTAGTGTACACTTTTTGGCTCCTTAAAGCTTTTGGCTCCTTAGAGCATGTCCTCCTAACCAAAGGAGGTTGGCTACTTATAGCACTTTTGCTCCGTAGAGCTGTCCTCCTAACCAAAGGAGGTTGGCTCCTTAGAGCACTTTTGCTCCGTAGAGCTGTCCTCCTAACCAAAGGAGGTTGGCTACTTATAGCACTTTTGCTCCGTAGAGCTGTCCTCCTAACCAAAGGAGGTTGGCTACTTATAGCACTTTTACTCCGTAGAGCTGTCCTCCTAACCAAAGGAGGTTGGCTCCTTAGAGCACTTTTGTTGTGTAGTGTATTACACTAGTATTCCCCGAAAAATTTTCAACCAGAAAGAAAATGGCGAAACATCCTCGTTTTATTCATAATGAAAGAAAGGCTTTACATTTGACATCACTGATAATACTTGCGCAGGTGTTCAGCATTCCATGCGTTCTTAAATTCCTCTCCTTCTAGAGTTGCTATTCTGTAAGTTCCTGGTCGAACAACCTCTGTAACTCGGTAAGGTCCATGCCAGTTTGCTTCCAGTTTATTCTGCTTCTGAATGACCTTCTTTAGCACATAATCCCCCTCTTTTAGATCACATTTCTTTACTCTTTTGTTGTAAAACAGAGCTGTTCGTTGTTGATAAGCAGCATTCCTAATGGCTGCCTCTTCTCTGACTTCCTCGAGCATATCCAAATCCAGTCTTCTCATCAAATCACTGATCGGAGAATTGAAATTTAACACCCTGTGTGTTGGTAGGCCCAACTCGGCAGGTATCACAGCCTCACTTCCAAATGCTAGCATATATGGTGATTCTCCTGTTGCTGCTCGGGGAGTTGTTCGGTAAGCCCACAAAACTGATTGTAACTCATTAATCCAATTTGCTTTAGCCTCACTTAACCTTTTCTTCAACCCATTTAGTAATGTTCTGTTCGTCACTTCAGTCTGTCCATTGCTTTGGGGATGGCCTGGTGCTGAATGAAACTTCAAGACGTTTGACTGATGACAATAGGCAGCAAATTCTTCATTATCAAATTGCGTTCCATGGTCTGTGATGAAAGCGTGGGGGAGACCATATCGACAAATGATATTCTTCCATATGAACTGATACACCTTCTCGTACGTCATATCAATTAGTGGTTCAGCTTCCACCCACTTAGTAAAATAGTCTACTGCCACGACGAGATACTTGAACCTTCCTCGGGTTGTCGGCAGTGGTCCAACCAGATCAATCCCCCACATGGCAAATGGCCAAGGTGATGTTATGGGTGTCAACAATGCCTGTGGAGTTCTTCGGATGGAGGAAAAACGTTGGCACTTGTCACACTTCTTAGCATAGGCTATACAATCAGCCCTCATCGTCGGCCAGTAGTATCCCTGTGTCATCACCCTTTGCAGAAGAGTCCGACCTGCTACATGAGCTCCACAAGATCCTTCATGGATTTCTTCAATCAATTCTTTGACTTCTGATGGATGCACACATCTTTGCAAACCTGCCATAATTCCTCGTCTATACAAAACACCATTAGTTAACACATACCGAGCAACTTTATACTTCAATTTCTTGGCAGCTAGTTTGTCCTCCGGTAGCACTCCTTCTTCAATGTATGCTCTGATAGGATCCATCCAAGATGGTCCTAAATCAAGGGTAATAATCTTCACCGTCAGATCTTCTTCTATGCTCCGACTTTCTAGTACTTCAATTGGTATTGTTCTTCGCAGCTCGGTGCGCGTAGCTGACGCTAGTCGGGCCAATGCGTCTGCTCTAGCATTCTCCATTCTCGGTATCCTCACCAATTGAATAGCATCAAATTCTTTCAATAACTCCATCACTTTTGCATGGTACTTCACCATTAACTCTCCCTTCACTGCATATATTCCCATCATTTTATTCACAATTAATTGAGAATCACTGAAAACAATTACTTGACGTGCCTCCATAACTTTCGCCAAATGAAAACCTGCTATCATAGCCTCATATTCAGCCTCATTATTGGAAGCTTTGAATTGGAATCTCAAGGCATATTCCATGTCAATATCATCTGGAGAGTTTAAAACAATCCCTGCTCCACAACCAGCCGTGCAAGATGATCCATCTACATATAATCTCCATGTATGTAAATCGTCTTCAAATTTCTTATCTGTTAGAGTTCCTCGGTGAAATATCATCTGTTTTCTTTCATCATCCCCGGGTATCCTTCGTTCCTCGTTGGTCATTTGTTCGCGCCCTTATACCAACCGGAGTTGGTCGGGGTTTGAATATGATGATTTTTCTACATCCACAAGTCCTTTCACCAACCTTGGTTGGTCTGGATCCGTGTCTGTTGATCCTGTATCGTCCACAGGTAGGTCAGCAAGCACCTTTTTCTCCTCGGGGGTATCAGGGTATGTGAACTCTGCTATAAAATCTGCCACGGCTTGCCCCTTCAACGATGATCTGGGTTCATACACAATATCATATTCACCGAGCTCTATTGCCCAGTACATCAATCTTCCTGATTTTTCTGGCTTGTGAAGGGCTTGTCTTAACGGCATGTCGGTATACACAATGATGGTATGGGCCTGGAAGTATGGCCTCATTCTTCTACTTGCTTCAATTAATTCCAGTGCTAATTTTTCCAGCTTTGGGTATCTGATTTCCGCACCTCGGAAGGCCTTGCTTGTGTAATAAATTGGCTTCTGGACTTAATTCTCCAATCTGATCAACGCCGAGCTAACTGCATTTTCTGTTACTGCCAAATACAAGTACAGCTTCTCTCCATTTATTGGCCTAGACAACAATGGTGGGGCTCCCAAATACTTCTTCAAATCTTGAAATGCTTTCTCACATTCATCAGTCCACTCAAAACTTTTTCGTAGTGTTCTGAAGAATGGGAGGCATTTATCAGTTGCTCGGGATACAAATCTGTTGAGTGCTGCAACCCGTCTGGTAAGACTCTGCACTTCTTTCTTCGTCGTCGGGGATCGCAGCCCTAAAAGCGCCTTGATATTTTCTGGATTTGCCTCAATACCTCGTTGGTTGACGATGTATCCGAGGAACATTCTTTCTCGTACTCCAAAGGTACATTTCGTCGGGTTAAGCTTCATCTGGTATTTATCCAGTTGATCAAAAGTTTGACTCAAGTCAACCAAATGATCTGCAGCTCTCTTGCTTTTGGTGAGCATGTCGTCGACATAGACCTCCATATTGCGGCTGATTTGTTCGGTGAAAACCTTGTTCATCAACCGCAGATATGTTGCACCTGCATTTTTTAAACCAAAAGGCATAACATTATAACAATAAGTTCCCCTTGGGGTAATAAAAGAAGTACTTTCCCTGTCTTCAGGTTTCATTTTGATCTGGTTGTAGCCAGAATAAGCATCCATGAAGCTGAGTAGCTCGTGTCCCGAGGTAGCATCCACTAGTTGATCAATTCTGGGCAATGGAAAATGATCTTTTGGACATGCCTTGTTGAGATCAGTAAAATCAACACACATTCTCCATTTGTTGTTCTTCTTCTTTACCATCACCACATTCGCCAACCAATCTGGATATTTCACATCTTCAATGAATTGGGCTTTCTTGAGTTTCTCGACCTCCTCTTGTATGGCCTGGTTCTTCTCGGGACTAAACACTCTTCTTCTTTGCTTCACAGGCTTGATCTCCTTATTCACATTGAGTTCATGACATAAGAAGTTTGGATCCATTCCTGGCATGTCTTCATGACTCCAAGCAAAAGTATTCTTCCTGTTTCTTAAGAAAGTTATCAACTCCTGTTTTATTGAAACATTCAACGACGATCCTATCTGAGTTATTCGTTCAGGATGCTCGTCGTCCAGGATAACAATTTCGGTAGATTCCACAACCTGCCCTTTTACGAGTTGAGATTCATCCCTAGGGTCAAGAGTTTCAATTTCTGTGCCTTCCTCCACTTGGTAAGTAGTAGTCTTTTTCTTTGATTCTTCAAGTTCCTCTTGCTCGGCAGACGAATAATAACATTCCCAAGCTACTTTTTGATCACCTTTCATAATTCCTACTCCAAAATTCGTTGGGAATTTCAAACACTGATGTACTGTAGATGGAACTGCTTCGAATTTCTTCAATCCAACTCTTCCCATGATGATGTTGTAGGCTGACTGCACATTCTTATCCATCACAAAGAAACGTATTCTTTCTGTTCGACAAGCAGGCCAAGTTCCGATGAGTATATCCAACTTGATCATCCCAAGTGGAAAAACTTTCTCGCCAGCAAAACCCAGAAGGGGTCTGTGATAAGGTTCCAATTGAGATAATTTTAAATTCAGGCTATCAAAGCATGAATAGTACATGATGTCTGCCGAACTACCATTGTCTACTAACACCCTTGAAATGACCACATCCTTCATCCTCATTTTGATCACCAAAGGATCATCATGAGGGTAAAGAACACCTGCCAAGTCGTTTTTTGAAAAACCAATCACTAGCTTCTCTTTGTTTACCTTCCTCGGACGATCATCCTCGGCCAGGTTTATTCGATGAATGTATGAACAAGCTTGAGCCTCTCCGAGGTAAGCTTTTCTTTCTGCAGTAAGGTCTCCTCCTCCTGCATCTCCTCCTGTAATAACATTACAATCAAATGACCCAAAACGTATGGAAAATACCTCTCGTTCAGGTTTCCTTGGCTTCTTGGGAAGATCGGGGTCATCATCTGGATCCTCTTCATGGTCCCTCCTCTGCACGACAAGGAGATCTAGATCTCTCTCTAGTTCTATCATCATTCTTCCTCTCACTCCTGCGATCTACATACTTTGATAATTTTCCTCTTCGGATGAGTGTTTCAATCTCGTTCTGAAGGGCTATACAATTTTTAGTCATATGGCCATGATCTTTGTGAAACTCACAATATTTGGCCTTATTCCTCAGGTCGGGATCTGTCTTCAGTTTCTCTGGCCACTTGATTTCCTCGTTATTCCTGATTTCTTCCAAAACATGATTAATACCCACTTTCAATGGAGTATAATTATCATACTTCTTTAGGGCTTCCAACTTCATCCTGTTATTCCTAGAATGTTTGTCACCACCATTACCTTTCTGATCTTTCTTCTTAGAATTGTCGACCTCCACTTTAACTTCTTTATCCATATTCTTCTTCGCAGCCATAGCCTCCTCGGCATTCATGATTTTGGCCGCCTTTGCCATCAACTCCGACATATTTTTAGGTGGATCTTTGGCCAAAGTGTAGTACAGCTTGTTAGGCAGCAAACCACTCATCAGAGCAGTGATTGCTGTCTTTTCTTCATAATCTATGACTTCCAACTTTTCGTTATTGAAACGAGTTATGTAATCTCTAGTACTTTCACCTGATTTTTGTCTAACACTTAGCAAGTGTGCTACTCGCTTTACCGACTTTTCTCCAAAACAAAAATTGCCAATAAACAACTTGGCTAACTGAACAAAAGTTGAAATCTTACCCCGAGGAAGATTATTGTACCATATCTGTGCAGATCCGGTAAGAGTTCCCGAGAATGCTCTACACCTCATCTCGTCGGGGACAGCGTAGATATCTGCAGCAGCTTGGTATTGTTCTATATGAAGTACGGGATCTGTCTTTCCATCGTACTTGGGGGTCACTACGGGTGCTTTGAATTTTGACGGTGTAGGGAAATCCACAATGTCTTGCACAAAAGGTGTTCCTTGAACAAAAGTTCTCTGTAAGGGGTTCCTCGCCTTAGCCATTTCTCCCAATCTATCTTCCAACCGTTGAATTGAACCTTTCCATGCTTCATTCCCTTCCTCGGGCCGCTTAGTCCGAGCAACTGATTGCTCTGACGTAGCTTCCTGAGATTTATCTCGACGAATATTTGGTCGCGATTGTGCAGATCCTTCTCTCAAACCTGGTGGTAGCCGAAAACTTCTTGATGGAGCCCTGGGTGGACTCATGTTCCTCCTTGGTCCTAACCGACTGAAAGGAGACACTCTGCTTAATCTTTCCAAAGCGCTAGTTCTCTCCGGAGAAAGAGTGATACGTTGATCTGTATCCGTAGCCCGTATCGATGAAGTTCGCCCAGGTTGATAAGAAGAATTATTAAACTCATCATTGTGATATGACCCAGTACGTCTAGATTGCGATTGCCTATGATCACTCCTTTGCCCTGAATAGGTAGGTGCACCGCCCTGAAGAGTTTGAATGAGTTGCCTCATAGATTCTTGCATGGCAGTTTGTCCTTGAGCCAGATTCGTCATAATTCCAGCCAGATCTGGGGATGCAGATGGATTTGGAAGATTTCCAGTATTTCCAACATTTCGATTACTGGATTCTGGATTATCTGCCATTGGTGATAAATGATTTTTATGAAAAACGATAATAACAGTCGTTTCCCACAGACGGCGCCAATCTGTTGATGTAAAAAACTAGATTGCTCTAATTATTCAATCACAGATAAATAAATAAGACAAAGATTTTTAAAGTGGTTCGGCTAGGAATAAAGCCTACGTCCACTGTTATGTTATTGCTGAGTGTTTGTGGAATTCTTGATTACAAGTTCTCTCAAGAAATTCCGGTCCCTTTGAATGAGGATGATACATGGTATTTATAGCCTTGAGGCTGTACACGAAAGGTTCGATACATTAAATAATATACATGTGAAAGGGTAATACATTTAATGCAGAGTGCGTGCCAAGAATATAAGCATTCAATGAATATATGAGTTGTTGATTATCTGGCAATTAATGATACGACCGAGATGCAGCTCGGACCGCCATAGCTGTTCGCTGATCAGGAGTTCCTCGGTGTGATAGAGTTCCTCGGTGTGCTAGAGTTCCTCGGTATGCTAGAGTTCCTCGGTGTGTTTTCTTTGCTCGGAAAGGGGCATGGTTGGTCGGGAAATGATCTTCCTCGTTGCTATTGTTGCACGTAGATTGACACGTGTCTTCGTATTATTCGTCCGCATCAGCATATTAATTTTGGTATCAACAGAGGCGAAGGCCTCCTTTTATAGGCCCTGGTCACTGCCGATCGGCATAGACCTGGTCCTGCCTATTGTCACCTGCCGATAGGCAGGGTCTGGAACCTACCATTTGGCGGTGTGCTTCGGGCCTTTTTGGAAAATTAGTTGTCAAGGGCAAATCATTGGTCAGAGTCATGCACAGGGCAGACCGTTGGAAAGGAAATTCAGAGACCTTTGAAAGTACCTTGGACCGCTCCCAGGTTTGAGAGTTAACTTTGGGTCAAATATGGCTCGAAAGCGTTTGTCGATCCATTGGATGGGGAATCGTTCGGATGCAAATGAATCGTTCGTCCGCATGGTAAGTCCGAATAACGCATGGGGTGGACCGTTGGAAAGGTTAGGAGATGTACTTCGACATTCCAAAGAGTTTTACCTGGTTTGGGAAGTTGACTTTGGTCAACCGGGCCCTGGAAGCATTCGGTGACCTCTTGGAGTTAAATGGATCATTCGTCCGCATGGTAAGTCAGAATCACACACATAGCAGACCATTGTAAAAGGGGTTCAGTGTCCTTTGAAGATTCATTTAGTTTCGGTTGAGATGAAGAGTTGACTTAGGTAAAAAAAGAGCCCAGGAGCGCCTGGTGGCCTCTAGATCAAGTTTCGGACGCAAACGGATCGTTCGTCTGCATTGTAAGTCATAATCCCGCACGAAGCACAACATTGGAAAGGGGTTTCAGTGCCCTTCAAAGATTCATTAAACCTTGGTCGAGCTGAAGAGTTTGACTTTTTGGTCAAATGTAGCCTATGTCAGTACTCGGGGTATGACCTGGGTTTGTAGTGATGAAGGGAGGTACTAGGGACCTAAGGAGAGTTAGGGAGGTAACATAATGGGGTGTCTACAGAGCCCCTCGACGGGTGAGTTTGGAACAAATAATAACCGTTGAATAGACACCACATGATGCTTTTGAGGGAGTATGACCGATTCAGAGGGTTGAGGCCGATTCTGAGGAACTGAGGGGTGTGTTGGGGATGGTTTGAATGACGATAAAAGGTTTAGGTCTATTTTGAGGACCTGAAGTGATGCTGGGGGATGACCAATTTTGTGGGTCAAAGTCAAATCTGCAATTTAAGTGATGAGGGTGACCGATTCTGTGGGTCAAAG
Source organism: Sambucus nigra (assembly GCA_949130495.1). NCBI lineage: Eukaryota > Viridiplantae > Streptophyta > Magnoliopsida > Dipsacales > Adoxaceae > Sambucus > Sambucus nigra. The sequence continues at coordinate 489,023,159 of OX422220.1, read as the reverse complement.
CCAATTCTATGGGCTTAGGGTGAAGACCTAATAACCGAGGTCAATTCTGACCTAAGAGTGGTGATGACTGAGTACGGAGGTAAATTCTAACCTAAGAGTGGTGATGATCTAGGATAGAGGCCATTTATGACCTAACTCAGGTGATGATCCAAGACTGAGGTCAATTCTGACCTAAGAGTGGTGACGACCGAGGACCGAGGTCAATTCGGACCTAAAAGTGGTGACGATCGAGGATTGAGGTCAATTCTGACCTAAATTATGTGACGATCCAAGATCGAGGTCAATTCTGACCTAAGAGTGGTAACGACTGAGGACCGAAGCAATTTCTGACCTAACTCAGGTGACGATCGAGGATCGAGGTCAATTCTGACCTAACTCAGGTGACGATCCAAGATCGAGGTCAATTCTTACCTAAGAGTGGTGATGACTGAGGACCGAGGCCAATTTTTACCTAACTCAGGTGACGGTCCAAGACCAAGGTCAATTCTGACCTAAGAGTGGTGGCGACCGAGGACCGAGGTCAATTCTGACCTAACTCAGCTGAAGATCCAAGACCGAGGTAAATTCTGGCCTAAGAGTGGTGACGATTGAGGACCGACGCCATTTCTGACCTAACTCATGGGAAGATCTAAGACCGAGGTCAATTCTGACCTAAGAGTGGTGACTATTGAGGACCGACACCATTTCTGACCTAACTCAGGTGACGATCCAAGACCGAAGTCAATTCTGACCTAAGAGTGGTGACGACCGAGGACCGAGTCCATTTCTGACCTAACTCAGGTGACGATCCAAGACCGAAGTCAATTCTGACCTAAGAGTAGTGACGACCGAGGACCGAGGTCATTTCTGATCTAACTCAGGTGACGATCCTAGACCGAGGTCAATTCTGACCTAAGAGTAGTTAAAGATTGGATTTTGATTTTTCTGGAGAAAGTGCCTTATGATTTTGATCTGAGCTGGGGAGCTGATAGCTGGAGAAGCTTTTGTTTCTTTAGGAGGCCTCACAGGGGGGAACGACCAATTTTGGTGCTGTAAAAACTTCGTTGGGGAAGTGATCAGGCGATCCTTAGAGATCCCTTGAGGCTTTGTCGGGAGGAGATTCACTTGGTTTTTGAGGATTTCGCTGGGAAAAAGGGGTTCCGCTTGATGGAATGCAAAATTTTCCTGGTGAAAATGTTCTAAATCGTTCCTGGGCTTTTTAGGAATTTTCTGAGGATTTTTTAGGGGTTTATGGTATTTTCTGGGAATTTCTGTACGAAATTTAAGGGGGGTGCCGATCGGCATGGTATGAGGGGTGCCAATTGGCAGTGGCACAGACTTTTGGACTGCCTCGGGAAGGTAAGGAATCAGTGCCAATTGGTATGGTTGGGGTCAGTGCCGATCGGTATGACGCTTGGCATCCTATATAAAGGGGGTGAATCCCTTCATTTTTTCACAACTTCTTTGTTTTCTCTCTTTCTGCGATTTGTCTGCAAATCGTTGTAGAATTTCGATCTTCAACAAATGGATGCTTTTGTGAGCACTACCATCCACAGGGAGTGGTTGACTGCTGATGATTGGGAGAATGTGGAGTGGAGGGCCAGGGCGCCTCTTGCTTTGGGGAGTGAGAACTCCTTTGATGCGTTTGAGCCTGTTACAGATGAAGGTACTTTGCTACGGGAGCCATCGCGTCATCACTCTTCGAGAATGAATCCTGGTGGTTATGTAAGTAACCCAGCCTTTGGCATTCCTTTCTTTTTAGTGATTTTTCTTTCTTTCTTGACTTTTTATGAGATTTTTTCCTTTTTGCCAGTCTGATATTTCTTTGAAGAACATCCGCGCCACGGGACGACAGGGCTCAGGGATGTCTTGGAGCATCTCCCACTTGTGGTGCATTGGGTGGTATCATCAGCGGGTTTGGGGAGGTTGGCATCTGCGCTGGATGAGACGCCTCGTTCGACAAAGGTCCTGTGTGCTTTGGAGGAAAGGTGGTGGGATACTACTCACACCTTCCATTTCGGCTTCGGGGAGATGACTGTGACTCCCATAAATGTGCAGCAGTTGTTGGGGGTGGATTGTGATGGAGAGCAGATAGAGGTGGATCGCTCTTTACGGGTGAGATCGGAGGCAGTGCGTGCGGCACTTGGTGTTGTAGGGAGGATAGTTTTTAGGGATTCTATCCGGCTGTGCTTGCTGAAGGATGCCCTGTTGGGAAGGATTATTGATGTGGAGTATGGGCTGCAAGTGAGGCAGATGGCCCGATTATTTATTTTGCTGGTGTTGGGAGGTTTCATGGTGGCATCGAGCGACGACGTCGTCCATTTGTGGTTCTTGCTGTAATTGAGGATGTTTTCAAGCATCACTTTCTATGATTGGGGGAGTCTGACTTTGGAGACCCTTTACTCTTCTCTGGATGCATTCAGCCGGTGCTACCGACAGACCTTTACTGGAGCCACATACCTTCTTGAGGTATTATTTAGTTTGCACATTTCTTTTCATGCATTCGGATTTTCCTTTCATGCATTCGCATTTTCCTTATGCGTCTCTTTTTGTTTGTGAATTCTTATCTTTGACAGACGTGGTTTTATGAGGTGATTGGGTGTAATACCCCGTTGATCACTCTGAAGGACGACACTATTGGGGACTCTTGTCGATTGTATCGATGGCGTAAGGTCAATCGACATTCGAAGGGATTTCTCTCTCTGGAGGCGGTGTGTCAGGTCTTGAATGACCTGACCAGTGGTAGCGTAAGATTCTTTCCATTTTTAGTCTTGGTTTTTGTGCCTTCTGATCTTGTATTGATTTATGCCTACTTGGATATTTTCAGGTGACCTTTTATCCCTAGGGGACAGCCATTCAGGATGCGGGGATGAACGGGGTGAATGCGTAGATGAGGCATTTGCTGGCGTATGAGTTTGGCCATTCCTTATATCTCGGGTAGAGGGTGGTTCGCCAGATTGCTGAGGAGTAGGTGGTGGTGCCACCTACGCAACCTCCTACGTCTATGAGGCGGGAGCGACTGTTGTTGGAGGATGCGAGGATCGCGGCGATGATCGGCTAGTCCTACTTATTGTACACGGATACGACTATGCCGTATGACTCTATGAACTTTGTGACGATCTGGTTGATGGCGCCCAGAATATATGATGCCCTTCCTTTCCTTCCTGTGGGTTCGAGTCGGGCAGTGGGATCTTCCCACAGTGGCGGCGGTCCGACAGCATCTGCGACGGCGGTGACCTCGGAGGTTTCTTTCGTGCGATTGCACACTCCTTTATAAAAGATCCGACGGGCTGATGGAGGGATAGTTCCTATGCTGCATTGTCCTCATGCGATGGATCCGAAGGAGCTGGGTTTGACAGAGGAGGTCCTCCGACCAGCGGTATACCTTTCTATTCTTCTCTTTCTTTCTTTTTTGTTTTGGTCATTTCTGCTTTGATACTGATTTTTCCTTTTTCTTGTAGCAAGTTCGAGTGTCGACCACTTGGCTAAGAGACATCAGAGACTGGATATCTTCGGCGATTGCCCATATTCGAGATGCAGTTCCTTCTCCTTCTTGCTTGGTGCCATCTGCTTCGTTCGGATAAGACTCTAGCTCAGGTAGTGGTGGTGCATCGTCTCGCCGTAAGGGAAAGAGAGAATGTCGCGGGGGTGAAAGCTCTTAGAGAGAAAGGTAGGTGTGTGTGAGAGAGAGAATGTGGGTTCGGGCTGAGTCCCGTTGTTTTTACTTTTTCTTTTTATTTCCTACAAAATTGATGTAACATAGAAAACAAATAGATGCAATGGAGTTTTTTATTATCTTTTATTAATGATGAACGAATGCATGCACATGCGCTTTTTACTTTGCTGCTGAGACCGTAAAAAGGAGTATTTTTGGATTTTTTAAAGGAAAATTTTTAATTAAAAGGGGAAATTATATAAGGAGGAAAAGGTATTTTGAAATTCTGTTGAGAATGTCAATTTATTTTTATTGAGTTTTCTGAGTTGACAAAAGAGGAAAAAGGGAAATTTCTAAAAATAGGGGGTTGTCAATCGGCAAGCATCCTGTCCTGCCTATCGGTAGTTCAGTCCAGTCCCATCAATTCAAAGCTTTGATTGGTATCCTCTTCATCCTTTTGTATTTTGTGGGGTAGGATTCCCTTCGATTTCTGTAGGGATTATGTCTCTTGTGAGGGTTCTCAAGTAAAAAAAGGGGTAAGGGTATAGTGTTTTCATCACACCTTCACATTCTTACTGACTTGCCCACTATCTCTTAGCCTTGCAAGATGGCTCTCCCTAGTAGAATTGAGTTTGCTAACTACCTCGAACCCTTGAAAGTAATGTGCTCTTAAAATGTAGACTATGATGCTTTCAACATGCGTCGAGTCTCCTTGTGGCGCAATCGGCCTATTGAGTGGAACATGATGATGGTGGTGGTATAATTCTGGTACCCCGAAGACCATATATTTCGCTTTGGTTTGGATGAAGTTTTTCCTACCTACGAGGAATTTTTTGACATGCTGGGTATAAATCCTAGTGTTGCTATGGCTTTGCCTGAATTTTCCCGTTCTCCCGGGGATTTGTTGGCCGAACTTCTTCATATTTCACCTTCGGCGGCCAGATCACTGGTTGCTGGAGGAATGATCTCCCTCGCAGCGATGCTGCGGTCTGTGCATTTGCGGGAAGTAGGTGATGTTGGCTATGTTGGAGCCGTTGCTCTGGGCCTTGTTTCAAAATTACTACTGGTGACTGGGGAACTGCTGATCGACCCGCAACTTGCAGCCATTACTTCGTGGATGTCATACCATCGCAATCTCGCTGTGATGATACTGGTTGACACCCTGAATGGCCTGGATGCCTAGAGAGAAGGCCGTTGTGACTTTCTAAGGGGTAGCCTCGTGATGCTATTCATGTGGTTGTCTGAAAGACTCCGCTTGGTGACCATTCCATAGTATCCTCTATCGATTGTACCCAACTTCTTTTCGCATTACTTCTTCAGTGTTTGCTTGGATATTGAGAGATGGGAGAACTGATTTGTGGAGAATGGGGCTCAAAATCTGTATTGGTCAGTGCCTTGGTGGGGGTAGTTGCTGCCTGTTCTAGAGCTACGAGAGTACTCATATGTGCAGCTGATTGGTCTCAAACATACCTCTTTTTATTTCCCTTGGTGACTTCTGTGCCAATTTGGCTGGGCACAGGCCGTGCCACCTTGGACCACAAATTTCTTTCTGATGGAATATTTGACTGAGCGTCTGCGCATGCGGCTGGCTCCTTGTGGGAAAATCGGCGTCCATCGACTCGTACCTCTCAGTCTGTTGGGAGAGTTTTGCATGTCCTTAGGGATTATATGAAGTGGTTATGGAGGAGAGTAGTTAGTAAGATGTTGGCAGTGGAGACTGGACAAAGGTGGTTTGTTTTATTTAACACCATGGAAGGGGGTGTTGTGGTTTTTTCGAAGCTATTTCAGGCTTATCGGTCCATAAAGTGTTTACGGCACTCTGCAGGCAGGGGAAATTTGGGGACCCCAGGATGTAGATGATGAGGGTGCAGGCTCCTTTAGTAGCTGTGGGTAGGACTCTTGGAGAGTTTATTTATGTAATAGGGAATAGACGTGGTGATTTTATTTGGCTTTTTATGGAAGTGGGGGGGGGGGGGGGAGGGAGTTATCCATTCCTTTTCTCATGTAATATGTGCTGTAATTTCTTATTAATGAAATAAGCAAGTTTCTGATCATCCAGCTGTGCTTTTCGATGAATTTTATAATTTTGAATTATTTATACTGATCTCTAAGGCATACATAATCCTTTTGTTAAAGTATTTGTTAGAATGAACTGGCATTCTCGGAGATAAGAAAAGAATAGTATTTTGTGAAAAAGAAAGGGCCGTGCTCCTGTAAGATGTATGAGTTGCCTACGTATCTCTAGGGATTTTAAATGTTTTTTATTTTTCTTGAAAAATAGTTTTCGGGCAGAGGATTAGGCCCACGTAGTTCTGGGTAGAGGGAAATGAAGAGATTTTTTTTAGAATAGAATGGAGATGAGAAGAGTCGTAGCGTGCCGAGATTCTAGACTAGGGGTAGAATTTCTTGAGATAATCCAGGTTGACTGGACGAGCCATCTCCTCCCCATCTAGGTCAGTGAGCATGGCGACACCGCTGGATAAGATTTTCTTCACAATGTAGGGGCCACTCCAATTGGGCTTGAATTTCCCTCTAGGGTTCCGGATGGGTTCTATTATCTCCTTGATGGCTAAATCCCCTTCCCGGACACTGCGGTCTTTGACTCTCTTGTTTAATTATCGCACTATTCGGCGATGGTACTCCTGTATGTGGTAAAGAGCTTTAAATCTCCTTTCATCTAGGAGGGTCAGTTCGTCGAGAAGGCTTTGGCACCAGTCTTCTTCGCTAACTTTGCTTTCGAGCATGATGCGTAGTGAGCGTATTTCCAACTCCACGGGTAGGACTACTTCCATGCCGTAGACCAGAGAGTAAGGGGTAGACCCAGTAGAGGTTTGAATTGAGAATCGATAGCCCCAGAGGGCATACAGGATTCAGGCGGCCCAATCCCTACAACTTTCGGTTATCTTGCTGATGATGGCTTTGAGGTTCTTGTTGGCGGCTTCAACTGCACCATTGGTCTGAGGTTGGTAGGGAGAAGATTTGTGTCTCTAAATCCCGTACTCATTGACTACTTCTGTGACTTCTGCTTCGAAGTGCAACCCGTAATCTAACACTAACTCGTGCGGGACCCCATATCGGCAGATGATATTTTTCTTGAGGAATTTGGCCACTTTCTTGGCGTTTAATACTACGTATGACTTAGCTTTGACCCATTTGGTGAAGCAATTAATGGCAACTAGGATGAATTCATATCCGTTTAAAGCCTTTGGTGTAACCTTCCCTATGATGTCGACAACCCAGGTGGAGAACGGCTAGGGAGAGGTCATGTTGTATAATTCTCGCGGAGGCAGGTGTTGAAGATTGGAGAACTATTGGATTTTGAGGCATCTCAGAACATAGGCGGTGCAATTTTGGGCCATGGTGGTCCAGTAGTAGCCCTGTCGGATGTATTCTTGGCAAGCATGTGACCGTTCTTGTGGGGGTCGCATTCCCCGTTGTGGATCTTCTGCATTATCTTCTCAATCTCAGCCCCTGCGATACAGTGTAGATGAGTTCCATCGAAGTTCATCTTGAGTAGATCGTTATGACAGATAGGGGTGTTCACGGTATGGTTCGATCCGATTTTTAATAAGTTTAAGGACCGGACCGATTAAATCGGTCCTAAAAAAAAGAGGACCAAGACCACACCGATTAAACCGGTTTTTCGGGCTTAATCGGTCCGATTTTTTGTAGGGTCGGTTCGGTCAAATTTTCCGGTCCTAATAATTAATTTTTTAAAAATTAGAACTGCCCATTATAAGCTTTAATTTTACTAACACTAATTTACACTGTCTTACCCTTCTTTCCCCTTGCTCCATATTTACAGAGAATTTAGCCTTAAGTTAGGTCCATTATAAGCTCTATTCTTCACTCTAAATTCACTCGATAGAAGACTACACCAAATGACTAATTGTTATTCATACATACATCAGTTTGCAGAACCATATATTTGCATATATTCACCGACTAATTGCATCCTCAAAAACTGTCATTTTTTAACAGTGACTACTAATGTGCATAAAATTGGTGCGCAATTGTGAAGCTTCAGCTGCCATTTGTGGCTGGCCCGAGCTAGGCTTGTTTGTTTTTTGATCATTTCTGCTCCAGTTTAACATCAAAACTCAAGTTTATTCCTAATTTCAATGCTAGACGTCATATAAAACCTAATTCTTCATTAAAGCAATAAGTTAACTGTAACACTAACATAGTAACACAAACACTAATTTTTTAGCTGTGTTTTGTGTCTTACCCACGGCGCTGAGAAGAGGAGAAAGCCGCGGCGATCAGAGGAGGAGAATGCCGCAGCGGCTGGGGAGATGATCAAGCCACGGTGGCTACGGAGATCAAGCAGCGGCGCACACACGACTGTGTAGAGAACAGACGTACACAGGTCGCACACATGGTTGTATAGAGAAGAAGGAGCAAGTTGTTTGTACTTTGTGTAGAGAACGGCGGTGTAGACTAGAGAACGAGCCAAACGGCTGTAGAAGAAGAAGAGAAAAAAAAATAAAGGTTGAAAGGTGTGTACTGCTGTGCGTGTGTTGTCTAAATTTAGCCTTTAGGTTTCTCACTTTTCCTTCCTTTTTTTTTGGACGATCGTATCCCCTTTACTAATACTATATATGTATAAATATAATTAAATGCATATATGTTATGGGAACCGATCCGGGTCGGTCCGGACCGAGTTTTTATTAAGGGAGACCGAGGACCAGACCGGTTAGACCGGTCTAAAAAAAATCTGGACCGGACCGATTAAAAAAAACGAAAAAGTTATGCTGGTCCGGTTCGGTCCGATCCGGTCCGCCGGTCCATTCGGTTTTCTGAACACCCCTAATGACAGATAATGTACTGGGCGACCAGTCTTCTGAGGGTCATTTTGTATTTCTTGTTGGAACCCTCGGGAGACCCACCATGTTTGAGGAGGCACCAGATATCAAAGTACTAGCAATCGGCTAGTTCGGGATCTTCGATGGAGACAAGATGAATATGGTATTAGTGGGTTGGTTTGTCTTTCTTTTAAACTAGGAAGGGGGTCATTGTTATTTCTTCAAGCATGTAGACCATGGAGGCTAAGGTAGAGAGAGCATCGTCTAGGTTATTCTTTGCACGAGGTAGGTAATGGAAGGTGATATCTCAGACTCGGGAGGCTAACTCTTCTAAGTGGGCATGGAAGGGTTGGAGCTTTTCTTCCTTGACTTTCAACTTTCTGATCACTTGATCGATGATGAGGGAAGAATCCCCGTAGACATCAAGGTATTTAATAACTTTCCTGAGATAAACTTTGAGGCCTACTGTGCATGCCTCGTATTCTATCATGTTGTTGGTGCAAGAAAATCCAATTTGATGGCGATGGGAGTGTAGGAGTCATCTGGGCGATCAGAAGTATCCCATTTCCATATCCCTTTTTGTTGGCAAAGCCGTCAAAGAACATTTGCCATCGAATGTTGTCTTGCGTGGTGCAGAGGATATTTTCATTTGGGAATTCGGAGATCCAGACATCTCCTTCTTCTATGGGGTAATTAGCGAGGTAGTCAGAGATGGCTCTTCCTTTAATGTCTTTTTGCGTGGCGTACACAATATCGAACTCTGTTAGGAGCATTAACCATCGGGCCATTCGACTGGATAAGGTGATTTTCTCAAGCATGTATTTGATGGGATCCATTCGGGATACAAGTTTGATGGGGAAAGCGAGCATGTAGTGTTGTAACTTTTGGGTGACCCAGACAAGTGAGGCACACGCCTTTTCCAAAGCAATGTAGTTGACCTCATACCCGACAAATTTTTGACTGGCATAATAAATGTCTCTTTCTTTGTGGGAGTCTTCAAGGTATTGGGCTAGCAAATCCCCAGCTGCAGTATCGGTTATGGTTAGGTATAGGAGCAAAAGGAGACCAGGATGTTGTGGCATGAGCACTGGAGGTTGGGTCAGATATTGTTTGATTCGGTCAAAAGATTCTTGGCAGGCATCATTCCAAACCTTGGTTGAATCCTTTTGGAGGAGCTTGAAGATCGGTTCACAAATAGAGGTTAGCTGGCGGATGAATCGGCTGATATATTAAAATTTCCCAAGAAAACCTCAGACTTCTTTCTCTGTTCGGGGGGTGGCATCTCAAGTATGGTCTTTAGCTTTGGAGGATCTGTTTCTATCCCCTTCTCACTAACCATGAATCCCAAGAGTTTTCCCTTTGTAACGGCAAAGACACATTTCTGTGGATTGAGTCTCACCTGATACCGTCGCAGTCATTTGAAGAACTTCCGGAGAGAGGGAAAATGACCTTCTCTAGTTTTGGACTTGATAATCATATCATCCACATAAACCTCGACTTCTTTGTTAATCATATCATACAGGATGGTTGTGGAAGACCTTTGGTACGTGGCCCCATCATTCTTGAGAGCAAATGGCATAACGGTGTAGCAAAAGGTTCCCCATGGGGTGATGAATGTGGTTTTTTCTTGGTGGTCTGGGTGAATCTTGATTTGATTGTATCCCGCAAACCCGTCAACGAATGACTTAAGAGCATGACTGGGTGTGTTGTCCACGATCATGTCGATATTAGGTAGCGGATAATCATCCTTTGGAGAAGCTTTGTTTAAATCTCGGTAGTCCACACACATTCGAACCTTCCTTCCTTATTTAGGCACATGTACTATGTTGGCTAGCCATGTGGGATATTCGATCTCATGAATGAAGTCCATGTTCAACTGTTTGACCACCTCTTCTTTGAACTTGAGCGACCATTTGGTGCGGAGATTTTTCAATTTTTATTTAACCAACTTGTAATCTGGGGAAGTGGGGATCTCATGCTGAGTTATTTCAGGATCAATGTCGGGCATATCATCATAGGACCATGCGAATACATCCACGAATTCCTTTAGGAATTCTTCGAGTTATGCGCGCTCATGCTCGTTAAGGGTGGCCCCTATCCTAATATCGCGCAGTTGGCTACTAGAATCGAGATTAATAACAATAGTCTCCTCTTCATTAACTTGGGCGTGGTTATGTTGTTTATTATTAACCTTATTTAGATCGGTTAAGAATTGTTCATTTGCAAAATCATCATCATCAAAAGTTTGATTAGAATCCAAAAAATTAATGTAAGGCACAACAAGATACTTAGATATTCGTTTATTTCATTGATAGGAAAAACAACATTGAGAACGTTATCAAAATAGATCTCTATTACATTTGAACAAGGATAGATAACAGAAGAATAAATAGGGTAAACATTGGGGTTAGGGGAGATTTGAATAGGTAGAACTAGCGCAACATGCCAGTTGAGGAGGGGTGTATCTACAACTTTAATCAGATGGGATGGATCCATTGATGTAGTACCTGAATGAACCATGCAGAGTGCCAACCCCAGTGTCTCTAAGTTGAAGGAATCTTCAGAATCACTTATCTCAGTCTCTTCGATATCTGTGATGAGCGGTTGTGCTCGGTATTGGAAAAAAATATCCATTCCAGGCTTTATCTTCTTGTCTGTGTGGCCATACCATGGTTCTGGAAAATCTTAAAAGGAAAAGTATTTGCCTTCTTTGATGAATCGTCCATTCAAGGAGTCTCCTGGGATTATTTGGATGCAGTCTAATCTTCTCTTTGGTCGAGACTAGTGGATCATTCTGAGCTCTTGTTCTGATGGTTGATACCCCAAGCCACAAGGAGGGAAAGCTTTCTTCAGTTCGATGGTCTCAATTATCCCTTGCTGCCTTTGCCCTAGCCCCAGTCCGGGCATGAAGAGCATGTTTCTAAACATCTGAATCATATTGACATTGCCATGAGGTTCATATTCTGGACAAACTTTTTTTTAAATCGTCCTCTACCAGGAGTAGGAGTGACTCAACTCCGAATCCTGATCGGAGCATATCATTTGACCTGTGTTGTATCTTAAGTATTGGACTGTTGGTTCTTACACCCTTGACATTTTCATCGTCGCCCAAAATGGTGATGACTCGCCCGTCGGCGAAGAACTTCAATTTCTGATGGAGTGAGGAAGACACACCCTTGATACTGTGGAGCCAGGGTCGTCCGAGCAACAGGTTGAAATAAGTTGGGATATCTATGACTTGGAATTCAATGACAGGGTTTATAGGTCCAACCCCTATTATAAGTTTTATGGATCCCATCACCTCCCGGTGGGTATTATCGTAGGCACGTACAGCAACGGAGGTTGGAGCGAGGTCATTTTCTTTCAGGCCTAAACACTTGAAGGTTCTCAGTGGGTAGACATTCAAGGCGAATTCGTTATCGATAAGAGAGAGTTGCACGGCCTTCCCCATAACTTCGACAGAGATATTGAGTGCATGATTGTGATTTGGCCCAATTTTGGGGATTTCTTCTTCAAAAAACGATAGCATTCGGGTATAGGTCAAGGATCCGACCAGATTTACCAGTTCTTCTGGTATGGTAGAAGTAAGAACTATGGTTCTAGTGAGCAGCTTGATTAAAGCATTTGTGTGCAGCTGGGAAGACATGAAAGTCCCCCATAGAGTGATGTTAGCTTGAGTTTTCTTCAGTTGATCGAGGATCTTGCTCTCCTCGATGGTCATCTCTGGTATAGAAAGGTTTCCAACGCCCTTCCCTTTGTCATTTACTGGTAGTGAGCTTGGAACCTGGTAATGTCTCCCTAATCTGGTCATGTGATTTACTGAAGAAGGAAAGAACATGAATCCCGTTTCCTGATCTGGTTTCATTGCATCTCTCGAACCTCGGTTTGGAGGTTATCAATCTTGGACACGAGCTGAGCTAGGACTACCGTCAGATTCGATTGTATGACTGGTACTTGATCTGTATTCTCCATGAAAAGTGGATAGATTTCGGACTCGAAAGAAGTAGTAGAGGAACGGACGAAACTCAAGGGTGATTTGACTAAAGACCGAAGCCAATAGGGAGCCAGGGCAAGGCTTGCGATTGACCTGAGAAGGCGTAGAATGGGGTTTATTTTTTAGAAAAAGAGAAGAAACTATTTTGGAAAGGGATAAATGTTTTTGGAGATGGAACTCAGCATGATTATTATGATTATTATGTTCTCACTTGTATTTAATTCTCCTAAATGCAATATCGGACGGGACCCGAGCCTGGAAAAGTTGGGTTTTTAATATATGCGAAGTTACGACTGGACTTGTAACCAGGCTCACGAATAGGGTCCCATTTTAAAAAATGTGCAAAAAAATTGGGCGGTAGGTCGACCCGGAATTTCGACAGAGTTTTGGGTTAACACCGACAATCTAAAGTGCGTGTCCTAGGTTTGACACCTATATGCGGGTATGCAGTTGGTTGGGTGAATCGGAATGGGTTCCCCCTTTGGCGTGACTTCCATGATATAAGTCTTACTCTTGCGGGCAATCAGTACGTGCAGACAAGCCATTTGATACCTGATTGTACGTGAATTGCCTCACTATATACCTCGTGGGTACGGTACGTGTGAGGGCGAATTCGATACACTCGGCCTACGTGAAAGAATTCCCTGCGATATACGTCCCGCCATGACTTTGGTCAAGCGATACGATGCGAGAGAACCGTTCGATACACGTCGAAGGTACTTGGCCAATGGAAGGTGAGAGTCATATCTCTTAGGCTAACTGCGCCCTGTCGGACCAGCGCCCATCACAAATTGACCCTCCAGTTACTGGTTAAAATTTGATCAATAATGCTCTTTGGTGATGTCGTGTAAATCATGCATGATGCACTTATTAGTATCTTATGATGAGAATGTTTTTCTTGATTATGCCAAATAAGGAGCAAAGTACAAGTACAAAAGGTACACCAAGAATGGATGGGTGATGCGTGCAACATGTGGATATATGTGATCCTAGGTGCACATGGTGTGAAGTGTACATGGAGAATTTTCTACAAGTGTGCGAACAGAAGCATAAGCATGGGATACACATAGAAAAGGGGAACATGCAGATATAGGGGAAATATAAACAAATATAACATCCATGTAAATAAAGTTAAACCCTCAAAACATACATGTCCCTAGCGAAGTCTCCACTGTGGCCATCCCCGATCCTCATCGCCGGCGGGCACGTGAAGGAGGATCCTCGGGTCCAGTGCATCCCTCTTAGGAGCGCTTTGACCGGCGTCGTTTGAGATGAGGTGTAAAAATGTAGAGAGATTTAGAGTCGCCAGTCTATTTTACTCAAAACAGATCAAAGAAAAGGGGAAGACATACCAAAGGACGACATCCAAAGACATTGGTGCATACGAAACCAAAATGATTTGAGAAGGGTTAGCAGGCTAAGTTACGAAATGGGAAGGTGTTGGGCACCCATTCTTCCCTTTCGGTCTCTCATGGATGTTTGCTATGTTCCTTTTTTATTTTTCCCGTGATATGTGTGCATGTGTATATATATAGTGGAGATAGGAATCCTCGACTTGTATCAAGGGAGAGATAAAGTGAGTCATCCGTAAGAAGGTATAAAAATAATATTAGAAAATAAGATTTACGCGATTACTCTTACGTTGATCGTTATAATGGAACGATAATGCATATGGAGTGATACATCATTAAGAACAAGTATATAGAATATAAGGAAATTGGATTTAGAGAAGATAGAAAATAAGAGAGAAAGTGAGAATAGGACTCGAGTCTTGAGTTTTATCCCGAGATGCCTACGTAGCCTATAAAGGCATCAAAATCCACGTAGTTCGCATACAAAATGAGGGGTGGGATTTATTCCATAAATCCAAATGGGGGATCTCTTATTTGTGAGGGGGTCTGTGTGTAGAAAAAGTGTTTTAGTTGTGAGAAAAGTGTGAGAAAACTATGAGAATTCCTATTTGGAGTTTATGAGCAAACCCTCTTTTTCTTATTTTTTGGGTTTTATTTATATGAAAATAAGAGATTTGCAATAATACTAAATAAAAACAATATTAGGATGTGTGAGATGAGATAATAAAAGTACTAGGTAATAAAACACGTTATTGCGAATTTAAGAGAATTTGAAGAGAAAGTTGAGAAAGTTTGACCTTCTTGAAGATCTTGAGCTTGAATGTTTGACAGCAGCCCTTGCACTTGGATGATGATGGAGAGTGGCTAATTCACCAAGTTTGATGAAAAGGACGATGAAAAGTGGAAGTTAGAAAGGGATTTGGATGTTGAAATCGCGCTGTCTTCGAGAGAGGTTTTTGGGATTCGCTGAGAGCGATTTTTATCAGATCTGGGCTCCCTTTGTAAATGAGGTGAAGGCCTCCTTTTATAGCCCCAGTTCACTACCGATCAGCATAGACCTGGTCCTGCCTATCGTCACCTGTCGATAGGCAGGATCTGGAACCTACCATTTGACGGTATGCTTCAGGCCTTTTCGGAAAATTAGTTGTCGAGGGCAAACCGTTGGTCAGAGTTATGCACAGGGCAGACCGTTGGAAAGGTAATTTAGAGACCTTTGAAAGTACCTGGACCGCTCCTGGGTTCGAGAGTTCACTTTGGGTCAAATATGGCTCGAAAGCGTTTATCGATCTATTGGACGGGGAATCGTTCGGACGCAAATGGATCGTTCGTCCGCATGGTAAGTCCGAATCGCACACGGGGCAGACCGTTGGAAAGGTTAGGAGATGTACTTTGACATTCCAAAGAGTTTGACCTGATTTAGGGAGTTGACTTTGGTCAACTGGGCCCTCGAAGCATTCGGTGACCACTTGGAGTCAAATGGATCGTTCTTCCGCATGGTAAGTCAGAATCGCGCACGGAGTGGACTATTGGAAAGGGGTTTCAGTGCCCTTTGAAGATTCATTCAGTCTCGATTGAGCTGAAGAGTTGACTTAGGTCAAACAAAGCCCGGGAGCGCCCGGTGGCCTTTGGATCAAGTTTTGGACGCAAATGGATCGTTCGTCCGCATAGTAAGTCGGAATAGCGTATGGAGTGGACCATTGGAAAGGAGTTTTAGTGCCCTTCCAAGATTCATTCAGCCTTGATCGAAGAGTTTGACTTTTTGGTCAAACGGAGCCTAG
This sequence comes from Sambucus nigra, assembly GCA_949130495.1. Taxonomy (NCBI): domain Eukaryota; kingdom Viridiplantae; phylum Streptophyta; class Magnoliopsida; order Dipsacales; family Adoxaceae; genus Sambucus; species Sambucus nigra. Next base: position 489,007,596 of record OX422220.1, on the reverse strand, counting down.
GAGTGCCCGATGTCTTCTAGGTCAGTACTCGGGGTATGACCTGGGTTTGTAGTGATGAAGGGAGGTACTAGGGACCTAAGGAGAGTTAGGGGTAACAAAATGGGGTGTCTATAGTAGCAAATATTATATTTTCTAGAAAAAGAACCTTTCAGTGGAAAATCTGAATTGTTACAGAACTATCTTGACCTTAAGTAAAAACTTAGTTTTAGTAGAAAATCATATCTTTGCTACAAAAAGAACCTTTTAGTGGTAAATAACAAGTTTTTTGTGATAATTTTAATTCTTTTTTATAGGAAATAATTTGCCACTAAATGTACATCATTTAATAGAAAAATATGTTTGCCACTAAATCTGTAACATTTAGTAACAAACGCCAAAAAATTTCCATTAAAGGTATTAGTAACAGGTCTTTAGTAGAAAAGTTGTAGCAATTTTTTTTTTGCCACTAAATAAATTAGTGCCAAATTTTTAATAACTAGTCACAATTTTGTTTTGCAACTAAAAATCTTTTTTCTTATAGTGGAAGAAGACCGTTGAATCTCTTAGAGACTACATTAAGAGACTGCACCAATACTTTCCTTAATATGATGATATAAATGATAATGTCTATCTGGAAGCCTTCATCTCAAGCCTAACCTAAGAGGATTTACTGATATCTTTCAGTATGAGGTCCTCTAGATCCATTATTAAGCAGCTCGAGAGAGAGAGCTTAGAAATAGATGAATGAACTACACCAAATCATGCGAATGGTCACGCCCAGTTGGTTATGGCCCAAGTCCGTGACCATCTCGTTTTTTGGCGTGACCACATTCATTTACCACACTGAGTTATGGATGCTCTGAAAGTTGTTATGGACCAAGTTCGCGACCACTGTGGGTCACAGACTTGGGCCGTGACCAGGCCTTGACCATTTTGGCGTTAAATTCATGCCAAAATTCCCTCCAAGCTTGGTCAAGAATGGGTCACAGATTTGGGTTGTAACCATAGGCAGGACAAATCATAATACACACACATTTGGGGTCACGACTATGGACCGATACTAAATTTTGAAGTGGGCCATGGCTTGGGGCAGTGACCATCCCTCATTCGAAGAATTGTTCTTGGTCGCAGAGGTTGGGTCACGGCTTTAGGCCATGACGAGATTCAACATATAAAAAAAGGGCGGTTTAATTCAGACCTATTTTTCATTCTGCCATTTGCGATTTAGGCTTTGGATGATTTCTGTGATTTGGGGATTTCGGTGATTTGGGGGTTTTGTGGATTTCATCTAAGATTCGTGAAAGGTAAATGTGTATATGTGTGTGCATTTCGATTTATTGATTTTTAGCAGCTGTGTGTGTATATTTGTGAGTATATGTTTTTGACAAAATATTATTCAAAACCCTAGACATTATATTTTTTTTTGACAAAATATTATTAAATGGATTCGTAATAAGTAAAAAAAACTTACACCTACCTTTTTGTGATTTTATAGTGGGTTATATGTGTGCCATCATATTATATTGGGGATATATGCATGGCGTGATTTTTTTGACAAGATATAATTAAATGGATTTTTTTACATGGTATTGGGGATTATATGCGCGCCGTTATTTTTAACAATAACTCCTACCATGTTGTGATATTTTAGTAATTTTTTACTTCATTACTTTAAATTTGAGTTGCAAACACGTGTGCACATTAATATAGTGAGATATTGTTGGTTTGTGTCAAAGAGTGTGAGGGGCACAAATTTTTTGTACAAGATTTTGTACATATGTGTACTAAAACTCTTTCATAATAAACCCTAACAAAACGTGTTACAAACAATTACGGTCGGTTGTTGTTGGGATTTCACATCGATGAGATCCAAAATCCAAGGGGTTAAGAGAAGGTTAGTGATGAATCAAAACCTTAATCAAACTAATATGCCCTTATACGTCATATGTTTGAATTAATAGTTATTAACTAATTAGAGCCCTTAAGTGTAGGACTCGTATTCATGCCCCTCGTATACTTTTCTCGGGAAAAATGAGGCACGGTGATAATCACTGTCAATAGGAGTGCGAGAGGTTGCAATTAGACTGCACACATGACTCTTTAATTACTTCGCGCCACATAGAGGGAAGTCCTATTTATAGGTATGAAAATAAAAGATCGAACAATTTAACTACCTTGTAAATCGTGGAGTTGATCTTCAACATGATTACCTGTTCGACCGTATTCTATTTTCTCTACCAGAAAATTGGAATGATGTTATACAAAATATATTTCACACACATAATCTTGACGTAGCCTTGACCTTAGTTATGTTGTTGGAGAAGGCAAAAAAAATCCACCCGTTATGGATACAACTGCGTACAGAGAGCATTGACATATATTGTGATGTCTCGCGCCACTTGCACATAAAATTGAATCTTGCCAACAAGTTGACAAATATGGGATTCCTAGTTCATGTCATGGATATCTACACATAAATCATAGATACCCTTCCTCCTAGTTGGCCACGTGCAAAAATTCACGCGTTCTTAAAAACTTACACCGAATGGATGGAGATCAGACACATTGAACATATTCTAAAGTCATACTCTAAACAGGTATCTCTCTCTCTCTCTCTCTCTCTATATATATATATATATATATATATATATATATATATATATATATATATATATATATATAGATATAGTCGTAAGCTTCATTAATTAGTTATAATTTCATATTATTATAATTATTTAGTTAGTTTTTTAATTTTGTAGATAATGTCGAGAGGAAATATCCCAATGGTACCAATTGCTGAGGTGACACCACAACGAGGCTAACCATCTCGTGCACAACCCAAATTCTCAACACCAATGGTTGAGAAATTCACAACTCCACCAATGGTTCACTCCTCACCAAGTCCAACTCCAAGTGCTCCTACACCCAAATCCAGAACTCTTGTTGCTCCAACGCTCCCATCCAGCACTCCCGATGTCTCCTGCTCAAATGAAAAGAAGCCCATTAGGTTCTGTCTTCTCAGGAATAACCCAACAGGTGATAGGAATGATGTACTGAACTTTAAATCTCGGTGCTTGTTTCTTGAAAAAATGAACGTGGGAATCGGTGGACCAGACAACCAGAACCTTGTTGATCAAGTTGTCAAAGATGACATACATGACAAACTCTGTAAGCATTTCTCATTTTCTGACCGTTCCAAGAATAGGGTTCTATCTCAGGTTGCTGAAGGATTAAGGATAAACAAGAGAAACCTTCAAAAGAAATATTTCTCGAAGGAGGCTATGAGCTCAGATATTTTGTCTTTGAAAGAGAGAGTGCCTCCCATTATTGAAATGCCTGTGGAGCAATGGAATAACTTTTTAGAGAATGAGGCGAAGGAGAAAAATTTGGTCCAGAGGGAGAAAAATAAAAAAATTAGGGCAAAAAAAATGGATATGCATAGGCTGGGATTCAAATCATATGAGGATTTGAAGAATGAATGGGAGAGTAGTACAGAGGATGATCCAAATGTCGGTAAAAACCCAAATCGGTCCAACTTATTTGTTCATACTCGACGGGACAAAGATAATAAATTCCCGCCGCACTTGGCTAAGATGCTTGAATCAATAGAGGCCATCAGCAATCAATCTTATTCAAGTCCTAATGATGACTTTTATCGTGAAAATGATGACCTGACCCAGACCTTTGGAAGAAACAAAAGGGGGAGGACGAGAGGTGTTGGCTGACATATGCCAAAAACAAAACTTCAACACACTTCACCTATTGTGGACGAGCTTTCTTAGGTCAAGAATTGTATCTCGTCCCAAAAGGAACACCAGTTCAAGAATGATAGGGATGTCCATGAGATTAAAAATACCCTGGGTTTATTGACAAATCAAATTGGGAAACTTGTGAATTTTTCTGAAAGTTATAGGCCCCCAAATGCCTCCTCAATATTACCCTTACCCTATTCCTACTCAAGGTTTCACATATCCTTCCCATCCAACATTACCCTCCCTAATGCCTCCTCCTCCAACATTTCGCTCCCAAATGGCCCATCCTCCAACATTCCCCTCTCCCACGCCTCCATCAGTCACGGGACTTGGATCATCGTCACGAGGTTTGTGGATCATAGTCAAGAGTAGTATATCAGGGACTTGAGAAATACAAGGTTTGTTGGCATGTACACACTCATTTCCATAGTTCTCGGAACTCCAGTACACGACCGACCTTTGCAGAAGGGTGAGGCTCAAGTAATGGTCGAAGAAATATACAACCGTTGTGGAGATGTACCTGTGCACGTTAAAAGTGGGGAAGGGATGGAATTGAGGAATTATGTACAATGTTTTATTGCTTAGCCAGTTTATCTATTGGCTAAGATGTAATAATATTTTCTTTCGTTTCAGTTGTAACAAATTTTTTTAGTTGCAAGAATATTGGTTTTGCTGCAGTTGGAATGACATTTTTTTTTGTTTCAGTTGTAAGAATATTGGTTTTATTTCAGTTATAATTCTATTTTTTTGTTTCAGTTGTAAGAATATTGGTTTTGTTTCAGTTGTAATGCTATTTTTTTTGTTTCAATTGTATGAATATTCTTTTTATTTGAGTTGTAATAATATTTTTTAACCTATTACCACAGGATTGGAATTTGAAGATTAGTACATGGATTTCCCACAATACAAAGAGTGGATGGGAGATACTAACCGGATATCAAATAATCATGTAAGTGGTGTTTATGAATTTGTTAAATATGCTTCTAAAAATCTTAAATGTGACAAGATTCCGTGTCTGTGCACTCGTTGTATTAAAAAAAAATATAAGTCATTGGAAGATGTTGAGTTGCATTTAATAAAGCGGGAAATCTGTCAAGACTATAAAATATGGACATACCATGGTGAAAAAGTTATACCTTATGTTCTGGAATAATTATTGGTACCTGATCGCGTAGTGGAACCCCAATGAGTGAAAGTGGTACATGATTCACCAATACATCATCCATTGATCGACTTAATTGATGAAGCTTACGGACTCCACGATCGACAAACCACCAACATATGGATACCGATAATGCACATTATGACAAAGTAAATGAACAATTTGATGTTGAAGTACTAGGAGAACGGGGATACATACGGTTGAAAGACGATGTGTATAGACCGTTGTATAATGATTGCGTTGAAGATCACTCAGTATTATATGCAATGATTGGTTTGCATAATTTGAAGAGTCAATTTGGTTTGTCCCGGAACAGCGTAGCCATAATTTTTAAATGGGTTCAAGAAATTCTCCCAAAAGAGAACACGTTACCAGACAATTATCCTACCATGAAGAAGATTTTGAAGGGTTTATGTTTAAAATAAAAATCTATTTATGATTGTAAGTATGATTGCATATTGTACCGGAATGAGCACGAAGAGAATGATGAATGTACAGTATGCAGTGAGCCTAGATATATGTTTTGTGAGAATAGAAGGGACAAACCTGTAAAAAATCGCAAGTTCTTGCAAGTCCCATGAAAGGTTTTGAAGTATTTTCCACTTGGTCCTCGGTTAAAATGATTTTTCACTATACCGTGGATAACGGAGTCCATGACATGGCACGCTCGATGCGAGGTGGGTGGGAATTTGATGCGTCATCCGGCTGATTCGCCCATCTGGAAAATTTCAAAGTCACAACACCGTGAATTTGAAAAGGAACCGTGCAACATTTTTCTTGCAATCTCAACCAATGGGTTTAACCCTTTCGGTAATTTAAGTACTAGCCAGAGTTATTGGCCAGTTCCCATGGCGCCTTTAAGTCTCCCTTCGAAACTATGCATGAGAAAGGAGTTCACATTGTTATCTTTATTGATACTCGGGCCGAAGGCTCCCTGTGATGACATTGATATATTCTTAGCACCATTAATCGAATAACTTAAAAAGTTGTGGGATAAAGGTGTGATGGAGTTCGACTCTCATAAGGGTGAAGAGTTCCCACTTAAATTAATGGTGATGTCGGCGATCCACGACCTTCCTGCTTATGGGAACTTGTCCAGTTGTAATGTTCATGGTTATTATGGATGTCCCATATGTGGCGAGGAAACTAAAGCCTGTTGGTTAAAACATAGTGGTAAGATGAGTTCCACTACTCCCGATTTGAGAATATGATGATAATTTAAAATTTTCTAGACTTAGGCTTGAAAAATAGCGTTAGAGGGGGAAATCTCGAAACAACCCCGAAACGATCCCGTAAGATGTACAGACACCTCGCATGGGACTAATGCCACGGGGCACCCGATTTGAGAATACATCGATAATTTGAAAATTTCTAGACTTGGCTTAAAAACATGGGGCTAGAGGGGGAAATCTGAAAATGACCCCCCAAACGGCCCCGTGAGAGGCACCAACACCTCGCACGGGACCAATGTAACTCATAGGAACTGATCGCTTGGTCACGGGGTTCCCAATTTAAGAATACGACGATAATTAAAAAAATTCTAGACTTAGGCTTAAAAACATGGTGCTAGAGGGGTTAATCCCAAAACAGCCCCTAAACGGCCTCGTGGCAGGCACCGACACCTCGCATGAGACCAATGTAACTCGTATGAACTGACCGTGTGGCCATGGGTCTCCCGATTTGAGAATACAGTGATAATTTGAACCTCGAAATAGCCCCCAAATGTCCCCGTGAGAGGTACCGACACCTCGTACGGGACCATTGTAACTCGTAGGAACTGATCGCACGTTCACGGGGCTCCCGGTTTGATAATAGGACGATAATTTGAAAATTTCTAGATATATGCTTAAAAATCTGGCGCTAGAGGGGGAAATCCAGAAAGATCCCCCCAACAGCCCCATGAGAGGCACTGACACTTCACACGGGACCAATGTTACTTATAGGAACTAATTGTTCGGCCACGGGGCTCCCAGTTTGAGAATACGATGATAATTTGAAAATTTCTAAACTTAGACTTAAAAAATGGTACTAGAGGGGGAAACCTCGAAAGGGCCCCCAATCGGCCCCGTGAGAGGTACCGACACCTCGCACGGGACCACCAATGTAACTCGCGTGAACTAAATGCATGGCCACGGGGCTCCTGGTTTGAGAATATGGTGATAATTTAATATTTTTTAGACTTAGGCTTAAAAATATTGCGTTAGAGACCCCCAAACGGCCCTGTGAGAGGCACCGACACCGCGCACGGTACAAATATAACTCGTAAGAACTGACCCTATGGCCACGAGGGCTCTCGATTTAAGGATATGATGATAATTTGAAAATTTCTAGACTTAGGTTTAAAAAATGAAAAAATCGCACTAGAGGGGGGAACCCCGAAATAGCCCCCAAACGGCCCCGTGACATGCACGAACACATCGCATGGGACAATGTAACTCGTAGGAATTGGCCACATGGCCACAGTGCTCCCGGTTTGAGAATATGATGACAATTTGAAATTTTCTAAACTTACGCTTAAAAAATGGCGCAAGAGGGGGAAACCCCAAAAAAGCCCCCAATCGACCCCGTGAGAGTTACCAACACCTCGCATGGGACCAATGTAACTCATACGAACTGCCCACGTGGCCACGAGGCTCCCGGTTTGAGAATACGATGATAATTTGAAATTTTCTAGACTTAGCCTTAAAAAATAGTGGTAGAGGGGGAAATCTCGAAAAAGCCCCCAAACGGCCCCATGAGAGTTACTGACACCTCGCACGGGACCAATGTAACTCGTAGAAACTGATTGCATGTCCACGGGGCACCCGATTGGAGAATACGACGATAATTTAAAATATTTTAGACTTAGGCTTAAAAATATGGTGCTAGAGGAGAAAATTACGAAACGGACCTATGAGAGGCACCGACGCCTCTCATGTGACCAATGTAACTCATAGGAACAGACCGCTTGGTCACAGGGTTCCCGATTTAAGAATACGATAATAATTTAAAAATTTCTAAACTTAGGTTTAAAAACATGACACTAGACGGGTAAATCCCAAAATAGGCCCCAAACGACAGCCTTGTGACAGCCACCGACACCTCGCACGGGACCGATGTAACTCGTAGCAACTGACTGTATTGCCATGGGGATCCTAGTTTGAGAATATGGTGATAATTTGAAATTATTTAGACTTAGGTTTATAAACAAGGCGTTAGAGGGGAAGTCCAAAAAAGAACCAAAGAGCCCCGTGAGAGGCACCGACACCTCGCACGACACCAATGTAACTTGTAAGAACAGACCGCAAGGCCACGGGGCTCCCGATTTGAGGATACAGTGATAATTTAAATATTTCTAGACTTAGGTTTAAAAAATAGAAAAATTGCGCTTGAGGGGGGAACCCCAAAACGGCCCCGTGACAGGTACCGACACCTCGCATGGGACCAATGTATCTCGTAGGAACTGATTGCATCGCCACGATTCTCCTGGTTTGATAATACGACGATAAATTCAAAAATTCTAGACTTATGCTGAAAAAATAGCTCCAGAGGGGGAAACCCGAAAAAGCCCCCAATCGGCCCCGTGAGAGTTACCGACACCTCGCATGGGACCAATGTAACTCATAGGAAATGATCGCGTGGCCACGGGGCACACGATTTGAGAATACGATGATAATTTGAAATTTTTTAGATTTAGGCTTAAAAACATGACTCTAGAGGGAGAAATCCTGAAACAGCCCCCAAAAGGCCCCGTGAGAGGCACCCACACCTCGCAAGGGACCAATGTAACTTGTAGGAACAAACCGCTTGGTCAAGGGGTTCCCGATTTGAGAATACAGAAATAATTGGAAAATTTCTAGGCTTAGGCTTAAAAACATGGCGCTAGAGGGTGAAATCCTAAAACATCCCCGTGAGAGACATCAACACCTCACAAGGGATCAACGTAACTCATAGGAACAAACAGCTTAGGCACGGGATTCCCGATTTGAGAATACGAAGAAAATTGGAAAATTTCTAGACTTGGGCTTAAAAACATGGCGCTTGAGGGGGAAATCCTAAAATAGCCCTCAAACGGCCCAATGAGAGGCATCAACACCTCACACGGGATCAATGTAACTTGTAGGAACTAAATGCGTGTCCACGGGGCTCCCGGTTTGAGAATACGATGATAATTTGAAAATTTCTAGACTTAGACTTAAAAAATGGCTCCAGAGGGGGAAACCTCGAAAAAGCCCCCAATCGGTCCCGTGAGAGCTACCGACACCTCGCACGGGACCAATGTAACTCGTTGGATATGCCTGCATGGCCACGAGGCTGCTGGTTTGAGAATACGATGATAATTTGAAAATTTCTAGACTTAGGCTTAAAAACATGGAGTTAGAGGGGAAATCTAAAAACAACCCCCAAATGGCCCTGTGAGAGGCACCGACACCGCGCACGGGACCAATGAAACTTGTAGGAACTGACCTCATGGCCACGGGTCTCCCAGTTTGATGACACGACGATAATTGGAAAATTTCAAGATAGGTTTAAAAAATGGAAAAATCGCGCTAGAGGGGGGAATCCCGAAATAGACCCTAAACAGCCCTGTGACAGGCACCGACACCTCGTATGGGATAATGTAACTCGTAGGAACTGACCGCATGGCCACGGTGTTCCCGATTTGAAAATACGACGATAATTTAAAATTTTCTAGACTTATGCTTAAAAATGGCGTTAGATGGGGAAACCCCAAAAAAGTCCCTAATCGGCCCCGTGAGAGTTACTGATACCTCGCATTGGACCAATGTAACTCATACGAACTGACCGCGTGGCCACGGGGATCCCGGTTTGAGAATACGATGATAATTTCAAAATTTTTATACTTAGGCTTAAAAAATAGTGCTAGACGGGGAAATCTCGAAACAGCCCCCAAATGGCCCCATGAGAGGAACTGACACCTCGCACGGGACCAATGTAACTCGTAGGAACTGATCGCATGTCCACGGGGTACCCGCTTTGAGAATACGACGATAATTTGAAAATTTCTAGATATAAGCTTAAAAACTTGGCACTAGAGGGGGAAATTACGAAACATCCCCCAAACAGCCCCCTGAGAGGTTCCGACACCTCGTAAGGGACCAATGCAACTCATAGGAACAGACGGCTTGGTCTTGGAGTTCCCAGTTTGAGAATACGAAAATAATTTTAAATTTTCTAGACTCAGGCTTAAAAACATGTCCCTAGAGGGGTATATCCAAAAATAGCCCCCAAACGGTCCTATGAAAGGCAGCGACACCTCGCACGGGACCAATGTAACTCGTAGGAACTGACTGCATGGACACGGGGCTCCCGGTTTGAGAATACGATGATAATTTGAAAATTTTAAAACTTATTCTTAAAAATGGAAAAATGCCGCTAGAGAGGGGAACTTCGAAACAGCCCCCAAACGGCCCCGTGAGAGGTACCGACACCTCGCACGGGATAAATAGAACTCGTAAAAATTGATCGCGTGGTCATGGGGCACTTGATTTGAGAATATAATGATAATATGAAAATTTCCAGACTTATGCAAAAAAACATGGCGCTAGGGCGGGAAATCCCAAAACAGCCACCAAACGGCCCCATTAGAGGCACCGACACCTCACACGGGACCAATGTAACATGTAGGGACTAATCGTGTGGACACAGGGCTCTCGATTTGAAAATACGATGATAATTTGAAAATTTCTAGACTTATACTTAAAAAATGGCGTTAGAGGGGGAAACCCCTAAAGAGCCCCCAATCGGCCCCGTGAGAGGTACCGACACCTCGTACGGGACTAATGTAACTTGTAGGCACTGACAGCATTGCCACGGGGCTCTCGATTTGAGAATACGGTGATAATTTGAAATTTTGTAGTCTTAGGCTTAAAAACATGGAGTTAGAGGGGAAATCCGAAAACAACCCCCAAAGGGCCCCGTGAGAGGTACCGACACCTCGCATGGGACCAATGTAAGTCGTAGGAACTGATCGCATGGCCATGGGGCTCTCGGTTTGAGGATACGATGATCATTTAAAAAAATTTAGACTTAGGTTTGAAAAATAGAAAAAGCGCTCTAGAGGGCGGAACACCAAAACAACCCACAAATGGCCTCATGACAAGCACCCACGCCTCACATGGGACCAATATAACACGTTGGAACTGACTCCGTGGCCACGGGGATCCCGATTTGAGAATACGATGATAATTTGAAAATTCCTAGACTTAGGCTTAAAAAATAGCGCTAGACGTGGAAATCTTGAAACAACCCCCAAACGGCCCTGTAAGAGGTAAGGACCCCGTGAAAGGCACTGACACCACACACGGGACCAATGTAACATGTAGGAACTGATCGCGTGGCCACGGGGCACCCGGTTTGAGAATATAATGATAATTTGAAAATTCCTAGACTTAGGCTTAAAAAATAGCGCTAGAGGGGGAAATCTTGAAACAACCCACAAACGGCCCTGTGAGAGGTAACGACCCCGTGAAAGGAACTAACACCTCGCACGGGACCAATGTAACACGTAGGAACTGATCGCGTGGCCACGGGGCACCCGATTTGAGAATACGATGATAATTTGAAAATTTCTAGACTTTGGCTTAAAGAAATGGCACTAGAGGGAGAAATCCCAAAACAGCCCCCAAACGGCCCTTGAGGGGCACTGACACCTTGCAAGGGACCAATGTAACTCGTAGAAATATACCTCTTGGTCACGGGGTTCCCGAATTCAGAATAGGGGGATAATTGGAGAATTTCTAGACTTAGGCTTAAAAACATAGCGCTAGAGGAGTAAATCCCAAAATAGTCCCCCAAACGGACCCGTGACAGGCACCGACACCTCGCACGGGACCAATATAACTCCTAGGAACTGATCGCATTGCCATGGGGATCCCGGTTTGAGAATACGCCAATAATTTGAAAATTTATAAACTTATGCTAAAAATGGAAAAATGGCGCTAGAGGGGGAACCTCGAAACAGCCCCGAAATGGCCCCGTGACAGCTACTGACACCTCGCACGGGACCATTATAACTCGTAGAAAATTATCGCGTGGTGACGGGGCTCCCAGTTTGAGAATACGGCGATAATTTAATTTTTTTTAGACTTAGGCATAAAAACATGGCGCTGGAGGGGGAAATCCCAAACGGCCCGGTGAGAGGCACCCATACCTCGCAGGGGACCAATGTAACTTGTAGGAACATATCGCTTGGTCAAGGGGTTCCCATTTTGAGAATACAGAAAAAATTGGAAAATTTCTAGGCTTAGACTTAAAAACATGGCGCTAGAGGGGGAAATCCTGAAACAACCCCAAAACGGATGGTGAGAGGCATCGACACCTTGCAAGGGACCAACGTAACTCGTAGGAACAAACTGCTTGGGCACGGGGTTCTAAATTTGAGAATACGATGATAATTGAAAATTTTCTAGACTTGGGCTAAAAAATATGGCGCTAGAGGGAGAAATCCTGAAACAGCCCCCAAACGGCCCCATAAGAGGCACCGACACCTCACATGGGACCAATGTAACTTATAGGAACTAATGGCGTGGCCACGGGGATCCCAGTTTGAGGATACGATGATAATTTGAAAATTTCTAGACTTAGGTTTAAAAAATGGAAAAATTATGTTCGAGGGGGGAACACCGAAACAGGCCCTAAACGGCCCCGTGACTGGCACCGACACCTCGCACGGGACCAATGTAACTCGTAGGAACTGATCGCATGGCCACGGTGATCCTGACTTGAGAATACAATGATAATTTGAAAATTTATAGACTTACGCTTAAAAAATGGCGACGGAGGGGGGAACCCCGAAAAAGCCCACAATTGGCCCCGTTAGAATTACCAACACCTCGCACGGGACGAATATAACTCATAGGAACAGATCGAATGGACACGAGGCTCCTGATTTGAGAATACGACACTAATTTGAAAATTTCTAGACTTAGGCTTAAAAAATAGCGCCAGAGAGGGAAATCTCGAAATAGCCACCAAATGACCCCGTGAGAGGCATTGACACCTTGCACAGGACCAATGTAACTCATAGGAACTAATCGCGTGTCCACGGGGCACCCGATTTGAGAATACGATGATAATTTGAAAATTTCTAGACTTAGGCTTAAAAACATGGCGCCAGAGGGAGAAATCCTGAAACAACCCCCAAACGGCGCCGTGTGACACACCGACACCTCGCACGGGACCAATTTGACTCGTAGGAACTGATCGCTTGGTCACGGGATTTTCGATTTGAGAATAGGATGATAATTTAAAATTTTATAGACTTAGGTTCAAAAACATGGCGCTAGTGGCGTAAATCCCAAAATAGCCCCCAAATAGCCCCGTGACAAGCACCGACACCTCGCACGGTACCAATGTAACTCGTTAGAACTGACTGTGTAGTCATGGGGCTCCCGATTTGAGAATTCAATGATAATTTGAATATTTCTAGACTTAAGTTTAAAAAATGGCGCTAGAGGGTGAAGCCCTAAAAAAGCCCCCTATCGGCCTCGTGAGAGGTACTAACACCTCGCACGGGACCAATGTATCTCATAGGAACTGATCGCGCGACAACGGGAATATGACGATAATTTCAAAATTTCTAGACTTAGGCTTAAAAACATGGCGCTAGAGGGGGGATCCTGAAATAGCCCCCAAACGGCCCCGTGAGAGGCATCACACCTCGCGCGGGACCAATGTAACTCGTAGGAACTGACCCTGTGGCCACGGGACTCTTGGTTTGATAATACGGCAATAATTTGATAATATATAGACTTAGGCTTGAAAACATGACGTTGTAGGGGGAAATCCTAGAACAGCCCCAAACGGCCCCGTAAAAGGCACCAATGCCTCGCACAGGACCAATGTAACTCATAGGAATTGACCGTGTGGTCATGGGGCTCCCGATTTGAGAATACAATGATAATTTGAAAATTTATAAGGATTGATCTCGCACAGGACCGATGTAACTCAAAGGAACTGATATGATGATAATTATAACTCGTAGATGCAATTTTTCAGCTTGAATAATATTTTAAGAAAACTACTTGGTTATCGATATCATTTTTTTTATCTTATTTTTTTCAGGGTAACATTGTATCATTTTCTTTTTTGCACATGAAACAAATGAAGGAGGCAATGGTTTACAACATGAATAATTTTTATATAATGTAGTTGACATTCAAGATTATGTTTTTTTATGTGTTACAGTCGTGAGAGCTTTTATAATTTGATTGTTAAATTTTTTGGTCGTTCGGGCTTTATAATAAGCAGGTTTTATATTAACAGGGTTTAGAATGTCTAGAAAACAGGAGAAACTCTGCCCAATTTTTTTTTGTCTCTGAATTATTATGACTTATAATATTTTTAAGTTTGTATGTTTATTAGTTTATTAACAACGTTCCCGATTCGCAATTTTTTTTATTGTTTTTCCGAAAATAAAAATTTTGTAGCACCTCGTACGTGTCCAACGTTACACGTAGCAACCGACCAAAGTCCATGACCATTTTATTTTTTCCGTTGTGCATAAAAATGGTCACGACCAAAGTCCATGACCCCTAACCATGACGAAAAATGGTCGCGGACAATATCCGTGACCCACACCACGATGAAAAAAAATTGGTCATGGCCAAAGTCCGTGACCCACACCGCGACAAAATATTGGAAAAAAATGGTCGCGATATGGGTCACGAACTTTGGCCGCGACCATTTTTTATCACGGTTGGGGGTCACGGACTTTGACCGCGACTATTTTTTTCAAATTTTTTCTTCGTAGTGTGGGTCACGAACTTGGGCCATGACCATTTCACGATTAGAAGTCATGAACTTTGGCAGCGACCATTCTTTTCATGTCGCAATTTGGGTTTCTCTGTGGGTCATGGCCCAATTCCGGGACCATCTGATGTGACCCCTCAGGGACGTAACCCCTTGATTGGTCATGAAATTGGGCGGTGACCCACGAAATTAGTCCCACCCGAAATGGTTATGGCCCAAGTCCGCGACACACAGTGTTGGTCAGGGATTTTGACCTCGACCATTCGCCAGTTTTGGTGTAGTGATGTTGAGGATGTGGTCAGGGCGAGGCGTTCTATAGCCTACCCCAATAGGGTAAGAGTAAAGATGTCTTCCCCCTCCTTATGAGTCCTCTAAGGTAGTCAAGGATAATAAAAGGAAAAACCGAGGCAAGAATAATGGACCTCTGAAAGACAAACATTTCACCCCTCTCACAACCATCATAGAAAATGTCTCCGCAGCAGGAGATGATCCACAGAGTACAAGAGATCCTTGTAAAAGTATTGAAGGTTTCATAAAGACCTCGAGCACAATACCAACGATTATTTCATACTAAAGGAATCCATTGAAAGTGAACAAGAGGGGTTATCTTAAGGTGTTTGTGGTAAAAAATGCAGGCAAAGTCCAGCACAATAATAATAAAAACTAAATATGATGTCCCTCTGATTGATGTGATTACCATCTTTGGAGGTTTTGCCAGCATTGGAACCTCTTCCACAAGCATAAAATCTTTTCTCAAAAGCATTTGCCATGAAATAGGTGAGGGTCAGTAATGTTTATCACATACACAAAATCCAAAAGGAGTTCTAATGATTCTTTTTACAAACACAGACCTCGGGAGGGTCCTTTTCCCCCATGAAGATCCCTTGGTCATCACAATAATCATTGGCAATGCCAATATTAAAAGGTTATTGGTTGATATTGGGTGCCCATTTGATATATTTTTATTAGATGATTTCAAGGACATGGGCCTCATTATAAATCACATTCACCAAATCACCATTACTTTGATTTGGTTTAATGGGGAACAAACCTATTCTCTATTGTATGTCACTCTCCGCCTCACAATTGGTTCAAAAAACTGATGCTATACCATTTGGAATAAGTTTCTAGTAGTGGGAATATTCAATATTTACAATGTGATCTTTTTCATATCTTATCTTAACGATTTAGATGTTCTCCAGTCCACTCGAAGGATGGTAATGAGGTTCCCAACCCCATGGGTGTCAAAGAAGTATTTGGGGATGAGAAGAAAGCCATGGAGTGTTACAAGACTTCCATGAGAGAGAAGAAAAGGTCACTTAAGACCTCTAAAATCTTGTCTGAGGTCCCCAAAAGTTCACAAATAAGGTTGCAGCCCTAACAAAGGTCTTGCCTCCTCCACATGAGATGTCTTAACTATCGTAAGAGAGTTTGAGCATAGAGGTGGTGAATGCGGATACCCAGTATCCACGAGATGAAGAACTCATGTAGAGAGGTGAGACAGTTGGGGCACTAGTCACTTTTTTCTTTGATGTAGAGGATCTTACTAAGGTGCTGCATATTAAGGCCGATTTAACTTCCTCCCTAGGAGAATAGCTCACCGAGTTCCTAAGAAAAAGAAAGGAAATATTTTACTGGAGCCATTCAGACATGATTGGAGTTGTCCCTTAGGCCATGGTTCACTAACTCAGTAGGGACCCAACCACGGTTATGTTTGCCAAACGAAGTTACCCCTTATCTAGAAAGGAACATCATTGTTACTGAGGAGGTTAACAAAATCTTGGTGCCAAATTTTATTGGAGAGTTGAAGTACCCATAGTGGCTCTCCAATGTGGTACCAGTTATAAAAGCCAATAAGAAGTGGATAATGTGTGTTGATTTCATAAACCTTAACAAAACATGACCTAAATATGGTTACCATTTGCCCCGTATTAACACTTTGGTGGATTCAATTACTGGTCATGAACTCATCTCCTTCATAGATGCATACTTTGAGTACAACCATATTAGAAGGTCTCCCCTTGACGAAGTTAAGACCTCATTTATCATGAATAAAGGTACCAAATGCGATAAAGTTATGCCTTTTGGATTTAAGAATGCAGGTGAAACTTATGAGAGCGGGTGAACTCCATCTTTAAGGACCTTATTGGAAAATCCATGGAGGTACGCATTAATGATATGCTGGTCAAACGTATAGAAGACCAGGACCATGCACAAAACCTCGGGGAGGGATTTTCCATCCTATGGAGAAACCAGGTGATCCTTAACCTAAAGAAATCAACTTCTGGGTATATGGAGGCAAGTTTTGGGGCTTTATGGTCACCTATCATGGAATAAAGGACAACCCATAGAAAATCCAAGATCTCTTATATATGTAGTCCTTAAGAACAATCGAAAAGGTCTAGAGCCTTACTGGGAGATATGTTTCCCAAAATCAAATTATTCCAAAGCCACGAACAACTCCTTGAGTTTATTTAAAATACTGAATAAGGCCTTCTTATGGACTCAAGAGGCCAATGAATCCTTCTAGATCCTGGAGATGTACTTGGGGTCTCCACCTCTGTTATCACGCGCAATCACTAGGAAGAACTTATATTCATATCTTTCTTGTTCTCCAACCACTATTAGCTTAGCCTTGGTCCAAGAAGAATTTAGATCCATTATCTCGTGTATTATATTATTGGGGCTCTTAAAAGAGCTAAAAACAAGTAACTGGTGATGGAAAATATCACATTCAACCTCATCACCTCATCCACACGTTTGAGGCCTATTTTAAATCACACACCATTATAGTCATAACTGATAAACCCCTCTAACACATCCTCCACAAGCCTTGTACCTCGAGAAGTGTTGTCAAGTGGTCTGTATAGTTGGGTGAATTTGACATCAAGTATCGTCTAAGGAGTTCCATCTAAGGTTAGACCTTATCTAACTTAATTGTAGAGTTTTAAAACTTGGATGAGATGGAGGAAGAGTCAAAAACCTCAAGAACATAATCTGTAGTGCCCATGCAACCATTATTTCGTGAGATAGACCCCAACTTTTCAGTGTGAGTATTACGTATGGATGGTTCTTCTAACAATTTAATCAACGGGAGTGGACGTCATCTAGTGATCCTAAAAAGAGGTACAATATCACTTACCCTCTCTTTCATTTCAAACCTTCTAACAATTAGGCGGAATATGAGGCATTAGTATCATTCCTAGACGTGTCCATTAACTTTAAAGATAATCAAGTGGGGCCCAGCAACGATTCCGTACTGGTAGTCACTGTTAGAGCAAGATTTATAATTGCTCATTATGTTTTTAAGTTTGGCATATTCCAGTACACCTCTACATCATCACGTACATTCTTAAGAGCTTGAATTGATGACAAGTTAGTGAAAAAATGCAACAATCCAAGATTTAAGAATTGAGATTGTCACTACAATCGTCGGAGATGGTATATGAGTTTGATGATGTGCTCTTTATGTACATAGGTATTTTACAAGAGCTTTAAAACATAAAAACATTTTCTAAAATATTTTTTAAACGTTTTTTGAAAAATTTCAGAGGAATTAGAACGACATTTGGATGTCGTTCGATATAGTACATGCACTTCGTGAGAACAAATTCGAATGAACTTCGAATGAGATCAATTTTAGGAACTTTTGGACGGTTATGTTTTTTCATTATATCAGTCGTTAGAAGTGGTTCAAATGCAATAGGGTACTTTATTCGAACAAGCCAACAAAAAAATATTTTTTACCCGATTACAAATGCAATATTTTAATTCTATCTCTTGGAGTTTTTCTCCTTGTATATATAAATATGAACTTGTAATTTCTATCAAACCTTTTATAACACCTTTTGTCATCAAAAACTTTATTTTTTCAAACGAAAACCCCTTGGATGTTTTCTGATCACTTTATTAAACCACTAAGAATGCAACACTTGTTCATATCCCTATGAAGTTGATTCTTCACTACTTTAGATAGGAAAAAAATTTCCTAAGATTTGTCGGTGGACACCAAGGCAAATGGATCTTGCTGTGTGGGCATTGCTAGATCTGAATCACTTTTTTATCAATAAAGAAGGAAGACATAACTGCGATACTTAGTGGAGTCTAAGTTTGGAAGTCTATTTCGGGCATTCTGGAAAACCTAGTTGTAATAGTGCCGAAAAATAAAAGGTTTTCCTCTCCTCATATCAACTCTATCGTGGTTTCTTGCTTTTAATTTAAATTCAATATTTTGCAAGTTTAGGCTCACCTAATTAATGAAGATAAAATTTGGTTTAAATTGAAATTTTCTTGTGTGTCCTACTGTATGTTTTCTACGTTTGACCGTATAACTGGACTAGCCCATAAAATCATTTTTACAAATTGGTAGAAGATCTTATTTTTATAAGTTATTTAATTGAATTGGGGTGTTAAATGGAGAATTTGTGCAATAGGATACCTTTGTTATATTCAACAATTATTCCTAATGGAAAGCTCGAATGTGATCATCTCTTAAATCGATCAACGAGTGCATTTGGCTTGCTGTTGAAATGGTTTAGACTCTTCCTATTGTGACTAATGAAAATATCATTAATCTCAAGCCAATTGCTAATTGGACTGAGGAAGATTTTACATTGAGCAATTTCAACTATGGACGTTTGAATGATATTTATGGTGCTATCACATCCGAATAATTTTGATGCATCATGACGTGTAGCACATCTAAAGAAGCTTAGGATATCCTACATCTCACACATGATCGTACCAATGTTGTTAAAGATTCTAAGCTTCCAAACCTCACGACGCATTTTGAGACCATACACATGATTAAATTTGACACATTTGATGAATTTTATGCTCATATATCTGATATTGTGAATTCATGTTTTGAATTTGGGTGAGAAAATTCCAGAAGTGAGAGTTGTTAAGAAAATTTTGAGGTCTCTCCCATCTCATTTTAATTTGGAAGCTGCTGTCATTAACTCTTTAGGAATCCTAGACACAATTATACTAGAATATCTCGTAAATGATCTCCAATCTTACGAATTATACATATTCCCCAAAAATAAAAGGAAGAAAGGAAAGAGGAATAAATTTAAAACCTAAATCTAAAAAAAGGAAGGTTTCTCAATCCTACTCTAAAATTAATCAAGATGATCTTGTAAAGTTTGGTAAAAAAATTCAAAAAGTTACTCAAATTCAAAAATCAAAACTCATCAAAATTGGAAAATAAAATTTTTGAGAAAAATAAAAAATTCAAAGCAAGTAAGATTTTTAATGAGAATGATGGAAAGAAATATAGAGGTTAAGAACCCAAGAAATTTAAATATGAGAGATGTTTTGAGTGTGAGGGGAAAGGTCACAAATCCCATGAGTGTCGTACTAGGCTTAAGAGTTAGGACAAGGGAAAATCCTCCTATAATGCTACTCTACGCGATAATAATCTTGAGTTGGTGGATTTCGGGAATGAATCACCATATGAACCTCATATATGTGTGTCCATGGCTAGTCAAGTTAGCACTACAAGTATATCTCTCACCGATGATGAAATTTTTAAATGTGATAGCCTCGACAATGAGTGAAATTATTCCAAAGAGTTTGAGGGTGATGATTTTAGTGAGTAAAAACGTGATTTCCAATCTGCATACTTCAAACTTTACACCGAGTTGTTAAAAACTAATTTTTTTTACTCTTAGGATGTGGGATTTATAGACGGAGATGAAAGCTTCGAGAGAGAGTGATGTCTTGGTGAGTCAACTCGAGAAATTGAGAGCCTCTTTGAGTGAATAACTTGTTTTTATGGGTAGGGAAAAGATCATTTTGACCAACAGAGTGTCTAATCTTACGAGGGCCTTCAAGTATCATTGGAGAATCACGAGAAACTTGAAGCCCATGTTTCCTAACTTGAGAAAGATCTCAAACGTTCTCGAGAGGTCAATGTCACTTTAGAGGACACATCTATGAAGGCAAGAAATATGTTCCTAAGTCCCACTTTAGGTTTTAATGAGATGCGTGTCACAGATTATAAGGGTGCATCCACTTCCTATACTGCACCCAAATCGGTTCCCATGTTTGTGTTAGATCCTTATGGGCCTCCACTGACCCACCAAGAAGAACTCGTCCTAGGCATTTTAACCAATGTATAGCTAAACCAATATATATTTGTACCCATTGCTAACAAATAGGTCACCTTAGGGATTTTTGTTTCAAGATAGGAAGAGCGTCTCACAGTTATGCTCCCACACATCGCCATGGAGACCTTGCTAGTATTCACTACACCAAATCTGCCGAACTATCATGGTCATTGACCTTGACAAGTTCAACTTGTCAAGGTCAACGATCGTGACAATTGTGGGGGTGACAACTTTTGTTGTCACGAACTTGTCACGATCATTGGCCATGACAAGTTCGTTAGACTTATCACTGGGGAGCCTAAGGGCCGAGGAGCCCTCGTCGCCTCCGCTACCACCGAGCCCAGACGACATCATCATAATCAACATCATTATCCTCGCCCTAATACCTGAAGGAGACATTTGATGTTAAAAAATGTTGTTATTAGTACAAATCAAAATGAATTAGAAGAAGACATGCAAATATGTACAATTACTACAAATCCAAATGAATTGTTCATGTTTAACACCTCAATTCTGAATTTCAAAACAACAGCATCTAGCACATAATATGTACAATTACTGAAAATTTGAAACACCCCCACCCCTACTACCCACACACACGCACACTACACAAGAGTGAAAATGATAAAGTTCAAATCAATTAAAAGCATTAAAAATGGATTAATAAAGTTGAAATTGGAATATTTATTACAAATTAAAAAATTATTTCAAATTCGGGTTATCATAAAAAATGGATTTATATTCGGTAGGAGCATCCAAGTCATCCACACTAATATTTAGACGCTTTGGCGCATGTAGGACAATTGACATCCACACTACTAAAGTTGTTGACCACGAATTTGTATTTCGGATATCCCATCACAGCTACCACAACTAATCACCTATTAAAGGTAAGACGCATATATTCATAGATTAGTATAAACAAAACATATATTTATAGTATGTTTCATTTTATTATGTCTTATTTATACTCGATTTTTAAATTTCAAATTTGAATTCAATTTATAATAGAAAATTCTATTTCCTCCATCTCCTCTAAATGGTGAGTGGTCACAACTTTAATCCACTAAGTATATTATTATACAGAAATTATGCAGTCCCAAACTATCCAAACAGGATAATTCAAGAGATCTCATTACAGGGGTAATGACTCTCGAATGGGTCTAAGGGCTATTGAATACATATGCATAAGAACTAGAAGGCTAGTATCTATGGACACTATATGTAATTTGAAGTATGTTTCATTTAATTATCATACTATATATATATTGTTCGTTATACAAATTAATTTTCAAAAAAGTTAAAAAATCCCACCCTCATATGGACAATAATCCAGTGATCATGCCACTTTTAAAATTAAGCAACCCAACATCGATCCACTATAATCCAACTACAATGGCAACAACAAATGTGTATCCCGTACTCCTTCTAATTCATATACTCAATTAATTCTTTTCATCAATTCAACTAACAATTAAAGTATACAATTATTAATTTACTAATTTACAATGAGGGGCATTCCTAATTGCATATGAAAGGGGCACTAATTATTAATTTACAAAAAAAATTAACAACCAATTAATATTAAATAAATTAATTCTTTTACAAGGAGCACTACAATATGAGGGGCAATATCTAATAAACCAATAAAAATTTATTTTAAAAAAATACACACACGCATATATACACACACAGCCCCCCCGACTGCCGCTGCCCAACACACACACACACACACTCACATACACACACACATACACACACACACACACACACACGCATATATACACACAATAATCACACACACATATACACACACGCACATACACCCCCCTCCCCTCCCGCCAACCCTGCCCCCTCCCCCCCCCCCCCCACGCATATATACACCACATACACACACACGCATATTTACACACACATATATACACACACGCACATATATATACACAAACATAAATGGAGGAGAAATAGAGATAGAAAACATACCAAAGTTGTAGAGAGAGAGGGGAGCAGTCGCTAGAGAGAGAGAGAGAGAGAGAAATGGAGTGAACAGAAACAGTGGGGAAAAAGAAGAGGGGTGTTTTACTGACAGAATTGTCATGGACATGTCATGGTCATTGATCGTGATAAATTTATAGGATTATCATGGTCAATGACCGTGACAAGTACAGTTGTCACAGACATGTCACGGTCATTGACCGTGACAAGCATTTGCCATGGCCTTGTCACGGTCATTGACCGTGACAAGGCTAGCCACTTAAAGGGTGCCAATTTGACCATTTTGGTGTAGTGCTTCGAGAGCATGTTGAGTATCTAGTTAATACTTCTTAATGTTTAATTGAGGAATTTCAAAGGATGTCTACTCCCTTCGAGAACACCTCCATAAGAAATTATTGAGGTCATGAATTGGTTTTAGTTTAAAGTAATTTTCATGTTGCTACCTGTTGGAACAATATGCCCCCAATTTTAAAATCTTAAATAAGAATTTCCTTTTTAAAGATGCGGAAGCGAAGATGGTGGTTCAATTAAAATAAATTAACAAATTTTAATTATTGAGTTGAAGGAAGACTTGAGTTATGTGGAAGAACCACTTGCTATCGTGGATAGGAAGGAAAAAATATTGAGATCCAAAGTGATACTACTTGTGAAAGTTGTGTGGAGAAGGAATTCCATGGAAGAAGCTACATGGGAGAGTGAGGATAGCATGCAGATTCGTTATCTATATTTTTTTGATTTGAACACCCAGGGTATGTCAATTTCGGGGATGAAATTTCCCAACGGGGGAGAATTCCGACAACCCCAATATAATTATGTTTAATTATATATGAATCATGATTACCTTATGTGATATTAATTTATATAATGCTATGTTAGTATGCTAGTCTAATCCCACCTTAATAAAGCATGAAATGTCGAATTAGTTACAAACACCAAATTTTGAAGTTTTCGATAAGAATGTTCATGTTGGAGACTAGTTTGGACCCTTATGATATAATAATTGACTTGAGGTATAAACTATATAGTTGTAGATATATGAATTATATTTTTAACACAACAAACGGTGCATTAAACGGACATCCGAATGAGAAGAAATCGTCTTTTTTCCGAACAGGGGGTAAAGTAGTCATTTAGCTTTAAATGATATTTTGTCTTATACGATGCCACATGTTATATTTTGATTGGACCAAGGGGGGTGCCCTTATCCTGACTGATAACCCTTGAATTAAGCTCTTCCTTCAGCATATTTCATCCATGGAAGATTTTTAACCTAAGGAAAGAGAATTTTGATGTTTATGAAGAAGGTGGGAGGAGAAATTAAAGAAAAATTCATAGAAAATTACGTAAAAGCCTCTAAGGTAATTCCTTCCATAAATGTTGTTTATTTTTTTTGTATTACTTATTTAAATGATATAAATCATCAGTTTTTTACTAAAATTCCATGTCTTGATGTGTACTTATGTATAGATGCAAGTTTAAGAAAAATTGAACGTGCAAACCCTTGAAATTTATTCGTTTAGAAACCTTGTGTATTCAAACTTATATATCTTTTGGTATACCTACTGAAATTGATTCATTCTAGTTGGAGATTTACATAGACTCATATATGTATATCATATCCTAACATTATGCAAAAATACCAAGAAATGAATCTTGGGTGATAGTTTGAAGTCGAGGTGTAAAATCTGCCCCAAAAGGATAAGTATGCATACCTCGTGTTTAGAGTTTCATTTGACATACCAAATGAACTCTGAAATTATGAAATTTTAATCTTATATTATTCAATATGTTTTCTGAAATTGGGTGAAATATCATAGAAAGTTATGATGTATAAAAATTATGAAAATTCTTGGAAGATGACTGAACGATAGAGGATCCTATAGGGAGGATTTGCTATGTAGTAAAGAAATGGGTGTATCTTGCTCTAGGAAACTTGGAATAATCTGTCGTCTTTTGTGTTGGAAACCTAATATGATAAGGATTGGATAACTAAGAAGATTAAAGTAGGTTTGTGCTATAATTTGAATATGTTAGATATTATAACCTGAATCTAGATGTGACTTCGTTTATGATGAATGATTTGAATAGAATCATATGATGCTTATGAATTGAGTTATGTTCAAGTTATTCTTTGAATTGTTAATATTCTTATGATGATACTAATATTGTAATAATGATAGGAAGAGAAGAATAACCGATTGAACAAGCTCCAAATAAAGGAAAAGGGACAGACTGTTAAAATTCTAAGGTGAGTGCACTTTTGAATGTTTCACATATTGATATGAAAATGATATGATGGTTATGAATATACCTCTAAGAGTAGGATTTGTTTGGATATTAAATTATCCAGGATTGGTTTGAATACTTCGGTATTCAGGATTTGTTTAGATATTCAAATATCGAGGATTTGTTTGGGTCTTATGATCCAGGATTGGAATTGGACAAAGATCTAATGATTTGTTGGAACTTATGTTTCAGGATTTGTTATAACTAATGGGTAGGATTGTTTGGATTTTATATCCACAGATTTGATATAGAACTATTAATTCATTTCAGGGAAGGAGTACCTCACTAAGCTTAATGTTTATGGTTTATATTTTAATATTTTGAGGTTTGTACGCTGCCAGTTAGGATACCATATAATGGGAGATTTTGAGAATTTCACCGATAGAGAGAACTCGGGTTTACATAAGGGATTTTGTCATTGTCATAGTGAAGATTTTGATACACTCACACATTGTATATATTGTGTTAGCATGGGTTAATTTAATGTTTGTAATAGTTAATCACAGTATTGTATAACCGCTAATTATGACTCTGATGTTGATTAAGTCATGGTACAAGAACAGTATTATATTCATTATGCATATAAATATTGATAAGTGGATTATATTTCAAATGGACTGAAGATTATGATTTAATTGTTATGAAAATAAATGATTAGAATGGATTTGTGCTCCGGGTGTGACACTGATTGATAAGCACCCAAAAATATTTAATTTATGTCCTAAATAGGATCATTTTATTCGCTTGTTTGTAATAAAATTGACATTATGTTCGTATTTATTTATTTCACAGGTCAACCAACAATTGAAGCATCAAATAGTGTTTAATCGATGTAATTGCGACAAAGTAGCGGTCAAAATCATCAACGAAGAAAATCAAAGCATCGTGAAGACAAAAATCCTTTTTGAACTTGCTCAAATGCGTTCTGATTCATTAAACTCAGTCCCGTACCAAGAGAAACCTAAACCGAGCCTACGTCATCACCCGAGCATTGTATGTTTTTAGTTTGTAATTTTATTATTTTTTATAGTTTTATTTGAGTCGTATATAATTTTTAGGATTTTTATATTTTATTTGTGTGCGTATAGTTGTAAATACCATGGTCCGTTAGTTTGCGTCGAGTGTTTTTCATATTTTTGTGTACAATAGGTAAATATATTTTATTAAGTTTTCATTTATTTATTTTTATTAGCATGATTTTATAATTATTATTTTACTTAATTTTATTCTATTTTATCCGAGTCTTTTATTTTTAGGTTAAGAATTTAATTCGTTTAGTTTTAATAGATTTTAAATTTTTTATTTTAGTTTTATATTTATTTTTAATAGATTAATAAGTATTTATTTATTGATTTATTTAATTATTTTTATATTTTAATAGGTTATGATTTTATTTTATTTTATTCTTAATTTTAATAGACTTTTTTTTTTAATTAATTGAATCTTTAGATTAGTTTTATTTAATTTTTTTATGTACAAATTACACACACACCCTACCTACCAAGGTAGCATAAACATCCACACACCCAAGTATTGCTCTCACCTGTTACATCACTCCTCTCACCTGCCGCCCATCTCCATAAAATCCGGCCAACCAAGCCTGCTATACCCGAACCAAGCCTCTCCCCTCTTGCTGAAACCCGACCTTACCTTCCCATTCTGGCGTCCAGAAGCAGCTCAGACCTGCCACCAAATGCATGATATACAATTTAATGAGATAAGACCAATAAGCTTATATAAGTTTTTCAATAAAATTTTTACTAAGATCATTTCTAGTAAACTTCGTAAAATCCTCCTAGACATGATGAAGTACAAGAATTTTTAGGGTAATATTGCTATTAAAATCAATATGGCTAAGGCTTATGATAAAGTATTTTTAGGGTAATATTTCAAATGGTTCTACCACCAACTATGCATGATATACAATTGCCTCAAGACTTGCCACAAATGATACAAACACCCACTACTCAACAGACCAACTTTGATTGCCACGACCTTATCTAGGTGATGACTGAACGAGCTCCGAATTGTCACTGTTATCACTTTCATCACTTAAACAACAATTTCTCAACTAAGGTTTATAAATATTGCTTGGCCTTTTTTTTAATATTTTTTTGCTTTTGATCGTAATAGATTAAATAAAATTACATAACAATGCATGACTATTAAGTTAGGTATATTATATCAAAATATATTTGGTCTATTTATTTTATAATTTAGGTACATTATTACAATAAATTTGATATTTTATGTTTTGGTATTTAAAAGTGGTAGGTTCGATAAATTAGTTTTTTAAATGTGTAAACCAAAATCAATCATAAAAAAATCGGTAGTTTCAATTTTCGGTAAGTAAAAAAAGTAAGTCTTTACTAATTTTTTTTAATACGAAATGCTACGGTACACATTTTACCCTGCCACAAACATCTAGTTGCATTGTTGTCCTATTCTGTTTGTACATTAGCTATGATGCGCAATAAAATGATTTTCGATATTTATCATCAACGTTGTATCATGTGTTCAATTTATGGAATCAATGTAATCTCATATTTGAATAAGCTTAACGAGTGTAGCTTAAAACCTACGCACTTCAAACTCGAGAAGATGACAAGAATAAGATATCATCTTTATAGTAGCTGTGTTGGTGTGTACATAATGTTGGTGGAGTAGGGCCATGGTTGTAGACCATGACCGGGCAACTCTCTTACCTCTTTTCTTCCTTTTGAATAAGTGATAGTGTTTCACATTCATGCATATATGTGTGTTAGTGCTTCTCTCATCTCCCAAACCTTTCATTATTCAAATACAATATTAATGATCCGAAAGTTTATGAAAAATATATTTTTCATAACTATGAAATAAGGCATTAAAATTATATACAAATGCATCCAATGACTTAAAGGAGGGAATCCAGTCCCTAGAGTGCCATTTCCTCATGACTACTGTGTTTGTAAATATATTTTTTCTTATTTTCTTTTTGATATTTCTTAAATTTCTTATTTTAATTACCTAAAATTGATTAATATTAATATAATTGAAAACTTTAGATTTCACAAGATCTATTTATACATATTTTAAATTATTAGAAACTCCTAAGACTTGAACACCCCTCTCCACACATACAAATATTATGTTAAAGTGGTTTTACAATTTTTCATTTTGAAAAAAATATCATACATGGATACATTTTTTAATTTTCATGAAAAAAAATTGACAAATAAAATAAAAAAGAACTTTATTTTTGCTAGAAAGAGAAAGGAACTTTCCTAACTATTGCTGGCATGTCTACATCGCTTTCGTGAATATTCAAAATGTGTAACATGTATCTGACTCAAAGACTAAGATGGGAAAATGTGGTCCCGAAAATAAAAAGTTTACTGCTAGAGAGCATACCTGAGGAGGCATTACATGCACTTGTTAATAGACCTACACACATTATCACAGAAATAATTTCACATGTATCATTAATTTTTAAAATCAATTAATACTAAAAATGTTTTTCACCGTCTCAAAATACAATTATTTAAGGCACTCCTTTATTTTCTTCGATCCGTAACCTACTTCATATACAATTTTTATTTAAGACAATCAATTTTCTTCTATCCTTCACCTACTTCATATTCAATTTTTATTTAAGACAATCATTTTTTTTAAAATAAAAATAGTCAATATTTTGTTTATGCCTAATCAAATTTTTATTCTTTATTTTTTCAAAAACAATTTTATTCTTTATTTTTCTTTATAAAAGTAGTTCCAATTTTTTCCTCTATGAAGATGTATTGAAAAAACAAAAGATACTAAATATGAGTTCTTTCAAACATTAGAGTAAGAATGTCATCCAACCTCATGTAATTAAAACTCCCGCTATCACTACTCTTTCACTCGAGTGCAAATTTTTGTATATGTTTTCGACTTGATTTGTGATGTTTTATCTGTAATACCATTGAACCACTTGTTATCACTTTGTTATCGTCATTCTGACAATAAAATTCAAATTATATTTTCTCTTTTTTTTTCACTACAAAATTAAATTTGCAACACAACAATCTTACGTAGTAGCATAATAATAAAAAATGATAGTAAAATTTATTTGTGCACTTTGACGAATGAGCATAATTGCTTGCACTCTACTGACTAGGGGTGGGCACGGTCCGGTCCGGTCCGGGTTTTGCCTATTTTTTGGACCGGACCGAATATTCGGTCCTCAATTTTTTTGGACCGAGACCGGACCGATTAATTCGGTTAACCTACTAATTCGGTCCATGCTTTTTTCGATTCGGTCCGAGTTAAAATTCGGTCCTGACCCTATTTTATATATATGTACTTTTTATGAATGTGTTATCTATTTTTCTCACAAATATATATACAAAAAAATAATACTCGAAACTCCAAGTGATATTTACATGGTTTTTTTTAACCCAAATGAAAAAATGTCTATACATATGTAAAATGTTCCAAATTAAATTCATAAGTTATATACATTAATTCAAAAACTATATATAAGAAGCACAATAACATTATTTTTATTATATATATATATGGGAATCGGTCCGGTCCGGTCCAAATCGGTCTTTTAATATAGTGGACCGCGGACCAGACCGATTTAATCGATTTTTAGTTTTTGTGAACCGATTTTCGGACCGGTTTCAAAATAGCCTTAATTTTCGGTTCGGTCCATTCGGATCGGTCTTTTTTTTGTCCACCCCTACTACTGACCAGAAGCCCAACCAAATCTGCAGTCTGATGTTTGAAAAGACGGCAACATTAGTATATATTTTTTAATAAAAAAATTATTTAAAAAATTAGGAACTGGACATGTAAAGAAAAAACAAGTTATGAAAATGGTATTTAATAAAACAATTTTTTTATCGATGAAAACAAAAACAAGGATTATTTTTAATATAAGGATAAACTTGATATTTTTTAAACAACCTAAAACCAACGTAACAAAATAGCTATTACATCTTATATTCTAACCAACATTACTTTAAGTATTAACAATAAGTAGAATTTAACAAGTGATAGTTTTTGTAGAGTAGGGTGTTTTTCTTGTAGTGAACGGGTGCACAGTCATCATACCCAAGTATGCACACGCCCACTTGGACATACACATAAACACATTCCCTCTCAAAAACCGTTATAACTTTTAGCCAGCTGGTTTAGAAGGAAGATTTTGATAATGTTCTTCATAGTGCCTTACATAATCATCGTGGTATTATGAACGATATTAATGAGTTTACTGAAGTTTGGAAAAAAAACATTTATGGTAACATTTTTAACAATAAAAGGAGGCTTATTCCACCTCACACAATTCCGACAGAAAAATCTTTAAAACTAATAGAATGATATCCTCTTACATGAAGAGTTGTTTTGACATAAAAAATCAATGGATGTGGAAAGGAGATAGAAATACCACAGTTTGTCATACTTCTAGAGTCATTAAAAAGAGAAGCAACCAAATTAATAGTATTAAAGTTTAAGGAATTGTGTAGACAGTCATAATATAATTATTACTTACGTTAATAACAACTTTATGAGCTTTGTTACTACTTCCCATAACAGTAGGATATAACTCATGCGATGCGTGAAAGGATATCAATGGATCTTTAAATAAACGACTAAAAAAACGAATTTATTCCGTGAAAGTATTTTGGAATGATAAAAAAACATAATATTTTATGTACAATATCAAATAAGAAGTCCTCTTTCATATTAACCATAACATTTAAGAAAATATATTAAGGTTTGTGTGTAGAATTGATTGAAAAAGGGGTGGTTATGTCATATTATACTATCCATTCCTATTTGATATGATTAATTTATGTGTTGTGTTATATGATATTATTTACTCACAATTTGTACTATTTATTCTTATCTATCAACGTTTACTATAAAAAATAAAAAACCATAATAAGTGACATGAAATGGCCTTTTAATTTTTAATTTTTCATTGTGTAATAATAGCAACAGCTTATTAGGTTTAGGATTTAGTTCTAACACCATATAGTACTTTGTAAAGTCCAGTAGGTTATCTATAGTCACATTGACAAATTTGAATACTGGAAAAAATGGATGGCTTATGATTGTAAAGTTTAATGGCCGATGGAACTTTCCCAATTAATATCCCGAGCCTTATTTTTTAGGTGTTTTCTATTGCAATCATAAATAAAAGCTTCAAAAATAAATGATAGTCATACAATATCTCCATTGAGACATGGTGGTGAAACATAAATTAACTCCATATTTTTTTTGTCATGGAAGCGTGTGTAGGTAAATCAAGGGCCACTCTCTCATTTGATGTAAAAAGAAACGAACATGAAAGCAGTCTATGATCAATTAGCTTTCAGAAAAAACCATTAAATATACGAAGTTGAAGGCATTCGGCTCGCATTTTATATTCATCATGAACCCGTTGGTGGTGGTTCTCTATTTTTTTTGTTTGTTATATTGTCGTGATAACGATTCTGAATCCGGACATTCTGACTTGCGAGCAAATGTCTATGAGTCCCGGTTGCTGGTCGGCGATGATTTTGGTTGATTCCATCCCTCTCTTTTTGGCCGATCAAATTAAATCTCACAGATCGTCTCAAATATCAAGAATTTTTCAATGACTCATAGCGAATATACGACCAATCTGGGTTGATGGTTACTGGGTATCACGATGTCGGTGGTTCGTCAAGCATCTTGAAGCCCAAATGGTTAGAAATTCAAATTCCATTATTTATGTTTGGACATAAATATACAGATATTGCTGTTCGTTGTGAACCCACCACTTCAGTCGAGACCAAATCCTCGAAATTTCTCGGTAGCCAAGAAAATTTAAAAATCCTCATAATTTCTTGTGGTTAATGATGGGGAAAATTTACGTTGTAAAAATATTCACGGTGCAAAAGAAGATTGGAGACGAGAGAAATCTGGCAGGAGGCTGATTTGTATTACTTTTTGACTTGAAGTTGGTTCGTAATATGGGACCTTATTTTGTAAGTTAGATTGCTTGCTAAACCCCCACAAATTGTTTGTGAACTTGTGTTGGCCCATTAATCTTTCTTCGACTTGGGACCAGTAATAACACTAAAAAAAGATTACATTGCTGAGCAATGCCGGTCCTGAGATTTATAGTACCCTGTGTGATACTTAATTTAGGGCCCTTCCAAAAAAATATTCTACAAAAGTATCAAATACCTAAAAACTCATTGAAAAATTATTTCTCTTTAATAATAAATTTATCAACCCTCCCTTAAAAGATTGTGTCACCTCTTCTATTCTTTTTTGTTTTTTCCGTTTTTGATATCCGGATGTTTGTTTTTTTGGTAACATTTCTAAAAATTACAAATTTATAAATAAAAATAAAACACGCAATTAACAACGAATCTAATAGATAATTTTATTCTAAAAATATCTCAATTGATTGAATATAAAAAATATGGAAAAATGTCACCTGGTTTGAGCCTTTTATTCCCTCTCCAATTTGATCGACTTGATTAATGTAGAAAGAAAGAACCTGATAAAAAGAATTAATTACATAAAAAACAGATTAGTAAGACCTTGATGAATTTAAAAAAAATTATTAAAAAAAATACATTAATAAAAGAGATTAGCATATGTTTAAAAAATGAATAAATTAAAAAAAGTATCCATAGTTTTAATCTATTATTTATTTATTTATTCATAGATTAAAAGTTCTAATAAAGTATGAATACTTTTAAGTCTAGTCCTAATAAACTATGAATATTTTTTTGCTGTAAAAAAAACAAGTTGCAAAAGCAAACATTAGTAAATTTACCTTTGTTTTGTCTTGTATAGACTATTGGGATTACAGCCTTATCCTCCAAACCTTCTGCAAAAATGAAAAAAGAATACACTAGTTGCAGTTTTGTTGCTTGCACAGAGTATAGAGAGAGAGAGAGAGAGAGAGAGAGAGAGAGAGAGAGAGAGAGAGAGATAGGGACGTAGCAGAGAGGAGAGGGAGAGAGTGGGGCGTACAAGAGAGAGAGGAGCGAGAGAGAGAGAGAGAGAGAGAGAGAGAGAGAGGGGGGGGGGGAACCAAAAAGATTTTGTGGGTAGTTGAAAAAATGGACTACTAAAAAAATTATAATCTTAAACGAGTTGGGTGAGATTTTTTGGGGAAGTTGAATCATTCTTTTTTTTTTGGAGGGGATAGTTGAAAAAATGGGCCCCTAAAAATGATAATCTTAAATGAGTTAGGTGAGATTGTTTTGGAAAGTTGAATCATTCTTTTTTTTTTTTGGATACTTGAAAAAATGGGCTCCTAAAAAAATTGTAATCTGAAATGAGTTGGGTGAGACTTTTTTGGGAAGTTGAATCATTTTTTTTATAGTTGAAAAAATAGGCCCCTAAAAAACTAAACTCATTTAAAAAAATATTTTTTAATATACATAAAATATTTTTGAACCCCTAAAATACACATATACTAATTCTTATTTTAAAATGGGCCCTGTGCCACTGCCCACCCGACACATGGCCAGGGCCGGCCCTGTTGCTGAGTAATTTAATTAGTGGGCCAACAAAGAGCCAAGAACCAAGAACTCCACTATTTAACTCCCTCCCTGAGGTTCAATCAATGATATCATTCAGAACACACTTTTAATCAGAAGCTCAAAATTTCTTATGCTGTGATCGAACAAAATTAAACAAAATTAGAAATAACAATTGAAAGAGATAAAAAAAGGTGAAGAATAAAAGGAAAAGGAATTTCATATGCTGTTGTGATGAAATCCAGAGGCAAGATGGAAGTTTTTATACTTCTAAGAGAATATAAATGAGTCATTTTGGAGAAAATAAAGGGTCGGATTCTTATATAAAAAGGGAGACAAGACAAAAGATGGAAAGACGAAATTAATTAGGAGAAAAAAAAGCATGAGATAATGTGGACACCTTAAAAAGAACGAAGAAAGAGAAGAGAGGAGAGACAATGATAGCGTTTGTGGGTACCCTAAATTTAGCATTATAGGCCTGGACGAGTAGCCTTGCCTTAGGGGCCCAAAGCCCAGGCCCATCACCTTTTATACTGATCCGATTATTCGACGATCCCATGAAGAGAAGTTATGGGGGAGCGCGATCCCATGTAAGAAAGTTACAGGGGAGATGGCTAATAACGAGGAACCCATCACCCCCACTAACCAAGATATACATGTATAAATTAAACCCTAAGTCCGGGGCAAAGGACAAGTTGTATTCTATGTACTCATTCTTCAGAATATAGAAAAATAACACTGACTGCACCATCGTGGACGTAGGCACATCTTTGCTGAACCACGTATACCCGTTGTTGTGTGATTGGCATTTTATTTACCTTTTCTTGGTCATTACCTCTTTCATATTTATTTGTGTTGCATAATAATTGTCACCACAATTGGCGCCGTCTGTGGGAAACGTTCATCTTTCCCTAATAAGAGCCCACACCTAGAAAAAATCTAAGATGTCTAGTCACAGCAGCAACGCTCCTCAAGCAGGAGATATTCAGGAGGCACCTGCCCCTCACAGGATTAGGTCTGAAGTCCGACGTTCAGATCAAGGGGCTCGCTTAGAAAGGCCAGCCTCAGAAGAAAGTCAAGGACCAGCAAGGTCCACGCAGATATCTAGATTGATCGATGCATACGAAGCAAGGCTCCATGAGCAGAGGGAGTCTTCTCGCAGATATGAGGCTGAGAATGCTCGCTTGAAAAGAAGACTGGAAAAACTGGAGAAGGAACTACGTCCTGATACCAGGAGACGCCCCTATCGCACTCCTAGCCCTCAGGCGAGCAAATCTCGCAGTCGAGGAAGGATCCCTAGGTGGCAATATCGAGGGGACGAAGGTGGCGACTCAGACGACGACCTCCGCGAACAACTAAGAAAAGCTCGCCGCTACCAGAGCCCTGCTCGCAGCGACGACAACATACGGAACCTGGTCCGCAGAGAGATGGACCAACATCCAGCTCACCGTGGCACCAGGTTCGCCAGAAGAGACCTCAATACCCAGATGAAATCACCCTTCACGGGGGAAATTGAAGAAGAAGAGGCCCCCAAAAAGTTTTCCATTCCAAGGTTTAAGATTTACGACGGGAAGACTGATCCCATAGATAATGTCAGGCAGTACCGCCAGGCCATGACCCTCTGGAATCACCGAGATGCACTGATGTGCCGTATATTCCCCTCGAGCCTTCATGATGTGGCCCAGAAATGGTTCGAGAAACTCCCTCACCGATCCATCAGGAATTTCAATACCCTGGCCGAGCTCTTTACGGCCCGGTTCATCACCAACAGCTCCCATCCCAAAAGGATGGATTCTATATTAACAATGAAGAAAACGCCTCAGGAGACACTCCGAGATTACGCCAAGAGGTACTGGGAGTTATTCAACGAGGTCGAGGACTGCGCGGAAGAAGTGGCAGTGGATTCATTCAAAATTGGGCTACCTAGCTCTTCCCTCCTTTAACAGTCCTTGACAAAGAAGGAAGCTATGACCATTGATGACCTGATGGCTCGGATTGAGAAATACGCAAAGGTAGAAGATGTCACCCGCCTTAACGTAGGAGAAAACGGTCGAGCCAAGCTCACTACCAAGGGAAGTGAGAAAGTTGAGAACCAGAAAAAGGAGGAAAGAGTGGGGGCAAGAATGGCTCCAAAAATAGAGGAAACCCTGACGTTACAAAATCGTTCCAAACGGTCAACACCGTCTTCAAAGAACCAATCTACAAAATTCTCGCGAAGATCAAGGATGAGCCTTTCATCAAATGGCCCCGAAAAATGGGAGGAGACCCCTCGAAAAGAAACAATGCATTAAGATGCACTTTCCATAAAGAGGGAGGGCATAAGACCGAGCACTGCAAGGCTCTTAAGTCCCACCTCGAGGAGTTGGCCCAATCCGGGCATTTGAATGACTTTGTGGAAAAGAAGGTAGAAAGAGTAACTGCCCACAAAGAGGCGAAACCAGACAACGTATTGGAAGATGACGCCGAACACTAATTTGCGGTAATCCACGGAGTATCTGATGTTAAGCAAATCCAAGGTAACTCATCTCGAATGGAGGTAAAGAAACTGACATCGTAATGCACGCTTTTCAGATTGATCCAGCAAAATCACAGTCAGGGAAACGTCGGCGAGCAGAGGACATCAACTACAACAAGCATATTGTCTTCACGGATAAAGACCTCGTGGGAGTAAGGACCCCACATCATGATGCCTTAGCCATTACACTCAGGATAGCCAACTTTGACATCGACAGGCTGCTCGTCGATCAAGGAAGCTCATCCGAAGTAATGTACATTGACTTGTTCCGGAAATTGAAGTTGAACATCGCCGACCTAAAGGGAACCACTATCCCTCTGGTCGGCTTCGCTGGGAAGATGACCATGCCTCTGGGCAAAATAGTACTGCCAGTGCGCGCTGGAAATATTTCCAAAATGATCGAATTCTTGGTGGTCGACATCTATTCACCTTATCAAGCCATCCTCGGCAGGGGATGGCTTCATGCAATGAAGGCAGTCTCCTCGACCTACCACCAAAAACTCAAATATGTCATCGATCGGGGAGTGATGGAGATACATGGCGACCAGGCCATGGCAAGAAAGTGCTTCTTAGCGGCCATCCGACCAAAGTCGGAGAAAAGAGCTGTTCAAACCAGCGAGAAGGTGGAGGAAGGTGCAATTCCTTCCAAATATCAATTAAAATATGGAAGGCCTGGAGTGGAAGAAACCAGGCTCCTCCCCTCCGAGCGCATCGTCGAGGACTTGGTAGAAGTGTCGGCTAAAGAAGGCGACAATAGCAGAATCTTCCTGATCGGAACCTCACTCACTGACCAAGAGAAAAAGGATTTGTCAACCTTACTCAGAAACAACATAGACGTTTTCTCTTGGGAACCCTATGAGCTGCCAGGAATCAATCCCAATATGGTCTGCCATCAGTTGCACGTCGATCCCACATTCAAGCCGATAGCGCAGAAGGCACGACGAACTGCCCCCGAGAAGGCCAGAGCAATAGAAAAAGAAGTCGAAAAACTACTGGATGGAGGGTCCATACGGGAAGTGCAATTCTCCAAATGGTTATCCAACCCAGTGGTAGTTCCAAAAAGCAACGGGAAGTGTAGAGTTTGCATAGACTTCAGTGACCTTAACAAAGCCTGCCCCAAGGATAGCTTCCCTCTTCCGAAAATAGACCAACTAGTAGACACCACCGCAGCTCACGAACGAATGAGTTTCCAGGACGCATACTCAGGCTATCACCAGATTCCCCTGTATGCCCCAGATCAGGACGAAACGACGTTTATCACAACGGTTGGTTTATACTGTTACAAGGTCATGCCTTTTGGGCTAAAAAATGCAGGGGCAACCTATCAGCGGCTAGTTACTAAACTGTTCAAAAATCAGATGGGAGACACAATGGAGGTCTATATCGATGACATGCTCATCAAGAGCAAGGAGAAGGAAAATCACCTCTCGGACCTATCAAGTACCTTCGAAATCCCCAGGAAGTACCGAATGAAACTCAGCGCGAGCAAGTGTTCCTTCGGTGTCCAGTCAGGAATGTTTCTTGGGTATTTGGTCAGCAAGCAAGGCATAGAGGCTAATCCGGACAAGATTGATGCAATTAAAACAGTGCAAACTCCTCGCACAATCCGCGATGTACTGAAGCTCACTGGAATGCTCGCTGCTCTAAATCGTTTCATTTCTAAATCCTCCGAGAGATGCAAACCCTTCATCCAACTCCTAAAAGGCAGCAAAACAGTAGAATGGACCCCAAGTTGCTCACAAGCATTAAACGAGCTCAAGTCCTACCTAAGCCCCCCACCACTGCTTGTCATACCACAGCAAATGGACTCTTTGTACCTCTACCTCTATGTATCCAGCCATACTATCAGCTCAGCGCTAATGTGTGAAGTTACAGGGATTCAACATCTAGTCTATTACGCGAGCAAAACCTTATTAGACGCCGAGCAGCGCTACCTACCATTGGAAAAGCTCGCATTCGCTCTAGTAATGGCCTCGAGGAAACTGAAGCATTACTTCGAAGCTCGTACGATCATCGTCCTTACATCACACCCCCTCAAGGTTGTCCTAAAGAAGGCGGATTTGTTGGGCAGACTGTCTAAATGGTCAGTCGAGCTCGGCCGATTTGACATCCAATTTCAACCATGGACAGCTATCAAGGGCCAAATCCTTGCTGATTTCATAGCTGAATTCACAGGCGAAGAACCCTTCGACCAGCCTAAGCCAACATAACTAAATAACCAGGCTGCAGGGGAAAGCTGGAAACTATTCGTTGATGGAGCCTCAAACTCAAAGGGGGCAGGAGTAGGAATTGTTCTCATCACTCTAGAAAATACAGTCCTCGAGCAAGGAATCAGGCTGGAATTTGCAGCCTCCAACAACGAAGCAGAATACGAAGCCTTAATAGCAGGTCTCCAAAAGGCACAAACTCTGAGAGCAAAGCATTTGCAGGTATTCGAAGATTCTCAACTAGTTTCCAATCTGATAAGTGGAGACTATAACGCGAAGGATGAGAGAATGGCAGCCTACCTCTCTTTGGTAAAAAAAATTAATGATGAACTTTGAAGAGATCAACATCCAACAGTTTCCCAGGGGGCAAGACAGCCACGCTGACGCCTTAGCAGCCCTGAGCTCGGCAGTTGATTCTAGCCTTAAAAGGATCATCCCTATCAATTTCCTCAGTTGCCCAAGCATTTACCCCAACTGCGAGCTGACAAAGGCAAAACCAATACTCCAATTAGAGTCAGCCCCCAGCTGGATGGATCCCTTGAAAGACTATTTAAATAACGGAACGCTCCTAGAAGATAAAAGGACTGCCCACCAAATAAGAGTCAAAGCTGCTCGCTTTCACTTATCCACGGGAGGCGACTTGTATAAAAGATCTTTCTCCGACCCCTACCTTAGATGCGTCCACCCAGGCGATGTCAAGGCAGTGCTTCACGAGCTTTACGAAGGAATCTGCGGGAGTCACATCGGAGGAAGGTCTCTAGCCTTCCGAGCAATGAATGAAGGTTATTGGTGGCCATATATGCAAAAGGACTCCGTAGTATATGTCCGCAAATGCCTAAAATGCCAACTTCACGCCCCATAGTCCACCAGCCCGCTAGCGAGTTAAAATCCTTGACCAGTCCCTGGCCCTTCGCCCAGTGGGGAATGGACATCGTGGGACCATTGCCCACCGCTGCCGGCAATCGCAAATACCTGTTGGTTGCAACTGATTACTTTACCAAGTGGATCGAGGTAGAACCACTGGCGAACTTCCGAGATGCTGACATGATGAGGTTCATATGGAGAATTATAATCACTCGATTCGGGATCCCCAGAACCATCATCACTGACAATGGAACACAGTTCGAGAGTGGCCCTTTTCAGGACTTCTGCGACCAACACGGGATCAGGCACCACTTCAGCTCGATGTCCTACCCTAAAAGAAACGGACAAGCTGAGGCTTCCAACAAGATAGTGATCGCTAGATTGAAGAAGCGGTTAGAGCGAGCCAAAGGCGCGTGGACAACCGAGCTACCGCATATCCTATGGGCGTACAATACCGCTCCTAGGCGAGCCACCGGAGAAACGCCATTCTCACTAGCATATGGTATGGAGGCGATCATCCCACTAGAAGCAGGATTGCCTACAATGAGATCCGACCTTGTCGAGCAGGGTCAGAACGATCAGGCTTTGCTCGCTGAACTCGACTTGGCCGACGAGCGCAGGGAACTTGCCCTAGTAAAACTAGTGAGCTATCAGCAACAGCTCGCGAAACACTACAGCAGAAGGGTCAATCCGAGGAAATTCGAAGTTGGGAACTATGTTCTAAGAAAGGTCCTAGGCAACACAGTGAAGCCATCAGACGGTAAACTGGGCCCAAACTGGGAAGGACCTTATAAGATAATTAGAGACGACCTGCAAGGTGCCTATCTTTTGAAAACGATGGAGGGAAGAGAGATACCACGAGCATGGAACGCAGCTAATCTCAAGAAATTCTATTTTTAGGAGTTCTATTGTTAGATCTTTTATTGTACTCATTATGGGAAAGGACAGTTTATTTCTCAATTCACCAATGAAAATCTCTCAGTTGATCACTCTCTAAAAAGTAACAATTATATCTTATTGCACATCCTTTTCAAAGCATCACAGGTATAATGGTTGACATAGCAGGGGAACACCCCTCCTTAGGTCATAGTCATGAAGCACGACAGACCTCTTAGCATTGCCCATGGCAATATATGAAGCCCTACAGAGTATTCTTAGGCATCAAACCTACTTTTGTTAAACAAAATCCTGACCGAATGAAGACATCCAATACCAGGTGTGTCCTCGCCAATTGCCCTACTTAGGCCTAAGGGAGTGTGACGACACGACCTAAAAGGTAAAGGGAGGGCACAATGGCATTCTTATACTGGACTGGGCGGACACTCACATGACAAAATAAAAAGCATTGTGAAGCTGCAAAAATATAAAAGGATTGGATGAACACGTTTAGTCGGCAAAATTGCCCAAAACTCGAACTTCTCAATAATCTTTTATATATTTACAAACAATGATAGTACATGTTTAGTCGGCGAAGCTCGCCCAAAGAATTTACAATAATTAAAAAGTAAATCTCAAGAATGTGGAAGCCTCCGAGCAAGATAATCAGCAACTTTAGC
Source organism: Sambucus nigra (assembly GCA_949130495.1). Classification (NCBI taxonomy): domain Eukaryota; kingdom Viridiplantae; phylum Streptophyta; class Magnoliopsida; order Dipsacales; family Adoxaceae; genus Sambucus; species Sambucus nigra. The sequence continues at coordinate 488,966,922 of OX422220.1, read as the reverse complement.
TCTCCTTCCATCATCAGGAGCAGGGGCGAGCTCCTCCACGACCTCATTTGCGTCCAATTCCAATAATCGTCGGGGAATGGCATCAATGGGTATCCATCGATCATCCCTCCTGAATGGATTAGGCATCAGAGTAGAGGAGGACATCTCGTGTCGATACCACAGCGTCGAGTTCCTCGGGACCTGCAGCTCTTTGAGGGCACTCAACCACCCCCTGATGAAGGATAACTCTTCAAACTCTGATAGTCTCATCGGGGCTTCCAGCCAGCCTTGATCGTAGCCATCGGACCATACTTGTCGAGGACAGTTCTTGAACAAATGCCGTAGACGGGTAACGTCCCTCTAGAGCCCAGCAGCAGTCACATAGGCTCGCCGAACATCGCCACGCAGCTCCTCCATTTCCCTCTCATGCTGTTCCTCGAATTACCTATTCCTACCCCTGGCACTCCTACCAGCACGTGGGAGGGGAGGCCGAGCAGCTCGCGATGAAGAACAGCCTTGTAGGACTGCCGAAACGATGCTCGGCGAATTCTCCTTAAGCTTCGAGACCTCCCGCCTCAGGTCTTCATTCTCCCGCTGCAGAAACTCCCCAACTTGGTTGATCTCGGTGGCCTCCAGTAACTTCGCTCTCAGCTCGCTAACTTCTTCTTGCACTGAAGCACCGATCTCTTCCATTTACTGGAGCCTGTCCTTCAACTTGGCCACTAGCTCGGACTGATCCTTATATTTCTGGTTCATTGACTTAGCAAACCTGCAAAGCCTAGCAAAGGCCTGGCGAACTGCAGGGCTTGCATTAGGACCAAGAGTCCTACCTAGTTGGGAGGTAACAGGAATATAGTCATCCACATCAACCAACTACAAGTAAAAGAAAGAGAAAAGAAAGAAATCAGCATAAACAAAAATGAAGTATTTTCATTGATAGTAAACGAGGTTACATCAGATCAAAAAAGACAAAAAATAAAAAATTACAAAGAAGCCCTATCAATTAACAACCTCGGATGGCCCAGAGGTGGATGGACCCTTGTCCTTATCAGCATCAGCAGGGGCATTACCCTCTGCAGGGGTGTCCACTGCCCTCTCGACCAAAGGAGCATCAGTAGAAGTCGCCTGAGAGACAGGATTGGTGCCTTCAGCAGTTGGGGCTGGGTCCTCTTCTACGACTGGCTTTGGCCCTGGATTGTGCTCGTCAAAGAGGGGGGATGCAACGTCCACCCCAGTATCCACGAGAGACTTATTCCACCATTTCTTGGAGTTTAGACGGCTGATATAGCCTATCTGAACCTTAGCGTCCTCATACGCAGCAGCCCATCCAGAGTTGTACGAATCTTCCTTAAGAGTGGATGTCTGGGCTTTCTCCGCCTCCAGTTGCTCGGCCAGAACCCTGTTCTTCTCTGCAAGGTCTAGCTTGCTCGAGCATACCAGGTCATACGCCTTCCTCAGCTCGCCAAGCTCCCTGACAGCATCATCTCTCTCGCGAGCAGAATTAGCAAGAGCCAAGGCAGATGAAGCTCGAGCTGCATCAGCAGCCTTTAGATCGGCCTCCAGCTGGGAACCCCTGGCTACCAGAGAAGATTTTTGCTGCTCCACCTCACCATTCCTTCTCACCAGCTCGTCGCGAGAGCGATAGAGCACAGCGAAGTCGGTCACAAACTGCAAAGAACAAGGAATGGATCAGGAAGAAGAAACCATCAAAACTGGTTAGAAGAAATTGAGAATTAAAAGAGAAACTTTACCAAGGCGAGCCTCTGGCTAGCCTGCAGAGCCAACTGATCGGACCCCAACGCCCTCTCGCGATCTGCAGGAAGAACTGCTCTCTCGAGCAGCGCAGGGGCAAGTTGAGGAGAGGCAGCCACCAAAGCCCCCTCAGGCAAGGCAGACACTGGAACCAGGGCCTGACCAGTCTTGGTCCTTCATTCTACCTTCCTCCTCTCCTCCTCTTTCTCCCTCTCCCTCCTCTTTCTCTCCTGAGTTTTCTTCCTCTCCTCCTCATTTTTCCTCTCTCTCTCTCTCTCTCTCGCCTGCTCCTCCTCTCTCTTCTTCTTCTCTTGCTCCTGAGAAGAAGGACGAGAACCAGTTGCTATGGAACCAGAGG